>CM055641.1:52791845-53421130 GCA_029378325.1 Elaeagnus macrophylla | reverse complement strand
ATAATGCCATAAAAAAAGTTCACTATCCCTAAGAATAGAAACAGAATCACAAATAGCAATTTGATCACACTAACTCACTTTAGCCTCATCAAAGTAGTATAGACCTTCATACTCTCTAGCACTGCCAATCGTCGTCCCCGATGATAGGTCCTGAAAGACATAATGGGATGAGAAAAAATTAGCATAGCAATGACATGTTTTTTTTAACTGACTAATTGAAATTAGATTGTAGGACAAGTTTGAGACATTAAGTATAGATGTGAGAGTTATAAGTTTGAATACTCCATTTTCCAGCAACGGCTAAAAGAGATCCATCTGCAATTCTAACCTTAACATTTTCGACACATGGTGAGTAAATGGTAAACAAATGATAGGCATCAGTCGTATGATCTGACGTACCAAAATTAATATTCCAATGAATTTTGTTTTGAGAAGTGGTGACAAGAGCACTTAAGTGGTTACCTATGTAGACTAATGAGACTAATGAGGCAAATGACACATTTGTGGATAGCTGACTAGAACTTTGAATATTATAAAACTTGTAAAGTTGATGTAGATGTTCTGGATTAAAAGCTCCTCGTCTAGTGATCAGTTGAGGCTTGAGAGTTTCGAGATCTATTTTGTCTCAATTTCCAGTCCACGGGTTTTTCGTGAATTTTCCAACACATATCTTTAATATGTCCGGGTTTTTGGCAATGCTCATAAAATGGTCTTTTTTGCTGCAAATTTGGGTCTAGCCCACTTTGATTTATATTGGGCCCAAGGGCGGCCGATTTATTTTGTACAACATGAGCCAAAGGATGAGAAGGCCCGTGACCCAACCCATTTTAATTCACATTTGGCCCATTTTTTAGCCTATATACCCTAGCCTTTAGGGCTAATTTTTTCAAAATTTCTCAACCCGAGAGGCTCGATGGTTGGCGAAGGCAACAAGAGTTCTCCAAGCATCACCTGCACCGATGATCCTTCTGGTGTACCTCTGCGAAGACTTCCCGCACCGACGACAATGGTTGTTGACTAAGCACCCTCCCCCGAATATCGTCAAGTTCCCTTTTTAGTCTGGCAAGGAATTCGAACACTCGTTCGTTTTTCAATTTCTTCTAGTAATAGGTACTATCTCCTTAGCATTCCCACTCTTCTTCAATACTCAAATGAACTTCTTGCCATAGTGAGTTCATCACCATATAATAGTCAATAACATTTTTCTCTCCCTGTTTAATTCGCCAGAATTGAGTTTTAAGTTCAAAAAGATGGGCAACATCTTCACCGTCAGTATAGTTGTCTTTTACGGCTTACCAAATGTCTTTTGTAGTGGGTAAGAATAGGTAGCTTTTTCCAATGGAGGGTACCATGGAGTGTATAAGCCAAGCTATAATCATTGAATTTTCTGAGCTCCAACGTTGGAGAGCTCGGAGAATGGTGTCCGTTGGTTTCTTTGTTTCCTTGGTAAGGTAACCTAGTTTTTTCTTTCCATTAATAACTAATTTTACTGACTGAGACCACTCCCTAAAATTTCTACCATTTAGCTTTTCTACAGATAATTGTAAGAATGGGCTATCATTCGAATTCATGATGGGGAGTGATTCGGTTTCTAAAATTTTTGTAGGAATTTCAGGGTTGGTTTTGATTTTATCTTTTATAATTCTGATACCATGTAAAATAGACTATAGGATTTGATTGAATTTTGAAGAATTTGTTTTTATTTTCTAAATATTAATGTACAAAGTATATGTCCTAATTTATAATACAAAAGAAATAAAGGGAAATAAGGAAACTAATTAATACATGAAATTTCCTATCCATTTTTTGACTATTTTCTAACCATATTTGATTTGATGGAATCTGTTGAATTAATTACTTTCCATTAGTCAATGATTTCATCATATATGAAAATGCTTTAGTTACATGCAATGTTTTAAAAGGTTTGTTCTAGCCTCAATGCGTACCAATTCCACTGAGGCGAGACCTAAGCTTTGAGATGGTATTAGGCTTAAGCCTTAAATTAAAATGAAATTAAAAAAAAAAACTTTTAAATAAACAATAAAAACAACAAATTATAACAAAATAATATCATAATAACCATAATAACATCAAATAATTTATAATATAGCAATTCAATCAATATTAAAACATAAAAATAAAAAAAAAATATTAATAAAGTTCATAAAAATTTAACTGCCTAAGATTGAACTAACTTGTGTTTAGAGCTCATCATCATATTCTTCATTCTCATTTCTATCATTACAAACATTATTATTATTCTCGTTCCAATTAACACCAAAAGGATAGTTCTCATAATCGCCAAAATAATTATCATTATCATTATCATGACCACCATATACATCAAGTAATTAATTCCTTCATCTCTTTCTTTAAGTTCAATATCTTCTACTTCAACTCACTTTTTTTTGTGATTTCAACCTTCTTCCTTCAACAAAGAAGAATATAGCTTGTGTTTTTCGAAAATTGCTTATTGGAGGGAACATGAGGTTGTTGAAAGAAGAAGAAACCGAGAAGACTAAGACTAGAGGTAGAGGAAGAGAAAGAGAAAGAAAGGAAATGTTAAGAAATTTCACAGTAAAAATTAGAAATTTTTTATTTTCACTTTTATTTTGTTGGTAATTTTATTGATTTTTTTAACTTCTATTTTAATTGCTTAGGTCATAATGTTAATGACTTTATCTTAGAGTCCAAGTGAAACCATAATTTTACATTTTAGCCCACAAAATTTTATTTTCTTGGTACTAAATAGAGGTTATATGTCTTAATAGCCTCCATGCATAGCATTAGTGCGTGAAAAAAGGCTTAAACTTCAACAACAAAAGACATAATTTTTTCAACCCCCTAGTAAGCTAGCCTCAAGGCTGCCTGGGTGAAAAAATAGCCCTAAGGCAAGCCTTGAGGCTAGCCTCACAATGTTTTTTGAAACCATGGTTACATGTTCTCTTGATGATCTCATGTTGGCTTCATTTTTTGTGCTGCTGGATTTGGCCATGCTCAGTCTCTGTTGCTATTCATTTCTGTGCTGCATGGGTTTTCTTATGCTTCTCTCCTATGTATTTTTTTTCACGTGCTTTAGTGTTGTACTGGTCGGCCGGTTGCTTTATAACTTGAAGTAGGTTGTTTGGCATACATACTGACAATTTACTGAAATCCATGTTACACAGATAGACTCTTCATTAGTCTACACTCCAAAATGGTGAAAATTTATAAATAAATAAGAAATGAAGTAAATAGGCGTGTCCGATATCAGAATAGATATCCAAAAATTTACAACACCAAAGTCTTAAAAGGTCCATGTAATATATACTGGAATTAGTGCTTGTAGTTCATAACTGTATGGAGATGTTTCCTTTTCCATTAGTGTGAGATGATTTGCATGTGCATTTATCTTTATATTTTATGGTTTTCCCCCAATGTTGTACAAAACAGCCTTGTTACTAAAACAACACATTTGGAGGGGGAGAAAATGCAGAAAGAGGCAGAAGTTAAAAAGCTTAAGGAAGAAAATATGAGGCTGAGTGCTCTTCTTGACAAGAAAGAGGCTCAACTTCTAGCCATGAATGAACAGTGCAAAGTGATGGCATTGAGTGCTTCAAACATCTGAGTTAGTTGCCATTTCTTGTCCACATCCTGGTAACTCATTTTGAGGTGTCATGTGATTCAAATTAACTGACCAATGTACGAGAAATGCATCTGAGGAACCGCTTTTTCTAGATTCGCAATCTTTATGTGGGATTCTTTCTTAAATGTAGCATTGTAAAGATTGCCATGAACCGTCATTTAGTGCCCATTATTGCGTTCATGTATTGAACCTCAAAACTAGAGTTAGTTTTGCTTGTTCCTTGGTGTGTTGATCAGAATGCTAGGATTACAAACATGTTGCATCTGTGTTGTATAGGACTCCCATCTCATCGGCTATATGAATTAGGATTTCATGATTTTTGACGTTTTGTTGTAATATTTTGAATTTGCTTCAGCAAGCAATTGTTCTGTTCTCGGCTTAAGATGCATCGTAAATTCTTTACAGGCTGCTATTGGCCCTAATTTGAAGGTCAACTATGAAGTCAAATAAGTGCGCTGAATGTATTTGAATGGCTTGTAGAAGTAATAGATTTTGCGAAAGCACCAAAATTCGAAGGAAACACTTTTCTCATCGAATATGTATTTCTTCTAAAACGTGGTTGGCAAGTGTGGCAGGAACTTTAATATTGGGAAAATGATGTGTTTATTGGGTTCGAATGATTAGATTTTGTAATTTAACAAAAATAATCAAATTAGCCTATTTAATATTACATTGTCGAAATAAGTAGTTAAACTGAACCCAAAAAAAAAAAAATTGTATTAATTTAGTGATTTTAACAACAATTAAAAAAAGGGAAATTCTCGAAAAATTCCGAAATATACTACGAGACATCCCGTTAAATTATTTAATATTTTAAATATACTAAAATGTCAAATTTATCCTTTTTACTAAAAACTTAAAAAATACATCCCATCCCCCACACACACACCCCACATCCCCCACACTCACATCCATACCCTACCTCCCTCACATCCCACCGTCTTAAACTAATTTCATACATCCCATCTCTTCTCCCTCATTCACCTCCACCTCCACCTCCATCTTCATTATTAACTCTAAATCGTAACACAAAATATTAAGAATGGAGAATACATATATGAATGATACAAAAGAGATGAAAGTTTTTGAAGAAAATGGAGACAAAAAGCAATTAAAACAGGTACAAAATTTTTTTTTTTTTGAAAATCGCGCAGTGGTTCGGTAAGGATTACCGAACATATCACATAGGTTCGGTAATCCCTACCGAACATATATGAAATGTTCAGTAATTCTTACCAAACCAATTTTCATGAGGTTCGGTACCCCCTACCGAACCTTTTATAAACTTCCCATGTTTTACTACCGAACCTTTTATAAAATTCCCATATTGTACTACCGAACCTTTTATAAAATTCTCACAGTTCCCTACCGAACCTATGTGAGAAGAAGTAAAAAAATTCAATTTTTTTTTACAGGATTTAACGTACGAGTTACAAGATGGACAAACTATCGACTGCACCAAATTGTTCAATACAGATAGAGTAAGATATGTTATAAATTTTTAATAAATACTATGTATTACGTAATTTAAATGTATGAAATTTTATTATTTTACTACAGATATTTATTTCAAAAGAAGAGTTGATTTCATGGACAAAGTCTAATGGGACAAGTAATGGGATGGTAGTTGTGATGAAGAAGTCTGACACTGGGTCTGATGGTAGGAGACCTAGGATTGATTTTGCATGTGAAAGAAGTGGAGTATATCGTTCCAAAGCAAAACCGAAAGACCCTAAAGATAAAAAAAAGGATGAGAAGGAGAAACGAATTGGAACAAGAAAATGTAATTGTCCGTTTTCTTTAAAAGGAAGGATGATCGAAAATAGTTCTCACTGGAAGTTGACAGTTAGTTGCGGTACACATAATCACCGATTGGCACGATATCTAGAGGGTCATCCACATGCCGGAAAACTCAATAATGAAGAGATGAATTTGCTTGTTGACATGACAAAGTGCAATGTTAGGCCAAAACACATTTTGTATAGGATGAAACAAAATAATGAACAAAATTGTAGTACAATGAAACATATATACAATGCCCGTCAAAAACATAGGCTTAAAGAACAAGATGGAAGGTCAATTTCCCAACAATTGATGCATTTATTGGTTGTTCACAATTATATGGAGTGGCATAGGAGCAATGATGTTGATGAGGTTATTACAGATCTATTTTTTGCTCATCCAGTTTCCATTGATTTGTTAAGAGCTTTTCCTCATGTAATTATCATGGATTGCACCTACAAAACTAACAAGTACAAATTGCCGCTTCTTGAGATTGTTGGAGTTACTTCTACAAATTTGACATTCTCTATTGCGTGTGCATATTTGGAATATGAAAAAGAGGATAATTATCGCTGGGTATTGGAGAGATTGAAATCATTGATGTATACAACCTCTATGCCAAGTGTCATCTTAACAGATAGAGAAAAAGCTCTCATGAATGCAGTGACAGAAGTGTTTCCTACATCTGCTCACCATCTTTGTAGATGGCATATCTCCAAAAATGTATTAGGAAATACAAAGAAATTATTCAAAGATAAAGAAAGATGGGAAAATTTTAACCATTTTTGGCATAATGTTGTATCATCCAAGACTGTTATTGAATATGAATTGAATATGGAATATATTGAGAGAAACTTTTTTTAATGTAAAGAAGCAATACATTATGTGAATAATGTATGGCTTAATCCATACAAACAAAAATTTGTTTCAGCTTGGACAGATTTACATATGCATCTAGGAAATTCAATAACAAATAGGGCAGAAAGTGCACATGCTGCATTGAAACGACAATTGAAGACATCACAAGGGAACTTGGTGTCAAACTGGGATAACATTCACCAGTTACTCGAGCTCCAACATACACAGATTAAAGCTTCATTTGAGATGAGTTTAACTACACTCCAACAACATTTGAAGCCCGAGTGGCTGTACAAGGAGTTGAGAGGATGTGTTTCACGTACGGCACTTGAAATTATTTTTAATGAATCTCAGAGAGCAGATCAGGTATCATTTGATGCTACAACTTGTGGGTGTGCGAAACTTCGAACTCATGGACTACCATGTGCTCATGTCATTGATGAATATAAACGATTGAGTCGTCCTATTGAGTTTTCTTCACTTCATTCTCATTGGAAGAAACTTAGTTTTGCACCCACATCACAAGATGATGATTTAAACTTGGATTGCAACTATTTGTATGAGAAGTTCATGAGACGCTTTCATAGTAGCGACAAGAATGTAAAAATTCAAATGTACAGGGCATGCAGCCTCCTAGCAGATCCAAGTACAACTTATTTGGATGAGCCACTCATAAAAAATGCTTATAGAGGTCATCCTACTAAGGCTGAATGTTCCACACGACGAGATCCTTCAGGTTTTGAGTATGCTATATCTGAGAAGACAATTGATACAGATCAAGGTTCTCAAATAATTGTGTCTTCAAGTGGAGCCAAATTCACAAGAAAGAGAAAGTTACCAGTTAAAAGAGCTCAACCATTTGCGTCTTCATCATATATATCTCAATTGCCTGTTGAAATCAAACCATTTGTAAGGAGATTTAATGATGTATCAGGAGATGGTAATTGTGGATTTAGAGTTATAGCCATTGGACTTGGATTTGGAGAGGAATCATGGCCTCAAGTGAGGTATGACATGCTCAATAATTTACAAAATCATTACGATGATTATACTTGCTTGTATGGTAATCTCGAAATAACGAAGGAGCTCGTTCATAAACTTTCTCATTACAATGGAGGTTGTGGTTATGAAAAATATATGACATTACCAAACATGGGACATATCGTTGCTTCTACATATAATGTCGTCGTTGTTGCATTCAGTTTACATGGTTCATGGACTTTTCTCCCTCTTTGGTCTGAGCCACCTACCGATCATAAGATAATTTATATATGTTTTGTCAATGGGAATCATTTTGTGGAGGTAGATTTATTTTTAATATTTATGGTATAATTGTATAATTAATCAAATGTATATTGATTTTATTTGTTTGATACATTACAGGTAATTTTGCAACCTGAATCTCCAATACCACCTATACACTCAGCTTGGCGTGTATTTCATAAACCATTAGCACAAGATTGGATTACACCATATACAAAGCAAATTGAAGATTATAATTCATTACAATCATCTTCGAGTAGTATGTACACAAATTCAAATATTGTAGTTGACTTAGATTGTGATGATTAGTTCATTTTATATTAACAGTTCAAATATTGTAGTTGACTTAGATTGTAAATATATGCATTGACTATCGTATATTTTGAAAGACACAATATATATATCATTGAGTAGAAATAGTTGATATTAATATGATATTAAGCGTTCAAACTAAATACGTCAAAAGTTATTACAGGTCAATTACAAATAATAAAAAAATCAACATGGCTGATGAGCATCTGTAGCTGATGAACTAACACATCCTTGCAAGATTTTTTAAACCTTCTTGAATTTCTTGTACCATTTTTTGGATGATTGCTCTTTTCCTTTTGACAAAGCACGCTCAACAATATTTAATGCTTCCTTGACACCCTAACAAATACAACAAAATCAAAAGTTAGTCGATATAATAGAAAAATATTATATTAGAGTAACTATTATGTTAATGAATACTAACAGCTCGTTCAGGTTGTAAAGGTTGGGTTGCACGGTGAGTCGTCGTCCTACCACGTGTTAATCTATGTATTTGGTTTTGTACTCTCACATGCGATATATTTTCATACCATTGCATGTAATCTGAAGAACAATCAATTGGTAGATTAACACGTGCACCTCTGGACTGTTGAGATAAGACATGACTATCCCAACTTGTCCAATATTGATCTGCAAAATGAAACTCCACCTTGTACATCTTAGGGTTGGATCCTCGATTAGCTTTAAAAGGCTCAACTGGATCAGGTGGAATACTCTGAATATGTCTAAATTGGCGCAACACCCTGTGGCTATGATAAGGTTCGACGACTTCCAGAAAACGGATGCATCCATGAAAAAAAGTTATCTCTGGAATATCGGTGCAATATGGATCCCAAATAACCTGACAAATCAAAGTATAAATATAATGAATTTAAGATACAATAGAAATAAATAAATAATTTAATTAAAATTAAAAACACAATAAGAGTAACATATGTCATATGCTGTAAGATCATCGAGTGTCTCTCTCAACTCCTCTAACAACTTCTTGTCTACAGAAGTACGGGCGTACAACCCCCAACGCTGTACAAGAGGAAGTTGACTATTGTAGTTTGGGTTTAGCGATGGAGAGCATATGGGAATATGTTCGTAAATCCATGCTTGTAGCAAAGTCAAATATCCAGATAATTGCTTGGCATCATATCGACTGGCTGTCCCCAACTGTCGGTACAAATAAGCCAATGCAGCTGCACCCCAAGCATACTCATGTATAGTGTCTATATCTTCCAATAATGTCAAGTACGAAACTGGGACACTGTTTCCAGTTTTATCAACAAAAAGTGTACATCCTAATAGATGTAGCAAGAATGCCCTAGCCACCTGGTCATCTGGTCGGTCACTAGAAGAAGTAAACAGAGTCCTTAACCAACTTAGTTTGACATATAATCCTTTCTGACTCAGTTGAGACTTTGCTACATCTGTACTAACTCCTAATGCCTCCACAATAAGTGAAATAGCATCATTCCTACTTAATTTCCTTCCGGTACAAGCTGTTCTCGTAACCTGAAGGCTCAACAATTGTTGTACATCGTATAAAGTTATAGTCATCTCACCAAATGGCATGTGAAATGTGTTAGTTTCTGGATGCCATCTCTCAACAAAAGCCGATACCAATATCTTATCTGCATGTTTGTATGTGGCATGGCATAACGAAGCTAGGCCTGACTGATATATGTGATGCGCAAAATGTTGATTATGAGGTTGATTGAGATCCCAGTCACTTTGTCCCACGGAATGACCAATAGGTCGTAACAATTCACGATCAACCTAAAAATAAACAAAATTACAAACAGTTAAATAAAATTAATTAATTTTAAATCGATAATAACATTTAACAAATGAAATACTTACAGTCTTATTCCAGATTTTATATGCTATGTGAGTTTTAAAACTCTTCAGCACTGACAAATTCTTTGGACCAATTTGAGATGATGAGGTGTCTTCGTGAACTTCATCATGTTCCACCCCATGCTCTACTACCGTTTCAAAGGTACGGTCATTTGGCTCAAGTAAAATGTCGTCCACAAATTCAGTCTGATCCTCTGTAATCTCTGTGGCATGATCTACAATAGTTTGAACATTTGATGGCCCACCTGTAGACATTTGTCTATGTTTTCTTCTTCTATACACCAGTCCTTCGGCTTCATACAATTCTTCATTTCTTTTTCTATGTGAAGCAGTTTGAGGTTGTTTACTCATACCTATAATAACAAATTAGTTATTAAATATAAATAAAGAAATCAAAAAAAAAAAAAAATTTCAAATAGGTAGGTTCGGTAGGGGGTACCGAACCAAATTGGTGTGTTCGGTAAGACACTACCGAACCAAATTGGTATGTTCGGTAAGACAGTACCGAACAAAACATATATATTCGGTAAGACCCTACCGAACATCACAGTTTTGTTCGGCCACCCTTACCGAACATACCAGTTTGGTTCGGTACCCCCTACCGAACCTACTGTTCATCATCTTCCCCCCCCTCGCGAACTCCGAACGCCCAAAACACTATTTTTTCACTCTCCCCCCCTCCCATTTAATCACCAAAATACATCCATAATGAACAATTAAATATGAACATAAATTAAACAAATTAAAATCATACCTAATATTTGAAATCCCGTGCGTTTATAGTTGGACAATTTCTGAAATCAGACTGGAGCTCGGACGTGGTGTGGTGGCGCTAGAGCTCGGACGGTGGCTGGGTTATCGACGTTGGCGTGGTGTACGGACGATGGTGGTGCTCGAACGGTGGTGGCGGCCAGGCGGTGGATGGGCAGAGGCAGTTCGGGAGGTATATTTCAGTGGATGTATAGTTCGGTAGGCAGTTCGGTAGGGAATAACAGTGAATGTATAATAGTAATATTTTAAGGATAATTTTGGTATTTTATGTATTATTTTATTTTTTATTACATTTTTATATTTAACGGGATGTCTCATAGTATTTTTCGGGATTTCTCCAGAATTTTCCTTAAAAAAATTTGAAAAAAAACTTGTAACAAAAAGCTTGGAATTCTTTTTACATGGTCAAAAAAAAAAAAAAAAAAGAAAAAATGTACTAAATTGCTCATTTTCATAAATAATAAGATTAATTTACCCTTTAACATTGGTGAAGGCAAAATGTACGAGAATCTTGTACTATGCCATTTGGTAACTTGTGATTTAATGTAATGGAACTTTTTATTTTGGGTTCAGTTGATTCACAACACTTCTAAGTTCATTTATAAAGTTATGGCTAACGTTTTAAAAGAGAAAGGTTGTTCTTAAGAAATCAAAAAGAAGGATGAGAATGCGGAAGAAAGTCATTCTTATTTTTAAATATATTAGTTAATAATACGTATTTTGTAGTTAAAATATATGCACCTATAAGTTTAATTTAAAAGATTGTAACAGAAAAAAAAAAAAAGAAATACAATGAACTGTGATCACATGTAAGAATGATTAATAAAATTATACTAAAAAATTATGTTAATGTTTAATTATGAAAATTTCTTAATGAAGTGTTGAATAAATAGGTTGAAAACATACTGCTCAAGGTTAAGTGTATTTTGTTCAACAAAATAGATTAAGTGTATTTTAGTTATAAAAAACAACGTTAAGTGTATTTTATTATATAAATTTTGTAATTATTTGTAAATAAAATGAATTTTTAATTAATAAAAACAAAATTCTCGTTGAGAAACATAATACTTTTAATGAAAAAACAACACCTGCCAAAAATAAAGTCTAAATATCTCAATGAGTTGGAGCATTATCAAAATAAATGCATAAATATAAGGATCACCAACTTTAATATCATATTAAAATGTTACTAATTATCTAAATATCTTTAAACCACTAATTATAATAAAAATTCTGCATACAAATAAAGAAAAGTCCGTAAGATAAGCAAATTGTATAAGTTTGAAATTTTCTAGTGGCAATAAAAAATGAAATAAATGTTAGAAATTTGTTTACCAAATTGAAAATCATGTTTTCTAGATCCCATGTTGAATCAAGAGAAGAAGAAGAGATTATTGCGGAAGCGTACCGGAATCCATAGCGTTCTTCTGTCGAACAGGTTCAGATCTTCCAATTGATGCGCAGTTGTCTAAAGAGTTTTTCTCTGTTGATGGGGATACAGAGAAAACTTATGTTCTACAAGCACTACGCTCAAATGGGGACCATGACCCCTTTATATAGATAACTGCCAAAGGCGGTTACCAATTATTGGTATTTTTAAGTTGGCCCCTCATCAACTTAAAAATACAAGTCCGGTCTCTACACATTAATTCCACGATAATTTAATACCCGATAGCCAAAATTAAACTTTATAGATCACCTTTTATTTGGCCAAACTATAAGATAGCATAGCACAATTAAAATTACATGTGTGGCCCCACAGATTAATAATATTTTTCCAACAATCTCCCACTGGGCCACATATGTAACTTTGTAAATGTGCATAACCTTATGAGCTCATGAAACTGCCATCACAATTAGGGTACTTCCGAACAATCTCGTCCATTAATCATACTGATACAGGATCAAAGCGATCTTCGTCACATTTATCGTGACTAAATCTATCAATGGTCACATATACCAATACAACCAAATGACATAGATCAATCATGGATGTGTAGCATGAAAATTACATGTAATGTGATCCAAACATGTCTATTTTCAACTAGTCCTACTTTATTCTTTATTGAGATCAGTATTACCACATTACTTAACAGAGTGTGTTAAACTAAAACTTTACTTCTGCAGAAAGTAAACTGAATAATATATGTATATAACAAATCTGAAGTTCAACATAAAGCAACAAATCAAACTCAAACTCCCACTAAACTAAAGTATCCTCAAACAGAATAACACCCATATGAGCAGTATGCTCGTGAAAGACCTTGAGTGGTAGTCCCTTTGTGAGCGGATCCGCTATCATGGAGTTTGTTCCAATGTGTTCTATAAAAATCTGACCACTCTGCACTCTTTCTTTCACAACCAGAAACTTGATGTCAATATGCTTTGACTTCGTTGAGCTTCTGTTGTTGTTAGAATATAAAACCGCTGATTTATTGTCACAAAATAATTTGAGTGGTCTTTCAACACCCTCTAAAATACGCAGCCCAGTGACAAAATTTCGCAGCCATATTCCATGATTTGATGCCTCATAACAAGCCACAAATTCTGCGGCCATGGTGGATGAAGCCACAAGCGTTTGCTTGGCAGACCGCCAAGAAACTGCCCCACCAGCCAACAGATAAACATAACCTGATGTGGATCTCCTGCTGTCTTGGCATCCAGCAAAATCAGAGTCGGAGTACCCAATGATCTCTAACCGATCTGATCTTCTATATGTGAGCATATACTCCTTTGTTCTCTGTAAGTATCTCATAACCCGTTTGGCTGCTTTCCAATGATCCATGCCTGGGTTACTTAAATATCTGCCTAACATGCCAACTATGAACGCAATATCCGGACGCGTACATACTTGAGCATACATTAGACTCCCTACAGCTGAAGCATAAGGAATCTTCTGCATTTCTTTAATTTCAAGGCTATTCTTTGGGCATTGGCTGAGACAAAATTTGTCTCCCTTAGAGACTGGGGTTTCACCTGGTTTGCAATTTTGCATGCCAAACCTATTGAGAATTTTCTCAATATAGTTCCTTTGTGACAGTCCCAATATACCCCGAGAGCGATCTCGGTGTATCTCAATTCCTAATACAAAGGAAGCTTCACCAAGATCTTTCATTTCAAAATTCTTTGATAGAAATCTCTTGGTGTCATGCAAGATGCCTATGTCATTTGTGGCAAGTAAAATGTCATCGACATACAAAACCAGAAAAATATGTTTACTCCCACTGAACTTGTGATACACACAATCATCAACGACATTCATCTCAAAACCGTACGAAACAATGACTTGATGAAACTTGAAGTACCACTGACGAGAAGCCTGCTTGAGTCCATATATGGATTTCGTCAATTTACAAACCATATTCTTTGAATCTCCTAATACAAAGTTTTTTGGTTGTACCATATAAATTGTTTCTTCAATGTCACCATTGAGAAACGCTGTTTTGACATCCATTTGATGCAACTCAAGGTCAAAATATGCAACAAGCGCCATAATTGTCCTAAAAGAATCTTTCGTGGAAACCGGAGAGAAAGTTTCTTTAAAGTCAATTCCTTCTTTTTGAGTAAAGCCTTTGGCTACAAGACGTGCCTTATACCTCTCCACATTACCCTTTGAATCCCTTTTGGTTTTAAATATCCATTTACAACCAACAGGATTCGCACCAGCCGGTAATGGGACAAGTTCCCAAACTTTATTGTCTTGCATAGACTTATACTCCTCATTCATGGCTTCAATCCATTTATGAGAGTTGGAACTTTGCATGGCTTGGCGGAAGTTGATTGGATCATCTTCCGACATTCCACTTTCTACCTCATGTTCCTGGAGATATACAACATAATCATCTGAAATTGCAAATCTCCTTTCTCTCGTGGATCGCCTCAATGGCGCGGGTTCTTGAGGTTGTTGAGGTTGTTCCTCAGGAATTGGTTCCTCTGGAACAATTACCTCATTTTGAATGAGGGGTTGAATAACATTGTCTTGCCGAAGATCTGAATTCATCTCTTGATTAATGACAGGTATGGAAGCCTGCACATCGTCAAGAAAAGTAGTAGTAGGAATTGGGATTACTCCCTCTTCCTCCTCAAAGACAATGTTCCTAACTTGATTTCCCCTCCCAAACTCAACATCCTCAAAAAATGTTGCAATTCCCGTCTCAAATATAGACTTACTAGTAGGATCATAAAACTTGTAACCCCTTGATCGTTCTGCATAGCCAATAAAGTAGCTGCTAATGGTTTTGGAGTCCAATTTTCTTGCATGAGGTTTATAAGGCCTCGCTTCAGCAGGACATCCCCAAATACGCAAGTGTTTTAGACTAGGCTTTCGCCCAACCCAAAGTTCATAAGGCGTTTTTGCAGCTGCTTTAGTTGGCACCCGATTCAGAATATAAGTTGCTGTCTTTAGAGCTTCACCCCAGAGTGACTCTGGTAAAGTAGATTGACTAATCATACTTCTTACCATGTCCTTAAGAGTCCTGTTTCGTCTCTCAGATACACCATTCATGCTAGGCGACCCTGGCATAGTGTATTGAGGAACGATTCCACATTCCTCTAGGTATTTAGCAAACGGTCCCGGACGTTGTTCACCTGATTTGTCGTATCTACCGTAGTATTCACCACCACGGTCAGATCTGACACTCTTTATCCGTTTGTTGAGTTGTAACTCAACTTCGGCCTTAAATATTTTGAACACGTCCAAAGACTGTGATTTCTCATGTATAAGAAATAGATACCCATATCTAGAATAGTCGTCTATGAATGTTATAAAATATTGTTGACCATTCCAAGATGCTGTAGGGAATGGACCACAAATATCCGTATGAATCAATTCTAAGACGTCCGTTGTCCGATTTGCATCTAATTTCTTCATTTTGGTCTGTTTTCCCTTGATACACTCAACACAGACATCAAAATCTGAAAAATCAAGGGATTCCAAAATCTCATCAGACACAAGTCGCTCAACTCTAGATTTAGAGATGTGACCTAAGCGTTTGTGCCATAATGAGGCTGAAGTTTCCTTATCTAATTTTCGCTTTGTACCTCGTGACTCGACATGCAAGGTTTCATTGTAAGATGAAACAGTTTCCAGCAAATATAGATTATCAAAAGTATTAAGTAAACCAGTACCAATAACATTTGAATTTAAAGACAAAGTAAACTGAGTATTTCCAAATGAACAATAATAACCCAATTTGTCCAAAACAGAAATGGAAATTAAGTTCCGTCTAAAAGACGGTACAACAAAAGTGTCTTTCAAATCCAAATAACAACCAGTTTTTAATAACAATCTAAAATGCCCTATTGCCTTCACTTCCACCGACTTGCCGTCGCCCACAAAGATACGTCTTTCAGCATCAGTTGGCTCTCGGTAGTTTAGGCAACCCTGCATAGAAACACAAATGTGAGTAGTAGCACCAGAATCTACCCACCAAGTGTTTCTTGGTACAGATGCTAAATTGATCTCAGAACAGACCAAAATAGGAATTATACCTTTCTTTTCACGCCATGCGCTATACTTGGCACATTCCTTCTTCTGATGTCCAGGCTTACCACAGAAGAAACAATCGTCATTACTTTTCTGTTTCTTTTGCACTGGACCCTTAGGAACAGCAACTTCCTTTCCTTTATCCTTCCTTTTACCCTTGTCCTTAAAAGTGCTTGAAAGATGAGCACTTTCAGTCCTTTCTTGCTTCAATCTCTCTTCCTCTTGCACACAAAATGAAATGAGCTCATTGAGAGTCCATTTCTCCTTTTGGCAGTTATAACTGACCTTAAATTGACTGAATTGTGCAGGAAGAGAGATCAAAATTAAATGCACGAGCAAATCATCTGATAAGTCGAGCTTTTGTGCCTTAAGTTTTGAAGCAAGATGAGACATCTCCATGATGTACTCTCTGACATTACCTTTGCCCTTATATTTCATTGAAATCAAGCTTGCTAAGAGCGTGCTTGTTTCAGCCTTATCGTTTTTGACAAAGCGATTCTGAATTTCCTCAATGAACTTACTGGCAATGATACTGTCATCTGTTATTGCACCTCGAAAGGCTTCTGGAATCCCGCGCTTCATGATCATAAGACTTAGCCTGTTCGAACGGTCCCACTTTTCAAAGTACGCAATTTCCTCAGGGGTACTTTGTGCAGTGAGATCATTCGGTTTTGGCATTCTTAATGCCAAGTCTATGTCCATGCAGCCAAGAACAATCAATATGTTCTCTTTCCAGTCCTTAAAGTTTGTTCCATTTAACATTGGAACATTGTTCATGTTGGCAGATATTGTAGTAGTAGACATTAAAGCTGAATAGAGAACAAAATTAAATAAATAAACCATGCTCACATAAAATAACCAAAGTAAACAGTCATTAAATTGATTAATTACATGACAACATTTCAAGATACCAAGCACAACATTAATATCAAGTCTTTGGACAGTGATATTAATTGTAAGTAGTACTCTTGTTGCAATGATCAAACAATGACAATAAGTTATGTCAAATAATAAATCCATGTTTGCATCGATTCATTATTCACATGAGGTCACCTTGATAATTGTCATACGATTACCATCGCAGGTGCGTGTGTAATTCGGCCAAACATGAACCCCTCTTTGGATTGGTTAATATTCGCATGAATTACACACACACTAACATCATATCTAATTATTCTCCCAATATCAATATACACAAGAGTGGCCACTTTGGTGACATCTTGTATAAATTAATGTAATTAGAATATTAGATAAGTGTTAAAAAAAAATTGTATATAATTAATCAAAATTTGAAAATGTTTTAATTCATGACCCAAACTTCAACATATGTAATTCTTATATCACAAATATATGTATATATCCGAAAGTTGTAATTATATATATATATATAAAAGCCAAACCGTAAATTATATATATATTAACTAAAGTTACATATATATATATATATATATATATATATATATATATATATATATATAAAAGTCAAACTGTAAATTATATATAAGTAATCCGAATGTTAGTTAGATATATATATATATATATATTCTTTATCTTATATAACCGAAACTGGGGTATTATATAATATACATATAAAACTAACACTTATCTGGTAAAAGGAAACCGAAAAGTAAACTGAAACCGAAAAGCAAAATTTTTTTTTTTTTTTTTTCTCCACATGATCCACATGTGCAAAGGAAACCGAAAGTACCGAGGAAACTGAAAAAGGGCAGTTACTTTCAACAAAAAAAAAAAAAAAGGTTTTGCAGGAACAATTATATGCGCACAATTCGACATTGTCTAGTCATAAAACAATTCTCCAGGATGCCGTGAAACATATATAATTTCTCAGAAACAGATAAGAACGATTGTCAAAGCCCCAAAAAAAAAAAAAAAAAAATCAGGTACATATCAACGAAGAAGCAATTCAGAAGATATATACATATACATAAAAATAGATCAAGTATATATTTCAACGAAGGAATCAATATGGAAGAAATAATGCCGATAATATTATATCGATAATGCAAATTATTTTTCAGATTTTATGACACACCATACAGAATTCATTAGAAATATATTAATCTCTAAAATTCATAGATCCTTTTGAATCAAACATGGGTAGGCTCTGATACCACTTGTTGGAAATTTGTTTACCAAATTGAAAATCATGTTTTCTAGATCCCATGTTGAATCAAGAGAAGAAGAAGAGATTATTGCGGAAGCGTACCGGAATCCATAGCGTTCTTCTGTCGAACAGGTTCAGATCTTCCAATTGATGCGCAGTTGTCTAAAGAGTTTTTCTCTGTTGATGGGGATACAGAGAAAACTTATGTTCTACAAGCACTACGCTCAAATGGGGACCATGACCCCTTTATATAGATAACTGCCAAAGGCGGTTACCAATTATTGGTATTTTTAAGTTGGCCCCTCATCAACTTAAAAATACAAGTCCGGTCTCTACACATTAATTCCACGATAATTTAATACCCGATAGCCAAAATTAAACTTTATAGATCACCTTTTATTTGGCCAAACTATAAGATAGCATAGCACAATTAAAATTACATGTGTGGCCCCACAGATTAATAATATTTTTCCAACAATAAAATCTTATAATTCAAAGCTTTCAAGGAGCTCCATGCTTAAATCAATATGAAAAACAAAATTTGACATCCCTTAAGGAAACAATATATCATGTGTTTAAATCCAATTATATTTATTTGCATTTTGAATGCAAATGCAAACATTTGCATCATAAATAACCAATTCATATAAGTAACAGCATGCAACACAATGCCCATGTTTAACAATTTTTTATTTATTTATAATTAATGTATAAGTTACACATGCCAATTAAACAATAATAATTAAAAATTCAAACAAAAACAATAATGCTAACCAAAGAAATTTAAATTATAGAGGTGTGTTAATATTACCTTACATATTCCTGCACATGCTTATGAAAATTTTATGGTTCATATTTATACACAATTTTGATTGAAAAATAAATGTCAAATTCAAAATTTTTAAAATTATTATAACTGTAACTATAATGGGTAGCTCTAATTTTTGACGCATTTGAGTATTAAATTATACAGTAAACTTTTTTTTTAAAAGAAAAACAACAAAAATAATACCTTAAAATTTGTAAATATAAAAATATCATTCTTGTCTCTAGCTCATATAATTTTACTATTTAAAATAAGTTTAGCTCATCGTTTCACATTAAAAAACCATTTCAATGTTGAATTTTTTCCACTTTGACCCCAATTAATATAATTGGGGTGACATTTTTATTGTATAAATTTTAAGAGTTTTATTCTAAGAAAATAACAATTTTCATATTTAATAATACATCCAATTAGTTTTATTTACATCTAGATATATATTTTTAATTAGAATGGTTTTTAGCAACAACAAAAAATACAAATTCACACTTTTTTACCCCCCCTATTTCTATTGGAATAAACCACACTTTTATAATAGTTATATAAGGTAACAAAAAATAAAAATATGCATTTTTTACACATTCTAAGTAAATAATGGGAATTTATTGTCAATAATGTTTTATAATAATGAATTGGAAACCCTTATTATTTATTAAAATTGATTTTGATAAAATTTAAATAAATTTAAGTCTTTAATTTTAAAATAATTTAACATCAATTACGTAAGTAATGAAGCTTAATGGATGGTAAATGTGTAATATATGCAAAAGTAAGAATAATAATAATGTATTTTCCTTTTCAAATGTGAACTCCCTCTTTATTATTATTATTATTATTATTATAAAAATAGATAATAGATTACGACACTAAAATTTTAGTGACACAAAACCTTAATAAATAAGGTAAGCAATAATATTCTAATTATGGCTCATAAATTTATAAGAAAACATAATATTTTATAGGAAATTTACTAAAAATAACACCATTAAAATTTATAATAATAAAACTAGCACTTTAATAATATTGAACGTTCAATTTGAATGTGTAATATTAAATGGATCTAAATTGTCGTCGCTTAATTCCAATTAAACTGATTTTCAAAGAAAAATGTTATACCAATCATTTTTTTAATTGTGAAAATATAAATTTGAACACAATGAATGTTATTTTTGTTATTATAAGTTTTGAGAGATATTATTTTTGTTGTTTTCCTTATTTTATATTTATTTTCTAACATTTCACCTCAAGTTAAATACAGATACTTACAAATGCAAAAAACCTTAAATATAATAAAGACGTTAATAATAAAAAGATGACAAATATATTGCCAATCTCTCGACTGTCATGCAGAAAATCAATCTTTACCGACTATCACCTAGGTGAACCTAAATGCCAACATCTTTAATCTTAAATTCTTTTCTTGATTTACCTCATTTTTTAAACTACTGTCTTATTATCTAAATATTTAAGTTAATATAAGAAAGGATAAATTATAATTTTAAAATAGAATCGTTAGTATATGTGTGTGTGTGTTTCATGTTTATCTAAAATATTTGAGGAAATTAATATTTTAAATAAAAATAAATAAAATCTTATTTTAATTAGAAATTTAGAATTGTATAGAAATTGATCTTGTAAATAAAAATTGCACGTTTATCTCACAACTCACGCCTCTTTCATGAGTCATAATGGGGTTAATTATATCCCTTTAAGAATTAATAAGCTCTTAATTAGATTAGGTTTAATACATATATAAACTTTTTTTTATACCAAAAGAGAGAAATAAAATTCAATATTTATCCTTCTCATATATGTCTCCTACAATAGCGCACTTATAAGAGAATAAAAATTTATGAACATAAACTAGTAAACTTGTTAATTAATCTCCTCATTTTATGAGTTAGGATTTAAAAGTTTGTGTTTAATATTTAGGGTTTTTATAAGAAGTTTCATAAGAAAATTGTTTGCAGAAATATAAAAATAAATTATTTTTAAACCATTATACTGCTCAATAAAATTTTAATTATTTTTATATCAAATTAGATTTTTTAAAGAGTTCAAGTCAACGAATATTTATTTGTCAAAAACTCAGATATATTTAATTTGTCATAAATTTTTTAAGTTTATATTTTAAATCTATCAGTTTCTAAATAACTCAAATTTTATGGTTATTTTATATTTTTTATTGCAATTTGAAGATAAATTTTTATGTTTATAACTAAGACACAATAAGAAAAATTTTTACTTTATCAAAAAACTCTTATTATTTAATTTTATATGGTTTTACAAATTCTAAGCTTTTATGCTAAAAATAGGAAACTCGACATATTAGAATGAAATCATAAAATTAATTGGTGGTGCTATAGATGATAAAAATATGTGAAATTTTTTATGATATATTTTTGTATCTTATTATGATTTTTTAAAAGTCGGTGAATTTTAGAGTAGCTATAAATATTTTACTAATTTGTGATTTACATGTGCTCACTATTGAAAATTTTCCAACATATTTATATAACTAGTTTTAAAACATATTTTACCCATGAAAACAATTTTTAAAGTAATTGAAATTTTTTATATATATATTTATATTTAATTTACAAAACTATAAAAATTTCATTTTAAAATGATTTATTGATATTTTTCTAAAAATATTTAAGCCCAACAATGCTGTTGATTTTCTTTCATTAACAGTTTTAAAAATTAGTTAATAAAAATTATTTTTGTAATTAATATACATTCGATTCTATTTGAAAATTTTACAGCAAATTCTACTACATCTTTATAAAAATTTTGTAATTTTAAGACATCAATTATGTCCAAATAATTTATATCCTTTCTACTGAATGTGAAAATAATAATTAACCTTATGATGAAAAATATGAAATATTTTTGAAAAAATATTAAGTCTAAAATAAGAGTTGGACCTAATAATTAAAATAATACTTTTTGATTAAGTTATAAAAAAGGGATAATTTAAAATATTATGAGAGTCTAACATTTACACAATTATAATTTATTTAAGCAAAATTCAAGTAAATTAGTTAGTGATTTTAACTATGTCGATTATTCATAGACTTATCCTACTTAAAATATTAATTAATTATTTGATGGTTGTTGATATGATTGTTTGTCTTTGTTGTCATGAGAATGTATTTGTGTTGGTTATTCGTATTTGGTAAGGAAAATGATTCTACTTGAAATATTAAGAATATGTTTGATGTTCTTGTCTGATTATAAGTTCATTTATTGTGATAAGAAAGTGTTTATGTTGTATTATTGTTTGGGATGAAACAATATTTCATGAATATCTATAATCTATGTCTAAGTTTTTCTATGTGCAATTGTGCATTATTTGACATATGCATTAATTCATGCATGTCATCATAAGCATAAATTTCATTTGAGTTTTTATTCATATAAAACCTTTCAAAAGAAATAGAATATTTCTATTCAAAGTTTTTAAGCAAACATATATTTTGATAGAATGTCTGAATTATCTAAATATAAGTTAAGTGTCTTGAAAAGATATGATATAAATTATAATAAATTTAAGGATCGTATGTGGGATATGTCTCTTTTGTAAGTATTGGTACTCGGAGACATAAGAGTCATTACCATAAATTTGGATGCATTTATGCATGTGAGTAATATGGAATTCCAATTTATTGCAAACTATTATAAGGTTCACTTCTACATACCTTTCATACGTGCCAGTCGCCGATTGATGACTTATATTATGATAAATTTAAAGGATTATTTATGGTACTCCTAAAAAAATAAGCGTTGTAAAATTTTTTTCTAAGAAATAGCAATGTATTGCAAGCTTTACTATAAACATGTTATATAAGAAATAACAATGCATTGTAAACTTGATTATATAAGCATAAGCATGTTACGAAGAAATAAAAATGTATTACAAGCCTTACTCTATAAGCATAAACATGTTATAAGAAAATATTTTTGTTAAATATGGTTTGTATGTTGTGTTGTTTAATGTTTTAACTGCGATAAGTTTACTTACTAAGTGATATCACTCACCTCTAAATTTTTTTTCACATTTTTAGGAACGCTATAACAAAAAATTGGTAATATTTGTGGAAGATTATAGGTATCTTAGGATTAAGTCCTTTTTTTTAATCTAATAAATGATAAACTTTAATTAATGATTGAATCTTTGCAAGTATTTTTAATAAAGATTTTAGTTTTATTATCATTTGATATTCAATATCTAAATAATGTTCTTTTAATAAAACTAGATTTTAATTATATCAAGAGATATTGCTCTTATATGTATGCTATATATTGTTACACTATATCTTGATAAACTCAATATTTTTTTTATAACAATAAACTCAATATATTATTGCTAAAATTGTATCTCCCTAAAAAATGTAACATATGCATCATGAAAATTTATGTCTCAATGATTTAATAGAAGAGTTCTTTTTTGAAATCAATTCAAAATGTGGATTCGTGCACAGAACAAAGAAAATTACTTATGTATCTTAAAAAAAAAATCTATCGGGTAAACTCAAAAGCAAGTAATTATTATTATTATTATTATTTATTTTTGGCTTTATCCTGATTTTTTTATAAGATTTTTCTTTTAATAAGATAGCTTTATTGTACCGGTGATAATTTGTTTGAACTACATTAATTTAAATTAACTTGAATTTAAATTAATCAAATTTTTGCTCGAAAATTGAATTTAAGTAAGTAAAGATAAATCCAAACTTAAATTAAACATAAACGTGCTACCTCAAACTAGTCTAAATTACTAATAAATTCTCTACATATTCTATTATACACAAATATTTATTAAAAAAAAAAAAGTTTAAATAATTTAATATATCATACGAGAATACGACCTTATTTATTATATAATACATAATTTTTGAAATAATAGATTAGTTAAAAAAAAAATAGCACAATATAAATTGATAAAATATTTTAAGTTTTATTACAAAGGTTAATGCATAATTAATTTAAAGATAAAAAGAAACTACATAATATTAATTAAAATTAAAGAAGAATTCAAAAATATGAATAGATTTAAATGCTAAAAATATTAATATCAAAAAATAAATACATTACAATTATTTATTATTTATTAGTTTATTTTTTAAAAGAAAAGAAGAGAAAAATAAATAATATATCATAAATAAAAAAATTAAAAATTATTTTAATTTTAATATAGCATTTTTTTTTTTTAAAATTATTTAAAATTAAATGTTATTTTATTTTATTTTAGGTTAATGAATTCATCCGACCTTAATTTTAATTAAGCTTAAAAAAATTTTATTTAAATTGAATTCAAATTAGCTTTAATTTAATTTGTTGAATTAAACTCTGTACAAATTACTGCCTTAGCGGTCCCTTCGGGGACATCCGATACTTTATCCTGGTGTGATTTGCGTCATGTCGTAAATAGGAACCGCAATAATACAAAGTCTACAACAGAGAGAGTTCCAGAATATCGGGGAAAACGAAGAAAACAGATTAAACCCCTAGTGCCTACTTCCTACTTCCTAGTAGCTTTACAGTTACTCTTGTAATAATTGTGCTCGGTTTTACTGAAACCCCAATTTTCTTAAATTTCAAATTTCGCCAAAGTTTGTTCGTGGAAATTTGACTGGGTATTATTTGATTCTTATTTGAAGAGACGCTACTATGTCTTCAAGGAAAGTAGGAGAAGCTCAAATTGAGGAAGATATCGACACAGACCCAGTTCTTCTCCAACCCATCAAATTAGTTAAGTCATCTGAAGACAATAAGGTACAAATTAGCCCACACAGTTTTTAATCTGCGGAAATCTTTACATCTACTTAATTTGTTAAAAGTTATTTTATTGAATCTTATACATAATCTTATTTCATTTTATTTTTTGTTGGCTTTAGAATGGAAACCGGAGGCTTAAAGATAGTGAAATTAGTGTACCAATAGTATATGGGACAGTTGCGTTCTATCTTGGTAGAAAAGCCAGTGAGTAAGTATTTCTCTTTATTAGAGTTTCCTTTTAATGTTTTGACATTTTTTTTTGTTTTTAAATAATACTTAGACACACGCACACATAAACCAGTGACGGAGCCAGATGAGCACCATGTACAGTAAGAGTAAATTTTTACTTGTAGTTAAGTTGAAATAATATTGCACAATAATGAACCCTAACTTTAGGTTTGGGCACCTTGTAATTGCATTACAATAATGCAGGCAATAACATGAAATTAAGAAGAAATGTTACAATATAAAATAATTAAAAGGTCAAATTTATATATTTGTTAAAGATTAATAGAATAAATATTTAAGGGTAGAATTTACAAACAATTGTAGAAATAAAAAAAAATACAAAATACTAGTTATATTACATTAGAGAATAATAAAACAGCCAAATCATGTATGTGATAATGCATGGGTTTAATATTAAGAAGTTATAAATTTGAAAGAAAATACAACATATAAGAGTTAGAGTAATAAACTAAAAGTAATTTTTTGGGTTACAAAATGTTGTTTTAAACATCTATTTTATCGAGTGACAAATTACAAAAATGAGTCGAATTAGGCTATTTTCTAATAAGAAACTAAGTCTTTTAGCACTTTACTATAGAAACCAATTGATGTTCGTTTAAATGTTGGAGAATTTAAAATATAAACATTAAAAATATATAAATTTTCTTTACAAGATTAAAAAAGAAACAAAAATGTCGCAATTTTATTAGCTCTTATGTATAAGTGTGAGATATAAAATACATATTTTGATAAAAAGGTTCATAAAACATGTCAAAACTTCAAAATATAACATGTATGAAAGAAAATAATTTCTCAGAGGGAACACCGATAAACTTATACATTATACACAAGAAAAATACTAAGACACAAATATTACAAGCAAAATACACATTTCTAAATATTGTGAGAGGGCATGTGCATCCGTCGCTGCACATAACACATATACAATGATGGGTTGGAATTCACACTCTCCAAGTGATCACAAGATGCATACATCATTGTACCACACCATTGTACTACAAGATAATTGATAATGTTTTTGACATATTGAATAATTGTTTAATAACATTTTTCCTTGTATTAGATCGCAGTCTCATAAGTGGACAGTTTATGTTCGTGGAGCCACAAATGAGGATATTGGGGTGGTGATAAAGCGAGTTGTATTTCAATTGCACCCTAGTTTTAACAACCCTGTGAGAGTGGTTGAATCTGCACCATTTGAAGTATCAGAATGTGGTTGGGGTCAATTTGAAATTGCCATCAGTCTGTTTTTTCACAGCGACGTATGTGAAAAAAAGCTGGACTTGTGAGTTGTTTATTCTGGTGATAATTTCATCTAACTTGTGGTAGATGTTCAATGTTACCAGAACTTGTAATCATTTTGTAGGTATCATCATTTGAAGTTATATCCTGAAGATGAATCTGGTCCTCAATCAACCAAGAAACCTGTTGTTGTTGAATCTTATGATGAGATTGTTTTCCCTGATCCTGCAGAGGGTTTTTTTGCTCGTGTGCAGAATCATCCTGCTGTTATTGTGCCCCGCTTGCCTGCTGGTCTTACCATGGACAGTGCTGGTAATTTCATGATTTGATGTTTGTGATTTTTTGCCTTTACTTATCCTTATATGTTAAATTGTGTTATGTGGATATACAGCACCAATTGACATTACAAACGAAAATCACAAAGGTGATACCAAAGATCATCATCTTAGTCAATGGTTCATGAATTTCTCTGAGGCAGATGAGCTTTTAAAACTTGCCGCTGCTCGTCAACAGGTCAGAACATTGTGTGGTGACTTGGTATTTATTGCTGTGATATACTGATAATCTTGGGTGGGCATGCCCTTTGTCTGCTAATATGAAGAACATGCATCCCACACAATCTTTTTTGTTTTTTGGCCCATGGCTGAGCTAAAAAGTAGAGGGTGCAACTTAGCTGTGTATTTGGAAGGAAAAACATATTTCTTTTAGCAGGGGTGGGCTGGTGGTTGTAGTTGAAAACGGTTCTTCATTTATTGCAAGCCCCTCCTTCTGCACCTTTTGGTTTGTACAGTGTATCTCTCTGTTTTGATCAATCCTGAAAAGGATTTCTAGGCTTTGTTTGAGCATACATCCTACACATCTCATTCCATGCTAATGCTATTGGCTTCTTTTTACTAGACATTCTTTTACTTTGAATTTAGCCTGTACTCTGGCTATGCACTAGTACTTATTTTGTACTATATTCTGCTTCTTGCTTTGGTGATTCAATGCCCAGGTTATTAATTTTTGAAAATCCAATGACATTGTTTACACAATGGCAGGTGCAAGCTCATATCATTAAGCTGAGAAGACAACTAAGCATGATGGATGGGCTTCCTTAACTGACGAAATCAGCACCTGTATTTGCATTTGTACTACAATTACCGAAAATGTTTGCATTTCTATGTTTCTGTTATTAGTGTATAATCATTGAAAACCATACCAATGTTTATTGGATATAAACATGTGTATTAGCTTGGTATCTGAAATGTCTATTTTGTCTATATTCCTCTACTGCTTTACTTTTGAAACTAAAAACTGGAATTTACTATTTGAACAATGTTGGCAACATGCTAAATGGAGTGTCATGTGTAGATGACATTTGTACCATTCATCATGGTCTAATATGGAAGAAGATTGGAAATGCATAATCCCCGTACTTTTCCCAGTTTCGTAACCATATTGATGCTATTATGATACAAATACTATAGTTCAAGAGAATCCTTAGCGACCATACCAAAAATGACTGGTGCAGAGTATTGTAAATGTAAGTGGCATTGTTGTACCCTCAAGAAATTTCAGCTCAGGTATGCCATTATGAAGGAATCTCTTTGCTTTGGTACTTCAAAACATAGGCGATTTCTTTGGTTATTTTTTTCATCCATCTAGAAATGTCCGATCCCTTACTTATATAATGAACAGCTAGTATTTTCCTGTCCTTTCATGACTTCTTGCTGTTCAATAAGGTTAATTTATGTAGGCAACGAGCTGTAGCTTAATGGCATGAAGCCTATTTGAGTATGCAGAAGGTCTGTGGTTTGAGTCACATTCACTGGAGTGTAAGTATTATAATTATTTAAAAAAAAAAATTAAGGTTAATTTATGTAGGAATTGCTTTATTACACAGGCATGAAGTTTTATTTTAAGAAATCTGAGTGGATATTTTGAAGTATTTGGATCTGCTCCATTTCTTTGCCCAAAAATTTGCATCTTATCTAGTTTAGTTATGTTTCTTTGTGAAGTTGATGGTATTTTGCAGAGTTAAAACTCAGACATAGTGAACGGCTCTGTAGGTCTCACTTTTTCAAAGTTGTTGACATCTTATTGTTAGAACACGCTTTAGTATTTTATTTGGCACGCAGATGATAGTTTGTTAAAAAGATTATTTAACAAGACTTCATTTTTATGATAAAATTCACGTTCTTTTATTTTAAGTTTAAATTATATCAAAATATTATCTGATTTAAAAGAATTTTTTTTTTTGTTGCATAAAATCATAGGTTTAAATAAAAGTAGTAATTTTTACACGAAACTCGACTTAAAAAAACCTGACTTATATATTACTCGATATGATTTTTGGTCCATAACAAGTCAACCGGTTTGAATCTGAGCAAAGCAAGTCGAGTTTGGGTTGAGTCAACTCGTTTGACCCCTTATTAATTAAAAAAAAATTATAACTTTCATTACAGGTTGTTGCTCGAATTTCACTAGAAACTTGCTCGGGTTTTTGTCTAAAATAGGCAAAATCCTTAATATAGTTTAAAAAAGGGCAACCTTGTGTAAAAGTGTAAAAATGGGCTTTTTTTAACTGGCCACCCAAAGCCCCATTTGCTAGCCGGTAAGTCATTTAAACCATTTGAAAGAATTCGAACAATTCAAACAAACCCACAACTCTGAGCATTACTCTACCTCTCCCTCTCCCTCGTCACTCTCTATTAGCGAAGCTCCCACATTTTTTGTTGAGGAAGAAGACGAACAGTATCAACGCAGAAAATACTCGACCATTACTATCACTTTTTGAAGCTCTGCATTATTCGGTAAGTTTTTTAAACAAATTTGTCTTCTTTGCACGAAAACACTCGACCATTACTCTCCAGGGTATATCTTGAAAAGCTATGCAGTTTGGTTTTTAATTGGGTTTTCGTTGAAACTCAACGAAAACCCCTTATTTTTGTATGGTTTTTTGTAAAATGTTGGTTTAAGGTTAAATGTTTATGTAAAATGTAGGTTTTGTAATATTGAGATTTTGTAATTATGGATGGATAATCTGATTTCTGGTATATGTGGTTGTTATTCATGAATAACATTATCTGGGGGTATATCAGTGGTATATCTGGTATATCTCGGTATATCTGGGGGTATATCCGGTATATCGGGGGGTATATCTGGTATATCTCAGGGTATATCTGGT
Organism: Elaeagnus macrophylla; assembly: GCA_029378325.1. Lineage (NCBI taxonomy): Eukaryota > Viridiplantae > Streptophyta > Magnoliopsida > Rosales > Elaeagnaceae > Elaeagnus > Elaeagnus macrophylla. Next base: position 53,391,797 of record CM055641.1, on the reverse strand, counting down.
ATATCTGGGGGTATATCTGGTATATCTCTGGGTATATCTGGTATATCTGGTATATCTCAGGGTATATCTGGTATATCTCAGGGTATATCTGGTATATCTGGTATATCTCAGGGTATATCTGGTATATCTGGTATATCTCAGGGTATATCTGGTATATCTGGTATATCTCAGGGTATATCTGGTATGTCTCACGGTATATCTGGTATATCTGGTATATCTCAGGGTATATCTGGTATATCTCAGGGTATATCTGGTATATCTCACGGTATATCTGGTATATCTCAGGGTATATCTGGTATATCTCAAGGTATATCCCCTATATCTCAGGGTATATCTGGTATATCTCACGGTATATCTGGTATATCTCAGGGTATATCTGGTATATCTCAGGATATATCTGGTATATCTGGTATATCTCAGGGTATATCTGGTATATCTCAGGGTATATCTGGTATATCTGGTATATCTCAAGGTATATCTGGTATACCTCAGGGTATATCTGGTATATCTCACGGTATATCTGGTATATCTCACGGTATATCTGGTATATCTCAGGGTATATCTGGTATATCTCACGGTATATCTGGTATATCTGGTATATCTCAGGGTATATCTGGTATATCTCAGGGTATATCTGGTATATCTCACGGTATATCTGGTATATCTAGTATATCTCAGGGTATATCTGGTATATTTGGTATATCTCAGGGTATATCTGGTATATCTCAGGGTATATCTGGTATATCTCAGGGTATATCAGGTATATCTCAGGGTATATCTGGTATATCTCACGGTATATCTAGTATATCTCACGGTATATCTGGTATATCTCAGGGTATATCTGGTATATCTCATGGTATATCTGGTATATCTCACGGTATATCTCGGTATATCTGTGTATATGTCGGTATATATGGGGTATATGTCTATATATCTTGGTATATGTTGGTATATTTTGGGTATATCTCGGTATATCTACGTATATTGGTCTATTTCTATAACTTTCATTTATATGAACCTAAATTTGATGTATTTTTATGTTGCTTTAATGTGATTGATGTTTTTCGCATATATATTGTAATTTTGGTATACCTGTTCGCAAGTATTAATGAAATTATTTTCCGTAAATGTTAAATATGCAGGAAATGGCTGGAAAATCAACCTTCGTTCCTTATGTCTCCCCATCAGAGTACTATGTTGGTAAAATAACCAACATATCACGTCTTCAAAATTTTGCAACATTGAAGACGACCCTAGAAGGGTTTGGGTTGCTTCATAGGTTTGAGGGCTTATGTTTTGGTTTCATCACAAGGATGAAACATATAGAGTTTACAGCTGGATTGTTGCATCATATATTATTGATGCAAGATAGAGATCAATCGGGGAAAGAGCTCCGAATTATTGTAAAAGGTACACCCCACCTCTTTGGATATGAAGAATTTAGCCTAATCACCGGTATGATGTTTATCGGTGAGGAAGGAAGTCCAGCGCAAAGTGGTCGGTTGCGTAAAAATTACTTCAAGACCGACAGGCCAATAAAGAAAGTCGATTTGGAGAAGCTATTTGCAAACCTTCCTCTGTCTACCGAGCCTGAGGATGTGTTGAGGTTGGCTCTCATATATACTCTGGAAATAATACTTTTGGCCGATCATAATCTGAGGGCCATTAATGATCAATACTTGGATTTAGTTGAAGACCTTGACAAGTTTAATATCTACCCCTGGGGTAAGATAGTATATGACTTCACCGTTAGGAGGTTGAAGAATGTTAATCTCCAAAAGGTTGGAGGGGTCGCTTCAACTTACAGTGTCTATGGTTTTTCTTGGGCACTGCAAGTTTGGGCCTACGAGGCCATACAAGTGCCTGTTACTGATGTTGCCACTTGTACATCTCCGGATGCATTGCCCAGGATACTACGCTGGGAGAATGAAAAGAAGGGGCACTATTTGAAGTTTTGGGACCTAAACCATAAAATATTCCAGGATTCAGATGTAAGTTTGTTGCCTATATGTTTTTGTTATTAATTTTATTTTATTTTTATTTTCGATTGTACTTAACTAACTGGTATATCCTTCCATTGTATATGATACAGTTTCATATGCTGACGAGACTCACTCCTAATGAGTCGGAGAGAAAGAGTCCATACTTCATTCATGCACAACAATATGCGAGTCAGCAAGGTGGTGGTGTGCCAAACGTTAGTGGATTGAATGATGAGTTGCCTTCCAAAGGCGATGAAGATCAACATACATCTGGTCACAGTGATGAAAGTGACCCTATCCCGGAAGTCCAAAAAGATGAACCTTCATCTCATTCATCAACTTCCATTATGGAGGTAATATAATATGGCACATATAAAACCCTTATTTGGTAATTAGTTTATGTCATTGCAACCCTATACGAATAAATTTTTATACTTTGTAATTTTAGGTGTTGCAAGAGCTTCGAGATTTGAAGAAGGAGGTCATCTCAATAAAAGAAAACCAAATTTGGATGAAGGATGTGTTGAAGAAGTTGTTGAGACAACAACAAAATACTTCAACAGGGAAAGAAGCAGTGAAACCTGGTGGGAACTCGTCCAGGAAAAAAAGTGTTCCACGTTTTGACCGACGTAAGGTCGACTCTGTACATATACCAGTGGACGAAGATGTTGTGACGTCCACGGAAGAAGAGCCAGTAGTGGCTACGAATAATTGCAAAGAAATGATTCTGTTCACCACAGAAGAAATTGGGGAGGAAACAACCAAGGTTCATTCTGATCATGATGAAGCATCAGTGGGTGTGACTGAAGAATGTCCCACTGAAGTGAACCTTGGAAAGCAGCCAGTCCATGGAACCGAAGTAGATGATAAGTTGACAGGTCTGGATTTTTCTACTTTGGAAGCTATTTTAGAGGCTGCCCCTATCATGACCGGTACCACCTCAGTGCGATTAGGATCGATAACATCAAAGGGCGTTAGGTCTACTGACACGTCCGCACCCTTTGGTACCACATATAGTAGGAGGAAGAGAAAAGTTGGTCCCTCCCTAAAATCTCTATATGTGCAGCCCAAGAGGAAATCTGGTATATCAATAAAGTCCCAACAATCGGATGAAGCACAACAACCTGGCCTCTATGATCCGATGAGAGGCTTTGATGAATCCAGATATACCTACTTCTTGGAATGGTTATATAAACATTACAACGACAACCAGTATGTATTTCCTACTACTTTTTGTGTTATTTATTCATCTAATTTAACTTTTTTTTTTACCCACGTAATATGGTTAATTACTCATTTCTTTCTTATTGCCAAAATGTAGGGAAAGTATTAATGTTGGTTGCCCAAGTAAGGGTATGGCTAACTCTTCTTGGTTTCATCGTATATTGAAACCACAATCATCTTTACTCAATGAGGTACATGTTTTTCGTATGTTAATTTCTGGATAATAATGGTTATATGTTGTTATTTGGTTTATGGATTGTTATTCAATATATTTGGTATTCTAAAATAAACTAACAACACATATATCTCATATATGTTCACAACGATGCGTACCTCAATTGGCAAAATAACTTCAGCACATAGATTGCGGACTATGGCTGTTGAGGAAGAAAGAGGAACTTCATCCACACTTGTTCCTAAATAACAGTTGGACAACTGTAGACTCATCGTTTTGTGTAAGACTTTTACTTAGTACTTTGGTGTTTATTTAAAAATATCTTGTATATCTGGTAATTTTCCATGTCATATATCCCAAATTTGCAGATGATGTAACAATTTACTATAAATTACTATATTTGAAAATGTAGGCTTACATCGATGCAAGTGCAAGTGAATGGAAGAAGGTGAAGAAGAATGACCAATTTCAATTTTGGTCAGCAGATAAGAAGTGGTTGGATTACGTGACTGGTAAAATCCTTGTAAACTTATGACTCGTATAGTATATCTGGCAACTATTAGATTTTATCGCTTCATATAATAATATAAATATCTGGTATGTTTTCAAACAGGTGTCCGCCCTGATTGTGGTAAACCATGGACTCGTGTCAGCAATATATATGGTGTTATGATGTGTTAAAATGTGTACTCGCAAGTGTACGAATCACTCGTAGTAAAGTGATAAGCAACTTCCAAGGTCGGTCTCTCAAGGAATTGCAGTGGTCTTAAATAACTAACGTTTTAATCAAAATAGAGTTCTAATGAAAATAAAACACTAATTAAATAGAGTTCTAGTGAAACTAAAACTCTAAGTAACTAGAATCCTAATGCTAATAAAACTGTAAAAAAAGAGTTTGTTTGGTTTTGGTAACGGGAACAATCGTAAGAAAATCACACGAAATCAAGATGGCAATCAGACAATCGATTCAATCAAATCAAATATCAATAGAGGATGTATGGACGTTTAGCTTGGTTAACCATGTTTGCATCGAAAAGGTATGGTGATATGCATGAACGTCCTATATGAATTAAACTACCGGCTTTCCTTTTAATTACGAAACTCCTTTTGGCCGGGGTAGGTTTCTTTGTTGATTAACTAATTAACCGCCTTTGGCCGGGGTAAATTAACTAGCTATCAAATTATGCGCAAGGAAGTTATGCCAATCAAATTAATGCTATGACTAAGTCACTAACTTGAATCTTTGATTAAGTGTTTCGGAATAGAGTTAAGGTGACGTTCCTCTAACTAAATTCTTAGGTTTTTCAATCTAACTACGAACATCAAATGGGCCCATGATTATTCATAATCAAACATTTAAACATGCTCTTAATCAAAAAGTAATTCATTCATAAATCAATTAAATACACCATACACAATCCTAGCAAACATGGCAACACAAACTAAACATCCATAATGAAACTAGCCGCTCATGTTCATATTGTTATTCATAGACAAATAAAATACGATCATACACTTTAACAAATGGAGAAGATAAATTAATTCTATAACAACAAGGAAAACCTAAATCTAAATACCGCTTATGGATCGGTTGACGTACTCCTCCGTAAGCTTTATCTTCGATCGTCGTTGGCTTCCTTGAATCCTTAGAATGGTATCTCTCGCTTCGTTATAGTGTGGCAACGCTCTCAAAGCTGATTGAATGTCGTGTTTGGGTCGCAAAATTGAGAAGAGGAAGAGTTGTGTATCAATTCGAGTTGTATGTAAGGGGGACTCTAAGGGGGTATTTATAGATGTAAGGGTTTACACGAATCCTATGTGCCATAGGAATAGGCACGCCGCGGCATGCATTTTCCCCGCCGCGGCACAACACAAAATTTGGAAAATATGTAAAAACCCGAGAGCTCCCCGCCGCGGCATACAATTCCCTCGCCGCGGCGCGCAATGCTTCTATGTTTTCAGGATCAAACCCGAGAGCCTCACGCCGCGGCATGCGATTCTTCCGCCGCGGCGCGCGATGATTTCCTTCTTTTCACGTCCCCCCTTACATATGTGATGGCACTATATGTAAGGCTTACATATTTTGTCTTGATTAGCCCGTAACTTGTGATCCGAGCGCCGTAGGTGTCCCGTCTTTGCGTGATTTCATCATTTGACTCATTTGACGCTAAAAACACCTGAAATGCACTAAAATATACCCGTGACTCCGAAAGGATAGATTTATGAAAATAATCGAAATAATAGTCATAATAAATCTATATATCAATCAATCAAGCATAATTAATCACGAAATATTAGTGCTTTTCGAGCACTCATCACAACCCCCAACCAGCTTCTTGCTAGTCTCTAGCAAGTGAAGCGACCTAAAATAAAATTTAAAACAAATAAAATAAACTAACCTAACCTAAATCACTTCCGTAGATTGTCACGGTTGCATTTAGCGTATGCAACAAGCCTTTAAACCCCTAGGTGGCCCTAGTGGACGAGTTATAGTCTCGTGAGGGTTTCCAGTGATGATACCCGCAAACATCGTAACTGACACAAATAAAGACTCAAAACTAATGAAGACTCTAACAATACTTGAATCAATCCATGCATACGTCTCAAAAATTGTTAACAACGAATAATACATGAAATAGTTAAACATCGCCTAAGCTCAAAACAGTCCAAACATCAAACTCATCATGGTAATCGAATTTTGAACAACCAATCACACCACAAACCCGTTAGTTATACTATCTGACCGTGTCATGCATGATATTCATAGGTTACATTTCAGTGTCTCATAAATGTGCAAGTAAAATATGAATGTGAATTTTTGCACTTATAAACTCCATATGCTCATTTTTCAAACTCATCTCCACTAATATAGAAACTAAACAACCTAGAATCAATAGGACTTCATCAAGCTTGTAAAGTTATGGCTAGGTGTGTGATTATGAAAGTACGAAAATGATGTTTTCATATGATAAGAGTACTTTTTATTTCACAAACATATTTTCAACTTTTTCCACTAATTGCGCCTTTTCATCCTCCCTTAAATTCATATGTTCTTTGAATCTTTTTGCTTGATTTTCTTTCTCTACTTTTCTTGCTCGTTATTTCAATCATCATCATTTTTTTTTTTTCATCATTTTTTTTTTTTTTTTTTTTTCATCATTTTTTTTTTTTTTTTTTATGATGAAGCAAGACAAATATAACATAATTGCTCATGAAAATCAAATATTACATCGAGTACTCTTATCACTAAGGGTAGTACAATGTATGTCAATGTTGAGTTCAAGGGTGTGCTATTGATAAAAGATTGCGGGGAGGCATGAAAGGTCCAAACGGTCCAAAAATGGCCTAAATCACTTTCTAAGTGGCATTTGTTTCTATTATTTCGCTTCAACGTATTTTCAAATGAGTTCTAGAGATTGTTGAGACTTAAAACATATCATGAACATGCATACATTCTACAAATCAGAATAGTTAAACTAACCATGCAAACTACCACAAGTACCACAAAATTCTCAAATTAGATGAATCCAACATTTGTGTGCTTCGTTGCTTAGGTAAAAATCTAACATCTCTCACATGTCATCGTCATTACAATCATGTTAATATCATAGATTTCCGGATTGAATCAAGTAGACACGACACTAACTAAAAACAATTCAAGTGACAAAGTTAAAAATTTAAAATTGGTCATATTTCATGCTCATGGAATATTCTTCCCACCCCCAACCTATTTTCTGCATTGTCCTCAATGTAAAAAGAAGAACAAAAGAAATTAAGAAAAAGTGTAAGAAGTTACCCCCCTTTCGTATGAAATTGTGTCGTTACTCGCTATGCTCCGGTTCACTGTTCCTCGCTTCTCTCATGAAGAATGTATGAACATATATTGAACCTCAAAGTGTATGCACACAATTCACATTCAAACCTAATTTTTAATTATAACTAAGGCAATTGAAGACACAAAAACATCAAACAAAGTTAAACAATCCAAAATAAATAAAATAAAAATAAAAATAAAGGAAAATAAAAGAAAATAAATGAAAAAGAAATAAAAGAAATAAAGACAACGAAAGAGATACGATACCGAATGGGTGCCTCCCATTAAGGGCTTAGTTTAACGTCTTAGCAAGACGTGACTGATCTCGTGTCAAGGAGGGTTAAATATGTAATTGTACTGCTTATTTCCTCCCTTATCTTTCTTGAAATGAGCTTTAGTCCTCCAAGTTGGGTTTTTGTAATTAGAATGCTTAATGCGTTCTTTGTAGGCATCATCCCGACTTAAATTTATCTGCTTGTCCTTCCCTCTCCATTCAACGTTTCGAACCTCAATTCTGTTACTTTTGCTATCCTGCAATTCAATGTTAGAAGAAATAGGAGAAGGTTGAAAAGTTCCAAATTTTACAGTTTCTCCACAAACCGTCATTGTTAACTTCCTATTATGGACCTCAATAGTTGTCTTGGTTGTGGCCATGAAAGGTCTACCAAGAATAATTGTGTGTTCCTTGTCCTGAAGAAAGTTTCTGTCCATCTCAAGCACCACAAAGTCCACTGGTACAATAAACTTGTCCACCTGTACCAATAAATTTTCCACTATTCCCTTTGGGTATTGAATCGAACCGTTTGCAAGTTGAAGGGTCATCCTTGTTTCTTTAAGCTTTCCTAATCCTAGTTGCAAGTATACTGAATATGGCATTAGGTTTATACCTGCTCCTAAGTCTAGCATAGCCTCGAATTCCCTCTTATCTCCCATAGTGATGTTAATGTGGAAACTACCTGGATCTTTCATTTTGAGAGGTAAGTGCGGTTGGATTATTGGACTACCAATTTTTGACTTTTCATTCTCTTTGCTTCTATTCTTCTTGATGATAAAGTTCCTGCAAATTGGATCATAAGTTGAACTGTTCTTTATAATATCCAAAAGAGGTAAATTACAGTTAATTCCAGAAAATAAAGCAAGAGTGTCAGAGTATTGCTCATCCTGATTTGTCTCCTCAAACTGGTTTATTGGTGGTATTGGTGGTCGGTATGGATCCATTGACTTGTGCAATCGAAAAATGTTGGATGTTTCTTTCTTGGGAAGTTCATTTGGTTTGGTATTAAGCTCATCATCTCCTTTGAGAGTTGAATCTTCACCTTCAAAGTTACCTGTACTAGACAACAAAACATTAGAATTATCAGGTAAATTATCAGGTAAATTATTAAGTACCTCCTCATCATTTTGAAAAACTGTGATCGCCTTTGCTTGTTCAGGTTGACTAGGCAGCTTTCCCGTCTCTTGTTTGTACATTTGTTCCGCTAGCTGCCCCACTTGCATTTCTACTCTTTTGATTGATGCTTCCATAGAGTCCATCCTACCACTACAAGATTGTATAAAATTGTTTAGGGTTTCCTCTACGGTTGGTTTATTTGGTGGAAATTGTCGGTTTACGTTTTGGCCTTGTGTTTGATCTTGGACAAATGGTTGGCTATTGTTTTGTTTCCATCCAAAATTAGGGTGATTCCTCCATCCAGGGTTGTAGGTATTTGAATAAGGGTCGTTCCTAGGTCTAGGTTGGTACCCTTGCATTAAATTCGCCTCTTCAGTAGTACCTGTGTAAGGATCACCTGCAAAAGAACAAACATTAGCACCATGTCCATATGAACCACAAACTCCACATACCTCGTGTTTTGGCATTTGATTAATATTGGAGGTTGTGAGAAGTTGCACTTGTTTCGTCAATTCAGCAAGTTGCATGGCCATTTCATTGTTGGATCCTAATTCGTGGACTCCAGCTCTTCTTCCTCTAGCGCTCTTTTGTTGGGAGTTGGCTCCCAACATCTCGAATAGCTCGTATGTTTCATCCGCTGTTTTCTCACCCATAGCTCCTCCTGCAGCGTTGTCAACTATGAATTGGCATTGTTGTGTCAATCCGTCGTAGAAAAACTGATTCTGTAACTGCAACGGGAAGTGGTGATGTGGACATTGTATCAACAGCAATTTGAATCTGTCCCAAGCCTCGTGGAAGGGTTCTCCGTCCATCTGCGAAAAAGTGGCAATTTTTGTTCTTAGATCAGATGTCTTTTGATGGGAATAGAACTTACCCATGAATTTATTGTAAACATCGTCCCAAGTGACCAAAGAACCGGGTGCCAACGTCATTAGCCAAGACTTAGCTCTATCCTTGAGAGTGTATGGAAAACACCTCATACGTAGTTGATCTTCACTAAGTCCCTGCAATGGAAAAGTTTGCACAGTAGCATATAGTTCACGCATAAAATTTAAAGGATCTTCATTAGGGATACCGTAAAAGGAGGGAAGCATGGAATAATGAATATTTTTCAATTCATAATTCCTAGCCGCCTCTGTAAGTTGAATGCATGATGTGGCGGTCCCAATGATCGGTCTTGCAAACTCTTTGTTCATCATTTGCCTAGCTACGTTTTCACCCATTGCTGCTTGTAATTATTGTTGGACTTCGTCCTCTTGAAATTGATTGTCCAGTTTCTTTGATCGGTGTTTGACTCTATGAATGTTGTCAATGTAAGGAGAGAGTTCCTTGTTAAGTGATCTCCTACCCTGCATGCACAAATAAAGAGCAAACAAAGATCAAGGTAGCAGTGAAATTGGAAATTAAGCACTATTTTTTGATTTTTTATTTTTTGATTTTTTTGGATTTTTCGAATAAAAATAAATAAAATAAAGAAATAAATAAAATAAAATAAATAAATAAAAATAAATAAATAAATAAATAAATCAGAAACTCTAAAAAGTTAAAAAGAAAATTATCTAAAACGCCAATTCCCCGGCAACGGCGCCAAAAACTTGATGTGTTAAAATGTGTACTCGCAAGTGTACGAATCACTCGTAGTAAAGTGATAAGCAACTTTCAAGGTCGGTCTCTCAAGGAATTGCAGTGGTCTTAAATAACTAACGTTTTAATCAAAATAGAGTTCTAATGAAAATAAAACACTAATTAAATAGAGTTCTAGTGAAACTAAAACTCTAAGTAACTAGAATCCTAATGCTAATAAAACTGTAAAAAAAGAGTTTGTTTGGTTTTGGTAACGGGAACAATCGTAAGAAAATCACACGAAATCAAGATGGCAATCAGACAATCGATTCAATCAAATCAAATATCAATAGAGGATGTATGGACGTTTAGCTTGGTTAACCATGTTTGCATCGAAAAGGTATGGTGATATGCATGAACGTCCTATATGAATTAAACTACCGGCTTTCCTTTTAATTACGAAACTCCTTTTGGCCGGGGTAGGTTTCTTTGTTGATTAACTAATTAACCGCCTTTGGCCGGGGTAAATTAACTAGCTATCAAATTATGCGCAAGGAAGTTATGCCAATCAAATTAATGCTATGACTAAGTCACTAACTTGAATCTTTGATTAAGTGTTTCGGAATAGAGTTAAGGTGACGTTCCTCTAACTAAATTCTTAGGTTTTTCAATCTAACTACGAACATCAAATGGGCCCATGATTATTCATAATCAAACATTTAAACATGCTCTTAATCAAAAAGTAATTCATTCATAAATCAATTAAATACACCATACACAATCCTAGCAAACATGGCAACACAAACTAAACATCCATAATGAAACTAGCCGCTCATGTTCATATTGTTATTCATAGACAAATAAAATACGATCATACACTTTAACAAATGGAGAAGATAAATTAATTCTATAACAACAAGGAAAACCTAAATCTAAATACCGCTTATGGATCGGTTGACGTACTCCTCCGTAAGCTTTATCTTCGATCGTCGTTGGCTTCCTTGAATCCTTAGAATGGTATCTCTCGCTTCGTTATAGTGTGGCAACGCTCTCAAAGCTGATTGAATGTCGTGTTTGGGTCGCAAAATTGAGAAGAGGAAGAGTTGTGTATCAATTCGAGTTGTATGTAAGGGGGACTCTAAGGGGGTATTTATAGATGTAAGGGTTTACACGAATCCTATGTGCCATAGGAATAGGCGCGCCGCGGCATGCATTTTCCCCGCCGCGGCGCAACACAAAATTTGGAAAATATGTAAAAACCCGAGAGCTCCCCGCCGCGGCATACAATTCCCTCGCCGCGGCGCGCAATGCTTCTATGTTTTCAGGATCAAACCCGAGAGCCTCACGCCGCGGCATGCGATTCTTCCGCCGCGGCGCGCGATGATTTCCTTCTTTTCACGTCCCCCCTTACATATGTGATGGCACTATATGTAAGGCTTACATATTTTGTCTTGATTAGCCCGTAACTTGTGATCCGAGCGCCGTAGGTGTCCCGTCTTTGCGTGATTTCATCATTTGACTCATTTGACGCTAAAAACACCTGAAATGCACTAAAATATACCCGTGACTCCGAAAGGATAGATTTATGAAAATAATCGAAATAATAGTCATAATAAATCTATATATCAATCAATCAAGCATAATTAATCACGAAATATTAGTGCTTTTCGAGCACTCATCATGTTATATTGGAGAAGGGTCATTGGATCGCTTTCAGATTTGACATCAGAGAACAACAAATTGACGTCTATGATTCACTTCCTAAACACATAAGAGATGGAAATCTGAAGAAAAGGTTACATAATTTATGTGTTATGATCCCAAACTTGATTAAAAACTTGGAAGTGGTTGAACATGACATAACAGAGAAGTGGCCCATTTACCGTAATGTGATAGCTGTTCCACAGCAGGTTGAAGTGTAAGTATATTTTATGATTCAATAAGAGGCTTTGAGATTTAATATAGATTAATATTAAGTTATATTGCGTTACGAATAAGGACTTATTGTTTACTTCAATTTATTACACAGGGGTGACTGTGGCATATATGCGCTCAAGTTCATTGAGTATTTAGTAAATGAGAAGCCACTGACTGACATCAAAGACGAGGCAATTGGTTTCTTCAGAAAGAAACTTTGTTGTGAACTATTCTTTGCGGACGATGATTACATAATTGTTTAATCTGGTATGCAATCTGGTATATTTTTATATAAGTGAACAGCTATCAGATTCTTCTTGTGTGTTGCAGAACATTTATGTATTATTGCCTCTGGACTTTATGTCTTATGGTATTTTTGTGCATGTTACAACTGAACGGGTATGGCATATATCTGGTATATTAACAGTGAACATTAATGGGTGCCGCACCTGGGAAACCAATGCTGAATTTTTACTCATTTGATGTTTATACCCTATTACATGGTATATCTGGTATATGAGTTATATTTTTTATTCTACATATTTGGTAATTTTTTATCTGGTTATATTTCTGGTGCTTTATCTGACTGGGGTAACATTTTTTTGGTAGGTTGTAATCAACTTCCAAATGGTATCTCATGTTGCTGTCGTAATATGAAGGCTTGGGGTATATCAGTTAGCAGAGGCTACAACAATGCCTACTAAGGCTTTATCTTGAACTCATGTCTTATTTAGGCTTAGTATGATGGATTACGTGCTTTTAATATTGTAAAACTTATACAACTGTAAAAGTAATGGTTATGAGAACATTTATGTAATGTTTGTAAATATCTGGTGGAATTATATTCATATTCCTGCATTGTTGCAGAAGTAATTAAAGTCGTGGTTAATTTACAACAAATTGTACTGATACATTACTTTGGTATATCTATGAAATGAAGGAAATCGGTTTTGGTTATGATTTAATCCATCTGTTACTGAAATTGTAATATCTGGTATTATGGTATAATTTTTTCATATTCTGGAACTCATTTGTAGTATATCTCATGGTATATCTGGTATATCTCAGGGTATGTCTGGTATATCTCAGGGTATATCTGGTATATCTGGTATATCTCAGGGTATATCTGGTATATCTCATGGTATATCTGGTATATCTCAGGGTATATCTGGTATATTTTGGGTATATCTGGTATATCTCAGGGTATATCTGGTATATCTCATGGTATATCTGGTATATCTGGTATATCTCATGGTATATCTGGTATATCTCATGGTATATCTGGTACATCTCAGGGTATATCTGGTACATCTCAGGGTATATCTGGTATATCTCATGGTATATCTCAGGGTATATCTGGTATATCTCATGGTATATCTGGTATATCTCAGTGTTATTATGGTATATCTCACGGTATATCTGGTATATCTCATGGTATATCTGGTATATCTCAGGGTATATCTGATATATCTCATGGTATATCTGGTATATCTGGTATATCTCAGGGTATATCTGGTATATCTCATGGTATATCTGGTATATCTCAGTGTTATTATGATATATCTCACGGTATATCTGGTATATCTCATGGTATATCTGGTATATCTCATGGTATATATAGTATATCTTCTAAAATAATATAACAACACATGTATATACGTGATACATGAAAATTCAGAGACAGGGCATAATATAAAACTATCATTAATACAAAATTCAGATACAGATAATATAATACTTGAAATCATAATAAAAGATTACAGGGTACATAAAAATGTTCATTCTTGAGAAGCTAGGGAAGGTTCTACAATCATCTGACGAAAAACATTACAAGTCCTCCTGTTATGACCACTAATTCCACAACGACTGCACAATATTAACTTCTTTATTACTTCCCCACGTGAACGTATGCATCGCTTCCGTGGTCTGCCAGATTTTTTCTTTGTGTTAGGAGGAAGATCAACTAGGTCTATGATTTCTGGTGGAATGTCCCACTGACCATTGTCAGTTGCTGGAAATATTGCCTCCGCATATGCGATAATATAACAATTGACTGTGTATAATCGGTCAACAAAGGACTGGACATCAACATCTTGAAAACGGGCGGCTGCAATGGCATGACAACAGGGGATTTTGTGAACATCAAATTCCTTGCAGCTACAACTTCTGTTCAGTAGATCAACATCTTCACTAGTATCACCATGTACAACCTATATTTTCATATGAATGAAATAGTTACATTATGGTTTATAGGCTTACAAGAGATACAACAATATATATGCTGTTAAATTTACATATTTAAAAATTCAATAACAATATAATGATGTACGAATCCCATACCTGGAAAACATGTGCATTAATTTTGAAAACCCTGTACCTTAAGGACTTATTGTGATTTGCACGCATAATTGATTCAACCTCATCGGTAAGGAATCGAGTTCCCCATCTCATCCCAACCTCCCTACGTTCGACAAACCAATGTTGTATTTTGCTACGGTAGTACTCAGTAAGCATGGTTATAGGCAACTCACGACCAGATTTCATGACATTATTAAATGATTCTGAACCATTTGTGGTCATTATACCGTATCTGTTTCCAGGAAAATGAAATCTTGACCACTTCTCTTTACCTGCTTCCAATAAGTACTTCTCTATATCTGGATCGATCAGTCTCAAATCCCCCATGTATTTGTCAAATTCACGCTTCGTATATGCCCTTGCGCAACATCTGAACAAAGGTGTGATATCAGGATTCTTAAATTTGTGGTTTAAATTCATCTCCATGTGAAATGCACAATATCCATGCAAAGCATTGGGGAAGGCCCTCGGAACAGATTGTATAATACTTTGGTGTCTATCTGAAACAATAACAAGATCATCAATGTGCCCAAATATACCGGATAGTTTTAACAAAAACCATTCCCAGGCTTCATTATTCTCAGAATCTCCAACACCAATGGCCAATGGATATATGTTGTTATTTCCATCTGAAGCATTTGCTACGAATAATGTCCCAGCATACCTACCTGATAGGAATGCACCGTCGACTGTAATTACATGTCTTATACAAGATAAAAATCCTCTGATACATGGACCTAGTGCCATAAAAAAGTACTTAAATCTTCCAGACTGGTCAACTTCAATATGTGTGACGCTACCAGGATTTCTTTCCTTCAAAACATGACAGTAGGAAGGAAGCTTCAGGAAAGATTCCTCTTCACTGCCACGTAGCAAATAAAGAGCCTTCTCTTTAGATCTGTATGCTGTGGTGTAACCAATCTCAATCCCAAACTCATTTTGACAATCATCAATAATATCTTTGGGCTTATAAATTCTTCCTGGTCGGACCAACTTCATTTTTATGGCATTTCCTATCACTCTTGAGGTTGCAGTCCTATTCTTCCTCATGTAATTGTTAGGATCACAAGTATGTCTTGATTCGTATTCTTTTACCCTGAACCTATCAGATCCAGTGATCCTATTACATCTAATCATCCAACTACAAGTAGATTGAATGCAACGTATTAGAATACGGTCTTTCCTACTAGTCAGTGTCCTCGTCTCAAATCTGTTTCTTATGGCATAAAGACCGACATGTGTTGTGAAATCTATCTTATTGTCAAACACTTGATCAACTTTCAAATCAACCTCAACATGTGCCACAGACGACGAAACGTCACCATTAGAAATAATCTCTGTGGGTGTACTGGATGGACCGTTACGTAATTCATTATTGTTTCCAATTACAGTTCTTCCTTCAGACTGGGATAAACCATAATTCTCATGATTT
Organism: Elaeagnus macrophylla; assembly: GCA_029378325.1. Lineage (NCBI taxonomy): Eukaryota > Viridiplantae > Streptophyta > Magnoliopsida > Rosales > Elaeagnaceae > Elaeagnus > Elaeagnus macrophylla. Next base: position 53,375,942 of record CM055641.1, on the reverse strand, counting down.
CTAACAATGACCCTTTCTGGTTCAACTTGTGTCCTTTCATTATCAATTGCATGCAAACCTCCCATTGAGGACATATCATGATCAACGTTTTCGTTGACAGGTATATCTGGTAATTCATATTCTCTAATCATATCAATATCTCCATCATCACCCATTTGCGGCGGAACTAAATTGTGATCTACATCATCACGAATACTATCAAGTACATTATCGCAACCACCATTTGGATTTTGAGATCCTTCTTGCATATTAGTATCGCTCAAGAAATTTACATTACGGCCTCCGGTATTAAAAAGTTGCTCATGGCATATAGAATGACTTGTACCTACAGATCTTATCTCATTTTTTGTGACATATAGAACAGCCTTCCTTTCATTATCTTCAACGTGAAGGTCAAAAAACTCTTCCAAGTCATCATCATCACCTATTAAAACAGTAGGTAATGTCAAATCATTCTTATAGAAGTATCTCACTTCAAGTTCATACTTGAACTTATCCATCTTTAACTTGAGAAACAACTTTTCTTTAAGTTCATTATACAACCATCCTTTTTTTATCTTCATCACCAAACCTTCACCTCCTTGATATACTTTTTTATCATCCTTCAATGACCACTTACCATTGTGAATGATTAGAATACTAAGGCTATCCATTCTGTAAAATGTTTAAAAATAATTAGGTCTATCTCATTCAAAAATACGTAAAGTTTAATTGATATATCAAATAATATACAACATATTGAACTGCGTTATTAGTATATAACATATATACCTGATTAAATGTGTAATAGATGGAGATATACCAACATATACATAGATATACCGAGATATACCAGATTTATAAAGAGATATACCAAGATTTACGAAGATATACCGACATATCCCAAGAAGATATACCAAGATATACCCCCAGATATACCAGATATACCAGATATACCATGAGATATACCAGATATACCCACAGATATACCAGATATACCCTGAGATATACCAGATATACCGTGAGATATACCAGATATACCAGATATACCGTGAGATATACCAGATATACCCTGAGATATACCAGATATACCATGAGATATACCAGATATACCAACAGATATACCAGATATACCGTGAGATATACCAGATATACCGTGAGATATACCAGATATACCAGATATACCGTGAGATATACCAGATATACCCTGAGATATACCAGATATACCATGAGATATACCAGATATACCATGAGATATACCAAATATACCAGATATACCCTGAGATATACCAGATATACCCTCAGATATACCAGATATACCCACAGATATACCAGATATACCCTCAGATATACCAGATATACCCACAGATATATCAGATATACCATGAGATATACCAGATATACCGTGAGATATACCAGATATACCCTGAGATATACCAGATATACCAGATATACCCTGAGATATACCAGATATACCCTCAGATATACCAGATATACCCACAGATATACCAGATATACCATGAGATATACCAGATATACCCTGAGATATACCAGATATACCCTGAGATATACCAGATATACCCCTAGATATACCAGATATACCCCCGATATACCAGATATACCGGATATACCCCCAGAAATACCGGATATACCAGATATACCGGATATACCAGATATACCCTCAGATATACCACATATACCACATATACCCCCACATATAAAAAACTGAATATAGCATTTCATAAATGTTTCGATTACACGCGGCCAAAAATATATGTTTCTATTAATTATTATTGAATTGGGGTAACAGTTTAATACGGTTTTTCAACCAAAAATCTGTTTAAATAATACCCATATCAGTTCCTCGCGAAAGTATGAAGCAAATTGTTGGAAATTTTTCGAAAATATATCAGTCCCAATCGCATTTTTCTGGTAGTTATTATTTAAAAATCCTGGTACAAATTTCAACATTTACATCCTAATAAAAAGTGCAAATATTGTTGGTAGATATTACTAACCTCATTTTTATAATTTTTTCACGATGACACGCAACAATGGTGAGAAGATCAGTGAAGAGAAAAAGAGAGGGTGCGTAGTTGGAGGGAGAAGAAGAAAGAAAATTATTTTGGTGGGAAACTAAATGACCCAACCAAACCGGCTACTGGGAGAGTAAATAGAATTTTGCCTATTTCTAAACTTTTACACAAGGTTGCCCTTTTTTAAACTATCTTAAAAATTTTGCCTATTTTAGACAAAAACCCAACTTGCTCTCTAACTCTTGGGCCTTTCTCACTCTCACAGTATCAAAAAATTGAAAACCCTAAGTCCCTCGTCGTTGCAACTTTCCCTCGCCATCATTGCTTCTGCTCGCCTTCTCTCTGCTAGTATGTATCTCTGTTTTTCTCTCTTTTGTTCATTCAACATTAATGCAATTATTCTTGGTTTTTGATTACACAGAAACCGAGCATGAATTTGCAAAGGATTTATGGTGTTGGCGGTTGGGTATGAGCATTCTGTCTTCATGCATTTCTGAATAATTTGAAATATATCGCATGTTTTTTAGCAAAGAAGTCTGGTCATCATTATAGATATTTTCTTTATTGATTTCAGTAAAAGCAGTTTGGGTGGATACGAAATCAACCCCAAACCCAAGTCTAGCATTTCTTTAAGAAACATAACTGGAATTCAAAGCTTGTCAAGATATAACTGGAATTCAAAGCTTGTCAAAGATCTTTAGATAACAAACTTTGGAAATTAAAGCATAGATGCTGTTTGGAAATATTAAAGCACAGATGCTGATTCACAATGAACTTTTGAGCTACAATAGAATACTTTGCGGGTTAAGTTTGCCCCTTAGTGTCAATCAATCCTTTTCTGCTGAGAACAAATAAAATATTTCTATTTTGACAAGAACAAATAAAAGATTCAATAGTGAATAAAGGCCTAATTGGAATAATGAATTTGAGACCACAATCTATCTCACACATCAAATTGCACGTCTTTGCTTCAAGCAAAGACCAAAATAATTCAAAATAGAGGACTTGCAGGAAATCAAACCCAATCTCTACATTTGACATGGAAACAGATACTTGAGTCTAAATCAACTGTATAACTATATTTCATGAATTTTAAATATAAGATGATGTCTTTAATTTATACATGAAAAAATGTAATTCTCACAGTAGCATCACAATTAACTATCATGAGAAACTTGTTAATAAAATGAAGTTGATGCTATTAATTGCAAGGATGTCAACTTATATAAACCTTTATTTAGAGAAAAAGAAATAGGAAAAAAAATTATACAATAGTGAATACAATATACTTGCAAATTTAATATATATCTGAGGAACATGTCGTCCAAATTGAGTTAATTTTCAAGCATAATACAACAAATCTATGTGCGACTTGAAAAAACAGTCTTCTAATAAAATTGTTGACAAATATCTAATTAGTTATCTATGACCAAGTTACCAACCATACTAAAGTAGAGCTGTCAAACGGGTGGGTCGTGTCGTGTTCGGGTCGACCTGTTTACGACCCGACCCATGTAAGATTGACCCTAACCCAACCCATTTATTAAATAGGTCAGAAAGTACAACCCTAACCCAACCTGGGTTGACCCATTTAACCCGTATAAATATATTAAATAATATATATTATATTTTATAATATAAAAAATCAAAAATATTATATCGAGTATCAACATATATTTATGTCACCTATTAACATTATAAATTCTAATTAGACTCCAAAAATTAAATTAATTTAAGCATTATTTTAACAAAAAATGTAAAAATAGTAACTAATATAAAATAAAAATAATATCAATAATCATAAATATTGTGATGCATCAAATCTAATATTTTAAAGTCTTAAATAATAACAAAAAAGTCTAACAAAAATATATATAATAAATTCTTTGTAAATAAAAACTTGTTTTAAGTCTAAAATAAATAATTAATAATAAAAACTTACAAAATTAAACTAAATAATATATTATTATAAATTGATAAAAATAAGAAAATAAAATATGAAATGAATTTAAACATCATCTCAAATTCTCAATAATATTTCAAAGTATAAACCTACAAAATAATTAAATAAGAAACAATTACGTACATACTTTAATAATTTTAGTTATTTACTTATGTTACTTATGCGGGTTACCCAATTAACCCATTCAACCTTGTTTTTTTAAATGGGTTAAACGGGTCGACCTGTTTACAACCCAACACATATAAGCTCAATCCGGACCTGACTATTTCGTGGGTGGGTCGTGTCGAGTTCGCGGGTCGTGTCAAAAATTGCCGGCTCTATACTAAAGGACTAGGGATGAAAAGTAGTATAGTCACTTCCGCAAATTTAAGAAAAGCTATGAGATAAAATACATCACCTAGAAAACTCCAAGCAGCTCACACAAAATACTAGTATCGGACTTCAGTTGTCTTCCAATGTAAAAACTAATAATAAATCTTCTAATTATTCCCAATAAAATCTCAATGACAAACAATAGTGCAATACAACACTTATTGTTAAAAAATGGGTAATATACGTAGTTGCAGTTGTTTCAACATGTCAGTTCAAATGAAAAGGAACGGATTGTTTAATTAGGCGTACTTTTTAAGATTGACATACTTTGACTCATGATTATACTAATATCATGATATGTTTCATTTGTCTCATATAATCTTATGTGATATATATATATTAAAAAAAAAAAACACAATCATCAGAAGAATACCTTCAAAATGAAGACATTGAGAATGATTATGCGATTGAGATAGATGATGTGATGACTTTAAATCCAAAGAAAAAAGTGAAAAACGTACAAAGATTAGATAAAAAAAATTTGAAATTATTATAAAGATCTTCCAATAATGTCTAACAAAAAGGAGATATGAGTGTATATATTGTCGTATTTCTTTTATATTTGAGTCATTCTATAGAACATGTAATTTTACTCGTCATTATGTGAAGTGTCATAAAAGAGATAATCGTGATGTTGGTCAAAAAATTATTGATAAGAGCAATGGGGGTATACAATTCATTCTACAAAATATAATCTAAAAATATTTAAAAATTTAGTTGTTCGAGCCATGATAATGCATGATTTACCTTTTTAATTTGTTAAATATATTAGAGTTTGAATATCTTCATCCTGATATCAAAGTAGTGTCACACCCCAAAAGAATGGGTACGTGAAATAGAAATGAAGGATAATTTTTGAAAATAAATACTATTTTAAAACAAATTAAATATTTAAAACATGTTAAATAATTTGGGATATTCCTTAAACTATAATAATATTTAACTCTAACAATAAAAGTTTATAAAATAGTACAAATCACAGTAATATATATAAAAAATTACACATATCTCAGCAATTTTTCAATACATAATCAGAGTAAAAATGAAAATAAAAGGTTTTAAGTGGAACCTTAAGACCTTTAAGGTAACTCGATCCACACAACTGCTCACACTACGATTAATCAGGGAAACATGAAGAGAAAAAGGGTGAGCTACGACTAGCTCAATAGGAGTCTACTCTATATACTGTTTTTGATAAAGGTTGGTCATGCATGCTACATTTAAATATATAATGCATGTCCAATAAAGCATCATTAGTGTAATAATAAAGGGAAGATTTTATTAAAAACTCAGGCATACTTGTACTTCCTCACTTTTGAAACCGGATAAAGTATATATTTTAGGTACCCCATGCATGCTTATACCATGTGATAAAATAAGTAATGTTAGTATAAAATTCATATGCATGCTATGCTAAATCCATACATATTAGTCAAATATGAAATACATGAGCACATGTACTGTCAACTTCGAGATACATGGAGAGTCCAACTTCGAGATGCATGTGGGACCACCACCAAATGGTCATACTTAGGGATGGACGTAGGTCCGATAAGTTAGCTTTTCAGTCATTTTATAAACTGACCTTACCTTAGCTGAATTATAACCAAAATCAACCTTCAAGCCAATCTACAAGATCGGTTTGAAGGAGATCTGCTTTGTAGTTTTTGATTTATAATTTTACTTATAAAATTATTATCATAATAAAGGGTACAATAAAAAATACAAGGGTATTCTTTTATCCCTACAAATATTTTTTTTTACAGAAAATTGAGGTTTTTGTCTCTACCTAAATTAAACTTTATACTATCCAAGGAAATCACATTCTCATAAATTAAATTTTTTTCATTTTTTATACTTTAAGTTTCAGTACTAAAATAATTTATATCTAATTTAACATTAAAGCACCACCTGTATAAAATCTAAAGCATTTAATAAATATTTTAGTTATTCAAGGTATTTATTTTTTATAACATATATTATATATTTATATAATATAATTAAAAATATTTTCAAATTGAAAGTTTTTAGCTATACATCAAATATACCTAGAGGGGGTGAATATGTTATTTTTAATTTTAATAGTTTTTAATTATGCAACCTAAATTCAACTACTAGTCATGCAATCTCGTGTGAAAATGAAATGCATAATTAAATAACAACTTAGGCCACAAAAATGACCTAAGAGGAAACTACCCGTCCATCGAATTACCTAACTATCCACTATGAAAATCAAACATTCAATTACAATGCTAGGTCTTAAACTATCATTCACAGATAAAACCCCTTATGTAATTTACTTATGAGTCATCGCTCTTTTTACAGTCTCCACAAGTAAGATGTGCAGATCTAGACTAACGTTTCAATTTACTCGATTCACACGAGATCAATCGAACCCGTTAACATTGATAATTTTGAGTTACACGAAATACCAAGTACGTTATCTCAGTACTTGAAAAGTTAGCACAAGTATAAAGTGTGTGTTCTAAATGGATTCAATAACAAATAATCCTAAACTAATAGATTTAAAACATATAAATAATTAAATCCAAATCTACTAGTAATTCTACAACAAAAATATTAAGCATATGTTCAATAAAATATAGCTTCTTGAAAATTTGACAATTAAATTAATAATTTATAAGTACATAGATATTTAATTGATGCAAGACCTAAGCAAGAAGAAGTTATATAAACATAAAAATATGAAATAAATTGGCCAAAAGATATGAGAGTAGAGAAATAAATATGGTCATAAATTAATCACAAAATAAATAATCAATTAAAAGAACGAGTCCATAACGAATCAAATCTGATCACAATTTATTTATTGATAGTTGCCAAACACCTGTTGATATTAATTACTTTATTCAAGTATTACCTAGTCGTTGATGAGAAGAGAAATTATGATTAGACCCAGATGAATTAATGATGATGCTGAGAATATTTAATGTCCCTCACTCTTATGAATCAAGCAAGCTTCTAATTAATCTCTTATTATTTTGTTGACCCATGGATATAATTTCTTATTTGCCGAACAGTCAGTTGCCTATCAACTCGTGCAATAATAACGGGTCTTCAAACTTAATCTGACGATGAATGATAATTTCGACAATTGCTATTCTTTTTCTTATTTGGCACTTGCAGTAGTCAAAACCTAATAAATATTATATAGATAACCTAGTAACATTAAGGATATTTTTATTTGGACTTAAGTCCATTAAAAGTTTAACAAATTTTAAAATATATCATAAAAATATTATACCACATTAACAAATTTAGCACCAATAAATAATTCTAAATACTGTGAACATGTACTGGTGAATGCATGATGCAATATTATGTGTGATAATTATAAAATATATATCTGAAGTACAATTATTTGGAGCTCGACTGTTTCTTCGACTTTGTTTGAGACTTGATAATGAGTCTATAAACTATATATATGAGCGTTATGTAATCATATATTTTGTTCATAAAAATTGCCAATACTTATAAACCTTACAATCTCTCCCTTTGATAGTTTTGTATGACAAAATTACTCTCTCACTACATAACGCTCATAGATATATACAAACATTACATTAATTGCACTCTTTTAATAGTGAAACTATTTATGATCCGGTGGAACCATCTTTACTTGATACTTGATATGCTCGGTGCACTAAAAAAGACAAATAGATAGACATAACAACTTGGCTTGGGAGCCTCATTATTTATTAGTCTAGTGTACATTGTAATGCGAAGAAGAAATGCATGCACATGATTATGCAAAGTGTTCTTCCCCTGAATGCAATCTTTCCCTTATATGTATAGTAACATGAATCACTCTACCCATTTTTGACATATGAAAATGACAAATTATAAAATAATATGGAAAAAGAGATATTAGAAAATACTAGTAAAGTTGACATGGTTCCTAAAGTTCAACAACTATTAAAATATGTTAGCAATAAATATGACCACACATGTAATTAAATCAAAGCATGTAGGAGAATTGCTCAAGTAAAAATAATCGTAAGTATGCATGCAAGAGTGCAGTGGAGCTAAATTTTCTCTAAATGCAACATCTCCCCCTAAGTCCTATGACTTTCTAAATGTTACACCAATTTAATAAAAACTTCATAAGCAGAAACTAAAATAAAAGAAAAAACTAATTTTTTTGGCAAACAAAGTAGTAAACGCATTTAATAACAAATAAGCACACAATTAATTTAGAATTAATTTTTGCTCAAATTTTGATCATCCTTGATACTGAAAAAGTGAAATTGACAAGCCACAAACATACTAGCACATATAACGACATATTGACATTCACTAAAGATGGTGTTCATGTTTGAACTCCAACAGTATGTCAATAAATTCATTTATGACCAATCACGAAAGATCCAAAGGGAAATAACATCATCCATTACGCTAAGTGGTAAATGAGTCTTTAATCTTACAAAATAACATATGTTTACTAAAAGGGATCTTTTAATTATTATTATTATTATTGTTTTTTATACACTCTTTTTGCTTTCTTTTTGTACATGTCAATTACAATTTTTTAATAAATTAATTTGTTTAAAATATGCACAAGCCATAAACTTAATATGATGACCTTCACACTAGTTATGAGGTAACTCTCTTTACTCATTATGGTAGCTGCACACATCACAGTAGATAGCCCTCTCAATACTAGTTGTCTCCCTACGGTGGAATATTTTAAAAGGAAAAAAATAAAACTCAACACAATTTTACAATCAAAACTAGCTCAAGTTTTAAAATCTTTCAAATTAATCATAAATTTCAAGTATGACTTACATGTGTATTCAGTGAGTGTGTGGATAAGTTCAGTTAACAGAGTCATCACACGTAAACAATATAAGTATGTGCAAAATTTTGAATTGTAATATCATTTATACAATGAAAATCAAAATATGCTAATCTATGAAAGACAAGGTTGTATGCATGTAAGTATTATTTGAGTCCATTATCTTGCTTGATGATTTTTTTTTAAAGTAGACAGGAAATAAAATAAAATAAAGGGAATCTATTCTCTAGGAAAAATTCTTAAGGCCCTTCTAAGAGTTTCAAATCTTTAAGTATTAAGAATCTTAGTAAACATGTCAGCTAATTGTTTTTCAATGGAGAGAAATTCAAGTGATAAAACCTTTTCTTCAATAATGATGTCTAATGTCTATATGTTTTATTCTAGAGTGTAGTACATGATTTTTTCATATACATATAGCACTAGTGTTATCACAATAAAGAGGGATAATACATTGCTTAAAACCATACTCATTCAATATATTTTTCATTTATAGAAGTTGTGTAAGAACTACCTACCGCAATATATTCTGCCTTTGCAGTAGATAAGGAGATGGGATTTTGTTTCTTGCTGTGCCAAGATACAAGATTATTTTCAATGTAGAAGCAGCCACCTGAGGTGCTCTTTCTATCATCCTGGCTTCTTGTTTAATCTCCATCTATGTATCCACTAATCTCATAAGTAGTCATTATTAAACTAAATTTCAAAATTTCTAGTTCCAGAAATATACCTAATAATTCGTTTAACATGTTCTAATGTGATTTCTTAGGATTTGACTGATATCATGCACAAATACCCACATTATAGCAAATATCAGGTCTACTAGCTGTAAGATACAGTAAACTTCTTATCATACTTCTGTAAAGTGTTTGGTCATCACTTTTACCTGACTTATTCTTTGAGATTTTGACACTTGTACTTATGGGAGTTCTTAGATGCTTACTTTATTCAAGTCCAAATTTCTTAACTAGATTACATGTATACTTGGTTTGAGAGATAAAGATACCATCATTCATTTGTTTAATTTGTAAACCAAGAAAATATGTAAGTTCACCAATCATATACATTTCGAATTTACTAGACATAACATGTACAAAATTTTTGACAAGTGAGGTGAAAGTTGACTCAAATACTATATCATCCACATATATTTGTGCAATGATTATATCCTCATTGGCACTCTTAATAAAAAGAGTTTTATCAATTCCCCCATGAACAAAGCCCTTGTATAGGAAGTAGATTGTAAGTCTTTCATATTAAGCTCTAGGAGCTTGTTTTAGACCATAGAGAGCTTTATTGAGTTTATAAACATGCTTGGAAAAACTTGGATCAACAAAGCCCTTAGGTTGTTCCACATAGACCTTTTCATTTAGAAAGCTATTTAGAAATGTAGATTTTACATCTATTTGATAAAGTTTAAACTTCATGTAGCATGCAATGACAAGTAAAATCCTAATTGTTTCTAGCCTAGCTACTGGTGCAAAGGTTTTATAAAAATTAATTCCTTCAACTTGTTTATATCCTTCAGCAATTGGCCTAACTTTGTTCCTAACTAGAACATCATGTTCATCATATTTGATTTTTGAAAATCCATTTAGTTTTCTATGATGTTTTTGTCATGAGGTCTAGGTACTAAAATTCATACATTATTTTTAGTGAATTGAGCTAATTCTTCCTGCATGACTTTTATCTAATATTCATCTTTCAATGCATCATCTACATTTTTAGGCTCAATTTGGGAAATATAACAAATGTATGTTACTTTACTTATCTGTCGTCTTCTTGTTATCATGCTTGCATTAGGGTCATCAATGATGTTTTCTACAGGATGGTTTTGGATGTGCGTGTTGGTTTTTGTGTGGGAGTGTTGGTAACAACATCCTCCTTTACTTCTGAACCTTTTATTTTTGTGTTGGATGTCTCATCTTTTTGTCCCTCAATAAACATGTTAATATCCAGTTGTTCATCATGAACATTTTCTACTTAAGCACTTGTACCTGTATCATCTACTATCACATTTATAGACTCCATTAGAGTGTTAGTTCTCAAGTTAAAGACTCTAAAAGCATGACTAGTTAAGGAGTAATCAAGGAAGATACCTTCAACATTTCTATTGTCAAATTTACCTAATTTCTCACAGTCTCTGAGAGTATAACATTTACTCTCAAATACATGAGATGTTTGAGATTGGGTTTCTTACCTTTCCATATCTCATAAGGGATTTTGTTTGTACTTGGATGTAGGTAGACACGATTTATAATATAGCATGCAGTACTTACCGCTTCAACCCAAAACCTTCTTGAAATTTCTTTTGCATGTAATAGAACATGCGCCATATCTTGTATCACCATGTTCTTTCTTTCTATTACACCATTTTGTTGAGGGGTGATTGGTGCTAAGAACTCATGATTGATTTCATGCTCTTTGCAAAAATCAACAGATTTAGTGTTTTCAAACTCCTTGCCATGATCAGTCATTAGCTTCTTTATGTTCATTATTTGGTTACCTGTCTCAACTTGTCCTTGGAGACAGAAGGAGATTTCTCTCTCAAAAAATTGACCCAAGTAAAACAAGAGCAATCATCGACAATAATAATGATATATTTCTTGTCACCTAAACTTTTAGTTTTCATAGGCCCATTAGGTCGATGTGAATCAATTCAAGTATTCTACTTGTGTTAATTCTTTTAAGTTTCTTGTGAGAATGACGAGTTTGTTTGCTAAGTTGGCATGGTCTGCAGAATATTTTTTTAATTTCAGAAAGTTTAGGTAAACCACGTATAATTTCCTTTCTATTCAAATTGATCAAGTTATTTATATGTCCCATCTTTTGATGCCATACTTAATAGATTCACTATGGATAAGATTACAAGTAACAGTGGGAGTTATGTCAATGCAGTACAGTTATCATGAGACCTATTTCCTCTAAGCATGCATATACCATTAGGTTTAGTTACAATGCAATGACTATTGGTAAATTCCATACTATAGTTTTTATCACAGATTTGACTTATGCTTATTAGATTAGCTTTAAGTCCATCAACAAATAAAACATCTAATTTAGGAATCCCATCTATTTGGATTGTACCTTTTTCCAAAATTCTAGATTTTTCCCATAACCAAAAGTAATTGTTCTTTCATTATATTATTCAAAAGGTTTAAATAGGGAACGATCACCTGTCATATGTCTAGAACATCCACTATCAAAGTTCCAAGCAGTAGTAGACTTAGCTTTAAAAGCTTTGGGCTACAAAATAGTGTATTTCAGATTTCTTCATCCAAACCTTTCTAGTTTTGGCTTGAATTATAGGAGTAGATTTAGATTTCTGAGTTTCATTTGTCCTAGGAAAGTCATTTTTCAATTGAGTTCTTATGTGTTTAACTAACTTTTGATGAGTGTGAAGTGTATAAATGAACATTATTATGGTTTCCAGAGTATGATGCATGAATTTTATGACCAGGCCATTTAGAACTCAGTAATATTTTGCACCTAGGTCTAATATGTCCCTTTCTACCACAGTAATAACAAATTAGAAGAAATTTAGCAATAAATGTCGGTGTCATGTGTCATGTGTGTAGGGAGTGAGGAGAAAAGATTAAATGGTTTGACAAGCTTTGTTTTTGAAGATGATGGCATAGAATGCTCATCCACATAGCCTAGTCCCTTCTTGTCTCCAAGGGGTTTTCCATAGTCAAGGATTTTATTTAATCTTTCAGCTCCAATGGTCAACCTCTTCACAGTTTCCTTTGATTGTTCTAGTTCCTGCGAAAGGTTCACATTTTCCTGTTTAATACATACAAGACCCAAATTCAACAAGTCAACATGCTCAAATAGCTCAATTTTTTCTTTTTCTAGTATTGAAAAATTAGTGTCATGAGATTTTATTTGATCATTCACTTTGTCACAATTATCAGTAGACTATCTTTTTATTTCTAACAATTGATTAAATCAAGAAATAGTTCCTCAAAACTGTTTGCATTAAATTTTGCAAGAATAGAGTTAGATTTACTTCCTTTATCATTTGATTCAAGATCAAACACACTGGAGTGCAGTGAAGGCTAGGTAGTTAGCGTTACCATCTTCTGAACCACTAGCTTGATCTTGATTACTTTCTGAGTCACTGATGGTAGCATTGAAAACCTTTCCAGCTTTTATTCTTGTTGGCACACTTAGTTGCAAAATGATTAAAATCATTGCATTCAAAATATTGAGGTCCAGTAGGTTTAGATTTCTTACCTTCAAAACTCACAGGTTTGAGTTATTTTGCATTACGATCCCTTATACGACTAGACTGACCCTTATTTTGAGAATTCTTTTTGTTGAACATTCTCTTGAGTTTTCTAACTAAAATGGCAAAATCTTCATCATCCATAGAGTCATCACTGTCAACGTCATAGGTGTTAGTGGCTTTAAAAGCCACTCCTTTGTTCCTTTTGGGTGTTCGAAGGTTTATTTCAAAAGTTTGAATTAAAACAATGAGTTATTCAATCTTAATGGTGTCAATATCTTTCCTTTCCTCTATTGCGATAACTTTCACTTGGAAACGTTTTGGCAGTGAGTATAAGGCTTTTCGAACTAACCTGCGTTCATCAATTCTATCTCCAAGATTTGAAGATGAGTTAGCAATATCACATAGTTTAGCATAAAATTCAGAAAAAGTTTCATCGTCTTCCATTCTCAAATTTTCAAACTTAGTAACTAGCATGCGAAATTTAGTTCGTTTAACTTGGGACGTGCCCTCGTGAGCTACTTCTAGTGTGTCCCAAGTGGCCTTAGCAGTTTCAACATCATAAATGTGTTGGAACTCATTCGAGGACATAACATTAAAGATTGCGTTGATCCCCTTTTGATTCCAACCCCTACCAGTTTTATCCTCAGTGGCCATTCATTCTTAGGCTTAAGTGTGATTATATTATCTTTGATAATCATAGGTGGCTTCCAACTCTAAAGCACAGAATTCCATACACTTTTATCTAAGAAATGTAAAAAGGCTTTCATACGAGCTTTCCAATATGGATAGTTATACCCATCAAAGTAAGGTAGACGGGTTATAGAACCCTCTCTCAAATGATCCATAATAAGGTCTTAGGCAACACTAAGTTTATCTAGTGACTTGTTCTGATATCAATTGAAAGTTTTTAGCTATGTATCAAATATACCTAGAGGGGGGGGATAAATAAGTTATTTTTAATTTTAACAGATTTTAATTATGCAACATAAACACAATTGTTGGTCATGCAATCTCATATAAAAATAAAATGAAAAATTAAATAATAATATACGAGATTTTTTGGTATAAATAACCTAGGCTACAATAATGATCTAAGAGGAAATCTATCGGTCTATCGGACCACCTACCTATCCACTATGAAAATCAACTGTTCAATTACAAGGTCAGGTCTTAAACTACCCTTCATAAAAAAAAATCCTATGTAATTTACTTACGAGCCGTCGTTCATTTCACAGTCTCCACAAGTAAGGTATGTGAATCCAAACCAACGTTTTGATTTACTCGAATCCCATGAGATTAATCAAACTTGTCAACTTTAGTAATTTTAAGTCACAAAATACCAAACACTTCACCTCAGTACCTGAAAAGTTAGCATAAATAGTATAAGTGCAAAGTGCGTGTTCTAGATGAATTCAATAATAAATAATCCTAAATTAGAAGATTTAAAACATATAAAGAATTAAATCCAAATCTACTAGTAATTCTGGAACAAAAATATTAAGCATATGTTCAATAAAATATAACTTCTTGAAAATTTGACAATTAAATTAATAATTTATGAATACACAGATATTTAATTGATGCAAGACCTAAGCAAAAAGAAGTTATATAGACATAAAAATATGAAATAAGCTGGCAAAAAGATATGAGAGTGTAGAGAAATAAATATTGTCACAAATTAAACACAAAACTAAATTGTCAATTAAAAGAACGAGTCCACAATGAATCAAATCTAATCACAATTTATTTACTGATAGTTGCCGAATTCCTGTTGATGTTAATTACTTTATTCAAGTATTACTTAGTCATTGATGACAAGAGAAATTATGATTAGACCCTGATGAACAAAATGTTGAATTGAATCGTACTAGTCTCTACTGGGGGTTATTACTAATTTTTGTACTTGTTTTATTTTCCAAATATTTCTTCAATTAAAAGAAAAAGAGAGAATACTTAATAATAACAAGAATTCTCTTATCCCATTCGGAAGGATATCATCTTATAATTATCTATAGCTATTTATGTCTCTAGCATGATCACTTAATGAAATGTGGGGGAATGTAGGATAAATGATCGATACTACTGGAAGGATTCGTCTTTGGATAATAGGTACTATAGCTGGTATTCTTGTCATCGATTTAATCGGTATTTTATGGTTGGGGAATGTAGGATAAATGATCGATACTATTGGAAGGATTCGTCTTTGGATAATAGGTACTATAGCTGGTATTCTTGTGATCGATTTAATCGGTATTTTATGGTTCATATTCTAGATTAAGTTCATCCCTTTAGTAATCGGATGAACTGAGTTGTAGACATAGCATGAAAGGGTAAGAACTTAACAGAATCTCCCTCGAATCAGATAAAGAAAGAGGGGTAGGTTCCATTGAGTTCTTAATAATCACAATATTTTATTCATATAAATGACCCAAAAAAAAATAGATAACTTTTCTGATGTTTCAAAAAATTCCATTTTTATGTTTTTGGAAAATTAACTTCATTACTTGAGTTAGAACACCTATTCCTCGATAGTATCTATCGATACTTTCAAAAAGAAATAAAAAAAGATAATTATTAGATTTCCTTTTTTGGATGACACTATCACAATGATATATATTCATTTTTCTTATTTCTTTTTTTTATTTTTATTTGTGAGGTCCACAAGTGTTGGCAGTTTTGCAGACATAATTTTTATGATGTATTGTTTTAGTAATTAGGACTCATCCTAACAAGTTTCAAGATATCATAGCTCTCAAAGTGATTACAACATTTAAACGACTAATATTCAGGTAACTTACATACATATTTAAGTGCATTTCATAGAGACTTTTGTTTGACTAATTTATGATATTTTGATTGACTTTTATGAGCCTTTTTAAATAGTCGGATCGATCCCCCTTAAGACGGATCGATCCCTATACAGATCCTTCCCTCGCTGCGTAAAATTGAACGGTGAGTTTTTACTGATCTGGATTAATCCCCCTATGGTTGGATCGATCCCATTTCGATCCTCAACCGATCGTGTTCAATCTGCGCAATTTATTTTTGTGGTCTGGAGAGACGGATCGATCCTCATGTATGTTGGATCGATCCAAAGTCTCGCTGGCGTAACTTTTTTAATTGACGGATCGATCCCCCTCAAGTTGGATCGATCCCGCCGCTTGTAATTAGGTTTTTGCACGCGATTTACAACTCTACTATCTAAATTTAATGTTTCAAGCTTTGATGAATTATTCATGGATTGTTTAGGTGCAAAAAAGGAAAAAGATAAATTACTCATTGAAGTAGCTAAGTTCAACGACATAATAAATTTTCATAAGGAACACTCCTCTAGCTTAGAAAAAGAAAAGAAGGAATTATTTGAACATAATAATTCTCTAAATTTGAGACTTACAGGAACAAAGCAGGAGAACGACAAGCTTAAGCAAGAACTTAGTACTGCTAAAGAAATTGTGAAAAACTTAACCATAGGTGCTGAAAAATTGAACAAAGTCTTAGACTATGGTAAGCTATATGGAGATAAGAGAGGCCTTGGATATGTAGACGAACACTCTACACCTTCATCATCAAAATCTCAATTTGTCAAATCCGCTGTCCCTCAAGCGAGAAAGGTAAATTATGCATCTCTCCACTCTGAAAAGAATATGTTTATTCCAATCTGTTATCATTATGGTAGAAAAGGCCATATTCGACCTAAGTGTAGATTTTTGATGAACACTCTTCAGTCTAAAAATTATATTCATCCTTATTGTAAGCGAGCTCATAATTATTATCCTAACATGCATGTGACATCTTTATTTAGGATGAATTTGAATAAAAAAGTTGAGTCTAAGAATATGTTTACAAAATCTAAGGCAATTAAATCTCAACTCAAAGACAGAGAAGTCAAAATTCATGAAAATTTGGGTTAGAAAAGATTGCATGTTTCTTGTCACCTGACGATTATTGTCCGTCCACCTAGGTACTTTTATTTGAGCGCTTAAATGACCCTAGGTGAGTAATTTTGTAGGTTTCTTGTATTTCTATTCCTATATATTTTTTTATTGCTAAGATTATTTTTAAAAAAAAAGGGACTACAAAGATAATAGACTCATAAGAGACTTACCATATAAAACATTTTTTTTGGTAGTTTACCTTATTTTTTATTCTCATTGTATAAATAACGCTATAACTCAAAATTCTACACACTTACATTATTCACATGTAATGACACTATTGACTGGACTTATTCATACTCACTGAACACTCATGTGTGTCATGATTGAAATTTATGATTAATTTTGAAAGACTAAGATTTGAGCTAGTCTTGATTACAAAATTGTGTTGAGTCTTATTTCTTGTCCTTTAAAATATTACTCCTTAGGGAGACAACTAGTATTGAGAGGGCTACCTACTGTGATGTGTGCAGCTACCGTAGTGAGCGAAGAGAGCTACCTCATTACTAGTGTAAAAGTCATCATATTAGGTTTATGGCTCGTGCATGTTACAAAACAAATAAATTTTAATTAAGAAATTTTATTTGGCATGTACAAAAAGCAAGAACAAAAAGAATTAAAAAAAATTAATCAAAAGTTTGTTTTTGGTAGACATATTTTATCTTATAAGATTGAAGACTCAATTGCAATTTAGTATGATAAGTGAATTGTTTTCTTTTGTCTCTTATGATTGGTCATAAATGAATTAATTGAAATACTAGTAGAGTTTACAATGTATATCACTCTAAGTGAATGTTAATATGCTGTTATATATGTTAGTGTGTTTGTGTGGCTTATTTACTTTACTTGCTAATACAATGAATAATCAAAATTTAAGCAAAAATATTTTAATTCAATTGGTTGTATGTTTATTCGTTTTACATGGGTTTATTACTTTGTGTAGTCATTTTAAAAATATTTCACATTTAGGGGGAGTTGGATCGATGGATTGATCCCACTTGAATACAGATCGATTCAACTTGAACATGGATCGATTGCGCCACCTTAGTTATATATATCGTCCTAGTCTGGACTGATTTCACACGCACCCCTCTCTTCCAAAATTCCTAAATCACTCAAATCTTGTCCAAATCTCACGTTTTTGGTGTCCATAAATTCGGATTAACATCCCTTTTTCATTTATGTGATCAAAATTTCCTAAACAACACGATTTACACCATAAATTGCCCAAAAATTGTTCGGACTTTCAAAACTTTTAAAACGCCAAAAACTCACCTTTTGTGCATTGTTTTCACCATCAAACATCGATTTTATATCACCCATTACCTGATCTACAAAACCCATCCTTCCAATCCAAGAAAATCCAACGTTTTCAAAAAAATTCAGATTTGTCCCAATTTTTTGAAAATTTACAGTTTTGTCCCTCTCCTACAATCTGATCTAGATGGCTCCTCGACGCACTCAGACTTTTAGGAATGCCTTCACTGTCACCGGACCTCACAATGAACGATTTCTTCATTATGACGGTGCACAAAGGTACAAACTTTTTTGTTTTCATCCAATATCTATTGAACGCAAAATTATTCCTGAAGATTTTCATGAGTTGGGAATTACTAGAAAATTGGTGGAATTGGGATGGCTTCGTCTGTTTCATCTTGATCAAATAGGTTCCCAAATTTTGGTCTGAGAATTCTATGCAAACATATCCTTAACTATAAGTGACCTAGGTCCTGAACAGAATCAGGTATATATTCGGGGTCAATTTGTACTGTTTACTGCAGATATTATCAATCACCTTTTAAGTATCCATCCTGTCCAAAACCCTTATTTTGATTTACTGGAAGTGTCAGATGATGAATATAATGCTGAAATGGGGATTCAGAATGCTCGGGTTGTAATTCCAGGAAAGTTTAGTCAATACAGCCTAAAACCATTTTATAAGCTGAACCTTCTTATTAGTGCCAATATCATCCAAAGGAAACATATTGTTGAGTTTTGTGCTATTACAACCAAACTCATGTACTGCATTGGCACCGGCAGATCAGTTAACATTGGTCAAATCATTTATGAGCGGATGATTGCCAGGTCCCGTCACCACCAGAAGAATGTTGCATTACCTCATGCTTGCTTAATCTCACTACTTCTTCATGAGGTTGGTATCACATTTAGACATAATGAACCCAAGCTTGATGAACTTGGACCAATCAATAAATCTTTCCTTTTAAAGTCCAACACCCTTTCAATGGCCAGCTTAGCCAAGCGTGGTCTTCATCCACCACCCACTGAGGAGCATAAAGATGAACCAATAGATATCCCCCCACCACAAGACCAATCCGCTGCCGAACCATCTGGGTCTCAACCTATGAATTCTAGCACTTTACATAGTGATGTTGCCTATTTAGGGGAACAATTGGATATGTTAAATAGCAACATGGAATCAATGAAGTCCAAACAAGTCGCTTTTGAGAATGAAATGCAAACAGAAGTTAGGGCCATACGCACCGACGTCACTGCCCTCTCTGAACAATTCCTGAACTTTTGCGTAGATTTCATAAACTTTCACCGTGGTGCTCCACCTCCATCTTAGTTTTTTCTTTATTATTTTATTTTATTTTATTTCTTCCTTTTTTCTCTGAATTGTTAATTGTTCAGTTCAATCTTTTCTTATTCTGGATGGTATGTTTATTTTTATTTGTTCTTGTTTTGTTGTTTTTGATTTTCTTTGGCCTTTCTTGTGACAAAAAGGGGGAATAGATATTCACACATGTTTTATTTTCGATCTTATGATATCTCCTATGCCATGATTGCTATATTATACTTTTACATGATTTATCACTGCTAACTGCTTAATACAATGCCTTGGCAAGCATATGTTTTTTTTTCTTTGTTGTTATAACTAATGATAAGCAGTATCAAAGCAAAGGCGTCTACCGGGCAAGCTACATCATCCTAGATTAGTTCCACTATAGAAATTAGGATTAAATTGTATTTATTTATCTTTTGAGTGAACTTGTAGTGAGAGAGTGTTGTCCCACGAAAATGCCAAAGGGGGAGTTTGTGAGGTCCACGAGTGTTGGTAGTTTCGCGGACATAATTTTTATGATGTATTGTTTTAGTAATTAGGACTCCTCCTAACAAGTTTCAAGATATCATAGCTCTCAAAGTGGTTACAACATTTAAATGACTAATATTCAGGTAACCTGCATACATATCCAAGTGCATTTCATATAGGCTTTTGTTTGACTAATTTATGATATTTTGAATGACTTTTATGAGCCTTTTTAAATAGTCGGATCGATCCTCCCTTGAGACAGATCGATACCAATACAGATCAATCCTCATACGATCCCTTACAGATCCTTCCCTCGCTGCGTAAAATTGAACGGTGAGTTTTTACTGAGCTGGATCGATCCCTCTATATCTGGATCGATCCCCTTATGGTTGGATCGATCCCATTTCGATCCTGAACCGATCGTGTTCAATCTGTGCAATTTATTTTTGAGGTCTGGAGAGACGGATCGATCCCCCTATAGGTTGGATCGAACCCCATGTGTGTTGGATCGATCCAAAATCTCGTTGATGTAACTTTTTTAATTGACGGATCGATCCCTCTCATGCTAGATCGATCCTGCCGCCTGTAATTAGGTTTTTGCATGCAATTTTTAACCTTAATCAGCCCTCCATTTTCAGTTATATTTTGACACATCAACAAGTGACATTTCGATCAAGATTTCACAATACATTACACTTTGCTTATAAATAGAAGTCCATGCGCTTGATTAATTTACACTTGCTGATTTTATGATTCATGTGCTAGGCTTAGATTCATCTCTATATCTTTAATCTATGTTGTTTCATGCCTGCTTCATCTATTGATTTCTGATCTGTTATATTTGCATGAATACGTTAGATTTGAGCCTATTTAATATATCATGAATTATTGAATACGGATCTATGCTTAAACCATATTTGTTTTAGATTTTCAATTGCTTCTACTTTCATCTGATTATCTGACTGAAGCAATTGATAGGATTGTTCATTGCATTAGGTGGTCCCAGTGGACCGGTGATTTTCCTCTTAGGTCGTGTTAGCTTAGGTTGTTTTACCTAAAAATCTGCGTGTCATCTTTTTTTTATTTTTGCAATAATTTTGTAACTGCATGTCTGGCCGCTGTGATTAGTTTAGAAATTAAAATTAGTCATAATTGTTACAAATAAGCTATTCACCCTCCCCCCTTTTTAGGCTTATTAGTCATCTTTTCTTTATTTTTGCAATAATTTCGTAACTGCATGTCTGGCCGCTGTTATTAGTTTAGAAATTAAAATTAGTCATAATTGTTACAAATAAGCTATTCACCCCCCCTTTAGGCTTATTAGGTTCATAACTTAGAACTTACACTATTTATTATACATAGATTTTATTTCTATAAATAGAAGTCGATCTAGAAATTCATTTAAGACAATTGAACCTTTTCAAACTGTTTCTTTTTAATAACCAAAAAGATTTGTGCCAAAAGAACAGATGCCATGAAGAACAAAAGGCCTTGGACACGTAATGGGTCTTGAAGTACTATTTCTACTCCCCTGACCAAACCCACCCACATTAGGATTACTGGTTAATGATTGATCAAGTTTGATAGATTTGCCCTCTGAAACAAGAAGTTCCAATCTTGGAGGGATAATATCAACCACTTGACATCGATTTGATGTATCCATTATGGTTATTTCATACCCTTTTTTTCTTTTCATATGACTTTGTTTACTATACCCACAGCTGTAGCATTATAAACATTATTTTTACTTTTGCCCCCGTCAGGATAAATTAGACCCCTTCCCCTATTTCCACCTACATATATGGGATATTTTAAGAAGTGAACGTCTTTTTTAGTCATGGGGTCTGGGGAAATAATAGGAAAGTAACTTCACTATATTTCTGGCCAGGAACAGGACCTACCATAAGAATATTTTTTTTAGTGGGGCGATAGCTCTGAAAAGACAGATTGCCTATCTTTTCTTTAATCTTAGACGAAATACGATCGGGAGGGGCTAATTCAAAACCCTCAGGTAAAATAAGAACAGCCCCCACATTCAAAGCTCCTTTTTTACCATTAGCAAGAACTTGTTTAAGTTGCAAATCATAAGAAATTCAAACAATTGCTTCAAATACAGTATTAGGAAGTACCGTTTGTGGAACCTCGATATCTACTGGTTTATTAGCTAAATGGCAATTCGCACATACAATACGGCCAGTTGCTTCTCGTGGATTTTCATAACCCTGCTGTGCAAAAATGGGATATGCATTTGAAATGGGTGTCTGAGTTATTATATATATCATGAGCGATATGGAAATAGATCGAGTAATCTCTTCCTTTATCCAAGAAAAGGTATTTTGAGTTTGCATGGTCCAATCATTGATCCCGAAAATTTCGACAATAAAATTAGATAAGTCACTAGTATAGTTCCCTATCTATGATTCTGCTATTTTTGGTCGATCATTTTTCAGTCATTCATTGAATGATAAATCACTACAAGTGACGGAGATACACGATTTAAATAACGAAAGATCCAATATTTAAAAATTGTATCTAAAATAACTGGAAAGGTAGAAACAAGACCGGATATAATTTGATCATTCTGAGCAAATCCAAAATCTTTGTAGACAGACCCAATCATTAGTTCCCAACCATGGGGCGAATGGAACCCTATACATAAATCGGTTAATAAAAGAATAAAAAAAG
Organism: Elaeagnus macrophylla; assembly: GCA_029378325.1. Taxonomy (NCBI): domain Eukaryota; kingdom Viridiplantae; phylum Streptophyta; class Magnoliopsida; order Rosales; family Elaeagnaceae; genus Elaeagnus; species Elaeagnus macrophylla. The sequence goes on along the minus strand of CM055641.1, from coordinate 53,352,876 downwards.
CTTTTATTGTGTCGCTTAAGTTATATAGGAATTCTTGAACCCAAGAGTTAAGGATAACAAGTTCTTCATTACCTAGAATAGAATAACCACTTAGAATAACGAAAGAGATTATATTTGTCGAGAAATGCAAAATCGTATGGATACGACTCTCGTTGTAGATCTTGATCAATTGGATCGTCTCTTTGTAGATTCCTATGTAAGGCTCTTGTACTTGTAAATGTGTTTCCGGGTATTGTTTTATGATTTCGTCCAAGAGGGAGAGTTCCTCTAATTCTATGAATTTTTTTAGAATACTCTTTTCTTGAATATCATTCAAAAAATTTTCGGAATGTTTACTATTCCACCAATTAATAACCCAAGATTCCAGGCTTTTATTAAATGAGAAGGAGATCCACCAGGGCAAAAAGACTATAGATACAAGAAATAGAAGGGAAGTGAATGATTTCTTTTTTGCCATTTTATCGTCTGTGAATTTTGAAATGAACTCATTTGTCGACTCTATACGATACTAATCTTTCTATCAGCATCGGTTCTATTCCATTACAAGTCTCAAGCCCGTGAATCTATTTCCTATTTGGAATGAAGAAATAAACAAAAAAAAGAGAAATTGTTTATTGCAAAATGTTTTGATATATGAGAATAAGATATATGGAATGAATTATTTCGATTTGTTAGTTGATTTCCATATGCATAAAAAACAAATTCTTTTTTATTGCATTCTAGATAAACTTCAATTAAGTTATACTATAGAAAGTTGAATTTTGGGTTTTTCCTCTTGTTAACTAAGCTAAGAAAGCACTCATCCTTCAGTTAAAAACTTCAATTGGTACACGCAAGAAATAGGCCAATTCAGCAGCTTTTTGCTCAATTTCTTGTAGAGTCAAATTCTCATCAGTACGAGTCAAAGGAATGGACCCCAGGCCTCTGATTTCCATATAAAGGGCACGACGAGCATAAAAACCCTCTTTAATTTCTATTCTGATGGACTGAATGTCTTTCATAAGGAATCGAAGGAAGATGCGACGATTTTTTCCAGGAAATCCCCAACGAAAAATACACACTATTCCTTCCTTTCGATCGAATCGATCATAACCACTCCCCACATTCCACGAAATTGTGCACCACAAATAGGAACTAATAAAAAGACCTGCGATTCCATAGAAAAACATCACGATCCCTTGTGGAAAAAAAATTATTTGATGAGAGGGAAATAAAGATATCAAATTCCTCCCAAGATAACTGGAAGTTCCAACCAATAAAAATCCCAATGAACCTAAAAAAAGGATAAAGGCCCAGCAGAAATTACTCGTTTTTCGAGACCCTGTTATAAGTTCTATCCATATATGGTCTGATCGCCAACTCATACTATATTATAGATACTAGATCTAGTTGCATTTTATTGGAATTGGGGAATAACCCAAATAAATTTGACTTTAATTTTTTTTTTTCGAAGTAAACCTCATCAACTAGCACATTGTGCTCTGCAATGATGATGCTTAGAATATCCAATGTCCCTCACTCTTATGAATCAAGCAAGCATCTGATTAATTCTTATTACTTTGTTGACCCATGGATAGAATTTCTTATTTACCGAACAGTGAGTTGCCTATCAACTCTTGGAATAATAATGGGTCTTCAAACTTAATCTGACATTGAATGATAATTTCGACAATTGCTCTTTTCTTTTTCTTATTCGGCACTTGCAGGAGTCAAAACCTAATAAATATTTTATAGATAACCTAGTAACATTAAGGATATTTTTATTTGGACTTGCTTACCAAACGTTTACTAAAAATTTAATAAATTTTAGAACACATCATAAAAATATTATACCACATTAATGAATTTAGTATCAATAAATAATTTTAAATATTATGAACATATGTTAGTGAATGCATGATACAATACTATATGTGATATTTATAAAATATATACCTGAAGTACAACTATTCGGAGATTTGATAATGAGCCTATAAATTACATTACAATGATATACTTTGTGTATAAAAATTGTCAACATTTATAAACCTTACAGAAATATATGTATATATATATATATTGTAAAGCATAGGTCGGTTCGATTTTGTCAGTTTTTATTTTTTGTGAACTTACAAATGAACCGAAAAAATCAGTTTTGAAATATTTTAGACCTACCTAGACCAACCAACCTCAAATAAAAAAATATGTATGCTCTGTTTAGACTTAGATTTGGGTTGGTTGGTCGATTTTTGGAGAAAAAACAAAAAATGCCCATCCCTAGTCATACCATAAGACAGATATGGCACATGCATTGACCAACTCTAAGGCACATAGGGGAACAAACTCCAAGATATGTGTAAATGCGTACCTATAGTCTGTATAGAATCTATCTGTTGCAACTAGTATGCATAGGATACCATATCTCTGCAAGACTGATACAAGCAACACTCCCCACAAAAATAATAACATGATGCATGTATAAAAATATATGATGTCATGTACAACTTTTAAACATCCGTCATCATATTAAAATTTTTCATATATGCATAAAAATATTTTATCGGGGTATTTTATTGTTTAAATTTATTTCTCATAAAAATATATGCAAATATGGAATTAGTTTTCATAGTTTATCAGACTCAATGATGCATGCATTTTCATAAAACAATGCATGATATAAAAAGTAGAGAAAAAATCCTACCTCGAGTACGTTTGTTTGCACTCCTATTCCAACTTTTGACTCGTTTTCCTTTTGTTTGTAAACTAACACGACATTATGTCAAATTAGTATAATCCGAATATTTATAATCACTTAGAAAAATACCCAATTGAAAATATTTTACCTTAACAATTTTGTTAGTGTACACACTAACTTTTCGATTCGATACTTCACTTCCACACACTCGTACTCTTGATATTTTTCTTGTACCAAAGTAACTACTTAGAAAAATGTCCAAAAATGTGTTTTTTAAAGAGAGAAAGTGAAAAGAGTGGAGTGGCTCAAATGGCAAGATTCCCCCCCTATTTATAAACTGTCGGTGACCTCACCAAGTGCCTCATTGTGGCCTCGTTGAGGACCCAGGTGAGACTCTAGCACCTGACATACTTTCCTCATTGATCCTTCGATGAGTGCCTCACCATGACCTTGTTGATTTTTTTGGCAAGCACTTTAACAAGGTACCTAAAAGCTTTCAAAAATTTTCCAAAACATAGTTTTTCTAGTAGATTTTTTTTGTTTATACTTATTTTTCACAAGTAGATACCCACTTTTATTTATAAAATTAAAATACAAATATTCGAGGTCTCACAGTAGTGTCTAGATATACTATTAAGGCTGATGTTCTTAATATGTACTTAAATGAAAAAATTTAAATTAGATCTATGTTAGATCATGTCCTAGAATATTTTGTCTTGCATATGATTGTTGGTCTTCTTTAACCTAGGATGGTTACATTTTTCTTATATGTCATTTCATTGATAATAAGTGGAAATTACAACAACATAAAGTGATAAACTTCTCTTTCATTCCCCCTCCACATGATTCCCAATCTTTATGTAATAAAGTTATTCTATGTTAGGTGAGTGGGGAATTGATAAAAAAAAAAAATCAATGACACTGGACAATGTTTATGCCAATATTAAATTTACTCCTAAGTTGATCAATAACTTGAATTTATGTTGATCTTTTGTTTGCAATGGTGAATTCTATCATATTTATTGTTGTGCACATCATCAATTTAGTTGTACAAAATAGTCTTAAAGATATAAACGATGTTGTTGGAAAAATTTACAATAGCATCAAATATGTTATAGTGTCACAAATAAGGAAGGAGAAGTATAAACAATCCGTGAAATTGACAAATTTGGATTCCAAAAATTGATTGAAGCTAGTTGTTGCACTAGGTGGAACTCAATTTATTTCATGCTTGTAAGTGCTTATGTTATTGCCGAGCATCTTAACAGTTATTTTTAATTAATTCTAGTTATGTAAATTGTCCTACTATGGCTGAGTGGGATAAACTGGATACGATTTGTAGTTTCTTGGCCATGTTTTTTGAGATAACACGTCTATTTTTTGGAACAAAGTATCCTATTGTAAATTTGTATTTCTCTTCTGTTAGTTCATGTTATATTACCTTAAAGAAAAAAGAGCAGAGTGAGAATGAATATCTTAAAGACACGTCAAGTAGGATGGTTATAAAGTTTGAGAAATATTGGTATGATTATAACATTATCTTTTCTATAGCTTTGATTTTGGACCAGCAATACAAGTTAAAATTTGTGGAATTTACCTACAAAAAAATCTAAGGATAATCAGGTTCTCAATATCTATTTTCTTAAGAAACCTCAAGAATAAATTAGATGAAATTTATAGAGAGTATGCCCAAGATACTTCTTCTCAAAATGTTCCCACATTGGCAACAACGCTAATGGATAGCGATGATGATAACTCAAAAGATGACGTCTTTTATAGGAAAAAAGAAATCTAAAAGAGGTACATTTCATAATAATTTAACTTGTTTATTTATAACTAAAAGTTGATCATATTTATTTTTAACTTTTTGTTTTATTGTTTAATTTTAGAGCTTTAAATATTTTGATGATGACACTCCATAAAATAGTCTATTGAGACTCGCTTAGAAGAATCTTGAGTGAAACAACCGATTGAAAAATTTGATTTTGATATCCTTGAATATTGGAGGGGAAATAATTTTTGATTTCATCAGGTTGCTGCCATTGCTCATGATGCACTAGTCATTCTTGTTTCAACAATTGCTTCAAAATATGTGTTTAGTGTCAGTAGGAGTTGTAGATCAGTTTCTCACTTCACTTTTGCCTAGCACGGTTGAAGCATTAGTTTGTATCATAGATTGGTTTTATGATAATAAAGGTATTGTATAATTTTTTTTTAAGTTTCATAATCTTCTCATTTTCTTTTGAAGATAATAAATTAAGTTTGTATGAGTTAGTGAAAAATGTTATGAGCGATGTAGTAAATGAAGCTCTTACTCAAAGTTCAAATGCTTGAGAGGTAATGATTAATTTTATATTTAAATTCATTTTATTTTTACTTTGTCAGAATGTTTTATGAATTCATATACTACTAAATATCGAACTTCAAAACATTTTAGAAGTTGAAAATAAAATAGCTGATGTGAATGTGATATTTTTATATATTTATATACATCTAAAAGAGTAGGTGTATTATTGGTGAATTATCGAGGTGCACAACCATGGTCATTAAGTGAGAATATTTGGCTATTTGATCGAGTTACACGCTTTGAAAAGATTTTTGAAGTTTCAAGATTTTTGTCTATTTGTTGGACATGTCCCTTGATGCTATTTGTAAAGAATTATTTTGAGAAAATATGTAGAACTATGTTCGAACACTGAACTCTAATATCTCAAATTGTGTTAAGAAACAATTTAATTTACACATGAAAAAGGACAAAAATGAAGGGAATGTATAAGATAAAATTTGTATACAATTAGATACAATGGATGACGTTTACAAAAATAAATATATATATATACACACACACGCACACATAACGTGTTTAGGTTGCTGGGTCAACTAGATAATATACGGGTTTGGGTTTACAAAATCTGACCTAATTTGCCATCAGTTTAGGCTTATAGTATTCGGATCGAATCAAGTTAAAAACAGGTTGATTCGAACACGATCTGAATAACATGAATTGTCACTCCAATGTTTAAAGAGCATGGAATATTGATTTACATAAAGATATATTCTTCATACCTATTATTTTATCACATAATATTACTCATATATTAAAATTTCTTTATCTAGCTATATCAAGTTGACATATCCTTTTGCAATTTTCCACTAAAATGGAATATAAATATTCATTGCCTAATGATTTGATGATAATATTCATTTTTTATTTATTTTAAGTCACTAATTTAAATCTCATAAAAAATCAAATGAATTTTAAAAAAAAAATTTAAGTATTCATTTAGAAAGGAAAAAAGTATCATCAACATAAACTATTCCATAATTATTTGATATCGATGGAAGAAAGCTTGCTTTTTTTTCCTACAAAAAAAAATATACAAACGAATTTTTATTATTTTTAACTAAGTTATTATTATTACTAGGTTTGAACAATTCTGAATAAAAATCAATAAGAGTACAACATGCACTATAAAAATTTAAGAGTACAACATGCATGTTTACTCTTATTGATTTTTATTCAAAATTTGTCACAAACCTCAAACATTTAAAAATTTTAAATTCCAATTATTAGTAAATAGCAAAAATTAAAATAGCACTTATTTATTGAAAAATGAAAAAAAAAAAAAAAATGGTTCTTATGCTTGTGAGTAATTCATTTAAAATAATAGAAGAGATATGTATAACAAGATAGTTATATAAGATATATTTATTTATTTATTTTGAATATTTAATAATTGAAAAAAATCATAAACTAAAAATAAAGATAAAAATAAAAATGCAAATAAATACACTCTTTAAATAGTATTAAAGTGGGTAAAGCCTCGAGCAAATTTGGTGAAGATAAACATTAATGCCACTGTGCGTGGAGGTTAGATAGGGTTGGTTTTTGTGTGCAGGGACATTGTTGGTTGTGCTATTTTGATGGTCACTGACTCAAGGGTTGGATGCTTGTTAGTGGTGGCAACAGAGCTACAGGCAATTTTGTTGGCTACAAGGTATGTGCAGGAATGAGATTGGTGCCAAGTTATTGTAGAATTTGACTCGAAGCAGGTTCTTTCTATGATAAATGCAAATGGTTTCTTGTGGATAAAATTAGAATGTGTTTTGTTGGGGAAAATTTTCTTGAACTTGTTGTTGAATGTTGATCTCCACGATCTTCAAGTCAAGTCTTCATAAGATCCAATTGTGATACTGCAAAATCACTATAAATAATATTGCATTTGAATTTGGTTTCAAGGCACGACTATAAGTCGTTGTCCTTAAGACGCTATTTGCCCCCACCAATTCGGTGAATCACTAGGGTTTAGCAAATATGCCTCCAAGAAACAATGAAGCCTCTTGTTGTCTGTAGTGTGCATTCACGAAGACAACTCAAGAACACCTTTGACTTTAAAGAGCACTCAAGATAATTAATGTCCTAAATCTACAGTATTTTAGAACACTAATTTTATTTGTACATAATTGTAGTGGAAAATATTAGAGAACAATTATTATCCATTTTCTTATTCTCTCTTATTCTTCTTCTAATGGCCTAAATGAGTGGCCTATTTATAGAATTTCATGCATCCCTTCAATTGGGTTACAACTCTTTGATGAATTGTGACTTTTCCAAAAGTCATGTCTTTTAGAACATATGTAATTGTTCAAAACAATTACAACCTATCAAAAAGCCATGTCCTTTTACTTAAGTCACAACCTTTCAACATAGTATTTCACTTCCAAAAATTGCAACTATTAAATGTCTTTTGCCAAAAGGTACTTACCAATCATTGCAACCTTTTAACCAAAGGCCATGTCTTTTTATTTTAGAAAATGTTCTAACAATCCCCCACCATTTTCAAAAATGAAATATAATTTTAAAAACAGTTTTGAAAACTTTTATCTTGAGTATGCTCCGAAGATTTATGCATAAATAAAGGTGTCTTTTGGACTTTGTTGCTCACAATGGTGTATATGATTTTAAGCAAGTGCACGTGTCGTAAACAAGTAATATAATGATAAGAAAGATCGTTCCCACAGATATTAGAATACTAAAAAATATCGTAAAAATTAACTATTAAAATCAATAATTGGTGTTTTTGTTTTTTAAAATAAAATAAATAAAATAAAATAAATAGAACAAGAGGACAAGAGTGAAAATACTGAAACAACGTTCAACGAGAAGGATATCAAGAATCGCAAGTAGATAAATCAGTTAGGATTGCGAATGTGACAAGTAATGTAGACAAACTGCGTTGCTGCAGCGTTTCTGTAGCAAAGTGAACCAGTAACTAGAATTGCAAAAATTACAAAGGATTCTTCCGAATCTGCAATGTTTATATATTCTATAACTCAATGAAACATATTCCTATGCATAACTGAATCTAAGAACAACGTTTCATGCACAAATTCTCTTAGATTATGTGAGATAATTATATATTCCTATATTAATTTCTTCACACTATTCTAGCTTTATCCAACTCAAATTAACCTTTCCAAATTCAATTTCAGTTTACTATCCTATCAATTGTTGATCAAGCAATCAATAAGAATAAATCATTAAATTAAGCATAGAATAACTAGCACCCTTTGGCAAGCAAAGCACAAGTTTATGAAATTAAAGCACAAAGTCTACATACACTTGCACATCCACAACCCTAACTGAATGAAAATTTAGCTAAGCATATTTATGAAATTAAACATCGAATTATATTTGCTCAAAATCATATCCATATAGTTTGGAGAATTTAGAAGAATCAAATAATAATAAAATAATGAAATAAATAAATAAATCCCTTAAATCAACCCTAAACTAATTGGATTATGATTCTTTGTCTCGTTCTTGCTTTCTCTTCAATGAAAATCCTTGCAAATCAATCCTATAAGTGGTTTCCTTCCAGATACCCCTTGATGCTCTGTTCTGCGTTCTCCTTTTCGCTGCGCCAAATCTATCCAGAATTTATGTTGCCGAAATCTGCCCAGAAATTGTGCTACTGCTTGCTGTCTTTTTCTCTCTTGTTGCCGCCTGTTTCTCTTCAGTTTTGGTGCCCAGATCTGGTGTATATTTTCCTCTTCTGGTCTACTCTGTTTGCTGCCCAGAATTCTGCTATATATATTCTCTATTTACTGCCGCGAGTCTAATAAAATCAACCAATGTTTTGTATATTAAACCCTAGGTTTAATTGGAGATAATTTTTCTTGTATTATCTTCCAAAATAATCCCTAAAAAGGTGAGTTAGTAAGTGCCCAATATTGTCCTTTTGTTGAGAGTCCAAATCAGCTCTTGATTTTCTTATTTTCAGATCAGATTCTGATTTGTACACTGTTTTCCTGGTGTGATTTTGCTGCAGCAATGCTGTAGCAAAGTTGTATTCTTGCATTTTTTTGTTGTTTTCTTTATCTCCTGCAAAGGGTAATGAAAATCTAATGAGTGCACATCAAAATATAATTCTTTTTAACAGATTTCATGATTATTTTGGATTTATTATCAAAGAATTTACTTAAATCACAAAGTCCACAAATATTGTATAAATGATTATATTGTGCAAACATTCTCAACTGAACAAGCAAGTATTTATGAATAAGAGCTAATAATACTCTAATAAATTAGAGTTATCAGACTTAAACCTTTACTTAGTGAAAACACATCAAAGTTAACCAAGTTGGCATGGTAGGCAAGCCTTTGAACCAGCGACATTATTCAATTAACCGGACATGTCTCACACATAAGCCTACTTTATCTCCAATGTTCTTTTATTCGTTGACACGTGGATAGGTCTTGTGTCTTATATCCTGGTTTTTCATGAGTGCTCTAGTAGCCAGCCAAACTACATAAAAGACTGCACCATCTCCGACATTCACATAAGTGAACTTATCAAGGATACTCACGTAATTAAAGTATCCCACATAAAATTTTGTTATAAGTTCATTAAAAGCTAAATAGCTTATCCTCCTCGTTCCGTTACGTGTACCAAGCACCTCTTCCTTTGGGACACCTATTTATTTATTATTATGCTTACAATCACAAACATATGATGTACTTTGGTTCATTGAACCCAAGATCTTGATGTTTCAAGTGTTGGGTTGAGTTTCCATCATGGGTGATTTATTTGAGGTTGGCTTCCGTCCTATCCCCTTTACATGAATATGTAACTATGTTCCTTGCAAGGCTTTTTATCATCAGGAGCTTCTCAAGTTCTTTATTACTTTTCATAAAACAATGCTCTTACTATGAGCATCAATCATACATAATTGTATATAAAATTTATGTACCAGTTATTCACATTACATTTGGTTACATGCATCAAAAAGAAGAACTCATCTTGTTAGTGTACGCATACAACTATACAAGATATATCAACTTAAATCAGAGAGGAATACTTACAACCATGATTCCCAATCATCTAGTTTTTATGTTAAATGAAGCTAGAATAATCATGTTAATTACCTAGGTGGAGCATACGCACATGCAAGCTTGCTTTTTCTGGGATTCCACAACATAGCTCTTCCACCATATTAACTTCATTACTCTCTTAGTAATCAATCAAAATTAGGGAATATATATTCTTCCTATATTATTTATAAGATACTAAAATTCACTTTCACTCTTAAATGAGTGTTTTTACCAATAATCACAACCCTTCTCTAAGGATCAGAATCTTTCATCAAGTATCATGACTTTAACTAAGAGTCACAACTATTCACATTAGTCCTAAACCTTTACCAAGAATTATGACTTTTTCCAAGAGTCACAACTTCTCACCAAGAGTCACAACCCTTCACCAAGAGTCACGACTTCTCACCAAGGGTCACGACCCTTCACCAAGAGTCACAACTTCTCACCAAGAGTCACAACCCTTCACCAAGAGTCACGACTTCTCACCAAGGGTCACGACCCTTCACCAAGAGTCACGACTTCTCACAAAGAGTCATGACCCTTCGCTAAGAGTCACAACCATTTATCAAGTGTCACATCCCTTTACCAAGGGTTATCATCTTTTACTAAGGTCTTGACTCTTCATTGAATATCACGACTTTTCATCAAAGGTCATCACATTTTACCAAAAGTCACGACCCTTTCTCAAAAGTCATGATTCTTCTTCAAAGGTTGCAACAATTTTGTTAATCATAACTTTTTATCAATTATAACAACATTTCACCAATGCTCACGACACCACTAAAAGTTATGACTATTTAACACATACATGTTATATGTATAATATGCATCGATTAAAATAGATAATATTTAATTTTATATTCTAATCATTTTTCATGAAATTTGATCAATGCATATAACTATACATATATTCATTATCTTAATTTCAACATCCATGCTTTTAAAAAGATATTAAATTCAAGATACTTCATTAAGACTTTTAATCATGTTTCACAAATAAATAAAATTTAGAAATTAAATTTCTTACTAATTGTGAAGCCAATAACAAGTTCACATCTCATAAATAACGTCTTAAGATTGTTGGGAAAAATTTTCTTGAACATGTTGTTGAATGTTGAACTCCACGATCTTCAAGTCAAGTCTTCATAAGATCCAATTGTGATACTGCAAAATTACTATAAATAATATTGCATTTGAATTTGGCTTCAAGGCACGACTATAAGTCGCTGTCCTTAAGACGCTATTTGCCCCCACCAATTCGGTGAAGCACTAGGGTTTAGCAAGTACACCTCCAAGATACAATGAAGCCTCTTGTTGTCTACGGTGTGCATTCATGAAGACAACTCAATAACAACTTTGACTTTAAAGAGCACTCAAGATAATTAATGTTCTAAATCTGCAGCATTTAGAACACTAATTTTATTTGTACATAATTGTAATGGAAAATGTTAGAGAACATTTATTATCCATTTTCTTATTCTCTCTTATTCTTCTTCTAATGGCCTAAATGAGTGGCCTATTTATAGAATTTCATGCATCCCTTCAATTGGGTTACAACTCTTTGATGAATTGTGGTTTTTCCAAAAGTCGTGTCTCTTAGAACATATGTAATTGTTCATAACAATTATAACCTATCAAAAAGTCATATCCTTTTACTTAAGTCATAACCTTTCAACATAGTATTTCACTTCCAAAAGTTATAACTATTCAATATATCTTTTGCCAAAAGGCACTTACCAACCATTGCAACCTTTTAACCAAAGGCTATGTCTTTTTATTTTAGAAAATGTTCTAACATGTTTGAGGGATAATGTCTCTGATGTTTCCATTAAAAGAAGATAGGCTAATAGTATGGCACATTGAATTGCCTCTTTAGCTGCAAATGGGGCTAAGGTTCACGTTTTGGAAGGGAGTGCCTCTATGTGTGTATGAGATTTGTTGCAATTGGAAGCGTTGAATGTCTCTATATAGCTTTTCTTGATTGAAGGAATTTGGTTATTAAAAAAAGTGTAAATGCTATTAACATTTTATTTTAGTTTTGTCAACCTAATTAAGGAAAAATTATTAATTTTTAATCTTTTTATTTTATAAGCTAAATTTAGATGTGATAATTCGTGTTAGTTTTGTGATATAATATCCGTGTTAGGTTTAGTAATAAATATTAAATAAAATAATATTGTATTGAGCTCGTTCATGCTATCATGTAGTGTGAATAATTTTGATTCATTTAATAAATAATTATGTGTCACTTTATATTATGTTTAAATCACGTTATGATAGGTTAAAAATTAAGACATTTATTTATATAAAAAAAATACTAAATGCATACAAATTTATTTTTTAATCAATTATGGTGGCAAGTGGCAAAATTTTATTGAAAAATGATTCTTTTTAATTTTAAATTATTTAGCTTTGACACACTATAAGTAGTGAGAGTATAAATTTTTGTGTCTTAGTACTCATCTTTACTTGTATTACTTATTAGAGAACAAATACATAAATAAAATAGCAAAAATTGACAAATAAATTTGCTAAAAATTGCAAAAGAAAAAATTGTTGCTATAATTACGAGGCAAATTTAAATATTTTTTGTCACATATCCTATAACGTGTTAATCTGAAATTGGTAAATTGAATTCATAAATTGTTATATTTATAATATAAAAATATTTGTTAATTGCCCAATGATTTAATAACATATATTGTTAATTAATTTTGAAATTGTGTAGGTAAGAAAGAGCAAAAGAAAGGCTATAAGAAAAAGGAAGCTGGGCATTAATAGTCCTGTATTTTTTAAAAAACGTCGAAGTAGTTTTTATTATGTACAAAAGAAAGGATATACAAAAAGGAAGTTAGGCACCAATAGTCTCGTATTTTTTAAAAAATATTGTATTAATCCCGTTATTATGTATAAATAAACTTATTAGTCTCAAAATCTTTGAGTTGATTAGCTATAATCCTGTTATTTATGAAAATTACGCAACATAAGTATTTAATTTTAATAATTTTTGTTGAACTAGAATTTTTATTTAAAAGAATTATATGATTATAATTGCTTACTGTTTGGTCATACAGGCAATAAGCCCACTAATACTACTAGCATTAGTATGGCCCACCTCTTGGTGTGGTCCATTACTCGTTTTGGCCTAATAATAGTTACTCCATTGGATATAGCGAATTCCTACGAAACTTGCTAGTGACATTGGGTTTCATTGACCTCATTATCCCTCTTGACCCATTAAGGTAATCATGGACTCACGCGACCTACTTATGGTGAGTAATTGGCCTAAATAGTCTGTATTCTGTTGAAAAATTATATTTTTCAAAACTAACAATAACAAGACTAAAACTGTGAGTTTTGATTAAATTAAAATTAAATAAATTACAAAAACACCCTTAATTGTATAATACTTACATACTAATGGTATGTAAACTGTGTTACATATTCATTTAACATGTATATAAACTGTATTATATATTCATTTAACATGTATGTAAACTGTGTTATATACATACTCATTTAACATGTATGTAAATAGGTATATAAACTGTTTAAACAGGTATGTAAATTATTTACATACTATGTAAATATGTATGTTAACTGTTTGAACAGATATGTAAACTATTTACATACTATGTAAACTATTTAAATAGGTATGTAAACTGTTTACATACTATGTAAATATGTATGTGAACTGTTTAAACAAGTAAGTAAATTGTTTACATACTATGTAAATGAGCTTACATACTAAAAATAATATAACAGAAAATCTAATTCATTTATATTGAGTCTCTGATTATTAAAAAAATTACAAGCAAAAAAAAAAAAAAAAAGAGATGAATTTAAAACTTACAAACTAAAACTTCACTTGCTGGTGAAGATGAATATCGTAAAAGAACTTTGAGAAGCACAAAGATAAAAAAGAGCTTGGTATTATTATCAGCAACCAAATAGTTCAAAACCCATGAATCAAAGACAGCTTTATCTTCAAAGTAAGGGGAGAGAATCAAATGCAAATTAAAGACGGTGGTGAACTATATTCAAATAAAGCATACCTTGGTGAAAACACGAAGCAGCAAAGGACATGTTTGCGTCAAAATATAGAATCTTCTACATAAAATAGAAAAAGAAAATAGAAATAAGAAGTTGAATCATAAAAACCCAATAGAAACAAAATTAAATGAGCAAGAGATGTATAGAGAACCCTTTTGTAATAGAAGGGTTCAGAGAAAAAGATGAAACTAGAAGAAAAAACCTCAACAAATAACTTGAGGGTATAAATGTAAACTCTACTCGTAGAAAACGACGACGTGCAGCGAGTTGTGAAAAAAGAAAATGAACAATGAAAAAGGTGCTATATTTAAGTCAATAGTTCGAATAAACAGAATACATATTTCTATTGTATTGAAAGTAAACATGTTTCAATCATTATGGGAGAAAATGAAAATAGTGACTTTTCCCAAATATCTTTATAATATTAGTTTTTTTTTAAATAAAAATATTATGTTTTACATAAATAATATAAAAAATATTTTATAAAAAATAATATACCTTCTTATTTTAAAACTTTTTTTTTTAATAAAGATATAAGTAATATACAGTGGATAAGTCAAAAAAAAAATTGAAAATAATTTGTAAATAATTAAACTAAATATTCATCTAAATAATAAAATAATGAATGTGAATAATAGAATATATAAAAGAATACAGTAACAACTTAATTTTATAATTGTTAAACTTAAATAAGATAGTTTTGTCAAACTTTGAAATGCAAGAAAAAATAAAATAAAATGATTTGATAAAGAAAGGGAATTAATAATATGGTAGGAGTTGGGAATGAACTTGGGTCTAAAAGAAAAATGAGAATAGTAATTTGGAAACAACTCATTCCCATTCATGATGCAATTTAGGAAGTAAACAACATGAATGCGAATCATTTTCTTTATTTAGATTCCTTTTGATAAACATGCTCTTGAATTATTTGATTATTGGTGTAAAAGAAAATTTAAACAAAAAGTGGTACTTTTATTTTTTCTTCTAAAGATAAAACACATATCATATATTGACCATGAAAAAAAAATTATGTGGGATCAAATGACTAAAAATATGAAATAATTAGAATAACAATCTCTAAATCAGTTCAATATCCTAACCAAACCAAGTATAGGGACTCCCTTGTTCATCTATTTTTCATGTTAAATGCTATTTAAAGCACGTTCATTTTAAGTCAAATGGCTCTAATGCAATGATAACTGTTTGACTGTTTTATAGTTAGATTATAAATTTGAAAACTAACCATTTAATGTTAGATTATAAATTTGAAAACTAACCATTTAATAATTCCAATGTTTTTTAAATGAAGATTTAAATATACTAGTAATTTTCAGTGCATTGAGGAAAGAAAATTTTTTAAAAATACATTTATTTGAGCATATAGAAAGTCTAGATTCAAGGATTTGTAAGTAATATAATTATTTATTGATCCTCGACTAATAATCTAGACCAATAACATGTCATTATGAGAAAGAAAATATGAAAAGTTAAAACTAATCCTACTTTTTCTTTATTTTACACATTTAAATTTATGTTTTTAGTTTATCATTTGTCTACCATTACACATCAGATAATTTTTCTATGCAAATATAACTAGGATTAGTCTTTCTTGCATACACATAAGCAGCAGGTACACGATGTATCTTTGTTAAAAAGAAACAAATATTTTTTAAGATAAACATTGTCACGATTTCATACTTATTACAAAAGTGACGCAGATTTAATATTTATTTTGTATTGTTTTGTTTTGTTTTGTGTTGATGTCAATTTGATCCACAACAGCAGTACGAAATGTAAGAATTAAAAAAAAGAAAAAAAAATTAACTATAATTCATTCTTCTGTTAAAATTGACTACAAGCCACATACACCAATACAGGCACAAAATGAAGGTGAGACTCCGGTGAAATGAATGAATGTGAATGGTTCATCTTGATCTAGTCTACAACATCAGATTCTCAATGCAGGGTCAAATTAGAAGGTGTAAACAATGAGGAATATAGAGAAAGAACACTGGGCTACAATACTACAGTTCTCTCAAAATGGGCCAACCATCTCTTAGTCATTTATCTTTGCATCAATATTTTTCTGAATCATGGGAGGGCAAAGCTCCGCTGCATGGCCATTCAGTTTTGTAGCTAGACTTGACATCGCAAGCTCTTCTTCCGGCAAATTTCCAATTAGTTGCAGAAGAATTGGAGTTTGCTTGAGCTCAAATTTTTGATTTGTTAACATCTGGAGTTGGTCAGCCACTGACATTGATAAGGAATTCAAAATTTTACAAGTGAATAATCCGAATATTATCTCTGACTCTGATCAAAGACCTATGAACTACAGTGTAAACTAAAGGGCAAGTCTATATAGGACCACTGGGTAGCAACACCACTTAGGTGGACAGTTTTCTGGTCATTGATTAGGTTTCATTGGACCATTAGATTTTTGACACGTAAGTGATATTGAGTGGTGTAGTTGTATGAAGGGTTTTACATAAACTAAATGTATCTAGCGTTCAGCAGCATCAACGTCCAAAATAGCAGCTAACATCTCCAAAGTGCTTTTTTCTTTTTCTTTTTTCCTGCTGAATGTTCCTTTGTTTTGACAATGGAAGCAATTTGAATAATACAATTTTTAATTGAGGTGTAGAATTTCAAATCAATAGTATATTGTGCCATTATTTTGTATATGGTGTCTTAGAAGGACCATAAATAGGAATAACAAGTTCCTTTTTCTTGCTGCATAGTTATTAGACTTAACAAGAATAGAAATTACTTTATTTAATCATTTTGAAAAGGGTGTGCCGAAAGAGCTATAATTTCAACTCTACAATTTTAATTCACAGTCAACTATGCCATAGTTGTCTGTTCTACATATGCCATTTTTGTTCTAAGAACTCTAACACGCAAAAAATTCAACTAAAGGAAATTTTTACTCACAAGATCAGGAGGGAATACTAAACCTGATGCTCACACTCTGCAGGGTAATATGTTTTGAGTGGTTGAATCTGAGTTGTAACAATGCTGCTTCTTGACCTAGCTTGCTCTCTCTCTTTGGATGCTGCAGCCAATTTGAACTCTTCAGTTCCATTAGTAAAAATAATAGACCTGTCAACATATTCAAATCAGTAACTCTGAAATGTATTAAAAAAGAAATAAACTGCTAAGAATGTTGTGTGTCTTACCTATATTGGCTACCAACATCAGGACCTTGCCCAAAAACTTGCCTAGAGTCACGATGAGACCAAAAAAACCTCCAAAAGTTGCTCGAAACTAATCAGTCTAGGATCATATTCAACCTGCAGAGCATTTACAACCAAATCCTACAAGTTTTCAGACTTTCAACCAAGTATGAACAAACAACACTCAAAATTGCAAGAAAGAAGGT
This sequence comes from Elaeagnus macrophylla, assembly GCA_029378325.1. Classification (NCBI taxonomy): domain Eukaryota; kingdom Viridiplantae; phylum Streptophyta; class Magnoliopsida; order Rosales; family Elaeagnaceae; genus Elaeagnus; species Elaeagnus macrophylla. Next base: position 53,335,392 of record CM055641.1, on the reverse strand, counting down.
AACAATCAAGGTAAACTAAACCAAGACAATGTAGTCTTCTCTCAATGATATTTTGCGTTTTATTCAAACATATTAAATGGAAATTTTCAGTTTGGCATGATAATGAGATCCAGAGAAGGTAATTCAGAACAATTTCTTTTTACAAGGCTTCTAATGTTGGTCATACATATTACAAACCAATGCCTCTTCATCAGTGTCACCATATTTCCTTGAAAAAAATACATGCAAGCTCTTCATCTACCAAAGCTTCAAGCAAATGAAATTTCACAAAGCAGTTAAGCCACATCCAAGACAACTAGATTTATTTGCTCATAGGGAGTAGTTGCTCAATTGTATTATCAACCTATGTTATTGTACTCTTATTTCTTCAATTTTGGTGAAGTTGGTCACCGGATACGTATCCAAAAGCCTACAACTCTCTGTGTTAGTGTGTATCACAGTTCTCAACGACCATTTCATAAGGACTGGCTAGTTTCAAATCCATCTCCTTTAATGTGATTGAAAAAATCAAGATCACAAAACAGACTTCACATTCTACATGGGATATTAATGTAAGTAAGAATAGTCTGATTCCATCTAATCAAAACCAAGTAGTCTAACCCTAATTTTGAATATGATAAAGGGAAAACAAAAAAACAACAACTTTATAATCTTATGCAAAGTGTTTTTGTGAGATTAAGATAAAATTCACAACATAAAATTGAACCACAAAACCATAACCATCGCAGGGCAAGGTCTAAAACATAAAAGTTATTAGAAATTTCAGACAGAGAATGGGGAACCTGAACATACTCAGCATGATCGCCCAAGCTCCGATACCCGGGATTAATCTTGGATCCACCGCCGTAACCGACTGTGGTACGAAAGACGCCATACAAGCAACCGAAAACGGATTTGGATCTCCAGAAGCTTACGAAAGCTAACACGGTGGTCTTCAATGGCTGGTTGTTTGGTGGGTTGAGCCTCGTAGTTTCGGAGATCCGATTTGGAGTTCGAATGCACAAAGCTCTTTTTACCCCAATGAGTGTCAATAGCAAAAACGTCAACAGAATGAAATTGGTCCTTGTAATTGCCATTAAATATGTCGAAGAAGATTATGCGTATCGGTCTCTTCTATATCTAGAAATGATCAGTGCTTCATGGATTCTACGAACCAGCCGTTACGAATGAATGCTTGACTGTAAATACGGAAAAATACCTATTTGGAGAAAATTATCTAAAAATTCCGAATTTTACTATAAAATATAAAAATATTATAACAAAAATATAAAAATATAAAAAATGACAAATATATCCCTAAATATCCTTCTATTCATACATCCCTCAACATTCCAACACCTCCTTAAAAAAATACTATTTAAAAAATTTCATATATTCCACCCTTTTTCTTTCATTCACCTCTACCTTCATATTTATCATTAACAATTCTAAATCCTAACTCAAAATATTAAAAGTAGAAGATAGATATATGAAAGATATAAAAGAAGTGATTTTTTTTGAAAAAGATGGAGACAAAAAGTAATTAAAACAGATATATAATTTTATTTTTGCAAATTGTGCAGTAGTTTGGTAAATATTACCGAACATTTCATATATGTTCGGTAGCCCCTACTGAACATCTCATATATGTTCGGCATCCCATAACGAACATTTTCAAAATTTTCTATAACTAGGGTGGTTCAATAGATCCAACTAAACGTTTCAATTAGGTTCAATAGGTGTTATTGAATATATTCAGTAGAGTCGATAGGGGTTACCGAACCTTATAGTTATGTTCGGTACATGGTACTGACCATAACTAGAAAGTTTGGTAGCCTACCAACCATAACTAAAAGGTTCAGTAACCCCTATCGAATCAATTGAATATTTCGTGACACTATTAATCATTTCTTACCCCATGTTCCATTAATAAACTTAACCTAAAATTGAATGGTATGTTGCAGAAAATAATCAAAATTAAGAAATAAAAAGAAATGGATTGGTGGAGCGACTGGTGGCGATAGAAGTGGGTGTCAATGGTGGGTAGATGTCTTCAAAAAATAGGCAGTTCAGTAAGGAGTGTTGGGATGATGGGGGATATATGAGCTGAGAGATATTAAGAGATATATTTGTCATTTCATATTTTTATATTTTTGTTGTAATATTTGTACAATTAGTGAGATGTCTTATAATATAGTTTGAGATTTTTTTAGAACTTTCCTTAAAAAAGTCCACTTCAATTCCTTATACTGTAAGACCTGCTTGTAATCATTTCCTACTTGTATAGTAAAAGAAAAGCTTACACACATACATAATACCCATGTATGTGTGTATAAAAATAAATTCAGGTGGGCTTGGTACCTTTTTAATTCTCAAGTTTTGTCAAAAATATTTCAAATTGATCATATTTTTAAGTGGTTCCAGTTTAATACCCATGTTTTTTAAATGGTTCTAATTTAGTATCCATATTTTTAAAATAGTTCTGGTTTTAGATTTTGAGCAATAAATGTCAGATTTTTACATTATGGCAGGGTTATTTTTGTCATTTTTTACCTTCTCGCCTCAAATAACGATCTGAGGGTATTTGGCCGCCATTTTTACTGGATAAAAGGAATTTTCAGATTCACAAAACATATTTACTTCAGATTTCTTTAGTTTCTTTTTTCTTCTTTGAATTTTCAGTTTCTTTCTTTCTTTCTTCAATGGAAGAAATAAGGACCACATACCATGAAACTATTTCTGTTTGTTATTGTAGGAGAGCTGCAAAATTACTGTGTTTATGGACACTGCAGAATCCTGGTAGAAGGTTATACACTTACAAATATGTGAGTGAAATTAATTTACTGCACATTTTAAGAAGAGTTTTATAGTAAAATTGTAAATTTTTTTATGTTCTTTACTGCATAGTTATGAAGTGAGTTTGTGAAATTTTTTGTGTTCTTTACTGCACATTCTTTACTGCATAGGTATGGAGTGAGTTAGTGAAAAAAAAATTGTGTTCTAAAATGCACAATAATTATGCATTTTAAGCGTGAATTTTTTTTGGACAAATTGCACAGTTTTGGTTTTTAAATATTAAAATTTTTTATGTGTTTTACTACACATTTCATACTACAAAATTCTGTTCAATTTTTTGCTTGAGTTATTGTTGATATAATTTTCTGTGAAATTGTGAATTTTTTTTTTGGTTTTTTTTAATCAAAATTTGATACTGCAATTTTTTTGTTAATTTTTTGTTTGGGTTACTACACAATTTTTTTATTGTGAAATTGTGAATTTTTTGGGGATATTTTATTGCACAATTTGATACGGCAATTTTTCTATTAAATTTTTGTTTGGGTTACTGCATATAGTTTGAAATTGCAATTTTGTGAAAAATTGTGATTTTTTGTGGAATTTTATACTGCACAATTTGAAACTGTAATTTTTTATGTTAAATTTTATGACTAATTTAAACTACACAATTTTTTTGTGAAAATTGTGAATATTTTTTGGGATTTTATACTGAGCAATTTGATACTATAGTTTTTTATATTAAATTTTTTTGCTAATTTTAACTGCACAATTTGTTTGTGAAATTGTAATTTTATGTATGTGTTCTTTGCAGTACAATTAAATTGTAGTAAAGTATTAAAAAAAAATTATTTGTTATGTTTTTTTTTGTTAATAAGTATCAATTTGTTATTATAAATTTTGTATTTTTTTTTACAGAAACGTAAATGGAAGAGTTCAATCAATTCGGAGCTACGGTTGTGATTTTTTTTAGATAATATGATAATGCACCTTCCGATAGATATTGTGTCGTTATAAATAGTTTACTTAATCGCATGAACATGATTGAAAAAGAAAAAGAGAAGAAAAAGAGAAGAAAATGAAAAATTGAAGGAAGATATGGGAAAATTGAAGAAAAATATAATATTTTGTATTTAATTTTAATTGCTGCGTGGTTGTATTTGTATTTTTTTTAAATGATATGTTTATGGTTTAAGGTAAGGTGTGGAGGATGATGGACGAATCCTCAATTTTGTAGTTGTTTTAAACTCTATATAAAAACTATCGATCGATTCATATGTGTGTGCTAATAAAAGTTTATGAAGTCCCCTAAAAATATCCATTTTACAGACTTTGTTAAGTTCATATGCATATAGCATTACAATGTTATATAAAACTTATCATATAATATTAAACCTGTTATATTAAACCAAAATGAAGTTGAACGTATTAAACACCAACTATTTTGATAAATCAGTTAAATACGACATTTACTGTATGTCTTACAAGTAATTGTTTAACTAATTAAACCTAAAAAAGCATTAAAACATTTAAACACAATTTACATTAGTCCCCATAATCACACATTTTTGTATGTTTCTACCCTAACAAAACATTCAACAATCTCAAACAGTTTTGTACGTCTTTGAAGGACTTGCTACACATTTAATATTGTGCCTTAAGCGTCTAACCTTTCTCTTTATGTGCCTGACCATTTGAGTTTGTTTGCTTGGTTGGAGTGTAATGAGATCCATATTATTTGAAAGAACTTGACTCTCTTGGGTCATTATTGGGTGTATCTTCTTAACTTGTATCTATAATACATTATTAAAAATAAAATACATGAGTTTGAATTTGATAAAAGTGATAAATTAAAATCTCAAGAGAGTTACTTTTTTTAATGTTGGCATTTATGTTGCTTTATTATGCAGCCCAGTAGAGCATGAACCAATATTACATGTACCCTAACAAAAATTTAACATAATAGAATAGGACACACTTTTATTGCATAATTAATAGCAATTTAATAAAAATTTTCAAAAAAATTAGCTTTTACACCAAACTGCACTTTGTTTAATAGTAGTTTTGGATAGTAATAAAACTATCCAAAAAATCAAATTTCTTGCACAATTAAATTTCATGTAAATAACAGTATTCTAGAAATTCTTTTTAATAGCAAACACAAAAATTGTACAATTTAAGAGCAGCTTTGGACAGTAATAAAACTGTCCAAACATTCAGTTTTGCCACACAAAATTACAATTTAATTACACATTTTAGCAGTTTGACATCGAAATATTCTTGCCCAATATTCACATAGTAATTAAATAGAATCACAGGTTAACAGTGTAATGACACAGTAAAAAAATTGTAATTTGAACACGCAGTTTAATAGCACAGTTTAATCACACAATTTAACAGTGCAATAAAACAGTATAACAATTGTAATGTAAACACAATTTAATAGCACAGTTTAACATTGTAATGATACAGTAAAAAAACTGTAATTTGAACACATAGTTTAATCACACAATTTAACAATGTAATAAATAGTATAAAAAATGTAATTTAAACACAGTTTAACAGTATAATGACACAATAAAAAAACTGTAATTTAATCACACAGTTTAATAGAATAGTTTAACAGTTCCAAACAATTTTAACAATTTAATAAAATTCTACACGTTAAGAGTTTAATTGAACATGTTTAATAACATATTAGAGACAATTTATAAAAATAAAAATACGTAACACATGTTAATAGTTTAATCCTAACTACAAACATATCAAGCAGTTTTAAAAACATTTAAACATTTTATTTCACTAGTGGGTTGATTTTATCTTTTTTTTGTAACTCTTCTTGTTGTGAGCAATTTTGTTGCATATAGAGCATGCTTTTTCTTGCCCAAATCTCCTCAGTTGGCTTGGTTCACCATATTTTCCTTGCTCACTTGATTCGATTTCTTCTTACTATATTTTTCTTGATATGATTTATGCATTGACCTTGGTCTTCCACCTTTGAACCTAGAAATAGTTGGATTAATTTTGATTTCTTCACCCTTATGGTATGGCCAAAATTTGAGGCTCGCTACTAGATACAGGATTGGTGCATAAGTAACTTCAAAAGCTCTTTTCTTTAATATGGGATTCACATATGTCATTGTATCTTCCTTTTGCATTAAAATACACCTCATGGCATATTCACATAGAATTCCTGTTAAATCCCAACTTCTGCATCCACATTTTCTATTTGGCAAGTCCACAACAACGACTGACTTCAGCTCAAATTGAACCTCAAACAATCCTCCTCCATTGTGCCTAGTAATGCAAGCTTTTGCTCCATTTTTGGCAGCGAGGAACCTCAAATATATATTGTCACCCAATTCACGATGCCATCCACTTATAGAATCCCTCCTATCAGTCCATATGTCTCTAATAATTCTCCTAATAAACTCCAACATCGTGAATATTAGTTCTTTTCGAGCATGCCTAACTTCACTGTTGAATGACTCATACATATTATTTGTTTGCATGTCACATAAAGATTCAGACCTGCATATACACATAAGTAACAGAGGTATTACAATGTTATTACTTAGTCATTAATAATTTAAGAAAATATAAGTTTGACACAAGAGTTTCCTGAAAAAAGCTTTGCACCACCTCTCATTTTCTTTCTTAGACAGCCATTCAGCAGCTTTAGGATCTCCATCATTTAATTTGTTCATTCCTATGTCAAATTGCTTTTGTGTTATTGCCCTAGCATACCTCCAAAAATGCTCTTGAAGAGAAATATTTGAACCCTTGCAATACTTTGTGAAATTTTGAAGTATATGCCTTGCACAAAATCTATGTTCAACTTTAGGCAAAATATCATTTAATGTTGAAGAAATACTAAGATGCTCATCTGAAATAACTTTGCATCCCTCACCTTCTTCCAATTGTAAGTCATTATTTAGCAAATTTAAAAACCATGAGTACGTTTCTTTATTCTCACCTTCAACTATAGCATATGCCAGTGAATATCTACCGTTGTTTGCATATGATGCAATAGCATTTACTAGCACTTCCGTATAAGGACCCCTAAAAAGCTTTCATCCAATCCAATGAACCTCTTACAACTTTCTTTGAATCCTTCTTTCATTGCACCAAAACATACGTAAATCCTTTGAAACCTATCAGTTCCATCATCTCCCTTAAAAGTAACCAATTCTGCTGTGGTATTTGGGTTAGTTCTCTTTAACTCATGAACATACGTACCTAATAATTCATATTGCACCTCATAATATCCATGAAGCATACTCCTTGCCTTCATCTTTACCTTAACTTGATTTTGAGTTTTATCTATATGATACCTCTCTCTTACCTTATCTTGCACATTTCTCCATTTGATACTCGAATTTTCTTTAAAAATAGGAAGAAAATCTTGTGTTATAAACTTACTGTTAAATAATTGCTTCATGTCATAGTTTTGTTCACATATGTGTTCATCTTCTTTGTGGCATCTTGTGATAATAAAATTATTGCATCCACCACTTTGTTTACTTGCTCTCATAACCCGTTTATAATCCTTATTTGCACATATCACTCTAAATTTATCATTTATTTTCTTTATCTTAAATAATTTTCTTCAAAATCTTATTTGATAATACCTTATAGCCCTCCTTACAACATCTAAACTAGCAAATTTTATACTAATCTTCAATTGTATTGTGTTAAGTTTGAGATCCTCCATAAAATACATTTTATCATTATCCACATGTAATACATCTTCATTTTCTTTAAATTCCTCATTTTCATTCGGATTTGCATGTAAATTTGCACTTGCACCTTCAGCCATGTACTCTTTCCTTAAATCACTAGCAACATTCTCATCACCATCATCAATATCCTCATTTTTCTCATTTCCTAACTCCACTTCAATTATATATAGATGCACTAATCTTGTAGATGTTAGAGGGCATATCTCACCCACCTTTTTGCATCTGAATCTTCTAATATTTCATGCAAATCTCTATGATCATTAACTCTAGGAGTTCTCCAAAAAAACCTCAATTTCTCATAATCTAATCTAAGGTGCAAATATATGACTTCTAAAGTCCACATACTCGTGTTAGCACATATACAATAATCACAATATTGCAAATAAGCCCCCTTGTAATACCTATTGTTATTTTTAATAACAAAACTTCCTCATATATGTATTTTCATTGTGAAGTAATTACTTAAAGGATCTGACCAATTGAAGATGACAAAATTACTTATATGACAATTCAATATGACAAAATTATTCACTTCTAATGAGCAAAAGAAAGAAAAAGGCCACACAAATAAGATGACAATAAATTATGTACATTTTATATTACATTATACATTATTTTTTTAATAACCATTTTATATTAAAAGAAAATATTTTTTATTTATTTATTTCAAACAACAAACACCCATTTTGAGTTTGAAACCCTTAAGCAAACATTAACTTGCCAATGCCAATAAAAAGATCTATTAACATATATTTTTTATTTATTTCAAACAACAAATAACCATTTTGAGTTTGAGATGTGTGGATTGAAATTTGAACATATTTGACAAAGGGCACCATAATATTTCCAATATCAATTAGATTATGAAGGCATGAGTTTCCTATATTAAGATCTAAATGAAAAATAATTTCAAATCTTAATTGGTGAATAGACAAAGACAAAGGGCACCATAAACAAAAAAGTTGATTTTATTTGCACAAAAAAAAAATAGAATATTGAAACAAATAAAAACAGCATATATCTTTTTTTGCCGAACAAGTTTGGTTTTGAAGGAAAATAAAAGCAAACAAACAAATCATAGTCTGATTTCAATAAAAACATGGATGATATAATCAGTATTCCAGTTTAATCAACCCTAGTCCAATTTCAATAAAAACATAGATGATACAATCACGATTCCAGTTTAATCAACCCTAGTCTAATTTCAATAAAAACATGGATGATACAATCATTATTCCAGTTTAAGTAACTCTAGTCAGATTTTAATAAAAACATGGATGATTCAATCAGTATTCTAGTTTAATCAACCCTAGTCTAATTTCAATAAAAACATAGATGATACAATTACTACTATAGTTTAATCAGCCTAATTTAATCAAAAATTTGAAAACATCTAATATTTCTAAGTTTGCGTAAACAAATATTTATTAAAAAAAAATGTACCTCAATACCAAATTTGCAGAAAAAACAGAAAACAGAGTATTGAAACAAAAAAAAAATATGTATCGTCTTGTGAAATTCAACTATATTGATAAAAATTTCATAATTTTTTTAGAAAAATTATACATATGAGAGGGTCTAACAATATGATGGTTGTGATTCACCCAATGGCTTTATCACGTACTCTTCCAATTCAGGACTTTCATCGTGGAATTCCATTTTGTCAACTCTCTGCAATATATACTTCTAAGCTTCTTCAATCTGTGTTTAATTTTAATCTTGGCCTCCAAAATCCCTTAGATAGAAGATGAAGACTATATAGAATTTCAAACCCTAGATCGTGTTTTTTCTGCGTACTGCACAGTTTCCTCTGTGAAATTAAAAAACAATGAAGAAAAGTTTTAGAAGAACCCGAAGAACCCTAGATGCAATCGCGTGAACTTGAATGCCCTATGAACCAGATCGTGCGTTTTTTCGTTTCATTTGTTAAATGCAAATGCCCTATGCCACACTACTCAAAGCCTTGTTCTGTTTCTCTAGAAAAAAAAAATTGAATTAAAATAAGGGGATGAAATGACGAATATATCCTTACCCAATTTAATGAATAGTAAAAAATCTAGCATAAACTCTAAAAAGGACTAACTTGAAACCATTTGAAAAAATATGGGTATTAAATTGAAATCACTTAAAAATATAATCAATTTAAAATACTTTTAATAAAATATAAATATTAGAAAAATACCAAGCTCAATTCAAGTCATCCTTCAAAAGTTTTCATAGGATTAAAGTTGTTAACTATGTACATATCTAACTCTAGCCAACGTCAACTTGCAAGAAATATTAGAGAAATATTTGATTTAAATTTAAAAATCAAAACTCATCTCTAATCGTCAAAATACTCATTTTTCTCTAGTTTATTACGAAAGTGACTCACCTTCAACTCCCTGTCATCATCTTTCTTATTCAATGACACTGACCAACTCACCAACTTACTCTTATCATTAATCTTATCTATTTTTACTAGCATGAACCTTTTCATAAAAAAATAAAAATAAATAAATTTATAGTTAAAATTAAAAAAATAATAAAAAAAATATTTTTAAAATTTATAATAATAAAATTAATATATTTTATATTTAAATTATATATTTTTATAATTAAAAAATAATTTTTATATTATTTTTTGTTTAAATTAAATTATAATAATTTATACTCGTTAAATATTAACGTTTAATATTAACATTAAATATTTAATATTATTAAAATATTAATTTTATTAATATAAATTTTAAAGATATTAATAATTTTTTTAAATTATTATAAAGATCAATATTATAAAAATTGTTAATTAGTTACGTGAAAAAAATTGAAAGAAAAAATTAATTTTTTTTATAATAATATATATTAATTAAATAGTTATGTACGTAAAATAAAAAATGAAAATAAAGAAATAAATGTGACGTGACATCTTTGTTTGAAATTAAGTGGAAGTGCAAATGTTTCAAACTGTAATTATATATTTAAGAAATAAAATCAAATAACATGTTAAGGGCTGAAATTCTCCGTGTTTCATTCTCCGTGTTTCAAAGATAGAGTCCTCCGATCGCAAAAGAAAGAAAGAAGCTTCTTCATCGATCTCGTCCACGGATCGGATTGACAAACACCTCCATAACCAGAACAAGAGCAAAGTTAGCAAAAAGACGAAAATGTCCTCGTCTGGAAATAATCAAGTGAGGGCGTCCCACATACTTATCAAACACCAGGGCTCCAGGCGAAAGGCCTCATGGAAAGATCCAGAAGGTCGAATCATCAGCAACACCACTAGAGACAGTGCTGTCTCTCAGCTTAAAACCTTCCGCGACGACATCGTTTCCGGCCAAGCTAAGTTCGAGGACGTCGCTTCTCGTTACTCCGATTGTAGCTCCGCCAAGCGTGGTGGTGATCTTGGTATGTTTTTTTTTTTTTTTTAATAAATATTCGTTTTTGGGTTTTTACTTCGTTGACCTGTTTGTTTGGTTACGTGAGATAAGAGAATAAGCCATAAACTCAACTTTTTTAGCCGTATATCTCAACTAAGGTAATTATTAAATTCTTATTCTTTATAAAAGAAGTGAAGTGGAAGTGTTATTTGTGATTGTATTAGATTTATGGTTATTTGAGACGTTCGGGAATACGATATTAGGAAATTGGAGAGGTGTGTAGAGAAAGGGCGGTATATCGTTAATGGTTTGCAGTAATTTGGTTCTCAGCCAAATTTGGGTTCTGGATTTTTGAAACTTGGGTCTCAGCGATCATAAAATGTCCAAAAATTAGGGTTCGGACTTTTGAAATTTGGGTCTCAGCCATTATAGAAAAGTTTGAAAATCAGGGCTGGATTTTGGAAATTTGGGTCTCAGAAATCGTAGAAAAGTTTGAAAATCTGGGTACTGAATTTTTGAAATTTGGGTTCTGAGTTTATGCAGTTCTGCTCATTTATCTTATTTGTTAGTAATTTGAATAGTTCAATAGCACCTATTGAAAAGTTATAGGCTTTTCCTTCGACAGTCAACAATGTCATACATGATTTAAAAATTTCACCCGTCCGTTGTTTGTGGATGGTTCTGTTAAAAGCTTTCAATTAAGTTTGATAAATTTTCATATGGTATTTCGCTAGACCTGTCATGGATCAGCAAGACAAAGTAGAAACCTCTTATAATGAGATAGAGAAAGCAGGTAGAATACAGTGCTGGATTACCACTTTATAAGGTCACAAGTAATCAGTAGATTGATTTTTTCATAATATTTTAACCCGAGAGCACCTAAAACTCTATGGTCTTCACCTCCCTGCCATGTGTTGGTAACCTAGGGTTTCTTTTCCTTTCCTTCTCGACTGCAATATCTGTTTGTGTGATGAAGCTGATAGTTTGAAATTGCCAAGGAGTTGGTAAGGGTGACACGATGTGCGCCTTGCATGAAGTGATGGCTGAGTTTTCACCTATTGCAATTTGCCTACTTGAAACTAAGTCCAAGAGGCGTAGAATGATCAGATTATGTTGTTGATTAGGTTTTTCTAGTTGGCATGTTATGAATCCAGAGAGGATTTCTGCTGGTGGAATGGTACTTATGTGGTTGGCTGGGGTTAGGATTGATAGGTTATTCAGCAATGAAGGAACAATTGACGTTGTAGTGATTGGTGTGGGCCGATTCACGTTTGTTTATGGCTTGCAAGAGGATAGCAAGAGGCATTTTGATTTTGAATGAATTGCTAATTCTAAAGGGGCTGATGATCAGATGTTGATGGTAGTAGGGGATTTGTTGTATTGTTTCAAGAAGCAAGGAGGTAGGAGGTAGGGGGTTTGATTTCAACAGATTGCGAAAGTTTAACTCATTTGTTGACAAATGTGAGCTGATTGATGTGAAGGCCAAGGGATGCTTCTTTACTTGGCGTAATGGGCATGAATCGAGTGAGTTTATTCAAGAATGTCTGGATTGAGTTCTTGGTAATGCTGCTGCTTTGGAGAAGTTCCCTGATATGGAGGTATGTGTTTCTCCATGCTCTGCTTCTGATCATAATATGATTGTGCTGAATAGGTTCAAGTGGTTGGTTAGGTTATAATATGTTTAGGTATGAGTTGTCTTGGCAAGAGGAAGAGGGATATGAGGATATTGTTAACAGTAGCTGGTCTAGTGTGAATAGTAATGGAGGTGTGTATGGGATGATTAGGAGTTTGGGAAGGTGTAGGAGTAAACTAAAGGTGTGGAGTAAACAGTTGAGGGGGAACTTGAGGAAGCTACTTAAAAGCTTGAAGGAAAAACTTGTTGCTGAAATTAGTGGGTCTAACACTTGGCAAGAGCAAAAACAATCAAGAAAGGAGATTGATGAGGTTAGGAGGAAAGAAGAAATATATTGGGGGATGAGATCAAGGGTGAAATGGTTTAAATTTGGGGATAAGAACTCAAGATTTTTCCGCAGAATAGTGCAGTTAAGAAGAGTTTGCAATTGGGTGTCGAAATTGTGTGATGAAAAGAGGGATTGACAAAGTGAGCCTAGATTAGTTGCTAGTATTATTCAACAACATTTCATGGATGCTTATGCAGCTTTTGCTTGTCAAGGAGTTGAAGAGGTAGTACCTGTAGTGGAGCCAAAAATTATTGAGGAAATGAATGCTAGCTTGATGAAGCCTGTGGAAATGAAGTTAAGAAGGCTGTATTTGGGTTGGGAAAAATTAAAGCCCCGGGGCCTGATGGGTTTTCTAGTGCCTTGTACCAAATGCATTGGAGCTTGATTTGTGGAGAGGTGTTTAATATTGTGAAGGGCTTCTTTGAGTTTGGTGAGTTGCTTGCTTTTATTAATTAGACTCATATTGTACTGGTACCAACAGTGCAGCAACTTGCGCTCCCCATACATTTCTCTTTTGAAAAAAAGAAAGTAATCGGTAGATTGAAATTGTTATAATATCTTGTGGAAGATGCTCGATAAGTTATAGAGCAAGAAATATTGTACACCTAGAGATTTTTTATCCTTTTTTTATGTAGAATTTTGTCGATGTTTCTAGAAGTGTAAATACTCTCTTTCTTTTAGCAATTGTTTAGAAAACCATAAAACTCACTCCCTAAACCTTATAAATGACAAAAATAGCACCGTTCACACGCTCTTATCCCTCCTAATTCAAAAGAATTGTGCTATTTTTGTTGTTTTGAGTGTTATGGATTACTATTCATGTAATTTTCCTTTTTTTCATTTATCTTTTCAGTGATGTGTTCATCTGTAAACTGTAATTAGAATGAACATTAAACTTCTGTATGTTTTTTTATCTATTATGGATGTATAAATTTCTTTAAAGGTTTATCAAGAACTTGTGCTCATAACCATCATCCTCACCCCAATTGACACCATATACTTTAGAAAGGTGCTCGTGCTACCGATATCATTAATCTGAATAAGATTTTGTGGAGATTACATCCGATCAACTGAACGTTATGTTTGCAGGTCCATTTGGCCGTGGTCAGATGCAGAAGGCTTTTGAAGAGGCGACATTTGCTCTTAAGGTTGGTGAGATAAGTGAGATTGTGGATACAGATAGCGGAGTTCACATCATTATGAGAACTGGCTGATCTTCTGTTACTATAGAAGTTTCTGTCTTATTAGTACTTCCGAAGTTATGCCCCTATAGAGGGCAATATTACCAGTGGCTCATTGGCGTTATTAAGCCTGGACAGAGCACTCTAGACACTCTCCTCTTTTTCATTTGTTTCTGAGAATTGTTCCGTTTGCAATGCCTTTATGTTAAAAGATATTTATACTGGTTCTTATTCGATATTTATTTTCTCATTCTTATTCCGCTGCTGATAAATATAATAACGATTTTTTAGCTACTGGCGTTATACTGGTTATACTATTATTTTGAATTGAATTGGAGGAATATAAGTTAGTGTTAGGTTAATATTAAAGTGTTATTTTGTTATTATAAATTTTAAGCAGTGCGATTATTTTTTTATTTTTATAACAAGTTATCTTGTAACAACTTGTAGTAAAAAGACTTTATGGAAGAGAATTTTTATTTATTTATGTATTTATTGAGGATAAAGGGCAGGGTCTAGTAGCTTTTATAAAAAAAAAAAAGCATATAAATTTTGTTATTATTAAATAGAGTGCAAAAGTTTTATTATTCTAAAAATATATAATCAAAGTTGTGTCTTAAAAAATAAAATAAAGTGGGATCATGTGTTTGGCACATGACCCTTAAAATAAGGGCAATTTTGGAATTTCATAAAATAATAATCCCACACTCCTGGCGGTTAATACTTAATACCCACATCGGCAGTTGGTTTCAAGTTTCTAACCATCTGTTGTTCTCCTGTGTAAGCACATCCTCCAAACTTTGTACTTTCCACTCCACCTTTTAGTTTCCCATTTTTTGTTTTCCTATAATTTAAAGATAACATTATGCTGGAACAACTTTACTTGTTCTGTTTCACTTTCGATTTATGTCCGTTATTTAATACTTCATTGAGTTCCTCTTCGTAGCAACAAGGACTTGAGATCTTTACCACTTTGCTTCAATAAGAGTCCTTTTTTCTTTTATTCTTTTTAGTGTTTATTTTCATTGTTTAATTAAGAAGGTTCATGACAACTTATTAGCCACTGATTATATAATTGAGTTCCTATAATATGAAACTTTCTGAAATTTATATTTAAAAATCAAGACTTTACTTATCTTTTAGGAAAAATGAAATAAAAAAAGAATCAGATTAAAATAATACCTGCAACTTTACAGATGGTGCTTCTCGTGTGATCTACATCAATGAATTCACTACAACTGAAAAAATAGGTAGAGCGAAAAGGACAGAGTTGGGAGGATGTGCTTGCATAGAGGAGAATAACAGATGGTTAGAAACTTGCAACCAACTGCCAATATGACGATGTGGGGATTCATCGACAGGGCTGTGGGATTAATGTTTTATGAAAATTCAGAATTGCCCTTGCTTTGGGGGTATGTGCTTGGCACATGGTCCTTTATTTGTTTTTTTTTTTTTTTTTTTTCACAATAAGGAAATACTTCTATTAATGATAAAGATTTAAAGTATGGAAATAGTTTAAGAAAAAAAATTAAAGTTGAAATTAATTCAAAACATTTTAAAATAATGGAATCAAAAAAATAAATTGAGCGATTATTAAAAAATTTAAAGAAGTTAAATAATTTTTTAAAACATAATGAAGGATATATTTGAACAAGGCAACAACAATACATGTAGCTGTATTTAAAAAAAAATAATAAAAAATAAAAGGAATGATAATAACAAGAAAATTAAAATAAAAAACTAAAAAAAGAGATGTATTTTGTAATTTATGGATTATGATAATAAAATATGTGTATGAAAAAAATAAACAGTTGAAAGTAGTTATAAAATATAAAATAAATTATTAAATTATAAGAATGAGGAAAGTAAATTAAAAAGAAAATTACAAGCAATTTTAGATGATTTAAAAAATAGTTATTTATTTATTTTTTATAAATTTGAATGAACGTTAGTTATGAACAGTTAAAAATTATTTTAAAATATAGTTTATTGGATTTTGATTTTTTTTAAATGAATGTTAGTTAAAAAAAAATAAAAAAAATAAAAACATATCTTATAGCTTGAAACAATCCATCGCGATCTTAATCAACATTTGTTATTTCGATCGGAGCCCAAATACATAATGTGTCCGATATCATATACCCAGATCAGATTCGACAAAAGTTGAAAAAATAAATTACCATTGGCCAGTACAAGGATCAGAAGGCACTTAAAGAGCAGTAATAGTTTAAAGCAATTGAAGTGCTTAAAAAACATAGAGAAAAACCGCCAGGAGTTAAGCGCTTGAACCTTAGTGCTTGAACTAGGCTGGTGTAAACCTCTGGCTAATCTACGAACCTGACTTAAGCGCTTGAAGGAGTTAGGTGATACTTCCTCGGTTTGCCTTCCTATGGAGAATTGAGTTGATGGGTTTATAGTTTGATCATTGGTTTGATCCTCAATTGAGTTGGTGAGAAGTTTATGTCCCTCATCAGGTTCTTTATCATGCCCCAAGCACTAATCTTTACAAGATTATTGCAAAAATTCTGGTGAATCGGCTCAGTGGGGTAATTTCTGATGTTATTAGCTATACTCAAAGTGCGTTTGTTCCTAAGCGCCTTATTATTGATAACATTCTTGTAGCTCATGAATTATTGCATGCTCTAAAACAGAGAAGAAGGGGTAAGCAACAATTTATGGCTCTGAAGTTGGATATAAGTAAGGCATATGATAGAATGGAGTGGGGTTTTTTACAAGCAATGATGTTGAAGCTTGGATTTGCAGATCAATGGGTAAAATTGATTATGGCCTGTGTTACTAGTGTATCTTATTCTTGTGTAATAAATGGAGAACCTTTTGGATTTTTTAGGCCGCACCGGGGATTGAGACAAGGTGATCCTCTGTCTCCTTTTCTATTCTTGATTTGTGTTGAGGGATTGTCTTGTATGCTGCAAAAGGAAGAAACTATAGGGACTATCAGTGGGTTCAAGGTCAGTCGAACAAGCCCCCCAGTTTCTCATTTATTCTTTGCAGATGATGCACTTATTTTCTGCAAGAGTAACATTAATGAGGTGGAGCGATTGAGATCAGTTCTGAAGTATTATGAACGAGTGTCCGGTCAAACTGTCAACTTCCAAAAATCAAGTATTTTTTACAGTTCAAATACTCTGTCCAACACTAGAGAAGCTATTTAAAACTATCTTGGAATTCGTTGCTCTACTGGTTTTGACAAATACTTGGGCCTCCCAGCACTGTATGGGAGAAATAAAAGGTCGCAGATAAATTTTATCCTAGACAGGTTCATAGTAAACTACAACAAATTGGGCTTGTAGATCACTCTCTTTGTCGGGCAAAGAGGTTCTTTTGAAATCTGTTGCTTGCGCCATGCCTAACAGCATGCTAATCTTAATTCCTATTGGGTTATGTAGTGACATTGAGTTCATCTTGAAAAAATTTTGGGGTCCTCAAGGTGCTATGTAGGAAAATAAACAGTTGAAAGTAGCTTGGAAGAATATAAAATAAATGTGATTAAATTCGTGAGAATGGTGGTCTAGGTAAATTAAAAAGAAAATTGCAATGCTTTCAATTTTAGCTATGGTTGCCAAAAATAGCTGGCGATTTATTTAGTCTCCAGATTTTATAAATTTGAATGAACGTTAGTTCTGAAGAGTTAAAATTACTTTCACATACCTAGTTTCTTGACTGCTGGTTTGTTCTCTCCCTCATGGGCATGGAGATGTTAGTTACAAAAACGGAACGTTTAAAAAATAAAAACATGGTCTTCGGTGAGTTCATTCTGGTCGACTCATTCCATCTGGGATGATCCATGTAATCAACTGGTATTCCTGGCTTATTGTCGATCGGATCTCCTAGGAGTACAGGTTACTTGGGTGAAGGATATTCACTATACTTCCGGGTCAGGAGGTTCGACAAAAGTTGAAAAAATAAAGTTAACCATTTATTCTCAGCTAGAGAGGATCAGAAAGCATTTTGGAAACCCTATCTTGGGTCAGGGTCGATGATCGTTTAAAGCAATTGGCATGTTTGAACCTAATGGATGGTATTCATCAGTTCTGGATAAACCAAGCAATTTCTGTGAAGTCGTGGGACGTCTTCTAATGCTTCATACCATGAATAGATTGGAGCGAGTTCAAGTATGGACAATCACTCTCTGAAAATTCCAGTGCACATGTTTACCAGATCGCCGACATTTCTTTTGCAGATCAATTGCATGGGGCATGCTGTACGTCAATCGCTTCTTCAACTGGATTGCACTATTGAAGTCTGTTCTTGCACTTTGTGCACTTACAGCGAAACGGTTAACCATCCTATTAGTAGGGTGTTCTCGAGTCCAACAAATTCTCCAACAGCTCTTCATTCCTTTTCATCAATATGGTCATAGATCCTTCATTAGAGTTCTATCGAGATCTATTCAAATGGACAGACTCGTACCAATGGAGCTGATTGTTGGCGAAGGTGTACTTGGTCCTATAGAGGCATATGGAAAGGTCGAAGATAATCTTAATCTAGTAATCCATAAGAGCAGTTCCTTGACCGGGAGGTATTCTTGCAGTGTTAGATACTATTGGAGCTTGATTACCAAAGCTTTTAGCTAACATGGCGGCCGACTTGACCGTAAACTTGTTAGTGGCTATTGTGTGCTAGTAATATTTCTCAAATTTATGTTCACTTATTATCTTGTGAGCAATGCTCTTTGTGCTCTTTGTACTGTTAATGCCTAAATGGGCTTTTTAATAAGATCAGTAGTCTTCTCGTCCTTGTATCACTAATATAAATACACTAATATAATACCTTCTCCACGAATTATAGCCTCACCTTGTAATTTTTTTTATTAAAAATGACTAGCTTCGTCATTTCCGAAAGGTAATTTGACGCACGGCTAAGTAATTGAGATAAATATTATAAATTTATATGTCTATTACATTTATCATTATTATTTCTTCACATGACATATAATATTTCTTTTCTTTCTAATTCAAAGTAATTTATTTAGAGAAATGCAAATATTATACACGTAATTGAAGATAATTTTTGTCAATGATTGATAACACCTTCTTTTCTTATGTATCTAAAAAATATAGAATACACCGTTAGAATTTCGGATCATTATGATATGTGAAGGCCTTTAAGCATCCAATATTTAAGTAAGTCTATTAAGTCATGATAGGTAGCAATAGAAGGAAACTAATGTCTCTTCTAATGATCAAAGAGAGACTTATGAAAATATAGAGCCTTTGTAGTGTTTGTTATATTCAACTTGTATTGTGAAGTAAACAGGGTGAATATATATGGAGAAAAACAATCTATTGATAACTCTTATTTGTTGTGATAAGTTTATCTTATTGTTAAATTTATCTCTCAATAATTATTTCTTTGTTAAATAATTATTAGATAATTGTAAATTAGTTATCCTATAGGATCCTTATCTGATTTGATTATTCTCATTTGTTGACTTAGCGCCTATAAGTCATACATACTAATTAGAACCTCTCGTATTGTGCAATATGTCACGAGTTAATTTACACCTGACACCTTTTATATTATATATAATATGTCATACTTATTTTTTTAAAATTAGATAGATGATTTATATTTTTAGAGAATATTAACATGTGATATAATATAAATAATATAAATATAAAAATATATACAAATTTATATATCTTTTATCATCCATCTTTTTATTAATACTAAACAACATTTACACATAGTTTAGCAAGCATTTACAAATCATATCTTATGGGCACATCCGCACATATCAAAGCTAGCTATAATATTAAAATTTCCCCTTAATTGAACACTACTAGTAAAATCGATTTTAGCCCAATACAAGTAACTAGGAAACTAAGTATACATCATTTAGATTCCAGTGGGTGTGGTTTGAATAATTTCATTTGTCTTTCCCTACAGTTTCTTGGTCGAGATGGCAAAAGAATTTTTATATTTAAGTTTGTGTAACAAAAAAAAATTTAAGTGCGAATGAATGTTTTCAAATTTTGAAAATTTCTTGTAGTTTAGGTAGTAGGATTCTAAATTTTTCTTTTAAGAATTTAAGTTCGAATTTCATCCAAATATGTAAGTATATTTTTTTTTTATTAATAAAAAAGAAGAAAATTTTAGAACTTAAAAAAAAAAAAAAAAAAAAAAGAGAAGAAGAAGAAATAGGAAACTAAGAAACAAATGAAGATAGACATCATAACCCAACTTCGATGACAAAAAAAAAATGCAGGGTAATATTATTGGTCATGTCTCACGTCACAAAAAGCGATAAAAGTTCTACTGCCTAATTGACAATGACAATGATCATGATAGTATTTCTATAACAATGTTAATGTTAGGAACTTTACAGACATTTATCACTCCCTAAACTTAAATGATAGACTTGTACAAATCATAAAAAGTTTTGTGGTAATTTTATTTGTTTACCCTCAAATATTATTATATGTATAGATAAAAATATCAAAAATGTTTAAAAATTAATAGGAAAATTTAGAAATTAATAATATAATTTAATCTTAATATTATATTTGCATTAAAAAAATGATTAATTTAATTTCATGCTATCTATAAATTATATTAAATGAAATAAATAAATAATATAAGTACAAAATTATTTTAAAAATAAGAATTACAAAGATGAGAAGTAAAAAATTATAGGTTCAATTGTATGTTATATAACTCTCATTTATGTATGAAGTTTTATTTTAACTTTGTCAAGAGAAACATAAGTTCATTTTTCTTAAAAATTAAATGAAGATATATTTTTAAAGTTGTAAGAAAATGAACATATTTTTTTTTTTATTGAGGGAGTTAAAAGTGAAACTAATTGAATAAACAGGTCGCCTATGCACAAGAGAAAAAAATAATATATGAGAATGAGAGTAAAATAATTAAAAAAAATTATGTAACTAATTATCTATAAATAAATCACAATTTAATAAGTTATAAAAGATAATTAAATATTTACTACTTAAGTAAATGTGAAAATTTATGATAAATTAAAATTAATTACTTTTACATGAATATTAACTTAATTCATAATATAAATAATAAATTATGCACATGTATCTTTATTTTAACAAATTTATAAATTTAAAAATAATAGTTTGTTATATATTTGCATCAAAATTTTTGACATTTTCAAAAAGAGGGGAAAAAATTGTATTTATCAGTTTGGAAAATTAAAGTGCCATTTAAGATGCGACATTTCATTTGGAGATGTTTGCATGGGGCACTGGCTGTACGTCAATCGCTTCTTCAACTGCATTGCCCTATTGAAGTCTCTTCTTGTCCACTTTGTGCCCTTACAGCGGAAACGGTTAACCATTTATTAGTAGGGTGTTCTCGAGTCCAACAAATTCTCTCCAACATATGCTCTTCTTTCCCTTTTCATCAATATGGTCATAGATCCTTCTTAGAGTTCTATCGAGATCTATTCAAATGGACACGACCTCGTACCAATGGAGCTGAGTTGTTGGCGAAGGTGGTACTTGGTTTATAGAGCATATGGAAAGGTCGAAATAATTTAATCTTTAATCATAAGGCTTTTGACCCGGGAGGTATTATTGCAGGTGTTAGATACTATTGGAGCTTGATTACCAAAGCTTTTAGCTAACATGGCGGCCGACTTGACCGTAAACTTGTTAGTGGCTATTGTGTGCTAGTAATATTTCCAAAATTTATTTACTTATTATCTTTGTGAGCAACCTGCTCTTTGTGCTCTTTGTACTGTTAACTGCCTAATGGCCTTTTTAATAAATCAGTACCTTATCGTTTGAACAAAAAAAAATATAATACCTTCTCCACGAATTATAGCCTCACCCTGTAATTTTTTTTATTAAAAATGACTAGCTTCGTCATTTCCGAAAGGTAATTTGACGCACGGCTAAGTAATTGAGATAAATATTATAAATTTATACGTCTATAACATTTATCATTATTATTTCTTCACATGACATATAATATTTCTTTTCTTTCTAATTCAAAGTAATTTATTTAGAGAAATGCAAATATTATACACGTAATTGAAGATAATTTTTGTCAATATTAATGATTGATAACACCTTCTTTTCTTATGTATCTAAAAAACATAGAATACACCGTTAGAATTTCGAATCATTATGATATGTGAAGGCCTTTAACCATCCAATATTTAAGTAAGTCTATTAAGTCATGATAGGTAGCAATAGAAGGAAACTAATGTCTCTTCTAATGATCAAAGAGAGATTTATGAAAATATAGAGCCTTTGAAGTGTTTGTTATATTCAACTTGTATTGTGAAATAAACGGGGTGAATATATATGGAGAAAAATAATCTACTGATAACTCTTATTTGTTGTGATAAGTTTATCTTATTGTTAAATTTATCTCTCAATAATTATTTCTTTGTTAAATAATTATTAGATAATTGTAAATTGGTTATCCTATAGGATCCTTATCTGATTTGATTATTCTCATTTGTTGACTTAGCGCCTATGAGTCATACATGCTAATTAGAACCTCTCGTATTGTGCAATATGTCACGAGTTAATTTACACCTAACACCTTTTATATTATATATAATATGTCATACTTATTTTTTTAAAATTAGATAGATGATTTATATTTTTAGAGAATATTAACATGTGATATAATATAAATAATATAAATATAAAAATATATACAAATTAATTTATATATCTTTTATCATCCATCTTTTTATTAATACTAAACAACATTTACACATAGTTTAGCAAGCATTTACAAATCATATCTTATGGGCACATCCGCACATATCAAAGCTAGCTATAATATTAAAATTTCCCCTTAATTGAACACTACTAGTAAAATCGATTTTAGCCCAATACAAGTAACTAGGAAACTAAGTATACATCATTTAGATTCCAGTGGGTGTGGTTTGAATAATTTCATTTGTCTTTCCCTACAGTTTCTTGGTCTAGATGGCAAAAGAATTTTTATATTTAAGTTTGTGTAACAAAAAAAAATTTAAGTGCGAATGAATGTTTTCAAATTTTGAAAATTTTTTGTAGTTTAGGTAGTAAGATTTTAAATTTTTCTTTTAAGAATTTAAGTTCGAATTTCATCCAAATATGTAAGTATATTTTTTCTTTATTAATAAAAAAGAAGAAAATTTTAGAACTTACAAAAAAAAAAAAAAAAAAAAAAAGAAGAAATAGGAAACCAAGAAACAAATGAAGATAGACATCATAACCCAACTTCGATGACAAAAAAAAAATGCAGGGTAATATTATTGGTCATGTCTCACGTCACAAAAAGCGATAAAAGTTCTACTGCCTAAATGACAATGACAATGACAATGATCATGATAGTATTTCTATAACAATGTTAATGTTAGGAACTTTACAGACATTTATCACTCCCTAAACTTAAATGATAGACATGTACAAATCATAAAAAGTTTTGTGGTAATTTTATTTGTTTACCCTCAAATATTATTATATATATGGATAAAAATATCAAAAATGTTTAAAAATTAATAGTAAAATTTAAAAATTAATAATATAATTTAATCTTAATATTATATTTGCATTAAAAAAATGATTAATTTAATTTCATGTTATCTATAAATTATATTAAATGAAATAAATAAATAATATAAGTACAAAATTATTTTAAAAATAAGAATTACAAAGATGAGAAGTAAAAAATTATAGGTTCAATTGTATGTTATATAACTCTCATTCATGTATGAAGTTTTATTTTAACTTTGTCAAGAGAAACATAAGTTCATTTTTCTTAAAAATTAAATGAAGATATATTTTTAAAGTTGTAAGAAAATGAACATATTTTTTTTTTATTGAGGGAGTTAAAAGTGAAACTAATTGAATAAACAGGTCGCCTATACACAAGAGAAAAAAATAATATAAGAGAATGAGAGTAAAATAATTAAAAAAAATTATGTAACTAATTATCTATAAATGAATCACAATTTAATAATTTATAAAAGATAATTAAATATTTACTACTTAAGTAAATGTGAAAATTTATGATAAATTAAAATTAATTACTTTTACATGAATATTAACTTAATTCATAATATAAATAATAAATTATGCACATGTATCTTTATTTTAACAAATTTATAAATTTAAAAATAATAGTTTGTTATATATTTGCATCAAAATTTGTGACATTTTCAAAAAGAGGGGAAAAAATTGTATTTATCATTTTGTGGTATTTAAAAATTTAAAAATATTAGTTTTTTTATTATTAATTTATATTAAATTATATTTAATATAATTTAAACTTGTAACTTGAAATAAAAAGAGAAATTTTTTTCGCCCTAACATGTACCACAAACTTATAAAATATTAAAATGTATTGTTTTTGGAAAAACAATTGTACAATTTTTGTTGTATTTTGGTATAAGGTTCTTCTAAACCAACCCACATTTTTGTTAAGTGAACCCACAATACATGCATATAGCAAGAGCTTTGAGCTTAAATAATTTATATTTAAATCATAAGTTAGCAGTTTTTATAAGTAGTAAAAATATGTTTAAAGTTGTGAATTTTGGTTACATAAAAATTATACAAATTATTAAAATATCCTTTAAGGTTAATAAACAAATATACCAAAGCTCTAGCGACTCTACAAATAATATCACTAGAAATTCGATGACTTTATCAAAGCTCCAGTAACCTTGCTATATGTATGTAACATATTACATACGACAGAGGTGTATTTAACATATTACATACAATAACAGAAGTGTATTTAACATTTATGAAAGGTGTATATAACATATTATATACGACGATAGACATATATGTA
Organism: Elaeagnus macrophylla; assembly: GCA_029378325.1. Classification (NCBI taxonomy): domain Eukaryota; kingdom Viridiplantae; phylum Streptophyta; class Magnoliopsida; order Rosales; family Elaeagnaceae; genus Elaeagnus; species Elaeagnus macrophylla. Next base: position 53,310,583 of record CM055641.1, on the reverse strand, counting down.
ATATATTATATATAAAATAGAGATACATGTAACATATTACATATAATAATAAAAGTAGATGTAATATATTATATCAAAAAAATGAAAGCAAGAGGGAAAAATCCAAAAAAAAAAAAAAAGTAAATATGAAATGTCTTTTGTTCATAAACAATAATCAATATCATTACAAATATGATACCAAGAACTCGACTATGTGTAAGTGTTCTCTTCGCCAAATATAAGAGATAATGAAAAGGAAAAGCAGGCTATAGTGACCAGGAATTTATGCCTTGTAATAGCATGGATTACAGCCCAATATCATTTTTCTCTTTTCTTCGCAGTACGACAGCGTTCTGTAAGTTAGAGTATACAATTTTGCCCTCATTGCTTATATTTCTTATTGAAGATTCCATAGCTTTCATCATCGCTACAATCTGAATTAGTAGCATATAGATCTAAACAGATAATCAGTAGCAGGAAAAGAAGTATGGTAACAAGTTCGAAAGTGAATTCGCACACAAATGAAGTGATTTTCTTGGAAATTATCTTTGTAAAATTTTGCACAAAAGGTCTTTGGTCGAAGTTTCTTGGAAATTCACTATATAACAGAAAAACACTATAAAAGAACTTAAATATAAATACTAGTTATTCTCAATCCTCATATCCTATCTAACAATTCACGCCTAGTACTAGTTATTCTGCCACTTAATTAAGGAACATGGGATTGTTTCTTTGCCTTGTCATATTTTTCTTGCATTCTCAATATTTTGTTTGGCCATCTTTCTCAGCTTTATGTCCTCCAGATCAGAGCATTGCTTTGCTTGAGTTGTACAAAACCACTTCAGACAGTTATGATTCATTTGAATGTGAGAACTATAAGAAGAAAAAATCATGGAAGGAGGGAATAGATTATTGTGAATGGGAGGGAGTCACGTGTGAAAGTGCAACAGGTAATGTGATAAGCCTTGACTTCTTTTAAGTAGTATCCAATGCAACAGCAGCCTATTCTTGTTGTCACACCTTCAAAAACTCAACCTTGGTTTTAATGCCAAGAGCATCTCAAAGTTTTTGCATCTTTGTCATTCCATCCATCTACTTTTCTATCTCAGTTTATGAATGTAAATTATTTACATATTATGTAAACTGTTTTACATAGTATGTAAACTGTGTTACATACTATGTAAACTGGTATGTAAACTATTTTGCATAGTATGTAACTCAGTTTACATATATGTAAATTGTTTTACATACTATGTAAACTGTGTTAAACTTTCTGGATATGAAAATATTAGCTATTTCCTAGTCTATTCAATAGCCTTTTATCTTTATTTTTTGCATAATAACTTCTAGTCTTGTACCACTGCATATATATTTGTATACCTCTTTATTTTTTTTATTCTATATTTGATCTTCTAAAGGCAAAAAAAAAAAAAAAAAGTTGATTATTTGGTATTAATAAATGGACTTAATTGTATTTATAGGTTTAAACTCTTAGTGAGGAACATATTATATCAACTGATACTCTCTTAATTTTTTTTAAAGATCTATTTAATGTTTATTTTCAATTTCTCATCCACAATTCCCTATTTTTTTTTTAAGGTTCACTATATATGTTTTTGTTTTATGACTAGGGAGTTTGTGATTTAATTTAAGATTACAAATATTGGCAAAAATAAGGCTGAAATTTTAAAAAACATACTATGATCAAGTATGTAAACATACAGGTATGTAAACATACAGGTATGTAAACTGTTTACATACTATGTAAACTGTGTTACATATTATGTAAACATTACACATACTATGTAAACAGATATGTAAACTGTTTACATAATATGTAAGCTGTGTTTCATACTGTGTAAACTGTTTACATACTGCGCAGTGTAACATGTATGAATTAGAGTGAAAGGATATAAAACACACAGTTTTATGCTTTTATTGTTAGTTTTGAAAAATTTAACTTTTAATCAGAATTGAAGCTATTTAGGCAAATTATTCCAGTGACCAGCAATGAAAATGTTATCAAAAGCAAAGATAAATATGAAACTGACGATCTACTAAAAATGAATCTACAAAATATATAATAAATAAATTTCTAACAACAGAAAAAATTCAAAACATACAATATGAAACCCATGAAGCAAATCCTCATTCTTACACAAAAATGTAAGAACTCATATTCTAAAAATGAGGGGGGAAAATTTTAATAATGAGAAAACCCAATCAAATTAAAGACATAACAACAAAGGTTTGCAAGAGAAACTCACGTACAACTATTGAAATATTTGAAACTTCAAGATAGAAAAGGGGAGAGATTATAAAATTATTTCAAAAATTGAAACAAAAACAAAGTTAGAACTCTACTCTATTATAGAGCAGTTATAATCTCACAAATTCAAGCCAAAAAGTTCTGAAAAACCCATAATATGAAAAAAAAAAAAAAAAAAAAAAAAATTGAAGCCCATAATTAGTATATTTGATATCCCAAGCCAAAATGGTTATTACAATTGCCTATAGAACCCATCGATTAACAACACCTCAAAAACAACCAATAGCTTTAGTTGAGTACATGTTCATTTTGGCAGATTGTCCTTGATATCATAACATAAACACCATAGAAACGATGGTAAATATTGATTGTTGTTTGCGATGACAATGAAATCTCTATCGATTGGGTAAAGAAATAGATAAGTAAATGAAAAAAAGATAAACTATGGGAAAAAATATCTGATTAAAGATTGGAAGCAAACCAACAAATAGGGGTAAATATATGAACTCATCTACTAAAAATGCTTTTGTACATCGAAAAATGAAAAAGTGAATAATACAGCCAAAATGTTCCTATATTATGTCAATAGTTCATATAGCAACATGAAGGTGGGCTAACTTGAATGCAATATAGGCTGATTTAATAGCATGCTTTGGTATACTAATTGAGGAAAAATATACAAAGCAAAAGCTGTTGCTGCAGATATAAAATAAAGATAGGAACGAGGTTACCAAAATACTAAAATCACACTGTTTGGATTGAGTCGCGGACTAGACCGTTCTCTTTAAGACGTTTCGCAGTTCTGCTCAAAATTGTGCAAGCAAACACAACCTTGTCGTCCCCATGATAAAACAGCCCAGCAAGATTCTGTCTTGGAGTTACACTGCACTGATGAACTTCGGAATGCTACACCCTGTAAAATAATTTTGTTGCTCGGAAACTATAAATTATATTAATTTTGTATACTGGAAAGTATTTCTGGGTTTCTATTTTTTTTCTTTTCTGGATTTTTTGCTCAATAGTTAGAGCGCGAGAGAGAAAATGAGAGAAAGTTGAGAGCTGATGGATTATATGAACTATGAGCTAAGGGCTCTATTTATAGGCTGAGGGTGGTCATAAAAAACGGAGCCAGAGGATGAGAACGTACAACGTTCATAAACAGTCATGGATAACGTTCCATAAGACTCGATCTGGAATGGAACGGTAAAACGGTCATGATGTAGGGTAACAGATAAGAATGTGTAACGTTCAAAGGCAACGGTTTCGTGAGACTCGGTCTCAACGGAACGGAAAGGTAAAACACTCACGACGTGGGGTAACGGATTTGTTGGAAAAATTAATTTTAATAAATAATTTTTTATCCAAAAATAAAGTGCCACCTCACCTCACACACATGCACTCACGCTCGGCTCGGCTAGGCACGGCACGACAGGTCGGATGGACGGCGGCGGTGGCGCGCCCGTGTGTGGTGGACCCACAATTGCCTAGGTCCTCTCCCCTTCCACAAAAATGGGTGCCTCTTGGGGCCCAATCCTACTAGCTAATTCTTTTCTATATAAACACTTCTAAGGAAATATAGAATAGCAATGTGGGACTTTAAAATTTTTGGGAGTGTCAAAATTTTGCACTTTTTTTCTTTCCCTTTTTTATTTAAATTCATAATACTTCCAACAATCCCCCACTTGAATTTTATATAAAAAAATAGTTTTTATCGAGCAACCGATCAATCAAAGATATAAGATTGTGCATAAGCAGAAGGTGTCTACCAACTTGAACCTTTGCATAATATTGATGCTTTAGAATATACTAGAGTAACTCGTAGTTTTGAACTCTATCTTTAACAACATTACACACACAACCTTTTCAAGGTGTAGTTCGAAAAGCTCGTGCTTTACGGCCATGCACGTGTATCCCAGTATAGTGAATGCTCTAGTAAATTTTGCCCAAAATTTCATAGGAAGCGACCACACTTCCACATTCACATAGGTGAGTCTATCAAGAGTACTTTTGTAGCTATTTACTCCACTCCACATAGAGTATAGAACTCATTAAGAGTTAACAATTAACTCATTCTTCTGTCGCTTCAGGAATTCATGCTTCTAACATTATAGAATAGGACTTATAATAGCATGATTCATCTCATATCACTTCATAACTTGTTATTATCCATTGAACTTATTTCTTGGGATCTCCAGTCTATAAGTCGTGTTACCATCACGAGTGACTCTTCATTCTAAGGGCATTAGTCTCATTCCTTTCGAGGTTTTGAAAACCTTCTCTCTTGCTAATTCTTTCGTCAAAGGATCAGCCAAATTATCATTAGTACGTACATGATCCACTCTTACAGCTTTTGTAAAGATAAATTCTCTAACAATACTGTGCTTACGACATATTTGTCGTCTCTTGCCGTTATAATAACTGTTATGAATCTTTGCAATAGCCGCGGTACTATCGCAATGGATCAGGACAGCTGGTATCGGTCTTTCTCATAAAGGGATCTCAGCTAACAGACTTCTTAACTAGCCTGTTTCTTCACTAGCAGTAGCTAGTGCTATCATTTCAGACTCCATCATGGAATAAGCCAAAATTGTTTGTTTCTTAGACTTCTAAGAAACAGCTCCACCATTAATGCTAAATATATAGCCGCTAGATGCTTTGGAGTCTTCTGAAAGAGCGTTCCAATCAGCATCGTTGTATCATTCTAAAATAGCGGGAAACTTCTTATAATGTAATCCAAGATTCATCGTTCTCTTAAGGTACCTCATGATCCTTTCAATTGCATTCCAATGCTCTATACTAGGTCTACTCGTAAACCTACATAATAGTCCCACAACATAAGCTATGTCGGGCCTAGTGCAATCAGTAGCGTAACGTAAGCTACCAATGATGCTCGCATACTTTGTTTGTCTAACACCATTTCCAATGTTCCTGAACAACTTTACACTAGGATCATAAGGAGTACATGCAGGTTTGCAGTTAGAGTAATTATATTTCTTTAAGATCTTCTCAATATAATGAGATTGATCTAGAGAAAGTCCCTCTTCAGATCTAGTAATCTTTATACTTAGGATTACACTCGCTTCACCTAGGTCTTTTATGTCAAAATTAGCACACAACAAGTTTTTCACATTATTTACAACATGAATATTTGACTCAAAAATAAGCAAATCATCCACATATAAACATATAATAGTGCAAATGTTATTTTCTGTTTTATGATAAATGCATTTGTCACTTTCATTCAATTTGAATCCATGTGAGATAACTAGATTATCAAAATTGTCATGCCATTGCTTAGGTGCTTGTTTTAGACCATAAAGAGATTTATCTAGTTTACATACTTTGTTTTCTTGACCTGAGACTACAAAGCCCTCAGGTTGGTCTATATAAATCTCTTCTTCTAATTCACCATTTAAGAAGGCAGTTTTAACATCCATTTGGTGCACCACTAAATCATGGATAGCAGCTAGGGAGAAAAGCACACGTATGAAGGTTATTCTTGTGATAGGTGAATATGTGTCAAAGAAGTCCACATTTTCCCTTTGCCTATACCCTTTGGCTACAAGGCGAGCCTTGTACTTTTCAATAGTACCGTCAGGTTTTAATTTCTTCTTTAGTATCCATTTACATCCTATGGTCTTGCAACCAAGAGGTAAGTCAACTAAATGTCAAGTTCTATTAGACTCAAGAGAGTCCATTTCATCATTTATGACTTCTTCCCATAAGTTGGCATCTAAAGAAGATAAGGCTTCTTGAATGGTTTGGGGATCTTCCTCTAAGGTATAAGCATAAAAATCAGACCCATAATCCTTAGAGGTTCGAGCTCGTTTACTTCTCCTAAGTTCAGTATCTAATTCCTCATTTAGTTCACTAGTTCTAGTTATGGGTAAACTACTAGAAGACGAGCCCCCACTATTCTTTAGTTTAAAGAGAAACCTATGTTCATAGAAGTCTGCATCATTTGATTCTATAACTACATGATCATTTAAGTCATAGAATTTATAAGCTTTACTATTCACTACATATCCTATGAATACACATTCATATGCTCTACTAGCAAGTTTATTTCTTTTTGGATCGAAGATCCTAACATAGGCTAAACAGCCCCAAGTTTTAAAATAAGTTAAGTTAGGTTTCTTATTTTTCAAAATTTCATAAGGTGAAATTTGACTAGTAGATTTAGGCACTCTGTTTAGCACATAGCAAACAATTAATAAAATTTCTCCCCACTAGTGGGAAGCAGCACCAGAGTTTAATAAAATTGCAACAACTGATTCAATAAAAGTTCTATTTTTTCTTTTAACTTTGCCATTCATTTCAGGAGAATAAGATACAGTTTTTTCATGTATGATTCCATGAGTTTTATAAAAGTCATTGAAAATATTGGAATCATATTCAATACCTTTATCACTTCGAAATCTTTTTATTTTTCTGTTAAGTTGATTTTGAATTTCAGTCATAAATGTTTTAAACGTGTCAAACGCTTCACTTTTATTTTTCATTAGATATACATAAGTATAATCTGAACAGTCATCTATAAAAGTTATAAAGTGGCGTTTTCCATTTCTTGTTAAAGTACCATCAAGTTCATATATATTAGAGTATATTAAATCTAATGGTTCTGATTCTCTAATTACTGATTTATGTGAAGTTTTGGTTATTTTAGCTTGATTGCAAAAATCACATTTTTCAAAATCATTCATTGATAATTTAGGAATTAGTTCTATGTTACTCATGTTCTTTATTATGCGTTTATTAACATGACAAAGTTTAGCATGCCAAACATTAAAAGAACACAACATATAAGCAGAAGAAGATGCTTTATTAATTTGAACATTTAATTTAAACATGCCATCAGTGGCGTACCTTTTCCCAACAAATACATTATTTTTAGTAATTGTATACAAATCAGCCCCTATAGTTTGAGTAAACCTAGCCTTGTTGAGAAGATAGCCTGAAACTAAGTTCTTTCTCATCTCTGGAGTATGCAGGACATCCTTCAAGATAACAGTCTTTCCAGAGGTAAACTTCAATTCCACCTCACCAGTACCAGCAACTTTAGTGGAGTGGGAGTCGCCCAGCAACACTTTCTTATCCTTATATACAGAATAGGACTTGAACATGTCACAATCATAGCAAACATGTCGAGAAGCACCAGTGTCCACCCAGCACCCCTCGGATCCACCAACAAAGTTGATTTCAGATATCATAGCTATAAGCTGATCTTCGGTAAGGTTTGCCTGTGAGGCAGGATGATTCCTATTCCGGTTGTTCTTGGCTAAATGGCCAGGCCTGTTACAACTATAACACATAAATGTGTTATTTCCTAAGGGGGGTTGAGTTCTAGGTTCAAGTCCATTCCGTGGAGGATTTCTATTTTTATTATTGTTGTTACGGTTTTGGTTATTATTACGATTATGAAATTTCATGTTTCTTCCTTTGGTTTCAGAATTACAGAGGAGGTACTTCATCTTTTTGGTCTTGTTTTTGGGCTTCTTCTTCTATTCTTAGACGGGTTATTAGACTTTCTCGGGAGAATTCTTTAGTTTTATGTTTAAGAACATTCTTAAAGTCTTTCCATGCAGGGCGTAATTTATCTATAATAACAACTTGAAATTGTTCATCTAAAGCCATATCTTCAGAAATTATTTCATGTGCTATCTTCTGCAGTTCATGTGACTGAGCTTCCACAGATTTGTCCTCAGTCATTTGGTACTTCAGATATCTACTGACAGCATACTTCTTGGTTCCAACTTCCTCAGTGTCATACTTCTTTTAAAGTGCATCCCAAGTTTCCTTAATTGACTTATCAGAATTATAATAATCATACAAATTATCAGCTAAACCATTGAGAATAAATTTTTTACAGAGAAAGTCATTTTCCAGCCAGGTATTTAAATCTTTAGTTGTAGCTTCAATAGGAGGATTTGGCAGTGTTGGTTTTTCAGTAGTAAGAATAGAGGCGACTTTTTTCATGGTTAAGAAAAACAACATTTTTTGTCTCCATCTTTTAAAATGCAGTCCCTCAAAACGAAAAGGTTTGTTTAAATCAGCAGTTAATATTTCAGTAGACATGGCAGATTATAACGTCTTAAAATTGTTGCTGTAGATATAAAATAAAGATAGAAACGAGGTTACCAAAATACTGAAATCACACTGCTTGGGTTGAGTTGCGGACTAGGTCGCTCTCTTTAAGACGTTTCGTGGCTCTGCCCAAAATTGTGCAAGCAAACACAGCTTCGTCGTCCCTAGGATAAAACAGCCCAACAAGATTCTGTCTCGGAGTTACACTGCACTGATGAACTCTGGAAGGCTACACCCTGTAAAATAATTTTGTTGCTCAAAAACTAGAAATTATATTAATTTTGTATACTGGAAAGTATTTCTGGGTTTCTGGTTTTTTTCTTTTTTAGATTTTTTGTGTTGCTCAATAGTTAGAGCACGAGAGAGAAAATGAGAGAAAGTTGAGAGCTGATGGATTATATGAACTGTGAGCTGAAGGCTCTATTTATAGGCTGAGGGTGGTCACAAAAAATGGAGCCAGAGGATGATAACGTACAACGTTCATAAACAGTCGTGGATAACGTTCCGTAAGACTTGGTCTGGAACGAAATAGAACGGTAAAACGGTCACGACGTGGGGTAACGGATAAGAATGTGTAACGTTCGAAGGCAATAATTTCGTGAGACTCGGTCCCAACGGAACGGAAAGGTAAAACACTCATGACGTGGGGTAATGGATCTGTTGGAAAAATTAATTTAAATAAATAATTTTTTATCAAAAAATAAAGTGCCACCTCACCTCACATACACGCACTCGGCTCGGTATGACACGGCCTACCAGACGGATTGCGGTGGTGGCGCACTCGCGTGAGGTGGACCCACAATTGCTTAGGTCCTCTCCCCTTTCACAAAAGTGGGTGCCCTTGGGGCCCAATCCCACCAGCTAATTCTTTTCTATATAAACACTTCTAAGGAAATATAGAATAGCAATATGGGACTTTAAAAATTTTGGGAGTGTCAAAATTTTGCACTTTTTCTCTTTCCCTTTTTTATTTAAATTCATAATACTTCCAACAAAAACAAAGACAAAATTTTGACAAATGTGTTAGGAATCCCAAGTTTTGTAACTACCTTTGCAACTCAATTCAATGCATATATATAAAGAACAATAACAAGAAATGTAACAGCACTAAAAGAGAATAAACACACAGGGTTTTTAACGTGATTCTTCCTCTCAAATGGAGGCTTACATCCACGTGAACCAAGCACAGTTCCAATCCACTAATTGCAGAAGAATTCTTTACAGTTTGTAGTAATTTGCACCTTCTGTTAAACCAATAATAATCCAAAAAGGAATTGCAAACATGCACGCAGTTTCTTTGCTAGCACTGTGAAAGAAGTTTCTAACTCATTACAAGCTAACCACTCAGTTTTACAAGAATAAAAAAGATTACAAGATTTGTCTCCAAAGCTAATAACAGATTGCAGATCATTTAACTAACTAACTGGCTCTATATATAGAGGCCTCAAACTAGCTTCATAAGTGACTCATCTGTAGAGGATCAAGAATCCTTTTCTTTGTGAATTTGTTGACCAAACTCATATGCCATTCTTGGTAATTTCTTGAGTGTTTAGTACCACATGTCTTTTTGTTCCCATTTGATACAATTTCAGCACATTTATCTCAACTTACTCACAAGATGAATACACAAGAGGCCCTTCATTTAGTTAAAAGGATTCAATTGAAAACAAGAAAAAGCAAAAAACAAAAAGAAAGAAAAGAAATTAATGGCACGTTTTCTTACAGTAAAAAATAATTATAATAATAATCATTTATAGTATTATTATATTTGATTTGACTGTTAGTCTATAATAAAATGTAAAAAAGATTACAGTAATAGAAGTAATTCTTATTACTGTCTCACCCCTTGAGAATATATTGTAATACTCTATTTTTATTTTTTTCCTCACAATTTGTATAATTATTTATAATTTTTTCCTTACTTTATCTTACTTAGAAATAAAATAAGTTTATTTTTTTTAATTTTACTTTATTTATAATTTTATAATTTTATAAATTTTATTTTAATATTATTATTTATTTTGATTACATTACTCAAATAAATATTATAATGATAATATTATTTCTATTCAATTTAATTTCTATTACAATATGTTAATAAAAAAAATTTAAACACTAACATCATTTATCTCAAGTACACACTTTTAAGTTCAAGTAGTATCTTAATATAGAAATTTTAAAGACTAACATTATTTATCTCAATTACTTACTTTTAAGAATACTATTGTAGACTTGAAGCTTATTTTTTCAAATTTTGTTAGTATTTAGTTTATCTGGTCTTATATCTAATATTATTTCTTATTTGTACGCTACTTTCATATCATTTTAATAGTTTTGTCTCGTTTCTTTGCAATAACCTATAATAGGTTATATATATTTTTTTTCCTGCGTATAGTTACTTTCTACTTGCACAATGTTTGAAACTTATATATGCTTCAATATTTACAGAAGTTTTGGATTAAAAAACTGAGCACTCTTTGGGGCAAAAAAGTGTTGAGTATCAAGAAATAGACCTAGAGAAGACTATCTTATTAATAAATATAAAGTTAAATGGGCTTCTATATTTCTTCGGATAACAATATTATACTTTTGTAATTACTAAATAGCTAGTATGGATAAATTATGTATATATAAAATACTGCTGTGAATTCATGCGTAGTATGAATTAAGTAATTATGTTAATAGTCATGAAATCAATTGTATTATAATTTTATTACCTTAATATATTATGAGTTTATACTTTAACAGGGGCTCAGTACTTTTGTAATACCCATAATTTAACAAAAATATTATAAATTGACTATGTCATTGAATAATTCTAATTTAAATACCTATATTATTTTAAAAGTTTCGTTTTAATCTTTTTGAACAATAAATATAAAAAATAAGGATACTAAACTTAAACATTTTAAAACAAAATCAATTTGCGGTAATTTTTTTAAAACATGGATATTCCGAAATTACCATTCCACTATAAAAACATTAGGCATATTTGATAACATTTCAATTTTTATTTGGATAATTTTAGAATTGTATTTTTATTTTTAATAAAGGATAGTAATGGTCTATTATCTATGATCAAAGTGTATAAAAATTAATTAATTTTTAGATGAAATATTAAAAGTTCAATAACTATTAAAGAAAACACTAAAAATTAAAAACTTTTAATTTGTCATAATTGTATCCACACGGCTCCACTTATTGCATGACACTCGAATAAAATTTTGATAATTTTACAAATTTGGGACTTCTAGTCTACTTTTTAATAATTATTAAATTCTAATACTCCATTAAAAAATTAGTAAATTTTTATGCACTTTAATCACAATTAGTAAATTGTTGATACTTTTTGTTAGTTTCAATTTTTTTTAAAATATAAATTACTTAATTAATTTAACACCCCATTCTTTATACGAACTAAAATTTTAGTCAAACTTATATTTCCAAAATTATTATGATCTTACCCTTAATAATTAGAAAATAAAAATTTATGAGCTTAATTTGTGAGGTGAAGATGTTTCAATAATCAAAAAGTGTTTAAATTAAATTATATAAATTTTGAGCAAAATTATCAAAATGCCCCTAACTCTTAAACCTTTTATTGTTATGAGACAAGGGTATTTTAGTCTTTTAACCTTAAAAATAATTATCACCAGCAGCCTCTTCCTTTTCTTCTCTTGGTGACACACGTATAAAAAAAAAAAAAAAAAGACAATATCATGAGCTAGTATAAGAGACAATATGATGAGCTAGTAAGAGACAATATGATGTCCTTACTAGCAATTCCTTATCTTCACTTTGGAGAGAATAATTCCCATCCGAGAGAATCACTTCCTCCTTATATCTTCTTTCCTTTCTTCTCTCTTCTTGACATTTCTAAGAGGAAAAAATTCAGAAATTGAAATGGGATTTCGTTCACTAGATTCAATTTTTGCAACCAAACAATTCTTCAAGTGATTTTGGTATGTATACAAAGCTTCTTTCCCCTTTTAAATTCTGTTTATGATCTGAAAAATAGTTTTTTAACATAAAAGGATCAGCCATGGATGAAGTTTTCAAAAATAATTCAAGAACAAGTCATTTCTAATGTTTTGAACTTCATGTAAAACTGTTTTTTAGAAAATTGAAATGAAAACTGGGAAACTTATACAATGAATTATGGTCTGTAAATTATATTTCTGAAAATATCTGGATGTCTAGTTTATCACAAATTTTACGGTTTGTAATTTGGAATTTTCTACACAAAGTTATACCTATTTAAATGAAGGTTGTTTTATGAAACACAAACTGCAAGAGCTTTCGGTATTTTTGGTATTTTAAATGTTTATACAACTTGGAATTTAACAAATTATATCTTATTTTAAATCTTGACATGTCTATTATTTGAAAAATTTTACGGTTTGTTATTTTCGATATTTCTAGACAAAGTTATGGTTGTTTAATCAAAGATATGTCAAGTGAAAGGGGTGCTGGGAAAACTGTTTGAAAAACCAATCGTTATGTAATTTGAAATAGTTTTACTGATTGGAATTGGATGAATTATATGTTGTTTTAAAGCTTAAGATGTCTAGTTTAATATGAATTTTACGGTATATTATTTCGAGTTTTCTAGACAAATTAATAGTCATTTAACTAAAGGTATATTTTGCTCCAAGTGTACTGAAAAATCAGTTTTGAAGTAATTGGTTTTCTAAGGACTTGAAAGGGTTTTTCATTTGATAAGTGAATGTGTAATATCTGATTTTTAAGATTGAAATGCCTAATTTATGTATGTTTTTACAAAAATGAAATTTAGACATTTCTACCAAAAGTTATATGTGAATATATAAGGGTAGGTTAAGGGTATCCTAAAACTACTTAAAAACAACAATTAACTATTAACAACCCCTATTTTGGATATGTTAAAGTGTTTTATTAGTTTGACTTAAGTAAGCAAACTATGTTGCAATTCTTGTTTTAACACAAGTATGATTATCTAGGAAGAGTTGAGCAAGCAGATCCTACAGTACACGTAAAGAACCAACAGTGACATAGTACAGTGAGTGGATATCTAATTATTTCTCAAGCATGGATAGCATTATTTTTGAAAAACATTCATGTTCAAGTAAATTCAATTTGTACAAGTTGCATATTTATAAAAAAGTGCATTCATGTTAAGTAATATATCAATTTCAATGCACTTTAAAAACTTGTACACCATGAAAATATATTTCATTTTTATTAACAGAATCAGTCAAGTAAATGAAAGAAAATTTACAAGCAAGCTATGATTGAATCAATTTTATTACTTATACTAAGTTTTATACAAGCTTGCAAGTTCAACAAATATTTTACAATTGCCAGAGTACTTCCCCTCATGTATTCATGATAGTTGGCTATACTCAGCATTCAGATAATGCAGCGACTTGGTAAGACATCGTGACTAACAGATTTGGTCCAATTCAGATTACTATGATGTTTACCAACTCAGTATGATATTACAAGTTCGGTATCATGTTACAAGTTCAGTATGATGACACGTTCAGTTAAGTCAGTGCGCACATGACTCATGTATCAGCAGAGCCAACTGAGCCATTTTAGTGGCTATATCAAGCTCCCCACACTTGTAGTTGAGAGCTAGTGCTAGTGCTAAATGTCTCCTTATTGTGCAAATAAATTTCCCACACATGTAGTTGAGAGCTAGTGCTAGTACTACATGTCTCCTCCGTGTGAGATCAGATCTCCGAGTGCTCTTGGCAATAAATATGTTTTTCTCATGGTTATGCATTTTATTTATATACTAATAATCATAGCATCATTATATTCTAAAAATCATGTACATGAAATTTTATCAGAATGTCATTTCGTTATAAATCATGAACATGTCATTTATAGTTTCTTTTACAGGTACAAAATTACGATGATTTCATGAAACTCAGTTATGCATTTACGAGAACATTATTTTATCATAAAGACTATACGCAAATTATTATTATCAGCATGTATTTCATGACAATTCTTAAACAATTCATACATAGTTTACATGAGTACTATGTTATTTTATAAAACTTATCCACTCACTGAGCTTTCAAGCTCACCCTTTTACATTTATTTTCCTCCCCCAGATAACAGGTTTTGAGGCCACATCACGTGAGTCTATTGTTGTGTAGTCTACGTTGTTTTCATTTCCTTTCTAGTTTGTTTAGTGTATTTTGGCTGTTATGTTTTGGACTAGTGATCAAAAGTCTTATGTGGTGAATAGTATGTATCTGACAGTATATAGTTATGTTTGACCATGAGCCCCTTTCTGGATATGTAAAATTATGTGAAGTTTGCTGGATTGTGGAATTCTATACTTTAGAAATGAAGTCATTTATTGCAGAAAACATAGTTCAATAATTAAGGAAAATTCTGCCCAAATTTTTGTAAATTTCTTACACAAAATTTTCAAGTTAAACCAAGGTTGATTCAAAAGGTTAGATATTATGTTCCCTCAGGACACGTTACATGCTCTAGTGTTGAGCTGGGACAGGTCCCAACAATTTATAATTTTTAAAACTATAAAATTCAATTTAAACTTATTTTAATAAATTTTCTTTAGATTCTTTAACCATTTTAAATAAAATATAATATTATCAAGTTTGGTTATAATATTAATTTTTAGTATAAAAAAATAAAAATAAAAATTCTATTTCCAATTTAAGTTAAATTTTAAAACTAAATTTCAATATTTTTGAAAATAAGTTATCAAATGTAAATAATTTTAAATTTTAAAAAACATATAAATAAATACAATTTAAGAATAAGATTGCTACCAAAGGAACCCTAGAATATATTGAAACGGCAAGTACTAAAATTTATATCAATTTTGACATTATAATATGATGCTTGAACCGTGCCCCATGTTACTTTCTCGATATTAGTTTTCACATTAATTAAACCCATATATACAAATTCATATTATGTTAATATAGCATTGAGTTATCCTTTTCAAAAAATAAAAATAAAAAAATTTGCAATAACCTTTTACTAATTAGCTCAAAATACCAAATCACCACTTATTTGATAAATAATTTATAGGTAATAGCACCTTTTAACTTTTTCATTTTTAATCATATATCAGAAATCATTTGCGGCCACAATGTATATAGAATAAAAATAATATTTGGTCACAATATGTCTTTTTGACTCAAGTGAATAAACAAATTGAAGAGAATTTAATAATTTTTTTTTTTCAATGTCATCGTCAATCCTGGAAGGCAAACGTCAAAAACCCTAAGAACCATAAAAAATTCTTAAAAGATTGTCCAAGCTTGTGTTTTAATGTTTTCCATTATTCGTGACACCTCTAAATATCAATATCAAAATGTGTTTCTTTACTATGTCCTACCACTAACTTCCCCACTCAAGAAATGTTTCTTTACTATGTCCTACCACTAATTTCCCCACTAAATTTCATTCGTTTTGCACCATGGGCCTCCAACATACTCCCAGTTTTCCAGTGAAGAGACATATCATGTTCGAAAGGACAATTCACACCGTTTCGACATCCCTTGGGGCTTTTAAAGTAAATGCAAGGTTTTGAATTCTTGGGTGGTTTATATTCTATTTTAGAATTCTGAACCATTTTTGAGTCTTGAAAATGGCTGTTATTTAGTGTTTCGTTTTGGATTACTTTCTTTTCTTCTCCATGTTGCCTTATGAGGTTCTTGTAGTAGTTCACATCCTTCAATGGCAATGCTTGTTTCAGCAGAGAAGATGACACCGCATCTGTATTTTTAGTTGCACTTATTATATTCTCGTTTGATCTCACCTGATTTGGCATGGGAAACGAGTTCCCATTTGTTGGCCTGGAGAATATAACCGGGGTAGGGGCGGATTCGGGCAGGGACATAGGAACTGAAGGGGCATCTTGCTTTAACCCAGCTTCAGGTTGAACTTGAGTTGAATTCGAACGAAATCTATCTAGAACATCTGATACATTTCCAACTGCAGGCCTCCTTTCTTCAATTATAGGATTGGGCACTGGGGCCACCATACTTAACCCAGATCTTGGTTGATTAAATGTATTTGTGAATGCACTTCCAGAGCTGATTACGGGTCCATCAGTTATTAAATTTCGGATGATTTTAGGGTCACTTAAGATTTGAATGAGCAAATCAGTATCAATCAAGCTTCCCTTTTCATTGTTTGTCATGAATGCAGCAACAGCAGCAGTCACATCTGGACCAGAATCAGGTAAGTTTCCAAAAGCAGGTTGAGAATTGGAAAGCGATTCTGGAGCCGAAGAGTTGCTTTTAGAAATGGTAGAAGTTCCTGATGGCAGCAAAACTTGGGACAATGATGCTGGCTTGGATTTTATAGTGTTTACTTCTGGTTCAATATCATTTGGTGTATTCAGACCTTCAGTTTCTTCAATAGGTATGAGTGGGACAACAGGAGTGCGGGAATCATCATTATGCTCTTTCTCAATGTCTAAAGAAACCAAAGGGCTATTAAAAACAAGAAAGACAATCAGGTTTGATATCAACAATATATAAAAACCACAGAACATAATATCGGATATCGGATATCAAATTTGACCTTGAAGGAATGGCAGAAAAACGTGGATAATGAGCTTCTAGCATTCTGGCATTCCTGTAACTCTGAACCTTTGCCTCCACACTTTCCTCGCCTGAAGCAACACGCCAACTGGAGCTCAAAACAAACTGTCGACAGAAATTACAGCAAGATGTAAAATAAAGTAAAAATCAATAGACAGATTATTTATAAGTACGATGGCCCTAACAAATAACTCATAAGAAAGAAAATCTAATATTATGTACCTTCGGAGGGCATTTCCAATGAACCTGAGGAATATGTGGAAGTCTCAATTCAGGTTGGTTCGAAAAAAGACTCTGTTCAAATCCAGGGGGCAGATCCTGCACTTCTGTACTGCTTGAATGAAACATCCTCGATGCTTTAGCTTGGAGATGATTTTGAAATTTCAGACCAACTTCAGAAGGACAATCCTCAGTTGAAAACAGTTTTACCTATTGAAGTAAATATTAGTCTATTATAGTATAATAATCTCATATATTTCACGGAATGTTTGATGCAGATGCAATTCTACTCAAATAATACTTGGATGTCACATTGCACCTACAAGTGTGAAGGGAACTAGAATTCCTTTATATCCTGCATATCTATAAATCTCAGCTCAAATCATTATAAAATCTATTAAACAATTTGTTTCTTTTCTCTTCTAATGCAAGTTGCACACAACCATAATAACAGTGTTGACTCTTATAATCAATTATGAAACTCTCATCCAAGGCAAAAAAAACTAAGAGTAGCAAACTTCACTTGAGGTTTTTTATGCATCTCAAAGGTAGGTTCATCTATATATAGTTATTATGTAAAACTCATTATTTAATAGAATATAAAATGAATGAAACGTGCATCTCAACCATTAATATGCAATATAAGGGGGAGGGAATTCATGGTCAACTAGGACAGACACGAATAATATCGCAACACGAACACCACTAACCAAACCCAATAAACATAATCAACCGGTTCTCCAAATCTAACCAGAAAATGAAGGAGATTTAGGAATGTATTGAATTAGGAGGAAGAAAGGAGGATAAGGGCTTGGAGGACAAAAGAGAGAACTTGTTCTCAAAACTTTCATTCATAACTTCCAATAGTCAACAAGCTACCTAAAACATGAAATAAGATACATATATGCATATATAATGGGCTTTTAATATGCTAGTCGGCTTTGCTTTACAATAATTACAATAAAAACAAATGATAAAAGACTATATTATCCTCCTTCCTATATTAAAAAACCTTGGAAGAAGAAAACAAAGAAAAATCCATTCATGCAACAAAACGAGAGCATGAAATTTTAATAGCTGTAACGAACCAAGTCCTGCTCCTTCCATAAAGTGATTTGTACAAAAAAATCAAATCAGCTTGAGGAAAGCCCTCTATATCCCATTATCCCTCTCGCATTTATATCTGACAACTTACTCATCTACTCCTACAAAAACTGCCTTAATCTGCTGAACTACAGAAGCAAGCTGAGAATGTTTCAGATCCAATAAAAAGATCAATGACTATCACTTTCCCTAAATAGCAAGCGTTCACATTATCAAAAAACATAGAGAAAAGAAACCAGACAAAATAGCTAAAATTGATGATCAATTTCCAAGATACTATGCAGAATGATAACAAAACAGCAAGATAAAAAGACTAAAAATGCAATCCACTCTGCAAGGCCATTTTGTACTTCACAGCAGCATATAAATAATCTCATCCCTCTTTTCAAGAGTGACTCGATTGGGGGTGGTGGTGGGTTGGGGTGATCTAAAGACATTAAATTTTTCCCAAGTCAATTTCAAAGGGTCATTAGATTGACTTAATTTTGTACTATATGCAGTGGCACCATCCAGTTCCAGTATAATTCATGGTGAACACTCACCAAGAAGTTACAACATAACTGGCTTTAGAAAAATGCTACAAAAGCAACAAAATAAGATATAAACCACATGATATGAAAAATCACCTCAAACCAGCAAAACAAACTAAAGTAATATAATTGCAATGTATTTGTATTCTCCGTTGCCTAGTATTGTACTAACATCTGTAAGGAATATCCAGAACCAGCTCTGTGACCAAATAAAACTATTCGAATCCCAATCATCAAGTAAGCAAGGTTTAACATGTTCACTCAAATTGAATCATTCAACCAAGTGAAACCTATATTCCTAAGTATAGGTGGTAAAATTCGAGGAATATTATATCAGCAAAACAATTAGGTTCGCAATATTGCAAAACGTTTTTTGTCAATGTGACAATGCAATTAATGTTAAATCAATTAGATGGCAATGTTACCCTTTGGATGCATTAAATGCATATAAAAACTCGTTAATGTCTAAAGGTTAGCACTTACAATTTGAAAAAAATTACCATTAAATGTGTTTTGAGTTGGGACAATAGCAAAATTAGTAGTTTCAATATACCACCCAAAGATTATTAAATATCTACACAATTTCTATCATGAATGTAACATTTGAAATAATGATCCTCCATGCACAAGTAGTAACAAAGATTTAGGTTGTGTATATAACAATTTTGATTATGTTTTATGATGAAATAATTGATTTAATGGCTTTTTAAGTTCACCATATTTGATAACAATTTCTACCTACTATTTACATGAAATAAATAATAAAAAATAAATTATATGCTGTTCTATAATGCATTCTTTTCTTCAAAAACCTAGAAATTAAGAAAAGTTTTTGTTATTATAATTTATTAAGAAAAGTTGTTTATAATCATTTTCTTCAGATATTTATTTGTTCAAAAATAATAGAACTTGATTTACTCCATAAAAAACTGTTTAGTGAAAATAAATAACAATTTCTAAAATATGATTTCAAAATCATATTTTGAGCAAGTGATTCTTTAAAAGTAAAAAATTAAAAAATTAGTATAGAACATAAATGATTCAAAATCAATGAAAATAAATTAAAAATCAAAATCTTTATAACAAAACCTTCATTGTTCACGTGGTCTGTTAATTTTTTTACAAGACAACCAAAAACTGTTGATTTGTTTCGATACCCCCTCCCCTTCTCTAAGTCTTTGCCATTTTATCACCACAAATTCTTTAACAGTCTTCAACCAACAAAAAATAATCCTCAACATACTTTTTATGATACATTTTCATAAGATGATGTTATTGTAGGGGTGATGTTCAGGTCAGCCCGATAATTACCGGATACAATAAGGGATAAGCCAAACAAGATACGATAATTTGTGTCAAATTTTTGTAGCCCAAATACGAACCATTAGCTATAAAGATTGACACAACAAATAATACAAATATAAAGTATAAAATCAAAATAAATAATAATTTTAAAAAAATACTTTTCGGTTTGACCCGTTTACGACCCAATAAATAAATAAACCAAATAACACTCAATTTTTAATCAGGTCTAAACAGGTCAATCCATTAATGGCCCAAAAGCTTTTCAAATTGTGTTCATTTTGGGTATTATGAGTCGTATTTGGGCCGTGTTAATGCATCGTGTATAAATTGTCACTCTTAATTGTAATATCTTTTTAGTAATCCCAAATATCTTTGCATGTAGATTGACACAAGGAGCTGATCGAAAAAGGGTTCACGATTCAATTGAAAACTTATAAATAAAGCCATATATGTTGATCAAATTTATGGCTGAAGAATGTGCCTGTTAGCTGTAATTTCCTCTGTTCAATCTTATGCTTTTGGTATTACTAACGTTTTTGTCGGATGTCAAGTCCATCTTTGAGAATTGAGATCAATCCAGTCCAGAGGATTATTATTCTTTCGTTCAATAAAGATTCTAAAAGCAATAGATGGGCTTTCTTTTTTTCCTTTATATATAAAAGATAGTTCAATATTCTTCCACTCTTGAGATGCCAATATGCTTCAAGTTAAAGATTTATTAGTTTTTGTTACCTTTATGCCATTTGGATTTTGTTTTCATCTCTTAAATTTAATGCCAAAATTGCAGGATTAAATTTTAATCAGGTAATTTATTAATTATAACAAGATTTTCAGGTAATAGTCCCACGATTTCCTTATCAAATCCGTAGTTTCTCTACAGATGCAGAAAAACAGAAATCTTAAAACAAACCATCCTTTCGATTAAAGAGGGATTTTCCCAGTTTCCAAACAAAAACGAAAGGGAAAAGAGAGTAAAAGGCGTAAATGCATATGTAGCCTCGAATCTACCATACGACGTCGTATTGAACAAGATCAAACGGAAAATCATAGTTCAAAAAGCCAATTGTTATCTATGAAAATCAAACCTAACTCTGCTTAAAGATTATGCGATTATACCTGACAAAGATTAACTCCAGAAGCCCATGAGATCCTTTTTGATTTCCTCGACCGCTTCATATTTGCTTTCAGTAAAGTTAATTCTTTCCTCTTCAATTATCAATATTTTTTAATAGAAAAAAAAATTGATCAGATTAAAGAGATCTAAAATCGATCTGGCAAAAGTTTTTCAAACCCTAACAAAAAACGAAGAATATCAAAATCCCAAATTTTAAGCGTCTGTTGTTGTATTGAAGAATGCGAAAGATAATAACATAGGAAGAATAATAGCCTTAAAGATATATAACAAAACCCTAGACTCTCCTTTTTCTTATTTTAATTAATTTATTTATTTATTTATATTGTTTAAATCTTTTTAAAGCTATTTTCTCCTCCGTTTTGGGTTTTATGACTGAAAAGCGTATTTAGTAATTACGACCTGAGGTATGATATCGGCGCACGCCTTAGTTGATCGAACAACAAATTGCGTTGGCATACGACTCACTCACGTCGGCCTTGGAATCTTTTTAAGTATAAATAAATAAATATACAAACACTCCTAACATTATCTCACAATTATCACAAAAATACGATATTTTTTAAATATTTTTAATCGCAAAAAAATACACTAATTTTTTTTGCCACCTACCTAAACTTACTTAAACATCGAAAGGCCAAATATCATAGTAGTCCAAGGTTCCAACAATGTGTTATTTATTCTCAGGTCTACAGTTAGAACATGTGCAATCAATCATTGATGTTGGCAAAAAACGATATCAACATTTGGTGCCACTCTACCAAATTGAATAAAAAAATTCTTCTGGAAAAAATCTATGGTGTTTCTCAACTTTCAAACTAAAAATTCATTGAGAAAATGAAGAAGTTGATGTTCTACACAGTCTCCAAGAGGCTGAACTTCTGTCCATCTGAACTATATGGTCTTCAAGAGATCGACAAACTAGAGTACAATTTTGTTTTTCAAAAAAAGAGACTCCTACCCAACTAAATCCATAATAAGATATGTGAAATAAGAAATAAAAATTAGATTGCGTTTAGAATTTATCGTGTACCAAAAATGGGAGCCATAACCTTCATAGCCATTGCCTCCAAATGATGGCTCCATTTTTGACACCTCCGACAATTGGGGATTCCTTGGCTGCCAAACAGAGAACTCCATTCGGCCTTTTGTGATTGTACAACCTCTATTTGGAAGAGTAGTTGCTAAACAAATAAAAAACACGTGCATTGCCTTAAAAATTCGAAACCAACATCAGAATGAGAACATGTTGGCTAGTTTACTCTCAAAATTTTGCATCGAACGAACACCAGAATAGGCTGTGCAATTGGATGTCATGCCAACTTGTCCTACAAAGAAACAAGGGAAAATCAAACCGCCAACCAGGAAAAAGTCCCAATTTGTAGGACAGACCTAGAACTAGTTTAGGTCTAGTTCAACCACTTTTAGAACGATTCATGGAGATTTGAGACCTGTTTCAAAATACTTTTGATGAGACGAATCTGATCATGGTATTTTTGACGAATTTCAATGCTCGTACATAAATCGGCACTCAAGATGGTGTGTGGGAGGCTTATGTCCTTTCGAAAAGAACAGAACAACGAAAGAGTTCTAAAACTCTGGCCTCATCTAATAATTGTGACGTCTGATCATTTGTCCATCCCGTACTCCCACGATATGCCCAAGTGACAGAATATGTACCCCATGCTACTGCATCCATAACGAATCGACTCACTTGTAGAAGAAGAATTTAAAGGGAAGCCTACTTTGACATGATAGAGTCATACGAGGCTTTTTGTAAAAAGCCTAGTTAATAAGAGACCAAAATTTCGTCTTTTCAACAAAAGGTGATGGATCCAACTTCGAATTATGAACTCAAAATTCATCCAACAATCATAAGGTCAGACCGGTCATCTGATCACTCGTATAGTCACCTGCCCTTCCCATGCTCTTATAGCCTGCCCAAGTGGCAAAGCTCACCCTACACTAGATTGCCCACAATGAGCCTGATTGGCTCGTAGAAGAAGAGCCTAGATGAATGATTGTCCTAACTAACGAAGAATACATTTTAGGACATCTTGGAATGGTTTCCAAGGCTGGAGGCCTTTGAACTAGCTTTCATCCCAAAGTATGTCCTTGTAACATTTTCCAATACCTATAGTGCACTGGATTCGACCCGCAGTGAAACAAGTGCAGACCAGTGACATGGTCCGTCTTGACAGGAGCCAAGCTTTTTGGATGACTAAACGGAGTCTGCCTACACGGTCCAAAGCTATTCAGGATGTGTCCCTCCATCCACACATATAGTCAAGAGCCACCCAAGCCCCATCCCTCCATTCGTTCACTCTAGACTGAGGATGCGACCTACCCCGATTAGAGTCAAGCCCACGACGAGCCCAAAAAGAGTCCAATGTAATGGACCAGAGCCTCCCAAGCTCTGCCCCTTCATCCATCCATCATGGACTAGTTATACGACTTGCTCGATTGGAGCCAAGCTTAGAGTCTAGCCGAATAAAGTCTGTGCATGCAATCCAAAGTTGCCCGGCCATGCCCGAACTTTGTTCCTCCGTCCTTCCATCTTGGATCCATCCAAAATGATCTGCGTGAACACCTTGAGGCCCGCAAATGAGGTACTCTACCCAAGTAGGTCATGATGACCACAGCCTCAATGGCCAATGGCCGTACCAAAAAAATCGCAGTGAGGATTTATCGATAGTTCTTCGTTCAACTATAGACCGACTTACTAAGCAATTGTAAGAAATTTAACATAGGTAGACTCTCAAACATAATTGTCTCGACCAAGTTCCAATTCACACTAGAAGTTGTGGATATTCCACACTTTAGTCAAGATAGTTCTGGACGTGCCTCCTAGTTGTGTCGAAGAGCATAGCTCACTGCCTTATAGGTCGTGTCATCCCCTTCATTATGATGGCACATTTCCTAAGTGTCACCTTCAAGGTTGTACAGTATGGGCCATGACCTTATAGATGCACAGTTCAGGATGTCACCTACAAGACTGCACCAAAAAGAACAATGTTTTGTCCAGAAGGCCACACCATCCTCACATGATATATGATGAGGACCAAACCTTGACTACCCAAAATATGGTTATCTAACCTTGTTGTCCAAGTTGTCGTTGTCTACCTCGGACCTCCAAAGGGTCGCACCTCCACCTATCCCAACAAGTGTATTGAGTTATCCATCGAGCCAAAAAAAGGATCTGTGTGAATTTTTCCAACATAACCTTCCCTATCACACAGTGTTTGAGAAGTACGACCACATTCTCATTAAACAAAATTTCCAGAGCTAAGGCCACTACCTTGTGCAAAACTAATGAAGTTGCACCCCACTAACAAATAAGATTGCGATTCATCAAAAGGTGTCCAACTAGAGCATACTAGTTAGAGGGTGCACAACCCCCTAGGAAATACTTTCAGAAGTGGTCTTCAAGAGTACCCAAGCATATCCAAGTCCCCTTTGAAAACACTTGGAGTGATCAACAAGTCTACACACAAACTTAGTGAAGTAACACGTTCTTCCCAAATGAGTTCCTTCCAATAATAAGACAATATTTGTGTCCACTCACATATAAGAGACCCAAAAAAATGTTCCAACTCCTCCCAGATTACATAAATCTACATGATGCTTAGTAGGCATGCACCTTAGAGGTGAGCGTAAGCCAAGAAGGCCCCACAATAAAATTTCAAGGAAGGCCATTCTTGCATGTGGTCGAGGCAGTTGCTTCTACATATCATCTTCATTGAAAAGCTCTTAAAAAAGCAGAAATTAGCACAGATGCCACTATTGGGATAAAAAAAATCCCACCATGACAAAAGAAAGGCAAATTGCCCCACTAATAAGTTTGTATTAAAAAAAATTTAATCAAACCTGCAAATATTATTTAATTATTGGCCAAATACATATTTTTGTCCAATACCTTTTTAAGGCAAGTAGGACAATCTAAAAAAGAAACAAAATGATCTTGAGAATTAAATTTAACCTATTTTGCTTGAGTATGGGCTACCATATTAGCACTTCTGGGACAAAAAGAAACTTCACCATATGAAAGAAGTCTCAAATAATGCTTAACATCTTGGGAAATAAGACCCCAAGTGGAAAGATCAGGCAAGTCCAATTGCACCTTTTGGACTGCGACGAGTGAGTCACTTTCAATGATGACATTGTGAAAACCCCTTACTAGAGCAATCTTCAAGGCCTCCCGCAAAGCTATAAATTTAGCAGTTAATACAAAATCAATAAAAGAGACTTTATAGCCCTAACATAGACAAATGAACCTTGGTTATCTCGAATCGCTATGCACAACCTGATGAAGATAGAATAGCATCCCAAGTTGCGTCCACATTGATTTTAATCACACCTAGATGAGGTTTTTGCCACATAGGAAAGTCTATCTTTGGCTTAATATATTTCAGCATGACATGATTTCTAAGAGTGGTAAAACCAATGCCAATAATCTGTTCTATAGATGGTCTTTTCAAATTATGAACCCATGTATTTCTCACCTTCCATAATGACCAAAGTAAGCATAAAAATAATCCAAGTTAGAATTCTTTAAGTTGAGAAGATGATATGACAACCACTCCTCCATCGGTAAAGATGCATAAACCTTTAATTTGATCTTGAGACTACATTGATTCCATACCTCAACTACACCATCACAAAGGTGCAAAGCATGTAACTCAATTTCAAAACCTAAATTGTAAATCTTACATACTATTGATGTCGTAACCTTGTGCCGAGAGAGATTAGCAAAGGTTGGTAAAATGTTGTGAGCCATCTACCAAGCAAACATTCTTACTCTATTGGGAACTGACGATTTCCAAATATGCATCCATGGAAAATTTGAAGGTAAATTTAATTTATTTCGTACATTTGAGATACCTACACTAAGAAGCAATTTAGAATTAACAAAACAGTTATTGGCATTCTTTATAAAGAATTGGTCATTTTGCTCAAAGGCCCATGTCATGGTATCTAGATGCCTTGTGTCACTTAAAATAATTGATAAAATTGCCTTTGCTTCTAAAGGAATAAATAACTCCTTTATTAGTGAGAATTTCCATATCATGCTTTCTAGATCAATTAAATCAGCCACTTTGGTTATAGTTGCACTATTTTGTGGTATAACTATTTCAAAATACGGGGAGGATAGCCAAGGTTTCTTCCAAATATCAATGAAATTTTCATCCCCAACTCGCCATTTTAAACCTTGTTTTAAA
This sequence comes from Elaeagnus macrophylla, assembly GCA_029378325.1. NCBI lineage: Eukaryota > Viridiplantae > Streptophyta > Magnoliopsida > Rosales > Elaeagnaceae > Elaeagnus > Elaeagnus macrophylla. The sequence goes on along the minus strand of CM055641.1, from coordinate 53,284,160 downwards.
GTTGACGGAGCCACTATGATTCCTCTTCTAGTATAGGAGACAATATTTTTCACATTACATTCCAAAAAATAGAGTTTGGCATAGTACTTTGCCTTTAAAACATGTGCACAAAGTGAATTTGGGTTTGTCATTATTCTTCAGTTGTATTTGGCCAATAATGCCAAACTAAAACTCTCAAAATCACAAAAACCCAAACCACCTAATGCCTTAAGAAGACACAAAGTGTTCCATGATAGCCAACTGATACCTATTTTGGTTTTATTTTCCCACCAAAAATTCTTTATGATTCGAACAAGTTCATCATCGAAATTTTTTAGGAGTTAACTGCTAATTGCATAAAAATAAGTTTGTGATTTTTATGGGCACTTAGGCCACATATGGCCAAAAGTAGAATTGGACAAGGATAGGGGAAGTCCAAATGGAAATCAACTAAGGGATTGCATTGTTTGAGCTACCAGAAGTTTGCACACTAGTATCCTCAGAGTTATACCACTGATAGACCAGAGGTCAAAGTAACCCCACAAGTGTGCTCTATGTCCTTGGGAAGGGGGTCCACTGCCATCTAGAGAAGCTGGCTTGATCGATTGTAGACAGGATACATCTTAAGTGTGTAGGTTCTACAATCCACATTACAATTGACATAAAGACCAACTTAATATGATCTCTATCTCCTGGGATGATAGATCCTTGCAACAAACCCTGACTGATCGACGAATAGGTAGCAACGACAGCTCAAATCTAGGAGTTAGTACAACTTCTGCACCTCGACCCAACACAAGCTTAAACCATATTTGAATGTGAAACAAAGCTTGTATTTCATCTTCTTTGAGTATGCTTAACCATTATAACCTGCCTTAACAACTTCTAAAGATATGTGTAGCTCAAGCATGAGTAATGAAGCCATATTAGAGGTAAAATATCTTTACCTTTTTATATTGTTCACTTATTAGCTATTACTTATGTTAATAAGTACTAATTTTTTCCCTTATTTCTTTCAAATGAATGAATTTGATTCCTTTGATGAAGAGCTAAAAGCTACTTTGCAAAAGTAACATTTGGATCTCTATTTGGATGAACCAAGACTACTCACCAATGTTGAACTAAATATCCTAGACTTTTGAAAAGGAAATGAATATTGCTACCTAGAAGTTGCTGCCATGACATGCACTATTTTAAGCATTCCTATGTCTACAATAGCCTCTAAATCTTCTTTTAGTGTTGGTGGAAGAGTATTGGATCAATTTCGTAGTGCAATATTACCAAGCATAGTTGAAGCTCTTGTTTGTACAAGATATTGGCTATTTGGTGAAAAAGGTAACAAATTATATCCTAATAAGTAATATCTATTAAACTTTAAAAATAATATCTATTATGCTATTTTTATAAATGTTTTTATTTAGGAAAACTATTGACAAGTACTAATTCATTAATTAAAGATGAAAAGGAAATTGGTAGTATTGAGTTAACTAATATCGTGGGAACTAACCATTCTACTTGTGAGATACCTATTAAGGTAGCTTGTTATTAATTTTTTTAAGTGAACTGCATTTATTTTAAAGAATAATCTAATTATTTTGTAGGTTTGAACTGTCAAGGACTTATTGGAATTTGGCTTGGGATGATGTTATAAATATTCTATCTTTTTTGTTACCGTAGTTATTTATTAATTTATAGTACTCTATAATTTAGCTTAATTTTGTGAAGATTGATTACGTATAGTTATTATACTTAAACAAGAAGTTTTTGCTTATAAAGAACTTATGATGTCTACATATTTTGATATAATTTTTTGTCTGTGTTTGAGACTGTAGCACTTTCATTCTGATGTATTACATTACTTATTTTAATGATTTTGTTGCAGTTTTCTAGTAATACTTAAATTAATTTAGTTTTCTATAGTTTAATTAGAATTTATTTTATTAAATAGGTTACATGAGTATATTATCAATACAATAAATGTCAAGTTTTTCTTGCATTATAAAATATAAATTATTTAATATATTTAAAATGATTAAATAGGTTAAACATGTCAACCTGTTTATTAAATAGGTAGGGTCAGAGTTGCATTTTTTGACATGTTTAATAAACAAATTAGTTTTGAGTCAAGCTTATACAGGTCGGGTCGTAAATAGTTCGACCCAAACCCAACACGACCCACCAATTTGACAGCTCTATAGGTAACAATATAAAGAGAACAATTGATGAGAGTCCATTAGTAGCTGAAGGACCTACAACTTCATTTTAATTGACAAGTGTAATCAATTAGCTAGAGAGACAAATTATGCAAACAATGTTGGTGTCCCACAATTGACAAGCTCAACAAAAAATCATTGTAAAAACTCTAGCTTGAGTTTGGTTATTTTAATTGTTGACCTTGGATTAAGTGTTGGTCAAGTTTTTGACTCTGAAGCTCATCTTATTACAAAAAAAATGGTCTTTAAGCTATAAGAAACCAATTCGAGACAAAGAGTAACAAAAGTAAGAGATAGCTTGTAGTTATAAAATGTGTTCACCAAAATTGTAGTTGAAGGATCAGAGCTAACAAGATGCAAGGATCAAAAAAGTTCAAGGTGATAATTTTCAACGAACTTTACAATTGTAATCCCAACAAATATAAGGTAAAAAATCGATCAAAAAATTCAAAAGTGATTGCTAATGCCATGAACATGAGATTGATTAGGCCTACTAGAGTTTATAAACCTAAAGGTTTAATTGAGGATTGTTGGGAGGAGTTTGGGATTGAAATTGCTTATACCACTGCGTATAAGTCAAAGGAAAAGGCTCTAAGTTTAATAATAGGCACTGTAGAGGAGTCCTTCCATAAGCTACCATCGTATGGTCACATTTTAAAAGCAAAAAATCTTGGAACTATCACTCATATTGAAGTAAATCCTATTGGATGATTTAAGTATTTTTTTCATGGCTTTAGGATTTTCACTTTGAGGTTTCTCATCTTGTATCAGGCACTTTTTTACTATTGATGGTTCTTTTTTGTATGGTAGATAAGTTGGTACGTTATTTGTTATAGCAACTTAGATGGAAATAGTAACACATACTCAATTGCAATGAATATTGGAGATTTGGAGAATAATGAATCTTAGGAATGGTTCTTGTCAAAATTAAGTTGTGTAATAAGCGAGATTTTTGATCTTGTTATTTTTCAATCTGACATCCAAGCATTATACAAGCAGCCCCTAAATTTTTTACTAATGCCTTTCATGGATATTGTGCATTCCACATGGAGATAAACTTAAAGAGAAAATTCAAAAATACAGATATGATTAACTTATTTTGTTGTTGTTCTAGAGCATACATAAGAAGATAATTTGATAAATACATGGTTGATTTGAATATGATAAATCCTTCAATCACAAATTACTTAACTGATGCGAAAAAGGAAAAGAGATCTAGGCATCATTTCCTAGGATTGAGATATGGAATAATGACTACAAATCTATATGAGTCAATCAACAACGTAATGAGGGTTGCTTGTAAGATGTTGATTATCATGCTTGTTGAATACTATTGTCCTAAGCTACATGAATGGTTTATAAAGCGTAGTAAGTTGGCCTTAAAATAGGGAGATTAATTTCTTGCAGAAGAAGTTGAATCAATATGACGTTCCAACATGACTACATCCTTAAAGTTCAGAGTACTTAGGATAAATACTTATGTATTTCAGGTACGTGTATTATTAATTGTAAACTCATTATGTCTTTTACTAATAATAATTGTATCCTTTATAAGTGTAGACTTTCATTTGTGATTTCAAATTGTAATATTTTTTTCAAAGGTTACGATGGCTCCTTTATGTAGATTGTAAATTTAAATATGTTTTACTAACAGGTTATTCATGGAGACACCAGTAATGAAGTGGACTTGCTAAATAAGATGTGTATCTGTAAGAAATATGATATTCACAAGATTCTATGTAATCATATCATTACTCGTTGGTTGATAAGAAATATACAACAATGTTATTAATTGCTTATTTTTTCAGCTAGTAACCATGGTGAATGGGAAGTACCTATGGAAATAGTAGAGCTAGTTAATCAACTCCATAACACCAAGAAAAAATTGGGTTGGAAAAAGAAACGACGAATTTGATCTTGTGGTGAGAAGATTAAGAAGATTACTCTTTGTAGTTGGTGTTGATGCCTTAAACATAATCGTGCAACATATAATGAGTTCATGCAAATGATTATCGAACCTATACCATCTGAAAGTTTTTAATTACGAATCAAATATGCCTAGAGGGGGTGAATAGGTTATTTTTAATTTTAATAAATTTTAATTATGTAACCTAAATATAACGGCCAGACATGCAATCACGTGTAAAAATAAGATGCAGAATTAAGAAATAACACATGAGATTTTTAGGTGGAAACAACCTAGGTCACAACGATGACCTAATAAAAAAACCACCGGTCCACCGGACCACCTAACTATCCACTATGAAAATTAATGTTCAATTACAAGGCAAGGTCTTAAACTACCCTTTACAAATAATGACCCTATGTAACTTACTTACGAGTCGTCGCTCCTTTCACAGTCTCGAACAGCAAGGTGTCTGGATTCGGACTAACGTTTCGATTTACTTGAGTCACACAAGATCAATCGAATCCGTCAATTTTAGTAATTTTGAGTCACATGAAATATCAAACATGTCACCTAATGTACTTGAAATGTTAGCACAAATAACATAAGTGCAAGGTGTGTCCTAGAGAAGATTCAATAATGAAAAACCTAAACTAGCAAATTCAATAGCATACGATATAAAAGAAAACAAATTAGCTAGTAAACTCTAGGACAATATAAAGCTCAATATCATGAAGAAGATAGTATTATAATTGAGCTATATTTTCTTCTACAGAGGTTTTTTTAAATAGAAACCAATTTGAGTTAGATGAGGAGTCTAAGTAAAAATACAATTTTAATCAAACTGTATTTAACTTGTAACACTTAAAAGGGGTCAAATTGGTAAATATGAGAGGCGGAGCGAAATTTCAAAACAACTCGATAGATTGAATACTTTATCTTGATCGATCTATACGTAATCGATCGATCGAGAACCTCACTCGATCGATCTACTCGCTCCCAGTAATCCAAAAAATCAACCTGAGACCTCTCGATCGATGTTTGATCTATGTTCAATCGATCGAACAGTTCTATATCGATCTGTCATCGGATAACTCGATCGATCAACAAATGACTCGATCGATCCAGTTAACATAAACTCAACCTGAGAGCAACTAGATTGAACTCGATCGATACTTTATCGATTGAACTAGCCTCTCTATCGATCGATCAACGTGTGCACAATTTTTTTCATTACGATCCATACTAAATGTACGTGCTCAATTGTGTGAGGATATATGTATGAGAGAATGTTTTACCTATCATATGGGTATTGCAAGCTTGGTGGCTCCATCATCATTTATCATCTGATTAAAAGGTGAACGCTTATGCTAGATTACAATCAATAATTTGTTCAGAAAAATTGCCAATATTTATAAACCTTACACCATCAAACAATCTTTAAAAGCTTTACTTCAGCATGATCCTTTTAGCTCCCTAAATTCTATAGGAATATTAGGAATGAATGCTTTTGTCATTGGTGGTAGTTAAATGTAAAGTTTAGGATTTAGGTGATGTGTGGTGAGTAAATAAAGTTGTAAAACTATAATGTTATTAATGTCACTACTACAAAACTAACTTTTAGTCTCACAAAATTGGCCACAGTTTTTCTAAAACCCGAGGCTGTAGGTTTTTGGTCATGGTCAAGTTAAAATCATGACCATAATTTGTATATAGAATCTCAATTTTTGACAATAATTATGACCATCAGTTAAACTACAAAAATTATTTAAGAAAAAATAAACTTATAGCCATGGTTGTTAAATAACAGTGATCTAATTATAGTGATATAGTCCTAATTTTTTAAAATCGAGACCAAAAGATATGTTGTGTGTTATTTATTTTGTAAAAAAAAATAAATAACTAAATTGACCTAGCTAATTCATTTCACACTATCTCCCTCTTGCAGCTCTCTCTCACGAAAAACCACCAAGTTGATCGCTGTTTAACCAGCCTTGAAGTCACGCTGCCTGCTGCCTCTGAGCCTACCCACTTCAACCCAGTCCCTGAGTTCCATTCACTCAAAGACCCTTGTTTCCAATTCCTCTCTTAGCAAGTTCTACCTCAAGCACATATATTGTTTAAAAATTTCTTTTATTCTTCGTATTATACAAAGTCGTTGGCTGATGATGATAAATCCTAAGGCTTGTTTATCAAAACATTCATAATGGCTTCCTAAAACTTTCACCTTGAGAGCTTATGTTGCTTTATATCCTTCCTTGGATGTCTGAGGCTATTCGCCGTCTAATTACATCATATATTTGATTGCGTATGTGCGTATGTTATTTTTTGATATTTGGTTTATTTCTTTATATTAGATCCTTTATCCAAATTCGTATTTTTTTAAGGTTTATTATCATCATATTGAGTTTTAATTTGATCTTGGTATGTTGTTTGGCCAAAGATGACAAAATCTAATGCTTGTTTCTTGAAAAATTCGCAGTGGCCGCCTAAGAGCTTTTGCCTTATGCCAAAATTGATAGCTTATGTTGCTTCATATCCTTCCTTGATTGTCCCTTCAGTAGGTTCTTGTCATATTCCCTTGTCTCATGTAATTGCTTGTTGTGATCAAGCTCCAACAACTATTGATTTGGTTAAGGCAATGAAAATAGAGTTTGTGATCATTACTCAATTTTTTTTTTCAAGAACTAACAGTTTTCCCCAACCTTTGGTTTGATGGGGACTATTAGGATTAGCATTTAGTTACTAAAGTTGTTAGCATTACTTTACTTGTGTATGAAGCTCATTATTTGGAGCTATTAATTTGTTATAAACTGTGAGTAAACATTGAATTATTGTAGCATACATTACATCAGAGAACTAATAATAAGAAGAATTCCTTTCTCTTCTTTCTCTAGTATTTCTTGTAGTTATATGGTTATATTGTTTATAATTTTAAATGCTTATGTTTCTGTATAGGGACTTGTAGTTTTCTCATTGTTTCTTAGCTCAAGTTTTCTTGATTGTTAATAAAACCCAATATAGCAATGGGTGCAAGAGATAGATTTTTTACTTCTATTTTAATTGGATAACTCTATTTGCCTTTGGTTGGTGGCTTTCAGGATGTAGTTCTTGAAAAGTAGGCAGTATTCATGTGTTGGGTAACTATCATTTTCTTGGGTTATAGCTATGTGTGGATTGAGGATGGAATAAACCATCTTGTAAAATTTAATTGTGTCTAATGGGTTGGTGAAGTATGTGGATCACATAACAAATGTATGCATCATTAGAGCCTAAGGGAGGAGAACCAAAAGGTTTGGGCAATAATTACAATGGTAAAGAGCATTTAAAATTATCTAGTGATTTTTAACTTATTGGACTTAAGTGGTAAGTATTATATATGTTATATGATGCTCAAGGCTTAATTGCTCTTCGTATGCATCTATTCCCTTGTAGGAAATCATGACAACCATGAAATTATGAGATCTTTTTTTATGCTTGTGCCTTGTGGTATGTACAAATTTTTTTTTTAATTAGTTAACTTATTTAATTTTGAGGTTGGGGTGTACCCTTGCTAAGGTAGCATTAGAGCATGTAAAAATGCAGCATTGAAGTGTGAGGAATCAAAATTTGAGCAACACAACTTGCAGTTGGAGACTCTTTAATTGTTGAAACTATTAAGCGAATACAAGACTATCTTGATCGGATCAAAATTTTGGAGATTTACAGTAGTTCTTCATCTCTGAGATAATGGAGAGGGACCTTTGCTTGGTTAAGCACACGATTATGGTTTGCTTATTTGAGGTAGTTGCGTTTTAATATTGAAAAGCTATGCACAGAATATTTATATACTAATTTGTTGCGTTTTAATATTGAAAAGCTATGCACAGAATATTTATGATACTAATTTACTCTGTTTCTATACACATTATTATGCCAATTTACTCTTTGGCATCCCAAATCCAATGAAAGATGCCTTTTTAGCTGCGTAAACAAACAAGTGAGCACTATCTTTATTTTCTTCTACTAATTATGTGGAAAGAATTTTTAGATATACACTACTACAAATTTGGCTTTATAGGACGGTCACTGGCTGTAGATTAGTCTATGGTGTTTGTTTTTAACCGTGACAATTGTAGTAATCTATGGTCACTTCGTTTAGGCCTCAGTTTTTATAACCGTGACCAAAGAAAGGTCTATAGTTATTGTTAAAAATCATGACCATATGTCATTTTTGTAGTAATGTGTATAACATATTTTGTTACCTTTTATTGGAGTTATGAATTGTATAATTAGAACTGTATTATTAAATGTTATAAGTATTTTATCCCTCCAAAATTTACGTGAATTTATAAAATATGGTAATCTTTTTTTATTATTATTATTTAATTTATGCATATATTAGGTTAAATTATATGTATTAATAATTTTATATAGATAAATAATGAATTAAAAACATGTATCATAATTATGTTAAAATATTATATATGATATCATACGTGCCAAGAGATTTAAAACACAAAATATATCACTTACAAAAGGGTCTGTCGACTAATGTACGATCACATATAATAAATTAATGACCAAATTAAAATGTGCATATGAACTAAGATATTTAACCCTAATAGAAGCAGTTCCTAAAGTTTAGATATCTTGGAGCATATTCAAAAAGTACAAAACAATTGGAATTGAGCTCTTGTAACATTAATGATCTAAAGCATCTAGGCATTCATGCGAAATTGGTTCAAATGAACAACATTGTAATAGGAAATATTTAGAATTCAATCAAGTAATATTTGCCAAAAGATTTACATACTCTTTTAATATATTTTTTCTGTATAGTGTCTCTTATAATAAACCAATCGTTCTTAAATTGTTCAAGTTCCTTTCCATTATAATAATGCATTCTTCGTTTTGTAATTATCCTTGATGACTTTATTCTCAATCGATGCCATTAAGGTACATATTCTTTCACATTCTTCTATGTTTTCGTGCATTGCTCATTGTATTCTGAAGAATCACATTATCTTAAGCCAATTCCTCATTTAGCTGTAAGAATTCAAACCACTAATTTATCCTATCAACTATGATTTCAAATTATGTTACATTTTCTTTCAATAGTTGAATATGATATTAACTTTTTTTTTTTTTTCGTCAAGTACTCCACACGCTGCTTTTGAATTTTTTTAATCATTTTAACAATTGTGTATCAATTTGTCACAAAGTATCTCCAAGGATCTTCAAAACTTTGCATGATCAATCTCCTCATATATTATTATTTCTAAAGGGATTTGAACGTAATTCGCAAAAAACTTTTTTGCTTAATTTGTACTACTGCTTGGAAGCAAAATATATTAGTACTATTGAAAAGTCCAAATCATCTATCGGATGAACAATGTTTTTTGATTAAGGTCAACAATTGTTCAACTTTTCAATTAAAGGCCTTAATCTCATTTCCTGCATCCGATTTAAAAAATGTAATATGATTATCAATTTTTTTAACTTAAAATATACCTTATATTGACCTAGTATAAAAATATAAAATATAATCACGTCAGAATTTGGAATGTATTGCTATAAATGCATAAACCCAGTTGAGTTTAAATTTTGATATAAGAACTAGATTACTATTTCAACAAATCTAGAAATAAAAATGTTGTTATTATTAACCCATTTGAAACAGAATACATATTAATGTTCACACTTCATGATGTATACTTGTAGATAAATTTATGAAACTAGTGTGGTTGTATACTCAAAGTTACATGCTTTTAACAAGCAATATCTGCTTCTTAATTTACACAAATAACCATATAGTCAGAATATGCATGTTATCATGGTATTAATGTTTCAACAAATTTAGAAATACAAAGTTATTACTACCAATCGTTTATAGCATAATATCCATGAATGTACATATAGTTCAATTTGAAATCGTTTTTCACTTATGAAATGATGTTATGAAAAAAAAAATTAATACTGTTGATAGATATGTAATATCTAGGCAATGGTACGTTATGGAATGGGTAGTTCAGATCTATGTTGTAAATTTATTCAAACATTTAAATAATGAAATTATAACAAAAAGGCAATATTCATTTACAGTTCATGATCATATTCAAATAAAAGATGAACAAATGCAAACATAATATAAAGTTATACAAAAAATGTTACAATAAACTTGGATGCATGAAAAGGCTACGTACCATAGTTTTCTTAGGATTAGGTGGAGTTGATAAACTAGGATTCATTTCTTCTCTCTAGCTTCTTATGCAATTAGAGATACTAATGAACAATGGCCACTTGTGTAGGAAGAAATATAATGGACAAACAATTTATAAGAAGTAAAGAATTATATTTATTTAAATTATAATTACATTATTGAAATAAAATACATACAATTTATAAATCATAACTTAAATAAAAGGAAGATAAAGTTTAGAAATGACCGAGTCCCGTGTAACACACGGTGTCCTTAAGATAATTTTTTCCGCTCACCGTGGGTGTTTGAGTACTCCGGAAACTTATCTCCCAGGATAAAACGATCTTGCGCAGAAATTAGACACCACTAACTTACTGCTCTGACGAACTTTCCTGTGTCTGAACTCTATTAAAATGGAACCTAATTCTAGATTGGAAATACAAAAAAAAAATATTTATGCTTTCTTTTTCTTTTCTTCTTTGATGTCTTGTGTTGTGTTGTGTTGTGTTGTGTTGTGTATTTTTCCTCTCCATTGCATCTCATATATATACACATAAGAGAGCCTAAAAGGTAATAAATTATGAGCCGAACGGCTCAAGGAAAAAATCAAAACAGCCCAAACGGGCATAAACAATTAATAAGAAAACGTTTCCTCGTTTCCTACTGTTTTCCTTTGATTTAATTTATCAGTTTCTTACTGTTTTCCTTTAAATCAATTTCCAACGGCTTAAAAGCCGTTACTGTTTTTTCATTCAATTTCTAACAGTCCCCCACATGAATGAAAATTGACGGAGTTTTCAAATCAATTTTGACACGGAAATAGAGTTCAACAGTTAGAAGCCTGCATAGGATAGGTAGATGCTAACCTTTGAACCTTCCCTTGTGAGAATATATTTACCTTACTGACTGATCAGTAGACATAATGTCTTTGAACTGTCCTGCCGTTTATGTAAGCGATGACATATTTCACACAGGAGTCTTTCCTGACACAATTCAGTTCTCACTGTTGTGTTCGTTTTGGCCATGAACACACGCCTGGTTCTGCGAGAGTTTCTAAAGAATTGAGCCCTACACAACTCCCTTTCGAAGCGGCCCCACTTCTCTCTCACATAGGTGATCTCTTATCGATAAGAGTTATCCGCAAAGAGTAACCCGTTGTACTCCGCTCGGTATTCTCTTCATAAGAATCATTAAAAGCATTAACTTAACCTATACTTACGGGTATCACTGCTTTTCATCATAGGAATGTACTTAAGGGTAAACCCCTACAGTGATCTCACCAAGTCTTTACAACTAGGTTGTCCCTTTGAACCTAGATCTTGGGATCTCCAGTCAACTAGGTTGGGTTTCCTTTGTAAATCCTTTTTCTTTCATGGGCTTCAGTCCCATTCCCCTTGATGACTTATCAACTAACTCTCGATTTAACCCTTTGGTTAACGGATCCGCTATGTTATCCTTTGACTTCACATAGTCAACAGAAATAACCCCAGTTGAGAGTAGTTGTCTAATGGTATTGTGTCTGCGACGTATATGTCGAGACTTACCATTATACATGTTGCTCTGTGCCCTACCAATTGCAGATTGACTATCACAATGGATGCAGATTGCAGGCACAGGCTTAGGCCATTTTGGAATATCTTCTAAGAAATTGCGTAGCCATTCGGCCTCTTCGCCACATTTATCCAAAGCGATGAATTCAGATTCCATCGTGGATCTCGCTATGCAAGTTTGTTTAGATGATTTCCATGAAATAGCTGCACCACCCAGTGTGAACACATATCCACTAGTAGACTTAGAGTCTTTCATATCAGATATCCAGTTTGCATCACTGTATCCTTCTAATACAGCTGGATATCTTGTATAGTGCAGTCCATAGCTACGTGTGTATCTTAAGTATCTAAGTAATCTAGTAATACCTTTCCAGTGATCAGATCCTGGATTGCTGGTATATCTACTTAGTTTACTTACTGCGTAAGCTATGTCCGGTCTTGTACAACTCATCAAGTACATAAGACTTCCTATCACTCTAGAATATTCAAGTTGAGATACACTCTCACCTCTATTAGGTTAGTGACATTAGCTATGTATTTTAATTTACTGAAATGACGACGCAATATGCATAATTGTAATAGAATATTTGTATGCTTGTTGAGATATGTATATAAATGTCTGATTAAAGTCTGATAATATAGTCTGAGCAGGGATAGAAACAGGTAAAAATATAATTACATAAAATAATTATTAAAAAAAAAAAAAATTTAACCTATAGGTACGGTTGTTAACCGTACCTAAAACCATGTAATATATAAGACAACCGTACCCGTTGGGTTTTAGGTACAGTTAACAACCGTACCCGTTGGGTTTTAGGTACAGTTGTTAACTGTACCTAAAACTCTACAGGTACAGTTGACAACCGTACCCGTAGGGATTTAGGTACGGTTACAAATACCTACGGGTACGGTTAACAACTGTACCTAAAACTCTATAGGTACAGTTGACAACCGTACCTATAGAGTTTTAGGTACGGTTACAAATAAATACGGGTACAGTTGTTAACTGTACCTAAAACTCTACGGGTACGATTAACAACCGTACCCGTAGGTCAACCTATAGCGACACGCGCAACGGGTATAGTTACGCGCTAAAAGACAACCGTACCTAAAAGTCTATAAATACGGTTAACAACTGTACCTAAAAGCCTTTTTCCTTGTAGTGCTAATACAAGCAGTTCCTAAAGTTTAGATATCTTGGAGCATATTCAAAAAGTACAAAACAATTGGAATTGAGCTCTTGTAACATAATGATCTAAAGCATCTAGGCATTCATGCGAAATTGGTTCAAATGAACAACATTGTAATAGGAAATATTTAGAATTCAATCAAGTAATATTTGCCAAAAGATTTACATACTCTTTTAATATATTTTTTCTGTATAGTGTCTCTTATAATAAACCAATCGTTCTTAAATTGTTCAAGTTCCTTTCCATTATAATAATGCATTCTTCGTTTTGTAATTATCCTTTGTTGTACCCAAGATCAGATAATAATGCGGAAGCGATAAAATAATAATAACGAGCACCCACAAAATATAAGAAAAATAATCAACAGAAAAGACACAAAGATTTAAGTGGTTCGGTAGTCAATGCGACTACCTAATCCACTGCTGAGGCCGGCACCGAAATATTCCACTATACTTGTCAAAGAGGAGTACAATAAGATTTGCCAACAGTTAATTGGCCAAATCACTCAAATATCCAAATACCCAATTACACCCAAATTAATCTCTCTCACAAAAACAATAAATAAATCTGTCTTGCCAATTTAGCAACAACAGATAAATTAAAGAGAAACAGTAACTATAAATCTGTTACCAAATAAATAGAGAGAGAGAACTTATATTCTTAATTGGATTTATCAAATGGATCTTCTCTTGACTGTCTTTATGTTTGCTGCCTCAAAACTGTCGCTGGAGATTGCATCTGCGTCGCAGGTTGCCGCTTGAGTTCGTTCTTCTGCTGCCGATGGAGATATATATTGTTGCCGCTGAAGTTCACACAGTTCTGTGTGTTTCTTCTTAATTAATATATATAGGTATGTATATGTAGTTCACGGCAAATAGGGTTTAATCCGTTTGGGCTTTAACAATTTTAAGCCCATTAGTAAACTTAATTAACAAGCTAGCATTTTGGGGCATTACGCAACAATCTCCACCTTGAACCAAAAATGCGTACCAAGTCTTCAAACGCCGAGCCTCCACTGTCACCATCTCAAGGTACCTCTTGATAGGCACCAAAACAGCATTCTATTTATGGGTAGGAATGCTCCACTCTCTTCAAGGTTCTCAACAAGAACTAATATGGATCAAGTCCAAGCAATGCTCAAACTTATCCCTTGGCACTGACTTTGTCAACATATCAGCTGCATTCTCTTTTGTATGAACTTTTGACAGCTTGATCAACCCTTGATTCATCCATTCTCTAATCTTGTGATACCTCACACTAATGTGTTTAGTCCTCGCATGGAAAACTTGATTCTTAGCTAAATGAATAGCACTCTGACTGTCACATAGAAGAGGTACACTCTCTTGTTTGAAACCAAGCTGTTCCAACAAACCTATAAGCCATATGCCTTCTTTTGTTGCCTCAGTCATAGCCATATATTCGGCCTCTGTCGTAGACAAAGCAACTGTATCCTGCAAATTTGACTTCCAACTTATACAGCCACCACCAAAAGTAAAGACATAACCTGTCATCGACCTTCTGGTATCAAGATCACCAGCATAGTCAGAATCCACATAACCCATGACAACATTAGAAGCACCATTTTTATCAAACATGATTCCACAATCACGTGTGCCTGCCAAATATCTGAAAATCCATTTAACAGCATTCCAATGCTCTTTACCTGGATTTGCCATGTATCTACTCACAACACTTACTGCTTGAGAAATATCAGGTCTAGTGCAAATCATCAAATACATTAGACATCCAACTGCACTGGCATAAGGCACCTGAGCCATGTACTCTACCTCATCCTCTGTACTAGGACATAAACTCGTGGACAATCTGAAATGTGCTGCAAGGGGTGTGCTCACAGGCTTAGCATTCATCATGCTAAACTTATGCAGGATTTTCTCCATGTAACATTTTTGGGACAACCAAAGTTTTCCAGCTTTCCTGTCACGACTGATCTCAATTCCAAGGATCTTTCTGGCAACACCAAGATCCTTCATCTCAAATTCGCTTTTAAGCAAATTCTTTAAATCATTGATCTTTTCCTTACTTTGAGCGGCAATTAACATATCATCAACATATAAAGTAAGCAATACCAATGTTCTATCATCACAAATCTTAAAGTAAACACAACAATCATACTCACAACGACAATAACCATGAGAAACAATGAAGGAGTCAAACCGTTTATACCATTGGCGAGGTGATTGCTTCAGCCCATACAATGACTTCTTCAGACTGCAGACATAGTCTTCTTTACCGGATTCAATGAACCCCTCTGGCTGTTGCATATAAATCTCCTCATCCAAATCTCCATGAAGAAAGGTAGTTTTGACATCTAACTGCTCTAATTCCAGGTCATACAAATTGACCATGGCAAGAACAACTCTAATGGAAGTGTGCTTCACAACAGGTGAAAATATCTCATTATAATCAACTCATTCTTTCTGTGAGTATCCTTTTGCTACCAATCGACTCTTATACTGCTTCAGTTCTTTTATTCGATAAACCCATTTGCAACCAATAGCTTTCTTTCCCTTAGGCAGTGGAACCAACTCCCAAGTCTTGTTCTTGTGTAATGACTTCATTTCTTCATTCATTGAAGCCTTCCAATTCTCACTGTCTTTTCTGCTCATAGCATCTTGGAAAGAATTAGGGTCATCACTACCAGTGAACAAAGCAAATGAAACTGTGTCGTCTTCAAACCCAAGTCTCTGTGGTGCCCTACGAATGCGTGGCTCTCTATGAGTAGCAATACTATACTGGTCTGATTGCTGCTCTTCATCCTGAGCCTATGGTTGCTCTTGATTTTGAGCCTGTGGTTGCTCTTGATCTGGACCTGTGGTTGCTGCTGAACATCTCTAATGACCGGTTGATAAACCTTGTCCTATGAGTTTTTAAATGCAAACTCCACCTCCTTTGGAGCTTTATCCTTCTCACCAGAACTTTCTGACATAGGCTCTACCGTCACACTTTTCAGTATAGACTTCTCGTCAAAAATCACATCTCTGCTAATAACCAACTTCTTAGCTTCTGGATCAAACAACCTGTAACCTTTGACACCTTTCTGGTAGCCAAGAAAGATGCACTTCTTGGATCTGGCATCTAACTTTGATCTCTCGTCACTCTGTATATGAACAAAAGCAGGACAACCAAAAAACTTTAGTATAGAATAATCAACAGGTTTAGAGTACCATACCTCTTCAGGAATTTTGAAATCGATGGAAGAATGAGGACTTCGATTAATAAGGAAAACAGCAGTGCTCACAGTCTCTGCCCAAAAATTCTTTGGCAAACCTGCTTGCAATCTCATACACCTTGCTCTCTCTGCAATGGTTCTGTTCATCCTCTCAGCAACTCCATTTTGCTGAGGCGTCTTCCTCACTGTATAATGTCGAATGATACCAGCTTGCTTGCAGAACTCTCTGAATGCCTTGTGCTTGTACTCGGTACCGTTATCAGTTCTCAAAATCTTTATCTTTCTGCCGGACTGGTTCTCTACCTCTGCCTTCCATTCCTTAAAGATATCAAATACCTGAGTTTTACTTCTCATAAAGTAAACCCAAACCTTTCTGGAGTAGTCATCGATGAAAGTAACATAATAATAAGCTCCACTTTGAGAAGCAATAGTCACGGGTCCCCAAACATCAGAATGGACATAGTCCAGAATACCAGAACAAGAGTGAGTTGCTGCCTTAAAACTAACTCTTTTCTGCTTACCATAAATACAATGTTCACAGAAATCAAGTTTGCAGGTCTTCACACCTTTCAGCAAGTTCCTCTTATGGAGTTCCAACATATTCTTCTCACCTAAGTGTCCAAGCCTCATATGCCAAAGCATAGTATCATCAAAAGTAGGATCTTCAGAAATTAAAGCAGCTCCACCTACAACAGTATTTCCAATCATCTTGTAGAGATTGCCAAATTTCTTACCCTTAATTACTATTAAAGCTCCTTTAGACACCTTGAGCACTCCATCTTTTGCAGAATACGAATAGCCCATCTCATCTAACCCACCAAGAGAAACCAGATTCTTTTTCAGATCAGGGATATGTCTTACACCTGTTAAGGTTCTCACAACACCATCAAACATCCTAACCTTTATGGTTCCTATTCCAACAACTTCACATTTTGCATTGTTGCCCATATACACACAATTACCACTCTTAGGAGTATAAGTATCAAACCAATTTCTATGTGGGCACATATGATAGGAACAACCGGAATCAAGAATCCAAGAATTGGCAAAGGAATCAATACCTGATGAGACAGATAACAAATCATCATCTTTGTCTTCACTTTTATCCTCTGCAACACTAGCTGAATTAGTGGGTTGTGTCTGGTTCTTTCTATCCTCCAGTTCCTTGGCTAAAATTCTGCAATATTTTCGAATGTGACCTTTTTTGTGACAATAATGGCACTCAATGTCTCTATTAAACTGTCTAGGTCTTGAGCTTGATCTTCCTCTACCTTTATCATAATTTCTGTCTTTAGACTTGCTTCTTCCACGCCTGTAGCTGTGATTGTTACTATCTTTCTTAGTAACGACGAGACCATCTGCTTGTGATTGCTCACCATCAACTTTCTTCTTCTTGTGGTAAGACAACAAAGCTTCCTTCACACTCTTGAAAACAATGGTCTCTTTTCCATATAATAAGGTGGTAATCAAATGATCATAAGATAATGGCAGAGAACACAATAACAACATACTTTTATCTTCATCATCAAATGTTACCCCTAACTGAGCAAGTTCAGAAATTAACCTATTGAAGGTATTCATGTGTGTCAACAAGTTTGTATTCTCAGACATACGAAGAGTGTACAACTCTTTCTTCAAAAATAATTTATTTGTCATATTTTTGGCCATATAAAGCTGCTCTAAAGTTTTCCATAAATCATAAGCAGTTTTCTGATCAAAAACATTATGAACTACCTCATCTGAGAGTCCCTGACGAATTGCACTTGCTGCCTTTTGATCAAGCTCATCCCATACTTCATCTTTCATATCAGCGGGCTTTTTATCTTTGCCTTGTAATGGCTTTGCAACTCCCTGTTGAATCAAAACATCTTTCATACGCATTTGCCATAGCGAGAAATCATTATCTCCATTAAATCTTTCAACCTTTGTGGATGACTCTGTGCTCGTCATCTTTAACCAAGCTCTGATACCACTTGTTGTACCCAAGATCAGATAATAATGCGGAAGCGATAAAATAATAATAACGAGCACCCACAAAATATAAGAAAAATAATCAACAGAAAAGACACAAAGATTTAAGTGGTTCGGTAGTCAATGCAACTACCTAATCCACTGCTGAGGCCGGCACCGAAATATTCCACTATACTTGTCAAAGAGGAGTACAATAAGATTTGCCAACAGTTAATTGGCCAAATCACTCAAATATCCAAATACCCAATTACACCCAAATTAATCTCTCTCACAAAAACAATAAATAAATCTGTCTTGCCAATTTAGCAACAACAGATAAATTAAAGAGAAACAGTAACTATAAATCTGTTACCAAATAAATAGAGAGAGAGAACTTATATTCTTAATTGGATTTATCAAATGGATCTTCTCTTGACTGTCTTTATGTTTGCTGCCTCAAAACTGTCGCTGGAGATTGCATCTGCGTCGCAGGTTGCCGCTTGAGTTCGTTCTTCTGCTGCCGATGGAGATATATATTGTTGCCGCTGAAGTTCACACAGTTCTGTGTGTTTCTTCTTAATTAATATATATAGGTATGTATATGTAGTTCACGGCAAATAGGGTTTAATCCGTTTGGGCTTTAACAATTTTAAGCCCATTAGTAAACTTAATTAACAAGCTAGCATTTTGGGGCATTACGCAACATCCTTGATGACTTTATTCTCAATCGATGCCATTAAGGTACATATTCTTTCACATTCTTCTATGTTTTCGTGCATTGCTCATTGTATTCTGAAGAATCACATTATCTTAAGCCAATTCCTCATTTAGCTGTAAGAAGTCAAACCACTCATTTATCCTATCAACTATGATTTCAAATTATGTTACATTTTTTTTCAATAGTTGAATATGATATTAACTTCTTCTTTTTTCGTCAAGTACTCCACACGCTGCTTTTGAATTTTTTTAATCATTTTAACAATTGTGTATCAATTTGTCACAAAGTATCTCCAACGATCTTCAAAACTTTGCATGATCAATCTCGTCATATATTATTATTTCTAAAGGGATTTGAACGTAATTTGCAAAAAACTTTTTTGCTTAATTTGTACCTTTGCTTGGAAGCAAAATATATTAGTACTATTGAAAAGTCCAAATCATCTATTAGATGAACAATGTTTTTTGATAAAGGCCGTCAACAATTGTTCAACTTTTCAATTAAAGGCCTTAATCTCATTTCCTGCATCCGATTTGAAAAATGTAATATGATTATCAATTTTTTTAACTTAAAATATACCTTATATTGACCTAGTATAAAAATATAAAATATAATCACGTCAGAATTTGGAATGTATTGCTATAAATGCATAAACCCAGTTGAGTTTAAATTTTGATATAAGAACTAGATTACTATTTCAACAAATCTAGAAATAAAAATGTTGTTATTATTAACCCATTTGAAACAGAATACATATTAATGTTCACACTTCATGATGTATACTTGTAGATAAATTTATGAAACTAGTGTGGTTGTATACTCAAAGTTACGTGCTTTTAACAAGCAATATCTGCTTCTTAATTTACACAAATAACCATATAGTCAGAATATGCATGTTATCATGGTATTAATGTTTCAACAAATTTAGAAATACAAAGTTATTACTACCAATCGTTTATAGCATAATATCCATGAATGTACATATAGTTCAATTTGAAATCGTTTTTCACTTATGAAGTGATGTTATGAAAAAAAAAATTAATACTGTTGATAGATATGTAATATCTAGGCAATGGTACGTTATGGAATGGATAGTTCAGATCTATGTTGTAAATTTATTCAAACATTTAAATAATGAAATTATAACAAAAAGGCAATATTCATTTACAGTTCATGATCATATTCAAATAAAAGATGAACAAATGCAAACATAATATAAAGTTATACAAAAAATATTACAATAAACTTGGATGCATGAAAAGGCTACGTACCATAGTTTTCTTAGGATTAGGTGGAGTTGATAAACTAGGACTCATTTCTTCTCTCTAGCTTCTTATGCAATTAGAGATACAATTGAACAATGGCCACTTGAAGCTTAAAGTGGTAGTATTTATTAATTAAAAAAAAACTGTTCATTCATGAATTAAATGATAAACCTCCTTCCTTTGGTGACCCCTCATAATGAAGGATATCCACTTGAAGAAGAGAGTGATAGTATTTTCTATTGAGGTGTGATTTAATGATTACCTTCAATCCCTTTATAATTTTTTTAGTTTATTCATTTTGACCTTATAGCCACTCATAAATTTTAATTGGAAAATGTTTAGGGAAGTAAAATTGACTTCCAAAATGCTTGCCAACTTGATCAAAATTTCATTAATGCAATAAGCTTTCATAACTTTATTTACTCATGTTTAATATTGAATTGATGTTAATAATGACCTCCTATTACCTATAAAATAGAGTGTCTTATCATCACATAAATGTAAATAAAAATTATAATTATTATGTGAAAATTTCTTATAATTAAAGGATTTTAATTAAGATATATATATATATAAATCATCTTTATAATAAAATCAAACAATTTTAAATCTAAGGACATCAAAATGTGCTTCAACATTAAAAACATAATGTCGTGGCATTACACCCTTGAGTTTTTTAGATGGGGTAAATTGAAATGATCCAAGGCATGTTAAAAATTATGCCAAGGCATTGAACTCACTTGAAAGTAGCTGGGGTTGAAATTACATTAACAGACTGCAGCAAAAAAAAACAACATGCTGAGGCATTACAACCTTGCGTTTTTAGCTGGGGAAATTTATAAATTAAGCCAAGGCATGCTAAATCTTATGTTGAGGCATTCAACACGAGGGTTTCTTGGCCGTGGATAAAAATTTTAATGGGCTGCAACATTAAGAACATCATACCGAGGCATTACATCTTTGAGTTGTTTAGCTTGGGAAATTTCTGAACTATACTGAGGCATGCTAAAACTTATGACAAGGCATTCAATAAATGAGTTTTTGGCCAGGAAATTTTGATGGAACTATGCCATGACATTAAAATTGGAAAGCTGTAGCACGTGCACTACCACAAAACTGCCATATGGTCACGGTTTTTAACTGTGACTGTAGACCTATGGTCACGGTTTTAATAACCGTGACCTAAGAAGGAGAGACCTTAGACTAGAACCTATGGTCACGGTTAAAAACCGTGACTGTAGACATATGATATAGTCACGGTTTATCGTAGACCGTGACCAATTATTCACTTTAGGTCTCGGTCTTTGTAAAGACCGTGGCCTTAAATATTACATATGGTCACGGTTTTTATTAAAAACCGAGACCTTATATATTTATATGGTCACGGTTTTTACAAAAATCGAGACCATAGGTAATGTTCATTTCGAAATAGACATATATTTTTCAGCACTTTAGGTCTCGGTTTTTCTGAAAATCGTGGCCTTAAATGTTACATATGGTCACGGTTTTTACAAAAACCGTGACTATAGGTAATGTTCATTTCAAAATAGTGGCACCTATTTTTAGCATTTTAATAAATTTAAATACCTGTTTTTTCAATATTATAAGTGCAACATTCATATCCAAAAATATATTGTTGAAACTAATATAGCGATTACATTTCATGCGATCCGAATTAGGTTTAAATTATAAATATTAATGCCCAGATTGTTTCAAAATTAATGACACATTATAGAGTGTCATATAATAATTACAATACTAATAATTAAACGTACATATATGAAATTAAACTAATTTAAAGTATTACATAATACTATCGCTTTAAGAAGCGATTTGTGAACTCCGCCCATTCATTCCGCATTTCATCAATTTGACTATCAGTGTATGATCCTTCATTATTAAGCTACATATGAAAACGTACAAATTATAAATTAGTATTTTGAGTCAATGATGGAAGAAACAAAATTAGTTTTACTAAGAGAATACATAAATAAAATCGTGTTTACCAAGTCAATGATGGAAGCAAGTGGGTTAACAATGATTGTCCTTATAAACATAAGGACATAATACCCACACGTAACCAAATCATCTTGATGAGGACACTACATATTAAATAAGATAAATAATTGTAAGCTTAATATTTTGATATGTTAAATTAGATAATTGTAAGGTAAGCATGTAAATGGTTCACAGCTAGTCTATTTATATATATACATATATAAGATAAATCTTAAAGGGTTGAAATTGTAGAGCCAAGAACATACCCTTAATCTCGACCATGTTGGCAAACCTTGAGCCCTTCGATTTTGATGGCTACTCAACATAATATGAACCCTATATATACATATATAAACATATAAAATTTTAATATATAATTAGATATTATTTGCATAAAAAGAAATAGACTTAAAATTAATGCTTCTAAAGACATTAAACTATATAAGTACTAAAATGTTACTTACTCATTCATAAATGGGCACTGTGCAAAACCACTGGAGCTCAACATCCGACGTTGTCCAATTGGTTGATATTAGTCTTTCTTAGTCTTTCAAGGTGCAGATCATAAGACTGTAGTAAAATAACAAACAGATCATCGTTTTTTTTATAATCAAATGCTATTTGGTGTGGTTCATAGCAACTTATTATTTTTAGATAACAAGGTAAACAACTATCATTTAGAATATTCTATGTTGAGAGAACACACTCCTTTTTTATAAGTTAGCTTGATATTTAATCTCACGTAATTCTTACATTTCAAAAAAAAAAAAAAAACGCTTGTTTTTTCACTCCAATTGAACATGAACTCCTCTAATTATTCACAAAACACAGATATGACGTGGGAAAATACAAATTTGCCAAAGCACAAATAAGGGAGCTGAAATTCATTTCAGGAAACGGAGAAACTCGCTTGCGAATAAAAATTTCCATATATAGAAGATTAAACCTTCAACAATTCCTGGAAAAGAAGCACAAGTATGTATAATTAGGAGATAATCAAAGGCATAATTAGTTAATGTCTGACATAGCACATTTTCCTCAGACAGAAATATAGACTGGAATTTTTTTTTTTGACATTTACAGCCTTCTCCATCCTACTCATTTCACAGTTTCACTTGTTAACTTGAACACAACCAAATATAGCTCAGTTGCTAATAAATATAGTAAAACTAAACATCTTTTGCATGAACCCTCTTTGAACTGTAATGCATGTAAACATTTTGAAATGATCAAAGTATTCATTTTTAGCTGTAAGTTGACATGGAGATACCTGCTCTTTCTGTTTGAAAATGGCATCAATCTTCTTCATGTACACATCAGTTAGCTTCTGCATTGAATAAAAGTGTGAACACATTTACTGAAATGAACAGATACTTGCGTGTTTATGAACTAAAAAGAGATTACTACCTGCAAATCACTCGACAAATCCTTCACGTTATCTTCAGAGAGCTTCTTCTCCTGCAAAACAAAGTCGAGGTTAAGAAGGTTTTGAAGTGAAGATTTTGAAAACAAATATACAAATTCAGGCAATTTATTTATTCAAACCTTTTCAAGTTTTTCATAAGCTTTTAGAGCATCTCTTCTTATATTCCGTATAGCAACCTGTACGGGTTTAATTTAGAAGAACTACATATGAATACACCAAAACCAAACACGATATTTCAAACCTGTCCATTTATGGTACAAAAAACTTCAACTCTAACTATGAGTATGATTGCCATATGTCATCTACGAATACACAGAAACAAGACGAAACCCCCCAATAACATGTAACAAGACTTGGACTTGGGAATTTGGGTAGGTGAGAAAATGTAAACATTTTTATTCTCCTTTATTTTTCGAGTTCTATGTGAGCCACTAACACAATTTTAATCCATCAAAGCTTATATATATGCCTTGTAAGTTGTAATCACTACTACTAAATCATTAAAGCCGAGGACTACCTGGTATGGTGGAGGGCTGGTGGCTGCTGCTGGTGCAGCGATGGTGTCGTTGTTGCTGGTGCAGCGAAAGCTCGTGTTTGCTGCTGCGCAGATCTGGTGGCAGTATATAAAGTTTATGGGAAAAAAAAAATTATCTTAAGATTGTAGGAAGAAATATAATGGACAAACAATTTATAAGAAGTAAAGAATTATATTTATTTAAATTATAATTACATTATTGAAATAAAATACATACAATTTATAAATCATAACTTAAATAAAAGGAAGATAAAGTTTAGAAATGACCGAGTCCCGTGTAACACACGGTGTCCTTAAGATAATTTTTTCCGCTCACCGTGGGTGTTTGAGTACTCCGGAAACTTATCTCCCAGGATAAAACGATCTTGCGCAGAAATTAGACACCACTAACTTACTGCTCTGACGAACTTTCCTGTGTCTGAACTCTATTAAAATGGAACCTAATTCTAGATTGGAAATACAAAAAAAAAATATTTATGCTTTCTTTTTCTTTTCTTCTTTGATGTCTTGTGTTGTGTTGTGTTGTGTTGTGTTGTGTATTTTTCCTCTCCATTGCATCTCATATATATACACATAAGAGAGCCTAAAAGGTAATAAATTATGAGCCGAACGGCTCAAGGAAAAAATCAAAACAGCCCAAACGGGCATAAACAATTAATAAGAAAACGTTTCCTCGTTTCCTACTGTTTTCCTTTGATTTAATTTATCAGTTTCTTACTGTTTTCCTTTAAATCAATTTCCAACGGCTTAAAAGCCGTTACTGTTTTTTCATTCAATTTCTAACAACTTGAAGCTTAAAGTGGTAGTATTTATTAATTAAAAAAAAAAACTGTTCGTTCATGAATTAAATGATAAACCTCCTTCCTTTGGTGACCCCTCATAATGAAGGATATCCACTTGAAGAAGAGAGTGATAGTATTTTCTATTGAGGTGTGATTTAATGATTACCTTCAATCCCTTTATAATTTTTTTAGTTTATTCATTTTGACCTTATAGCCACTCATAAATTTTAATTGGAAAATGTTTAGGGAAGTAAAATTGACTTCCAAAATGCTTGCCAACTTGATCAAAATTTCATTAATGCAATAAGCTTTCATAACTTTATTTACTCATGTTTAATATTGAATTGATGTTAATAATGACCTCCTGTTACCTATAAAATAGAGTGTCTTATCATCACATAAATGTAAATAAAAATTATAATTATTATGTGAAAATTTCTTATAATTAAAGGATTTTAATTAAGATATATATATATATAAATCATCTTTATAATAAAATCAAACAATTTTAAATCTAAGGACATCAAAATGTGCTTCAACATTAAAAACATAATGTCGTGGCATTACACCTTTGAGTTTTTTAGATGGGGTAAATTGAAATGATCCAAGGCATGTCAAAAATTATGCCAAGGCATTGAACTCACTTGAAAGTAGCTGGGGTTGAAATTACATTAACAGACTGCAGCAAAAAAAAACAACATGCTGAGGCATTACAACCTTGCGTTTTTAGCTGGGGAAATTTATAAATTAAGCCAAGGCATGCTAAATCTTATGTTGAGGCATTCAACACGAGGGTTTCTTGGCCGTGGATAAAAATTTTAATGGGCTGCAACATTAAGAACATCATACCGAGGCATTACATCTTTGAGTTGTTTAGCTTGGGAAATTTCTGAACTATACTGAGGCATGCTAAAACTTATGACAAGGCATTCAATAAATGAGTTTTTGGCCAGGAAATTTTGATGGAACTATGCCATGACATTAAAATTGGAAAGCTGTAGCACGTGTTTCGAATTCTTCTTATATATCCTACCCTAAATGACCAAAACCCTAAAAAAAAAGGATAACCACTAACCGCTTCATTATTTCGTTTTCTTCTCCTAAAATCTCTCATTTTGTTCCATTATTCTTCAAACTTATTCCATTCTCTTCATCAATCGAACATTAATATTTGAGTATTGAGCCCTAATTTCAATATTATACATCAATTTTATTGCAGTAATTCAAGTATTCACAATTACATTGGAATTAGGTTTTGCCAATGGAGGTTCAACCTTGTCATCCATGGAGGTTTGTGGCTTAATACTCAACAAGTACTCAATTACTTTCCATAGATGAAGTTGTGAATATTTAGTGAAATTTAGAAGTTTTTATTAGAAAAGTTGAGTTTTGTAAACCTAGCTTGGATATTGCTTTAATGAATTATTTTGCTTTAAGTTGATTGGAATTGATTTTTTGGAATACAAAACTCCAATCTTTGAACCATGGCTCCAACAAGAAAGGTTGGTGATAAGTGTAAGGTTTATAAGTGTTGGCAATTTTCGTGGATAAAATATTTGATTGTAATCAAGTTTATAGGCTTATTATCAAGTCTCTCAAGCAAAGCCGAAGAAATACTCAAGTTCCAGATAGCTATACTTCAGGTATATATTCTATAACTATCACCCATAGCATTACATCATGCATTCACTAGCACATGCTTATAATACTTATAATTTTTTATTGGTGCTAAATTTGTTAATATATTTTAATATTTTTATGATGTGTTCTAAAGCCTATTAAATTTTTAGTGAGCTTTTCATAAACAAGCCCGAATAAAAATAATCTTAATGTTATTAGGTTGTCACTATCACTTATATAAATACATTCGGATTGAATTGGCATATAGGTTTGTCAAAGAAAAAAAAACAAAAACACTAGTGCCATCGAAAACAAAAGAAAAGAATAGTCTGATTGGTTTATCTTTCTCCTTTTTGGTTAATTCAAGTATAGCGTGAGGCAAACCTTTCTCACCTTTAGTTAATTCAAGTTGTGTGCCGACAACCTTCAAGAAATCATATAAATATATTAATTGGCAAGGTTAATTATATTGGACAAAGGAATTAGGCTAGACATCGTTTAGAGATCAGCACTGTCATTGTTAATCCATCAAGAGATATCAACTTGTTCGGCAATTATGAGTGAATTAATTTGTGATCAGATTTATTTCTCTACACTCCCATATTTTTTTAGTAAATTTATTTCATATTTTATTATTCATATAGCTTATTATTTATTATATTCTTTTATACATGCATCAAATAATTTTATGTGTGATCTTAATTATTTGATTTGATTATTATAATTTAAAGAAGCTAATTTTATTGAACCTGTGTTTAATATTTTTTTTTTCTAGAATTACTAGTGGATTTGTATTCAATTCATGACTCAAAATTACTGAATTTGACGGGTTCAATTGATCTCATGGAACTCGAATAGATTGAAACGTTGGTCTGGATCCGCACACTTGGCTTGTGGAGACTGTGAAGGGAGCGACGGCTCTTAAGTAAATTACATAGGGGACTTTTTCTGTGAGGGGTACTCTAAGACTTGGCCTTGTAATTAAACATTTATTTTCATTGTGGATAGTTAGGTACGGACCGATTGTTTTTCTCTTAGGTCATTGTTGTGGCCTAGGTTTCCACCTAAAAATCTCTTGTGTTATTCTTTAATTCTGCATTTTTTTACACGCGATTGCATGACTGGCCGTTGTATTTAGGTTACATAATTAAAATATGTTAAAATTAAAAATAACATATTCATCCCCTCTAGGTATAGTTGGTTTGTAACTAAAAACTTTTAATTGGTATTAGAGTAGGTCACTAGATAAATTTAATGATGCCTAGGACCTTGTTATGGATCATTTGAGAAAAGGTTCTTCTACAACCCGTCCACCCTACTTTGATGGGTCTAACTACCTATATTAGAAAGCTCGCATGAGAGCCTTTTTATGTTCCTTAGATGAAAGTGTATGAAATTCTATGCTCTATGGTTGGGAGCCATCTAAGGCTACCAATGATAATGTAATCACACTTAAGCCTAGGATTGAATGGACTATTAAAGATAAAATTGGTAGTGATTGGAATCAAAGGGGCATTAATGCCATTTTTAGTGTTGTGTTGCCAGATGAATACTGACGTATTTCTAATGTTGAAACTGCTAAGGCTGCTTGGGACACTCTAGAGGTTGCCCATGAGGGCACGTCCTAAGTTAAACGAACTAAACTTCAAATGCTAGCTACAAAGTTTGAAAATCTTAGAATGGAGGAAGATGAAACATTTTCTAAATTTTATGCTAAACTGTGTGATATTGCTAACTCATAATCAAGTCTTGGAGATAAAATTGATGAATGTAGGTTAGTTCGAAAAGTCTTATGCTCACTACCAGATCGTTTCCAAGTGAAAGTTACAACAGTAGAGGAAAGCAAAGACATTAACACCATTAAGATACAAAAATTTGTTGGCTCAATTCAAACCTTTGAGATGAATCTTCGTACACGCAAAAAGAACAAAGGAGTGGCTTTCAAGACCACTAACAAAGATGATGATAACTGTGATGACTCTATGGATAATGAAAAACTTGTCTACTTGGCTAGAAAATTCAAAAGAATGTTCAACAAAAAGAACTCACAAAATAAGGGTCAATCTAGTCGTACTAGAGATCATAAGACAAAAGAACTTAAGCCCATGAGTTCTGATGGTAAGAAATCTAAACTCACTGGATCTCAATGTTTTGAATGCAATGGTTTTGGTCACTTTGTAGCTGAGTGTGCCAACAAGAAGAAGAAAGCTGGTAGAGCTTTCAATGTGACTCTTAGTGACTCAAAAAGTGATTAGAACCATGCTAGTGACTCAAACGATGGTGACACTAATTACCTAGCCTTTACTGCAACTATTGATGGATAGTCCAGTAACTCTGACTTTGACTCAGACAATGAAATAAGTAAATTTAACTCTATTCTTTCAATGTTTAATGTAAATAGTTTTGAAGAATCGTTCCTTGATTTAATTAATTGTAAGAAGAAAAAGATAAGCTACTCATAACTATGACAAAGCTGAGTGATCAAATTAAGTCTCAAGAGATTAATTTGTCAATTCTAGAAAAAGAAAAAGTTGAACTGTCTGAGCATGTTGACCTATTGAGTTTGGGTCTTGAAGATATCAAAAAGGAAAATGCAAAGCTTGTGCAAGAACTAGAACAGTCAAAGGAAACGGTAAAAAGGCTAACCATTGGAGCTAAAAGATTAAATAAAGTCATTGATTATGGAAAGCCCTTTGGAGACAAGAGGGGACTAGGCTATGTGGATGAGCATTCTACGCCATCATCTTTAAAAATAGAGTTTGTTAAACCTTTTAATCTTTCCCCCTCACTCCTTACACACATAACTCCTACATCTACTGCTAAATTTGTTCTCATTTGCCATGATTGTGGTAGAAAGGGACATATTAGACCTAGGTGCAGAATATTACTAAGCTCTAAATGGCCTGATCATAATATTCATGCATAATACTCTAGAAACGATAATAATGCTCATTTATATAGTTCACACTCATCAAAAGTTAAACACATGATAACTCAATTGAAAAATAACTCTCCTAGGACATATGAAATTGAGAAATCTAAATCTATTCCTATAATTCAAGCCAAAACTAGGAAGGGCTGGGTCAAGAAATCTGAAAAAATATTATTTTGTAGCCCACATAGCATTTAAAGTTAAGTCTACTACTGCTGATAATGGGTGTTCTAGACACATGACAGGTGATCATTCCCTATTTAAAACTTTTGAAGAATATAATGAAGGAACAATTACTTTTGGTGATGGAAAAAATTTAAGATTTTGGGAAAAGGTACAATTCAGATAGATGGGATTCCTAAAGTAGATGATGTTTTATTTGTTGATGGACTTAAAGAAAATCTAATAAGCATCAGTCAAATCTGTGATAAAATCTATAGTGTGCAATTTACCAACAGTCATTGTATTGTAACTAATCCCAATGGTATATGCATGCTTAGAGGAACTAGGTCTCATGATAATTGTTACTGCATTGACATAGCTCCCACTTTTACTTGTAATCTTGCCCATAGTGATTCTATTAATGTATGACATCAAAAGATGGGACATAGAAACTTTAATGACTCGATCAATTTGAGTAGAAAGGAAATTGTACGTGGTGTACCTAAACTTTCTAAAACTAAAAAAACATTCTACTAATCATGCCAACTTAGCAAACAAACTCGCCATTCTCATAAGAAACTTAAAGGAATTAACACAAGTAGGACACTTGAATTGATTCACATCGACCTAATGGGCCCTATAAAAATTGAAAGTTTAGGTGGTAAGAAATATATCATTGTTACTGTCAATGACTACTCTTGTTTTACTTAGGTCAATTTTTTGAGAGGGAAATCTGATGTATTTGATGCCTTTAGTGAGCTTTTCATAAACAAGCCCAAATAAAAATAATCTTAATGTTATTAGGTTGTCACTATCACTTATATAAATACATTAGGATTGAATTGGCATATAGGTTTGTCGAAGAAAAAAAAAACAAAAACACTAGTGCCTCTGAAAACAAAAGAAAAGAATAGTCAGATTGGTTTATCTTTCTCCTTTTTGGTTAATTTAAGTATAGTGTGAGGCAAACCTTTCTCACGTTTAGTTAATTCAAGTTGTGTGTCGACAACCTTCAAGAAATCATATAAATATATTAATTGGCAAGGTTAATTATATTGGACAAGGAAATTAGGCTAGACGTCATTTAGAGATCAGCAGTGTCATCGTTAATCCATTAGGAGATATCAATTTATTCGGCAACTGTGAGTGAATTAATTTGTGATCAGATTTATTTCTCTACACTCCCATATTTTTTTAGTCAATTTATTTCATATTTTATTATTCATATAGCTTTTTATTTGTTAGGTTCTTTTATACATGCATCAAATAATTTTATGTGTGATCTTAAATATTTGATTTAATTATTATAATTTAAAGAAACTATTTTTATTGTACCTGTGTTTAATATTTTTGTTCTAGAATTACTGGTGGATTTGTGTTCAATTCATTATATATTTTGCATATGCTAGTTTAGGATTATTTGTTATTGAATCCATTAACACACACTTTGCACTTGTGCTATTTGTGCTAACTTTTCTGGTACTAAGGTTGATATGTTCGGTATTTCTTGTAGAGATTATGAAGGGAGCGATGACTCGTAAGTAAATCACATAGGGGGATTTATCTGTGAGGGTAGTCTAAGACATGGCCTTGTAATTGAACATTAATTTTCATAGTGGATAGTTAGATGGTTCGGTAGATCGGTGGTTTTCTTCTTAAGGCATTGTTGTAGCCTAGGTTGTTTATGCCTAAAAATCTCATGTGTTATTCTTTAATTCTACATTTTCTTCACACGCGATTGCATGTCTGGCCATTGTGTTTAGGCTATATAATTAAAATTTATTAAAATTGAAAACAACCTATTCACCCCCTTAAGGTATAGTTGGTCTGTAACTAAAAACTTTCAATAAGGGCAAATGGAAGTTTGTACAAGAAGAATTTGACGAAACTAGGTTCATTAGTAGCTGAGAGGAATAAGAACATTCTGGAAAGAGGTATAGATTTTATAGACTATGGGTATCTTGGAATAACAGAAAAAATTACAGTCTTAGAATGAATAAGGATTTCTAAAGGTCCTCAAGCAATAGTAATGTTGATTATTTGAGAATTATATGCAAATGTTTCAGAGGGTAGGAATGGTAGAATAATGGTTAGAGGTGTGAATGTAGCTTTTAATAGATGGAGCATTAATGCATATTATGGGCTGAAGGACATACAAAATGAAGAATATGAAGTCTATTTAGAGAATGTGGACTATGATAAAGTGATTCAAATCTTGACAATACATGGAGTATAATGGAAAATAATTAATGGTAAATACAAGAATTTTGATGCCAAATATTTGAGAAATATTTTCCAAATTTGACAATACTTTGGTTGCTTCAGGTTGATTCCAACCACTTATTACAGCTCTATGGATAAAGAACATGCTATTCTTCAGTTTGCTATTCATATAGGAAAACAATGGATGTTGGGTCAATAATCCATCAGAGAATTCTACCATCTACAAATCATCATCATATGAGCTACTTATTTCCCCAACTCATCACTGCACTATGTGACAAAGCAGGGGTTAAATGTTTGTCGGATGAGGTGTTACTACAACCAAGGGATCTCTTGACCTAATCATACATAAGGAGCCTCACTACTAGCCCAAAAATTGCACAATTTAATAGGAAAACATCTTCTTAATAAATGACAATGAAGATCAATTTAGGAAGTTCGACGATGAAGAGATGAAACAACTAAAAGTATACCAATATCAATAACAAGAGTGGTTATGCAGAAAAATGCATTTTCAAGTTGAATATATGCACAACCCATTCATGAGATGCAATGGCTACAACTGTCTCAGTCCAATATAGATTGTATTCATTTGAGAAGAATTCCAAAATATCAAGGACATAATTATATTTTTCGACCACTTGAAGATGAGCATGAAGGAAAGATTGAAAACCTTGATAATTTTAAGAGGTTAAGGGTTTAACCTAGATCAAATTTAGAGAGCTTATTTGAAAAACCTTTTGGGACATGTTTGTTTATGTCAAATTCTCAGTATCTTAGGTCTATAATGTATATGTGTATGCTTATCCACTTTTTTCAACCACAGTTTAACTTTATATCGATCTAATCTATTTCACATAGATGTATTTTAATATTGTTAGATTGAAGTTGAATGTATTTTTGAAGGAAATATTTTGACTAAGTTGTTTGTTAATGTCATATTCTCTATATCTTAGGTCTTTATTGTATATCTTTATGCTTATAGACTTTTTTTTATCATAGTTCGATTTCATATTGACCTAATTTTTTTCACATGAACGTGGTATTTTAAGATTGTTAAATTAAAAATGAATATATTCTTTCTACAATGGTTAGTTTCTAATACAAGAAGGACCTGTCTATTTAAAAGGAAAAAAATAAGGTTACATGGACTTTCATTTAAAATGCATGAAATTGTGACTCATGAATATTGCAAACACCTTGTGACAGAACGACATGAAGCCTACATTGGCATAAAAAATTAAAATATTTTGAGTAATGCAAAACTTTATGACATTGTTTACAATGCTAGTTGGTACGTAAATTTCTTTATTCAATATTTCTTTTGAATAACATGTATAGCCTATAATGAAAATATTCCAATTATGTACAATTTTATGGCATTATCTTTCTCATTCTAAACTAAATTCTTATAACACATTAATGACCTATACATACCACATAAAAAACAATATATGAAAAATTAATACAATAAAAATAGATTACACATACTTTTAAGAAAAGTCTTATTATGCAGTATATTAACCACCACAAGTACACCATTAATTTATGAGGCTAAATTTAATGTCCTCATTGTCTATACATTGACTGCTAAAAATTATACAAGAAATTAACACAACAAGAAACTAAAATTATATTGTAAACGTGGTTAAGAAAACAATTTACATAAGCAGCTCATTGTCTTTTGCATGAAACAACTCATAGCACATATTTTTTTCCTATAAATAGTAATGTCTTCATGTTTAATATTGAATAGTAAATTACCAGTGGCTTAAATTCAACAATCTTCGGTGCATATATACCACAATCTCTAATGTAAAATACATAAGTGAGATTCATTTGTATAAGTATTTCTTTTGCAATGAAAAATAAAATTTAATTATTACAAAGGGATGTGTTGTTTTCAAGTTAATCTCACAAAAAATTGCTGCACCGAAACTTTCTTCCTTTTGTTCCGAAACATTTTCCAAGGTTTCGTCAATTTAAAACTTTTATGTCATGTCTATTAGTCTCGTATACTTCACACTAACCAATGTAATCAGGAAACATCTCATATATACTTTGCCCAAGTCTCTTTAATGGGGCATCTCGAATTTGCAATAGAAGAGAGTCATATACATGTATTTCTTGTTGTCGAGATCGAACTCTAATGCAATTTAATGGTCATTGAAGATATAATCCAATATAAGGTATCTAACTCATAACAAGGCCTTCCAAATTCAAGATCTGCTCCTCATACATAATTTGTTAAAGTTCAATTTAAATACCAGTCATACACTTCATTTATAGCTTTTGCCTTATTCTATTGATCCTTATGGCCCATTAAGCGTGGTTCTATAAATACTTCATAATGACAATAAAATAAGCATACAAGTATAACTTAGGGATACAAAAATAGGGATAACCTAACTTTAATAAATTAATAATAGTGGTAAGATAACATTAACAAATAATTTTGTCAAAATATACTATAAAGATAAGTAAAATGATTTTAAAAACCATAATTTTCTTAATAATCAAATGAAAGCATTATATTAAAATGAATTAAAATTCAATTAAAAAATGTTAAAATATAAGATAAACATATGAAGTACATTCATTAGATATGAAGTAACATTATGAAATAACGAAGTCGATATGCATACATTTAAACCTTAAAATGTATTAAACTTAAGAAAAAAAGTATTTAACTATCATAAAAGCATGTAACTTGTACATTATGACCGAGATGAAGTCGAACTATAGAAAAACAAGTCAATAGGCATAAACGAACATTTATGAATATAAAGGGATCATACGACATTAACAAATAATCTTGTCCAAACAAATTAAACAAAACAAACAATATTGTCTATTCATGCATATTAACTTCAATTAAACAATCATGGACAAATCTCAAATATTACTCCTAAGCATGTAAAGTTTTTCATTGGTAAAATTTACATGGATAAGGTCAATCACAAAGAAGTAGTAGTCCATTGTTAATCATCCACTAAGACAAATTTATTTAGGGCAAATATGTAATTTCTTTCTCAACAATCACAGTCCGCAATCAATATGCTGGAAATATAAACGATAAAAAAATGTTAGTGTTAAGACTAATATATAAACAACATTAATTTATCATTATATTAAATTACATCCACTTAGTTCAATAAAATAATACTTATTAAGTTAAACAAGTTAGTTTCAAGCTTAAACAAACAATGGAACCATACTGCATTTGTTGTCCCTTTACTAGGGTAGCTAACATTGATGTTATCCCTAAAGACAATTATGAAAACTCTCATTAATAAAATCAAAATAAATATTAAGGATAGAAGTATACGATTACATAAATGTGAAAATACTTACACTATATTACCCCATTCCTTTTCCAGTCATGTTATGAATGAAATATATTGGTCTGATTCATAATTATTAAAGATAGTAAAGTTTTCTTGAGCATCCATTGAGGTCACCCTCAAAGAAGTTGTTGTTTTACATAACTTCATATTCCTTTGGTTTTTCTTGTATGCCTAATATGGTAACCTCAAATGTGGACCAACATATCTATTTTTTCTCATATATTTCTTGGTTTATGTTAGATCTAACACAATCGTGCACGAGCTTGGATCATTTTGAGGTATGACCTCTAATTGTCTTTCACAATAATTTTATTTTTTAAAAACACTTTGACTACCAACTTCTTATTTTCGTTTACTTTTTTAGACTTCACATATGTATCCTCAACTTTCATAGTCGAATCAACATTTTTAGTCATTCATTTATGTTTCTCAACCCCATATCCTTCTTTATAATTTTCATCCTTGTCCTCAACTTCAAAATTTGCCTCAACCACTACAACATTTTCATGTTCATCTTTAATACCCACATCGACTCCTTCAAACACATTTAGTTGTGTATCACACCTAACATTAATGCCAATTTTGATGTTCTTATCATCATTCATGGAGTGCTTGTTTCTATGTGGCTATCAAATTTAGCTGAGACAGTATGTTGGTCTTGTTTAACACATCTAACATACTTGCCAATATTATTTTAATCTCTTTTATATCTTGTTTAGCACTCAACAGTTCTTTCATCACCTGAAATAAAATAATAATGTATAAGCATACGCATATGTGGTGGGAAGTTACAAATGAAGTACGTAAAAGAAAATTAAGAAATAAACAAAAACAATCTTCCCTAAATCAAGTGTTAGAATACTTAATGTTCACGTTTGACCTAACACATTATAG
This sequence comes from Elaeagnus macrophylla, assembly GCA_029378325.1. NCBI lineage: Eukaryota > Viridiplantae > Streptophyta > Magnoliopsida > Rosales > Elaeagnaceae > Elaeagnus > Elaeagnus macrophylla. The sequence continues at coordinate 53,248,099 of CM055641.1, read as the reverse complement.
TCTATATATGTTGATTATTTTATTAATAAATTATATAAAGTTAAATAATTTTACATTATCAATGGATGTTGTGGTAGATGAAGATTTATAACATTCATTAATCACATTTTTCTTCCGTTTCTTTTCCACATGTCAAACATTACCAAGGCCTTCATCACCAAACTTTTGAACCATTTATCTCTTTGCAGCAAGACTTGATTGGTAATACAATACTTCCTTTCTTCATCAGATGGACATAACATGTCTAAAATCATAAGTTGTAAATAAATTTATTATGAATTTAGTTAAAATAAATGAATGATTAAAAAATAAAGTACTACTAAATTTAATTTAATTAACCTTCAGTATTTCCATCACTTTAGCTAAAGTGACTCCTATCCAATATTTGAACATCAACCATCAACCTGTCTTCTTATTTTCTTAATTCAAAATTCTAGGCAATGCATCAAATGCATGTTATTTACTAAATCATTAACCAATACAGATATGGCTTTGTAAGCTCAAACTTGCAATGCCAGTGAAAAACATTACACATTATACGATGATGTTGCATAAGATTTGTTCAATGTTTTATCTCCTATGTTCTCTTTATCCTCAACATCATCTTCCTTTTCCTTTTCTTCAATTTCTTCTTCATGTCTCCAATTTATTCTTTTTCTTTGTAACTCTATCAACCATATTATTTTTCAACCTTCTAACAGTAAAGTCATATACAACCTTTCACCGTAGGAAGTTGTTAAAATTTTCAACATCTTCCACAAGGCATAAGTGTTAAAAATGATATGAGAAAAATTCTTTGTATTTTCTTGATGTTTGATTTATACAAAATACATGTATTTATACTAGAAATAAGAAAGTCAAAACGATAATAATTTAGTACGATATATCTACCATATTAAGTTTTAATTTACTTTCCTATTTATCTCAACACTCCCCTTCTAGTTGGTGCATATATGTTCCACATGCCCAACTTGTCTAAAAACTTTAAGAACACTCGATTTGAGGCTGCTTTGGTGAGAATGTCAGCCAACTGATCTTCTGAACAAATCTTTGATAATTCCACAATCTTTCCATTCAACTTTTTCTTGATAAAAAATATGTCTACCTCGACGTGCTTTGTACGATCATGTTGAACTAATTATGTGTGATATCACACACTGCTTTATTGTTACAAAATATTTAGACAGGTTGTTCAGAAGGCAAATTCAAATCTTGTAAAAGAAGTCTTAGCCATAATGCCTCACAAAGTACATTTGCTAAACCTCTAAATTCAGCTTTTGCACTTGAGCGAGCTACAATGTTTTGTTTCTTGCTTCTCCATGTCACAAGATTACCTCCTATAAAGGTGAAGTAGCCAGAAGTAGATCGTCTACCCAATCAGCATCAGTATATGCTTCTATACTTTGATAGTTTGTGTTTTTGGTGAATAATATTCCTTTTTCGAGAGAAGACTTTAGATATCTCAAAATGCGAATAACTGCATTCATATATTATTCTCCAAAACTATGCATAAATTATCTGACAATACTTAAAGCATAAGTCAAATTTGGTCTAGTATGAGATAAGTTCATTAACCTCCCTACAAATCTTTGGTATCTTCCTTTGTCAACTAGTACCTGGTTGGATTCAACACACAATTTTAGACCTTCTACCGGTGTATCAACTGGTTGACATGTTGACATACCAGTCTCTTTTAGTAGATCCAAGGCATATTTTATTTGAGATAAAAAAAATTTCATTCTTTGATCAAGAAACCTTGATCCCAAGAAAATACTTTAAGAACCTTTCATTTCAAATTCTGTAGATAAATAACTTTGAAGAGCTTTTCTTTCTTCAAGATCATTTCCTGTTACGATCATATCATCCATATATACAATAAGTATAGTGATCTTACCATATTGTTTCTTTAGGAATAAAGTATGCTCTAAATTGCTTTGCTGATAGCCAAATTCTTTTATAGACAATGTGAACCTACCAAACTATGTTCTTGTAGATTGCTTTAATCCATACAATGATTTCTTTAATCTACACACTTTTCCATTATGGATTTCTAATATCATACTCCTTAATGGGAGATCCATGTAGACTTCTTTAGATAAATCTCCAAATAGAAAAGCATTCTTTACGTCAAATTGATATAATGGCCAATCTAGATTTGCAACTAGGGATAACATGACTCGAACAGTGTTCATTTTTGCTACAGGTACAAAAGTCTCTGTATGGTCAATCCCATATGTTTGAATGTATCATTTTGCCACCAATCTTGCTTTATAAGGTTCAATCATACAATTTGTTCGGTACTTCACTGTAAAAATCCATCGATATCCAACAACTTTCTTTATTGATTGGCAATCAAGAAGTTCCCAAGTCTTGTTTGTGTGTAAGGATTTTAGCTCCTCATTCATAGCAACTTTTCACTTTGGGTCAGCTAAAGCTTCATACACACTATTAGGAATAGATATAACAGATACTTGATTCACAAATGACATGTTTGATTTTGACAAACGATGGTTAGGCACATAGTGACTCATGGGATATTTTACTTTACAAGAAAGTTCGGGTTCATATGTGGGTCTAGGAATACCTCTTGTATGACGTTGTGGTAATTGTCTTCTATTTGTCTCAAGAACAACTTCAATAAGCGATTGGTGTGATATATCGACAGGAGATGGAGCCATATTATCCAAATGACTTGGTTTCAGGCTGAGAAGTACTCAATTCGTCAATGGGGTGTTCATCACTTATCCCTTCTATTATTTGATTCTCATTAGCATTTTGATCTAATGTCATACCACTTGTATCTAATTCATATATTTCCTAGTTCGGTTCAATCTGTGAGTCATAAATAGTGTAATCCAATGCTATGCCACTTATATCTAAGCTGCCCACATTTTGGTTTTCACTTTCATCATAATCGAGAGTTTAAATTTCCTTCTAATACTCCCCTTGAAATTCAGCTCTAGAAAAGTATATTGTATCTTCATGAAAGACAACACCCATTGTGACAAATAATTTTTGAGATGGGGGATGGTAACATCGATATCCTTTTTGATGACTAGCATACCCAACAAAAATATATCGCAATGCTTGAGGAGTTAATTTTGTGCTTTGATGTTTGTGTAGGTGTACAAACACCATACAACCAAAGACATGAGGGGGTAAATTTGAGACAATTGGGCAACAACTGCATCTATTAGGATTTGGAATGGTGTTTTGAAATTGACGGTGCTAGAGGGGACCGATTAATTAAATAGGCTGCATAAGTGAGTGCTTCTATCCAATAGGATAATGGCATATGAGCTTCAATTAATAAAGCTTAGACCATGACCAACAAGTGTCGATTCTTGCACTCTACCACCCCATTTTGTTGCAGTGTGATGGCGCAAGTTGTGTGATGAATCATTCCTTGTGTCTCCAAAAATTGTTGAAGCTTAGTACTTTGGTATTTTCCACCATTGTCACTCCAAAAAACTTGAATCTTTGTACGATATTGAGTTTCAATCATTTTATGAAACTTTTGGAATAACGAGTTCACTTCATTCTTAGATTTCATCAAGCATAGCAATGTCATCATTTTATAGTCATCAATCAACTTTACAAACTACCACGACCCACCCAAAGTAGTAACTTTAGAAAGGCCCCAAACATCAGAGGAATAGTCATGAAAGGAAGTGGACTTTTGTTCAATCGTAATGAAAATGAAGCACGATGATTTTGTGCAAGTTTACAAACATCACAGTGAAAACTTGAAACATCAGCTGCTAAAAATAAACTGAAAAATAACCTTTTTAGATAACCAAAGGAAGCATGCCCAAAATGGCGAGCCATAGCCATATTTCTTTCATTTTTCTTTCTTTAGAACTAACAATTGTCAGTGCTTGTTGTGGGCTTTCAATACTCTTTGAGTCCAAATCCAAGTAATATAGCTTCCCCTGTCGAATACCACAGCCAATCATTTTCCTAGTTTTGATGTCCTTAAACACACAACAATCAGGCCAAAAAAATTACAACACAAGATAAGGCAGTGGTTATTTGAGAAACAGACAAAATGTTATAATCTAAAGATGGAATAACTAAAACAAACTCTAATTTTAATGTATCAGTCAGAGTTAAAGATCCTTCCCCAATGATTGGGGTTGAAGTACCATTTGCAATGAAGGCAAATTCTTTTGTAGAGGGTATGAAACATGTCTAGCATCCTTTGTCATGTGATTTATTGCACCCGAATCAATTATCCATGTATTATTCAAAATAGATGTTAAAATATTTAAAGTCTTACCAATATTATCTGCAGATATTACCAATATCGAAATTTGTCAATAATTTCATTTGTTGCCTTGGTTTGAATAATCGAAACAGATTTGATTCTTGAGGATTCAATTTGGTCACTCATTTTATCTCCCCCCCCCCCCCCCCCTTTTTCTCCCTTTATTTTCTTTTTTTTTTCTTTTTCGAATCTTTCCCCTTTTTTTTCCTTCTTTTTTTTTTCTTTCTTTCTTGGTCTTTCTTGAAAGATGGTGCTTGTGAACAGTTGGTGGGCGAATAGCGATAGTGCTTGGTACAACGACACTAGGCATGTCGCTGTGGGTTGGCGATGGCTGGAGTAGTGAGGGTGAACAGTGACGGTGCTTATAAGGATGAACAATGGTAGGAGTAGTGAAAAACGACCAACAAGATTTCAATTGGGGGTAAGGAATGGGTGGTTCAATTTTAAGATGATGATGGTGGGTTGCGAGTGACGTAAAATGGGTTTCAACGGGTGTTGGGGGTTGGCTGTTTAGTTGTGGTGGTGAGTGCAAGACTATAGGCGATGGTTGTGGATTGGCGACAACTGGTGGGTTTTTTTTTGGTATGGTAGTTCTATCTATTTTGATTTTTCTGAATTGATGAAGTTTGATGTTTGATGAATCTAAAGTTTTGTAATTTTGAAACGAATAATCGATGGTAGGCTCTGAATTTTTAGGTATTGGATTTAATTTGGATTTTGAGTTTGGTTTAATTTGGATGGACTAATTTAGGATCAATATGATGTTTTTGAAACAAATGAATTAAAGAACCTGCTATGTTACCATGTTAAAATGATATGAGAAAAATTCTTTGTATTTTCTTGATGTTTGATTTATACAAAATGCATGTATTTATACTAGAAATAAGAAAGTTAAAAAATGATACTAATTTAGTATGATATCTCTACCATATTAGGTTCTAATCTACTTTCCTATTTTACATTAAATATTTATAACTTTCCTATTTATCTCAACGATAAGTAGTGAAGATTTATTTTTTAGGCCTTCTGTTCACCTAACAAGATAATTTCTAAAGCTACTATAAGTGATAAACGAAGAACATATTTATCCGTGTTCTTTGACAACCTTTTCTAAGCATCACATAATTTTGATTTAGTTATGATATTATCCTTCTTGAAATATTTCTGCTACAATCGACTTTCTAAACAGAGGATTTTGTCATCACCGATAAACATCATACCTATTATCAGGCTAAATTGATCATAACCAAAATGATGCACTCGTCCATTTATAATAATTATTAATTCCTTACCACCTTGGTTTCTACCTTGCATCATTAAAAGATGGTGAACCAAAGGTCCTGTAAACTCAATGGTATGCATCCTCAATAGAAAACCAAAGCTTGATTCCTCAAACAAATTTCTCACTTCAAACATATCTATTTTTTACTTTATTGTTTTAATCTCTTCAAGTCGAGACATATTTGAAATCTTCGTAATAAAATAATCATGACGTTATACACATGAAATATATTAATTATTTTCTAGTACAATTATCTACAGGGTCAAAAAATTACAAGGGTATTAACTAATTATGATTGGCATAAAAATGAGATTGTACCAACTATTAGGACATGTAACACATGATAACTATGATTTTTTTAACTAGTAGTCCCCCAAATGTAATAATAAAATAACATTTCAGTACGCTTTCATGTGTAAAAAAATAAGAGGAATAAAATGTTAGAAATTGAATGAAAAAAACAGTAACGGCTTTTAAGCCATTGGAAATTGAATTAAAGGAAAAACAGTAGGAAATGGATAAATTAAATCAAAGGAAAATAGTAGGAAACGAGGAAACGTTTTCTTATTAATTCTTTATGCCCGTTTGGGCTGTTTTTCTTTTTTCCTTGAGCCGTTCGGCTCATAATTTATTACTTTTTAGGCTCTCTTATGTGTAAATATATGAGATGCAATGGAGAAAAAAAAAAATACAACACAACACATCAAAGAAGGAAAAAGAAAGCATAAATATTTTTGTATTTTCAATCTAGAATTAGGTTCCATTTCAATAGAGTTCAGACACAAGAAAGTTCGTCAAAGCAGTAAGTTAGTGGTGTCTAATTTCTGCTTGTAGATCGTTTTATCCTGAGAGATAAGTTTTCAGAGTACTCAAACACCCACGGTGAGCGGAAAAATTATCTTAAGGACACCGTGTTTTACACGGGACTCGGTCATTTCTAAACTTTATCTTTTTTTTATTTAAATTATGATTTATAAATTGTATGTATTTTATTTCTGTAATGTAATTATAATTTAAATAAATACAATTCTATTTATAAATTGTTTGTCCACTGCATTTCTTCCTACAATCTTAAGATAATTTTTTCCCTTTTTCAAATCTATATTTTATGGACAAACAATTTATTGATAAACTTATTTTTCAGTTTTCTTCAAAAGAACGACATTAGACTGATGTAGCTTAAATCAACTTCTTATATCATCTATTGTTAAATTTCTGCAAATTTATTTTATCTTTATTTTACTGTTTGCTCTAACATGTTTTCTTTTGCAGATTTTGCATTGTAATGTATTAATGTTAATTCCAATTTTATTTAACTGTTCACTATCAGTATTGTTGCTCTCTCTATAATTGTTTTCTACTCTTACTGTTACCGTGTTTTCTTTCCTTTCATATCATACGGATAAAAAAAAAAAAAAAATTGGAAACGTTTTCCTCATTTTTTCAAGAAAAACTGAAAACTAAGAATTAATAGTTTCTGCTTTATTGACTTTATTGGTCTATTCATTCATATTTGTTTTTAAATTCATTTGTTAGTTCTTAATGTACTAAAGATTCATATTGATTTGCTGCAAATATATATAATTTACTACACTTTGTTAATTCCTTCTTTTATACTGCTTTCAATATATTACCCAATGTTGTTTAAATTAATTTCTCTTTGTTTTGCTCTGCTTGTAATACTTTTGTAATACTTTTTTATTTACAAATCAATACCTTTTTAATTTAAATATGGCCTTTTAATATACCTGATATTATTTGTTCAAACTAGAAACGTATGTGTAACTTTCCACCACATGAATTAACTTCTTCATCCTGCTGCAAATTGCTTTTATTATTATTATTATTTTCTTCAATATATTAATTAACTCATTTCTAAGTTTCTTTATTACCTTTTAATATATTGCTTTTGCAGATTCTTTGTTAAAACTCTAATTTCAGTTTTATTTTTATAATCTAACAAACTTTTATATGTATTATTCCTTTTAACAAACTCCAATTTCAGTACAATTTTGTTGCTTTAAATTGTTTTTCTTTTATTAATTTAAAAAATAAAGAAATAATAATAATTCTTTAATTCTTATAAGTAGTTCTAAGCTGTTTATTTGTATCATTTGTTAATATTATTTTGATAAACAATACAAATATTATTTGAAGGTTTTAACACTTTTGATTATTGAAACCAATTTTTCAGAAATATCAAAAATGATTTCTGAGATGATCACTCCTGACATTTCCACTGTGAATGCTGCTAACCCTTCTGTGGGTGGTTCAAGTGTGAACCAAGTGGTGAGGCCTACTGTGGCTCACGGGGTTACCCCAACGTTACCGGTTTCGGTTCCTATGAACCATGCTGTGGCAGAGAAACCGGAGAAGTTCAATGGATTGAACTTCAAGAGGTGGAGGAGTAAGATGTTGTTCTATCTTACCACCTTGAATCTAGCAAGGTTCTTGACTGAGGAATCTCCCAAACAACCTGAGGGTGAACAGGATTTTCAGTCTGCTAGTGCTATTGAAGCATGAAAGCATTCTGATTACTTGTGTCGGAATTATATTCTGAATGGCCTAAGTGACTCCTTATACAATGAGTATAATAAGGAGAAGACGGCTAAAGACTTATGGGAGTCATTGGACCGGAAGTATCAAACTGAAAATGCCGGTGCCAAGAAATTTTTGGTTGGTCGCTTTCTTGATTATAAGATGGTGGACAATAAACCAGTATGCAGTCAAGTACGTGAACTCCAAGATATCATAACAGAGATGCATGATGAAAGGATGGTACTAAGTGAGACCTTCCAAGTGGCAGCTATTATTGAAAAGTTGCCCCCTTCATGGAGAGAGTTCAAGGCCTACCTTAAGCATAAGCAAAGGGAAGTATCTATGCAAGACTTGCTTGTAAGATTCAAGGTAGAAGAAGACAACAAGGCTTCTTCCAAAAGGGGTAATATCCCATCAGCACCCAAGGCTAACGTGGTGGAGCATGGTCAAAACTCCAAGCACAACAAGTATATAGGCAAGGGTAAGGGCAAGTTGAATAAGGGTTCAAAGTTGAAACATAAGGAAGTAACTTTCAAGAAGTCAAGCTTCAAGGGGACTTGCTTTAACTGTCAAAGGACAGGGCACAAATCTCCAGACTGCACGTTTCCAAAGAGAAACAGAAACCATGAGGCAAACATGGTGGATGACACTCAAGACTTTTTTGACAGTGACTTGTGTGCAGTCGTCTCTGAAGTGAACCTGGTTGGATCCAACCCAAGGGAGTGGTGGATTGACACTGGTGCGACCAGACATGTTTGCTCAGACAAGGGGTTATTTACCACCTTTGAAGCTGTCAAGGAAGGTGAAAAGCTATTCATGGGCAACTCTGCAACTTCAGCTGTTGAAGGGCAAGGAAAAGTTGTACTGAAGATGACCTCTGGAAAAGATTTGACTCTAAATAATGTACTGTATGTACCTGAGATTCGTAAGAACCTTGTGTCTAGTTCATTGCTGAATAAACATGGCTTTAGAATTGTATTTGAGTCAGATAAGGTCATGTTGACCAAAAAGGGTATATTTGTGGGCAAGGGGTATGCTTGTAATGGGCTTTTTAAGCTTAATGTAACAACTGTAATGCCTAAGAAAATTAATAAAGTTAATTCTTTTACTTACTTGCTTGAGTCTTCCAATTTATGGCATGGTAGATTAGGTCATGTTAATTATGAATCTTTGCGTAGATTAATTAACATGGATCATAGACCCTCTTTCCAAATTGATTCCAAACACAAATGTGAAATCTGTGTTGAAGCAAAAATGACAAGGTCATCGTTCCATTCAATCGAAAGGAACACTGAACCTCTTGATTTAATCCATAGTGATTTATGTGATTTAAAGTTTGTTCAAACAAGAGGTGGTAATAAGTATTTTATTACTTTTATCGATGATAGTACAAAATACTGCCATGTATATTTGCTTAAAAGTAAAGATGAAGCTATAGAGAAATTTATTCTCTATAAAGCAGAAGTTGAGAACCAACTCAACAAGAAAATCAAGGTACTACGAAGTGATCGTGGTGGTGAGTATGAAACATCTTTTGGTGAGTTCTGTGTAGAACACGGAATCATACATGAAACCACAGCACCTTATTCGCCTCAGCAAAATGGAGTAGCTGAGCGAAAGAATCGTACCTTGAAAGAAATGATGAATGCAATGTTACAAAGTTCTGGGTTACCCCAGAACTTGTGGGGGGAAGCCATTTTATCGGCTAACTACCTTTTAAATAAGGTTCCCAAGAAAAAGGCACAAAAGACACCGTATGAGTTATTTAAAGGAAGGGTACCTTCCTATAAATATTTACGAGTGTGAGGGTGTCTTGCTAAAGTAGCCGTACCTATACCTAAGAAGGTAAAGATAAGTCCGAAAACAATAGATTGCATTTTTATTGGATATGCACATAACAGTAGTGCTTATCGTTTTCTCGTACATGAGTCAAAGATCTCAGACATACACAAGAATATAATAATGGAATCAAGGAATGCATCGTTCTTTGAACATGTATTTCCATGTAAATCCCAAGGGGAATCGAGTTCGTCTAAACGAACTTATGAGACTATGAATGAAGATAGTCATGAACAAGAGGTTGAGGTTGAACCTAGACGTAGCAAAAGAGTTAGGACAGAAACGTCCTAAGGTCCAGATTTTCTGACTTATTTGCTAGAAGATGAACCTCAAACCTATGAAGAGGCTGTAAACTCTTCTGAAGGTCCTCAATGGAAAGAGGCTATTAATAGTGAAATTGAGTCCATTCTGCAAAATCACACTTGGGAACTAGTCAATTTACCTCCGGGTAGTAAAACACTAGGATCCAAGTGGATTTTTAAGAGAAAACTTAGACCAGATGGATCAATAGAAAAGTACAAGGCTAGACTTGTAATTAAGGGTTACAAACAACGACATGGCCTTGATTACTTTGATACTTATTCTCCCGAGACGAGAATAACATCCATTAGGATGATAATTGCTATCGCAGCTTTGCGAAATCTGAAGATACATCAAATGGATGTTAAGACAGCCTTTCTAAATGGAGATTTAGATGAAGAAATCTACATGGATCAACCTAAAGGTTTTTCTGCCCCAGGGCAAGAAGAAAAGGTCTGTAAATTGGTGAAGTCATTATATGGCTTGAAGCAAGTACCTAAACAATGGCATGAAAAATTTGATAATGTCATGAAGACAAATGGATTTAAGATCAACGAATGTGACAAATGTATATACGTCAAGGACACTGAAGATGGTTATGTCATCTTGTGTCTGTACGTTGATGACATGTTAATTGTAGGTAGTAATGATCAAATGATCAAATCTACCAAAAATATGTTGAACTCAAGGTTTGACATGAAAGACATGGGACCTGCTGATGTAATTCTAGGAATTAAGATATCAAGGATATCAAGCGGTCTCATTCTTGGTCAAAGTCATTATATTGACAAAATCCTTGAGAGGTTCAACAAAGGTGATTCTGGTATTGTTAGAACACGTGTAGATGTTAATCTGCACCTATCCAAGAATAGAGGTGAGAGTGTATCTCAACTTGAATATTCTAGAGTGATAGGAAGTTTTATGTACTTGATGAGTTGTACAAGACCAGACATAGCTTACGCAATAAGTAAACTAAGTAGATATACCAGCAATCCAGGATCTGACCACTGGAAAGGTATTACTAGATTACTTAGATACTTAAGATACACACGTAGCTATGGACTGCACTACACAAGATATCCAACTGTATTAGAAGGATACAGTGATGCAAACTGGATATCTGATATGAAAGACTCTAAGTCTACCAGTGGATATGTGTTCACACTGGGTGGTGCAGCTATTTCATGGAAATCATCTAAACAAACTTGCATAGCGAGATCCACGATGGAATTTGAATTCATCGCTTTGGATAAATGTGGCGAAGAGGCCGAATGGCTACGCAATTTCTTAGAGGATATTCCAAAATGGCCTAACCTGTGCCTGCAATCTGCATCCATTGTGATAGTCAATCTGCAATTGGTAGGGCACAGAGCAACATGTATAATGGTAAGTCTCGACATATACGTCGCAGATATAATACCATTAGACAACTACTCTCAACTGGGGTTATTTCTGTTGACTATGTGAAGTCATAGGATAACATAGCGGATCTGTTAACCAAAGGGTTAAATCGAGAGTTAGTTGATAAGTCATCAAGGGGAATGGGACTGAAGCCCATGAAAGAAAAAGGATTTACAAAGGAAACCCAACCTAGTTGACTGGAGATCCCAAGATCTAGGTTCAAAGGGACAACCTAGTTGTAAAGACTTGGTGAGATCACTGTAGGGGTTTACCCTTAAGTCCATTCCTATGATGAAAAGCAGTGATACCCGTAAGTATAGGCTAAGTTAATGCTTTTAATGATTCTTACGAAGAGAATACCGAGCGGAGTACAACGGGTTACTCTTTGCGGATAACTCTTATCGACAGGAGATCACCTATGTGAGAGAGAAGTGGGGCCGCTTCGAAAAGGAGTTGTGTAGGGCTCAATTCTTTAGAAACTCTCGCAGAACCAGGCGTGTGTTCATGGCCAAAACGAACACAACAGTGAGAACTAAATTGTGTCAGGAAAGACTCCTGTGTGAAATATGTCATCGCTTACATACACGGCAGGACAGTTCAAAGACATTATGTCTACTGATCAGTCAGTAAGGTAAATATATTCTCACAAGGGAAGGTTCAAAGGTTAGCACCTACCTATCCTATGCAGGCTTCTAACTGTTGAACTCTATTTCCGTGTCAAAATTGATTTGAAAAACTCCGTCAATTTTCATTCATGTGGGGGACTGTTAGAAATTGAATGAAAAAAACAGTAACGGCTTTTAAGCCGTTGGAAATTGAATTAAAGGAAAAACAGTAGGAAACGGATAAATTAAATCAAAGGAAAACAGTAGGAAACGAGGAAACGTTTTCTTATTAATTCTTTATGCCCGTTTGGGCTGTTTTTCTTTTTTCCTTGAGCCGTTCGGCTCATAATTTATTACTTTTTAGGCTCTCTTATGTGTATATATATGAGATGCAATGGAGAAGAAAAAAAAAAAACACCACACAACACATCAAAGAAGGAAAAAGAAAGCATAAATATTTTTGTATTTTCAATCTAGAATTAGGTTCCATTTCAATAGAGTTCAGACACAAGAAAGTTCGTCAAAGCAGTAAGTTAGTGGTGTCTAATTTCTGCTTGTAGATCGTTTTATCCTGAGAGATAAGTTTTCGGAGTACTCAAACACCCACGGTGAGCGGAAAAATTATCTTAAGGACACTGTGTGTTATACGGGACTCGGTCATTTCTAAACTTTATCTTTTTTTTATTTAAATTATGATTTATAAATTGTATGTATTTTATTTCTGTAATGTAATTATAATTTAAATAAATACAATTCTATTTATAAATTGTTTGTCCACTACATTTCTTCCTACATAAAACTATAAAGGATGATAGAGAATGCGAAATTTCTAAACCCAAAATTGCCTAGAAACACATTATGCATAGCAAGATTATGTACATTAGGTCTAACATGTTAGAATATTAACTTCGCTTTGTATTTGGATAGTTTTAAATTCTTATAAGTTACCAAAATTAGAATCGACATGATTGAACTGAAATAACTCACTAATCTTAGCCAATTTGAAGAGGACTTACCAAGTCTATATTAATACAATACAATTTTATTACATCTTTAAACTAATAAAAATAATCACAGTTCAAAATGAATTTTATATTCTACTAGCAATAATCTCAGAAACATTAAGTATTTTTAATATCAAAATGTCAAGCAAAATATAACATCCTAGTCGATACAATGGACAAATTTTCCGTACACTACTATCCACATAACACATAGTTTGAAACTATTCCATTACATCCATCATTCTCTAGTGCCATAAACTGCAGTGTCAGAAAATTATAAGGGTATGAACTAATTATGATTAGCATAAATAATGTGTTTCTATCAAACATAAGACATACTTGAATTAAAGCAACTATTATGACATGTAATACTCTATTAAGTCTAAAAGAAATCAACTAGTCCCCCAAAGGTAAATTACAAAATAACAATTCAGTGTACTTTCAATTGTAAAAAGAATAAAATAAAATAAAATAAAGATAAAGAATACTACAAATGATGACATATTAGGCAAAGACATAATGCAAAATTGTCTCAGAAACACGTTCTGCACAGCAAACTGATGTACACTAAGTCTAACATGAAGAAGAATAACTTAGCTTAGTATTTAGATAGTTTCAAATTCAAATAAGTTGTCAAAATCAAAACCAAAACCAAAATTTGGGAACTGAAATAACTACTTCATTGATCAAATTTGAAGAGGAGATGCCACATCTATATCGGTAGAATAAAGTTCCATTAAATATTTAAACTAATAAAAACCACAACATTTGAAAATAAATTTTATCGTTTGCTAGCAATAATGTTAGGAATATTAAGCATTTTCAATCTCAAAATTATAAGCAAAATATTGCATTAAAGTCAATATCACAGACTAATTGTTGTTGGTACACTACTATCCACACATCTCCAAGGTATAAGACTATAATAAGTTTAATTTTCAGCCATAGTATTTCTTTTAATTTGAAAGTACTATCAGAATTCAAGTTCATTTGAAGTGAAGTTAATTTCAAAGTCACAACTATGACAAATGTTAATGTTCAGCTATGATGAAAATAATTGTAAGCACACAAGTAGACATTATAGAGGCCAAAAAGTGGTAATACCACATTAACATACATCTTCAATTAAAAAAATTTACAATAGAACATATATGCATGTAAAATAAAAAATTCGATATAAGGTTGAACTATGATAAACAAAAGTCGATAAATCCTACAAGTTTACATTTGATACCTAAGATAGTGATCAAATTGTTGCTCAAAATGGTGTAGATGATTTTATGTAAGTGTACGTGTCGCAAACAAGTAATATAATAATAAGAAAGATCGTTCCCACGGAGATTGAAATACTAGAAAATATCATAAAAACTAACTATTAAAATCAATATTTGGTGTTTTTGTTTATTAAAATAAAATAAATAGCACGAGGAGAAAATAGTAAAAATACTGAAACAAAGTTCAACGAGAAGAATATCAAGAATCACAAGTAGATAAATCAATTAGGATTGCAAATGTGACAAGTGATGTAGACAAACTGCGTTGCTGTAGCAATGCTGTGGCAAAGTGCACCAATAACTAGAATTGCGAAAATTACAAAGGATTCTTCCGAATCTGCAATGTTTATACATTCTATGACTCAATGAAATATATTCCTATGCCTAACTAAATCTAAGAACAACATTTCATGCACAAATTCTCTTGGGTTATGTGAGACAATTATATATTCCTATATTAATTTCTTCACACTATTCTAGCTTCATCCAACTTAAATTAACCTTTCCAGATTCAATTTCAGTTTACTATCCTATCAATTGTTGATCAAGCAATCAATAAGAATAAATCAATTAATTAAGCATCGAATAACTAGCACTCTTTGTCAAGCAAAGCACAAGGTCTACATACACGTGCACATCCACAACCCTAACTGTCATAAAATTAGCCAAGCATATTTATGAAATAAATTATTAATTCATCTATAATCAAAATCAGATACATTGAGTTATAGAAATTTGAAGAAAAAAAAAATAATAATAGAAGAAGGAATAAATTAATAAAACTCCCTTTTATTGAATCTCAATCAATTGGATTCCAAATCTCTAAATCTCTCTTGCTTTCTTCAATGATTATACTTGCAAATCAAGCCTTCAATTGGTCTCTTCCCAGATCTCAATCAAGCCCCTGTTTTCCTCTGTTTTCTCTGCTGAACTGCTGTATATTTTCTCCTCTGGTATGCTGAACTGCTGCCCAGAATTCTGCTATATATATCTTTTATTTGCTGCCACTAATCCCTGTATAAATCAGCCCCTCTTTACATATTAAACCCTAGGTTTAATTGGAGATAATTTCTTTTTGTGTTGACTTCCAAAATTATCCCTAAAAAGGTGAGTTAATGAGTGTCCAATATTGTCCTTTATTTTTGAAAGTCAAAATCAGCTTTTAATATTTATTTCCAGATTAGCTTCTGTTTTGTATGCTGTTTTCCTGGTGTAATTTTGCTGCAACAATGCTGTGGCAAAGCTGCAGCAAAGCTGGATTCTTGCATTTTTTTTGTTGTTTTCTTTATCTCCTGCAAAAGCAATGAAAATCTAATGAGTGAAAATTAAAATATAACTCTTTCTAACGAATTTCATGATTATTTTGGATTTATTATCAAAGAGTTTACTTAAATCCACAAAGTCCACAAATATTGTAAAAAATGATTATAGTGTGCAAACATTCTGAAATGAACAAGCAAGTATTTATGAATAAGAGCTAATAATACTCTAATAAATTAGAGTTATCAACTCCCCCAAACTTAGCATCTTGCTTGTCCTCAAGCAATAACTTCTATGATGATTGGCAAGTGGCAAGTGAAAACAAGAGTTTCAACCCACGCTAGAAACATAGTTGTAAACTAATAAATAAACTAAACTTGTTTCAAAATTAGAAAGAAGTAATCTCAAATTCATGATCCAAATTAATTTTTCTCAAATGTTAGTTTCAATATCTCAAACTCATTTCAAAATAACTCCATGTGTGTGTGTGTGATGTCTCATAATTCGTCATTTGATACTTCCCCCAAACTTAGGTAATTTATGTTCTTTAAGCTTAAATTCATGCCTCCATATGTTGGTCTGTTGAATTCCTCTCCACTAATGTAGATATTCACTAATCAAAGATCAAAAGGACTTAATAAAGCTTGAAATGTAAGGCTAGGGTAAAGGTAAGGTAAATGTCACATTTAGGTTTCATATTCCACGACCACAAATACTATTCAAGAAATTTTTTAGACCCCTGTTCTTTTTGTTTTTTTTTTTTAAGTTGGCACCCTCAAACTTTTCTTCAATTCCCTTTTTTTTATCTCTTCTTTTCTTTTCTGCATAAATCTGTTTTGCTGCAGCAATGCTATAGCAAAGCTGTTTCCAGATTTTTTTTTTTTGAAGAGCCGATCTCAACACAATTAAGCAAGAGTGGTTTTCAACATAATAACAACCATTTTGAACAATATAATTTTCTTTCTCTCAAGAGGCACCACTCCTTCTAACAATAATTCATAAAAATAGTAGTGCACCTGTGAGGTGAAAATCAAAGGAATAGAAAAATAAAGCAAGGTTAAGTTGTGATGTGGATGTTAACAACAAAAGATTTTGGTCATTCATGGCTCAAATTAGGTGTACAAAGGAAACATATTCTTAATCAAGGTTAGCTTGAAAAGCACAATCGAATCCAAAGAAGGCCTAAATCATTTCATTGAGTAGTGAACTTTCTAAAATTTTGCCTTGAGAAACTCTCCAAACCAATTCTGGAGGCTTAAAATCTCCGATAAATTACCCTTATTCAAAGTTTATATCAAACAAACAAACAAGTTGATAGTGCATATGAGTTGTGAGTGTATATCATAAAATAAGTTCTCAATATTTTTCAACTAACACTTAATCAAATCAATTCTTCTCATAAAGCAAGATATCTCTTCTAACAAATTGACAAGTTAGTTTCTTTTTAGAGCCAAGATAACAACATGAAATTAAGGACAGCTTAGGACCAAGCAATTCATCATAAAAATACAACAGATTGCGCATCATAAAATCAAAATTTAGCATAGTAACCAGATAAATTTCATCAATTTCACAATTCAGCACAGTAAACAAATAGTTTCCCTCCCTCAAACTCAAGATAAGCACTATCCTCAGTGCTCATCACTAAACAGATCAGATAGCAAACAGAAAGGCAGAAATAAAAAAAATGAAAAAGTAAAGAGACTGCCCTGTTATTGCTGCGTAGCTCCCTTCTTCTAGCAGGCAATTTGTAGATTCCCCAAACGGATAGAAATTACCCAGTCACGGTGGAAGTGAAATTTGCACCAGTTGTTGTTGTGCGTGGCTCAGCAAATAGCAAATAAATTACCCTTATGGGTGTTTGCAAGGCCGAACAGAGGAGAGTGAGTGCTGGGGTGCTCGTGTTGATTGGTGGTAGTGGGTTGCGGCGCCAAATGGTGGGAAATTCTGGGATGTTCGGGATGTTGACGAGGGGCTAGCGGTGCTGGGTTGTGGCGTTTGCGAGTGGTGGATGGGTGTTGGGGTTGGTGTTGAGTAGTGGGCGATGGCTGGAAGTGGATGGCTAGTAGTGGTGTGCGCAGAGATTTGGGTGTTCGAAAGGGCGCGAAGGAGAAGGGAGGTGAGAGTGTGAGGGTAAATGTGAGGCGTGGGCTTTTGTGGGGTGAGTGGGCTTTTGTGGGCTGATGACTTGAACAACATTACTTTTTTTTGTATATGATAATTCCTTTTTCATGGGCCTATTTCCATTTTCTCACTGTCTCTTAACTCCCCGAGATTATGGACTTGATACAGTAGGTTTTTTTACTCAATATCATTTTTTCCGATTCTCGCTCAACGATGTTGTTTTTACTTTTTATTTTTACAATTTTATCCCTGTCTCTTTCTTGCATATTATAGAGTCTATTAGTCAATATTCAACATTCTAGTATTCTTTAGAAATACTTGCAGAAGTTGCCTGGAATCCATAAAATGCCACAATCTAAAGCTGAGATTAATTATCAATGCTATCAAAAGCTGAGATTAATTATCAGTTCAAACACTTTTTTTTTCTTTCAAAAATTGGCTTTCTTTTCGGCTTTGTTTATTGCTCCGTTGTCAATGTTGCAAGAGAAGAGATAATTAACCCGAGATTAATTATCAATTCTATCAAAGAATGAAAAAAATGTATCATAGGGCAACCTTGCTCTTCCTATTGAAGGTGATTAGCTAGTTCAATTCTCTGCTTAGTATTTTCTTCTAACATTCTCAATATTAAATCATAGAATTTAGTAGCAGTTATTAATTATTTGTTTCTACTGAGAGTTACTCAAAATTTTATTCTGAAACTTAATGAGTTCAATATCCATCGAAAAAAATACATATTTTTGAATTCTTTCAGATATAACGGAGAGGAATGCATATGTAGAGCATATAGTGATAAACTGAAATACTCTTTTTTGCTAAGCAAAACAGAGCATACATACACATACTATGTAAACAGGTAAATAGGTATGTAAACTGCTTTACATAGTATGTAAACTGTGTTACATAGTATGTAAACTGTTTTACATAGTATGTAACACAGTTTACATACTATGTAAAAATGTTTATTTTTTGTGGCATTGGTTCCAAACTTATCAATAACAAGTGTTATGTATTAAATTAACATTTTTTTTGTTTTGTTATTGCTAAAGACACTTGTAAGTTGTAACCTAATTAATTAAATTAACTACAATGCTTCTCAGAAAAAATATTTACAAATGGTGAAAAGGAACTTTGCTATGCTAAGCAAGATAAAGTTCAATTACCTTTGAAGCTTAGGTGACCAATAGTGCAAAGGCTTTAAAGAGAGTCCAGTCCACAAGGCAATTTTTCATTTATAATGTAAGCTCAGGATCATCTTCATGGTCCACAACGCAATTTCATTGATATTAGCAAATTGGTTCAATGGAAAAGTTGAGTACCAAATGTCAAATTAGAGAAGTTAAAATTGATCAAAATAGTTTGAGAAAATTAGCCTACATACACCTCTTTTTAACAATAATATATTTTTTCTTATATGCTAATCACCTATCCCTAATTGCACAATTCTATACTAGTTATACAACTGTATTATAATTGGGCACAATTACATGTGTAAAAAAATACGCACTTTGCTAAAACTGAGTTATAACTAAAAGGCAAATAATTTTAAGTTGGTAAAAAAATATGCACTTTGCTTTACATAGTATATAAATAGGTATGTAAATTGTGTTACATAGTATGTAACACAGTTTACATAGTATGTAAACCATTTTATATACTATGTAACACAGTTTACATAGTATGTAAACTGTGTTACATATTATGTAAAACAGTTTACATACATGTTTACATAGTATGTAAACCGTTTTAATCTTCTACAGTTTTAAAGGGGTGTATGAAATGTGATATTTTTTTTTAAACAAATGTGATATTAAGGATCTGAAGATTCTTAATAAATAAAAAAAATTAAGGTTCTAAAGATGATGCACAACAAGACACACGTTGTGTGTGAATTAAGAAGAAGCTTGTAGCATACAAAAGAAATTGGGAAAGGGAAAGATTAAAGAAAAGCTAAAGAGTGTTTGATAGCAATGGGTGGTAATGTGATTTGAGCATGGTTGTGAAAGATCTTATATATAAACTAATAATTAAACTTTGTATGTATATATATTTTTATATAAGTTATTTTCCAAATATGTGATCTCATTAGGATATGTTTTTTGTATTTTTTTTTTAAATAAAATAAAAAACTATGATTCAATTAGCTTGCTTTCTTTATGACCATAATTATTCGTGGGTTTTTATGTTTTATTTTTCTTTTTTGTTAGGATGGGTTTGATTCCTTTCACATTTTGTACATGCGCTCTATATCTATTCTCTTGACTTCAAAAATAAAAATAAACTATATCTATCTGGCATAATGTAAATCATTCAGAAGTAAAAACAATTTACATATCAGGTATGTAAACTGTTTACATACTGCACAGTATAACAGATATGAATTAGAGTGAAAGGATATTTTTGTAATTTATCTAATTTTGTTATAACTAAAACCCACAGTTTTGAGCTTATTATTGCTAGTTTTGGAAAATTTAACTTTTAATCAGAATTGAAGCTATTTAGGAAAATCACTCTAACTCCCCCATATTGAAACCCAATACAAACAAAACTGAAGCACTGAAAATAAGCCCAACCAATGTAGAACTTTGCTCAAAGAAGAACAGTGTAGAACTTTGCTATATTTGCTGCAGCAAAATTTTCCAGTTTTTTTACACTGTAAGAAAATATTTTTTATTGGTTTTGCTTTGCTTTTCTCTTGCTCACACTCCCTGGGATGACCTGAAAATGCAGAAAATAAACTTCTAAGCAATGTAATTCAAATAACTAAACTAAACTAAAATTCATAAATAAATAAAAAATGAAGGAAAATTAAGAAACATGGGTTGCCTCCCATGAGCGCTTGTGTTAAAGTCGACAGCCTGACTTTGCTTGTATTTATGGTTCTATGAGTGAAATGGAGGAATACTCTTGGTCAATACTTCCTGCCCAATAGTGTTTGATGCATTGGCCATTAACTTGAAATTGTCTCTTGGACCAACATTTCCAATATTTGTGGTTTAGACCAACAATTTTCTTTAAGATCCTTCTAATTTCTTGATAAGAATGACATTATTGTAAAATATTCACAATCTCATCTTCGGGAATGCACCTTCTAATCTTTTGGTCTATATATTGCTTGAACAAGAATGGCCTATCCCAATAGTAGAACTTCATATTGTGGAAAAATTTCTTCTTTTGATAAAAATTTGAATTTGATGGCACATTAACTGAAGACTTCTGTAAGGTTTATTTTGTATTGGCAATTTTCGTGGACAAAATGTTTGATTGTAATCTAGAATAGGAATTCACCGATTAATCAGACAATACATGATGATGGAGTCACCAAGCTTGCAACGCCCATATGACAGGTATAATATTATATCATGCATACATCTTCACACAATTGAGCACGACACTTAGTATGGATCGTAACGAAAAATGTATTGTGCACATGTTGTTCGATCGATCGAGTGGTCGATCGATCGAGCCTGAGACAACTTCGATCTAGATTCTCTCTGTTTGGACTGGATCGATCGATCGAACCATCTTCGATCGATCGAGTATAGAACAACTTCGATCCAGGTTTTCTCTATTTGAGTTAGATCGATCGAGTTCTGTGTGTCGATCGATTGAGAAGGTCTCGATCGATCGAGACAGCCTATCGATCGATCGAGCCAGTATTATATTCCTACTCAAACTCTTTTTGTGTATTCGACCCATGTGTTACTTTTACCAATTTGACTCATTTAATGAGAAAACAGAATTCTAGTATGAGTAGAAGTGTTAAGAAAGTAGAATCCTTGTGTGAATAAAAGTGTTGTGAAAATAGAGTCCTTATTTGCGCAGAATTGTTTTAATTGTGGAATCCTTGTATGAGTAGAATTCTTGTGAGAAATAAATCCTGATGTGAATAGAATCATTGTATGAGAAGAATTCTTTTGAGAACTAAATCCTGATATGAGTAGAGTTATAGTGAATTGCAAATCCTATTTGAAGTAAAAGTTAGACTCTATATAAGGGAGGTTAGTTTGTGCATATTTCAACAACCAGAATTACATTGATCTAATATTTTCATATCTGATTTGTGCTTTTAACTTCTTCTCTTCATCTTTCATGATATTGAGCTTTATATGATTGTTCTAGATTTTGCTAGTTGATTTAGATTTTACATCGTATGCTGTTGAATCTGCTAGTTAGGATTGTTCATTGTTTAAATCCGCTCTAGGACACACTTTGCACTTGTGTTATTGTGCTAACGTTTCAGGTGAGGGGTTCGGTATTTCGTGTGACTCGAAATTACCGAAGGTGACGGGTTCAATTGATCTTGTGTGACTCAAGTAGATCGGAACGTTGGTCTGGATCCAGACATCTAGCTATTGGAGGCTGTGAAAGGAGCGACGGCTCGTAAGTAAATTACAGAAAGGGGGATCTATCTGCGACGGGTAGTTCTGGACTCTATGGTTGTAATTGAACATTGATTTTCATAGTGGATAGTTAGGTGGTCCGGTGGACCGGTGGTTTTCCTCTTAGGTCATTGTTGTGGCCTAGGTTGTTTCCACCTAAAAATATCGTGTGTTGTTTTTTTTTATTATTCCGCATTTATCTTTACACGCGATTGCATGTCTGGCCGTTGTGATTAGATTACACATTTAATATTTGTTAAAAATTGAAAATAACCTATTCACCCCCCTCTAGGATTATTTGATCCGTGATTAAAAACTTTCAACTTCAAATTCATCACATGCATGGTAGGATGATAATTATGAGCTCTATTCCTATAAGCATGAAGATAATTATTAGATTGAAGAGTATTCATCAAAAATCTACACTTAGGTTGAATATGGCCTTTTCTACCACAATGATGACAAATGGGCACAAACTTAATAGTTTTAGGTACTACAGTTGTAGAGGGTGTTTGTGCAAAATTAGTAGCAATAGAAGTAGAGTTAGAAGACCTTACAAATGTAGTTTTTGAAGTGGAAGGTGTATAGCTTTCATCTAAGAATCCAAAAAGATGAGTCTAAGAATATATTTTTAAAACCTAAGGCAATTAAATCTCAACCCAAAGACATAGAGAAGTCAAAATTCATGAAAGTTTGGGTTATAAAAGATTACATGTTTCCTGTCACCTGACCATTATTGATCGTCCACCTAGGTACTTTTGTTTGAGTGCTTAAATGACCCTAGGTGAGTAATTTCATACGTTTGTTTTCTTTCTGTTGGTAAATTTTTTAGATTTAAAAAAAAATATAGCCTACAAGGTAATGAACTCAAATAATACTTATACATATATAACCTTGTCTTTAGTAGCTTACATTATTTTGATTCTCATTGTATATATAATGCAACAATTCAAAATTTTGCACACACTTGCATTATTCACATGTGATGACACTATTGACTGAACTTATTCACACACTCACTGAACACTCATGTATGTCATAGATGAAATTTATGATTAATTTTGAAAGACTCTAAGACTTGAGCTAATCTTGACTGCAAAATTGTGTTGAGTTATATTTCTTATCTTTTAAAATATTTCATCTTAGGGAGACAACTAGTATTGAGAGGGCTACCTACTATAATGTGTGCAGCTACCGTAGTGAGCGGAGAAGACTACCTCATAACTAGTGTGAAAGTCATCATATTAGATTTATGGCTCGTGCATGTTAAAAAAAATAGTAAATAAAATAAAAAAAATTTAATTAAGAAATTTTATTTGGCATGTACAAAAAGAAAGAGCAAAAAGGTTTAAAAAAATTGAAAAATTCCTTTTGATAGACATATTTTATTATGTAAGATTGAAGACTCAATTACAATTTAGCATGATAGGTGAAATTATTTTCTTTTGGGTCTCTTTTAATTGGTCATAAATGAATTGATTGAAATACTAGTGGAGTTCACACCGTATACTACTCTAAGTGAATGTCAATATGCCATTATATGTGTTAGTGTGTTTGTGTGACCTATTAACTTTACTTGCTAATACAATGAATAATCAAAATTTAAGCAAAAATAATTTTTCAATTGGTTGTATGCTTATTCGTCTTAAATGGGTTTATTGCTTTGTGTGTTCATAAAAAAAATCAATATTTTTTGTTTTCTCTTAAATTTGTTTTACGTCTAGAGAGTCATAGAACTTAGGGGGAGTCATTGCATATATATTTCATTATTCTTTTTTCTAACTTGTACAATTTCTCCTACATGCTTTGGACATATACATGTGTGATCATATGCATTTTTAGCCCACTTCGATAATTGTTAAACCTTGGGGAGAGTGATCCATGTCATTTTAGCTATTTTATGATTTGTCAGTTTCATATGTCAAAAAGGGGGAGATTAGAGATTTATGTTGCTATAGAGATTGGATTTAGGGGGAGAGATTGGATTCATTAATTATGTGCATACACTACATTTCATTCACTATTTCTATGTACACTGAACTAATAAACAATGAGGCTTCCAAGCTAAATTGGTGTGCTATTTGTTGGTCTTTCTTTTCAGTGCACTGAGCGTATCAAGTATCAAGCAAAGATGGTTCCATCGGATCATAGATAGTTCCACTATTGAAAGTGTGTAATTGATGTAATGATTATTTACCCATGAGCGTTGTGTAGTGAGAGAGTGCTTTTGCCACACGAAAATGTCAAAGGGGGAAATTGTAAGGTTTATGAGTGTTGGCAATTTTCGTGGACAAAATGTTTGATTGTAATCTAGTATCTAGGCTCGTTGTCAAGTCAATCAATCAAAGTTAAAGAATCTACTGACCTCTCAATACGTATGTATCAGGTAAAAATATATGTTTCATACATATACCATCACACAATAATGCACGTACACTTAGAAGAATTTTTTGTGCACAGTTAGATAGATCGAAGTTAGATCGATCGAGGTTAGATAGATCGAGGATTAATGCATGTACACTTAAAAGAATTTTTGTGGACACAGTTAGATAGATCGAGGTTAGATCGATCGACTTCAATCTAGCTGCTCTCGGTTTGAAAAATGCATGGTTAGATCGATCGAGGTTTGGGTCAATCGATCGAGGTTTGAGTCGATCGATCGAGGATCAATCGACTTCAATCTAGCTGTTCTCGGGTTTGAAAATGCATGGTTAGATCGATCGATCGAGCATTGGCTAGATCGATCGAGCCTGTTTTTTAGTTCTACTACAACTCTTTTTTAATTCGGCCCATATGTTACTTTTACCAATTGGACCCCATTTAATGTTAAAAGTAGAATCCTTATATGAGTAGAATTATTATGAATAGAATTGTTGTGAAAGTAGAGTCCTTGTTTGAGTAGAATTGTTGTAAAAGAAGAATCCTTGTTTGATTAGAATTGTTTTAAAAACTAAATCCTGATATGAGTAGAGTTGTACTCTTTAATCCTCTTTTAAGTCAAATTGGACTCTATATAAGCAATGCTTGTTTGTGCAAAATACTAACCACATCGAAATAATATTTTCTACAGCTGATTGAGTTTTAAAAAAAAATCTTATTCTCTTCATCTATTAATCTTAGGCACTTTCTTCTTTTTAATTGTTCAAACATATTGTGTGGTTATGTTTGAATAATTCATGTACCTAATTGCTTTTCATGATTTTGAGCTTTACATGATTGTTCTAGAGTTTTTTAGTTGATTTAATTTTTACGTTATATGCTATTGAATCTGCTAGTTAGGGTTTTTCATTGTTGAATCTGCTCTAGGACACACTTTGTATTTGTGTTATTTGTACTAACGTTTCAGGTATTGAGGTGACGTGTTCGGTATTTCGTGTGACTCAAAATTACCAAAGTTGACAGGTTCGATTGATCTTGTGAGACCCAAGTAGATCGGAACGTTGGTCCGAATCCAGACACCTAGCTTGTGAAGGCTATGAAAGGAGCGACGGCTCGTAAGTAAATTACATGAGGGGGATCTATCTATGAAGGGTAGTCTAGGACCTGTGGTTGTAATTGAACATTGATTTTCATAGTGGATAGTTAGGTGGTCCGGTGGACCGGTGGACCGGTGGTTTTCCTCTTAGGTTATTGGTGTGACCTAAGTTGTTTCCACCTAAAAATCTCGTGTTATTCTTTAATTTCGCATTTTATTTTTACACGTGATTGCATATCTGGCCGTTGTGATTAGGTTATATAATTAATATCTGTTAAAATTAAAAATAACCTATTCACCCCCACTAGGTATATTTGATCCTTAACTAAAAACTTTTAATTCTCATAGGCAAACTTAGAGGTATCAAATCAGTTACTAAATCTCACCTCTAGTGTGCTAAACCTAAACGAGTTAGCTAGCCCAACTTATTTAATACCTCTAATTAAACCTACTTGTACGCCTTATCAGCAGGAAGGGAAACCAATTAATAAAATACAAATGATTGTCATCTTTATAACTTGAGAATGGTATGGCTGTTAGTTTTTCAATATAAAAATTAAAAGATCAATAGTGGTGTTGTTCAGCTTCAGAAAAAATGCACGAATAAAAGAAGAGTTTATCATAGCTAAAACTAGGGCAAGGGAGGAGGGAAGCTAAATAGAATTGGCTAAACTATATCATTACTTCTTAAATTTTAATTAAATTTATACGTAGATCCTCAAACTTTTAAATTATATAATTTAGTCTCTAAATTTTTAAAAGTTTACACATAGGTCCCTAAACTTTTAAATCTTATAATTTAGCCACCAAATTTTAAAAATTTACATATTTGTCCTAAAATTTTGATTCAAAAATACGTATTTTAGTATTCAAAATATAACCTATATATAAATTTCTAAAAGTTTAGTACTAAATTGTAAAATTTAAAAGTTTAAGAACTTATGTATGAAATTTTAAAAGTATGGAAATCAAAATAGAGAATTTAAAAGTTTAAGAACTTAGTTTCAATTTAATTAAAATTAGGGAACCAAATGAACAGTTAAGCCAACAGAAGAAATTCCTTAATACAGAAATTTCAAGAATGAGATGTTAAAAACAGTACCAATCATGAAATACACTGAAAAATGCAATGACAAACTATACTAACATAGAGCATACTTGAATTCATTAATTAGCCCAAATTATGCATTAATCGATCACATTTCATACAATTGATCTTAAGTGCAGTCACACCCTTTTGCAACGAACAAGGGTACATCACGAATTTCACCCTCTACATATCATCCTATTGATTCGACTTTATAGATGCAGCACATAATTTTTGCCATAAATACACCTAAGCAAAAGAATGAAAAACAAATCCAAACTTGGTAATAAGATTGAAATTCATCAAAATTAACACAATTAACCAAGCGCCTGATACATATGTGATGATATAAAGATGAATTTTTTTTTTTTTTTTTCTCTTTTTCAAAACAGGTGGTAATCTACTATGGATGGGTGACAACCTGAAACAGAAAAATGAAAAAAAAATTCAAAAAAACGAGAATCGTGGGTACTAAAGCTTTTTGCCTATATAGGTTTGTGTTCCGACAAAGTAAGAACATCAAAGAATGGAAGAGAATGGAATATCTAGTGAGGAGAAGGACGAATGAGAAGATAGTGGTAGCAAAGACGACTGTGTTCGTGGTGGCCAACGACGAACGGCAAGGAGGGTGGGATTTTTTTCTTTTCTCTGCTAGTGAAAATGGGTTTCGGGCAGAGCTTGAAGACAAATACACTGGGCTTTGGTTTTTATGTTTTTTCTTTCTTTTTTTAAACTTCCTTAAACCCTTTCACCGGCCGGCGAAGGTTAACAAACCTTGCAATAGCCTTCTTTCAATAAAAAAATCAATTAGGGGTTTTTAAGTGATGTTTTAGGTCTGAAGAACCTTCAGAATTGCCAATAACCACCTTAGGAAGCTTCTTACTACCAATATGATTAGCATTGAAGACAAACGAGGAACCAACACCTGTAGAAGCATCTCCCTACTTCACATAACCAACGACACCTCTAATAGCCCTCTTCCTACCTTCTTTCACATGCATGGGAACCACCATGTTCATCTTTGATCTAATCCATTCTCCAAACTATGCATGCTTAACCCCAAATCCAATGCACTGACCTTTAGCAAGTTCACAATACTTTGTTTCATGAGAAATCAAGTCATAATTGTAGCGAAAAATAGACAAATGCTCACATTTCATATCTATCCCTACTTGATATCCACGAAACCAAATCCATACACCAGGAAAAAGAGGCAAGTTTAAAAAAAAAAAAAAAAAAAAACTCTACCCCTGATTGAACGCCTAGTTCCACTCATTAGTGATTTCCATTCAATTGGCACAACAATAGCTTCCTTCCTCCAATCCATAGGCATATCTCTAAGTTGAATCCAAATTGGAGAAGTATCAAGCACAAAGGCATAGGGTGACGTACCTGGAAGGACTCGCATCATTGCCAACAAATTATTGTTAAAGCTCCATGATGCCTTCCTCCAAACAAACTCCAATTTCTCTGGCTCCTCAAAGTAGAACATAAATGTTGATCAATCAAAAATCGTAAGGTCTAGGCCAGCATTTTTTGTCCAACTCTTGCGTATCATACGAAGAAAAATGCCATGATTCACTAACTTACCAAAGACAACCTTCACAGCAAGAGCCAAGTTCAATGAGCTTTGATCTTGCTTCAACAAATGCTCAATCTCAAGTGCAACATCAAGATCATCAAGCTTATCACTAAGTCCATCAGTATTAACAAATCAAGCAACTCGTACAAAATTGGGATGGAAATTTCAAAAAATGGGCTAGAGAGCAAGGGGTATCACTAAGGAATTAACAAGAGAAATTGCAAAGATAAAGGGTGGAAAATGTAAGAGATACTAGTACGAAAATGGAGAGTGTAGCCAAAGAGAACTAAGCCTCACAGAGTCTTGACAAAATAGCTAAAATTGATTATCAATTTTCAAGATCCTATGCATAATGAAATACATAGCAATACGACTAAATTATATATTTCAGTGTAATTAATGCAGAGGTAAATCTAAATGTTATGAAAAAGAAACCATAAACTACTATGTCAGTATGATCCACTCTCTCTAAAAGGTTACTTTGTTCTTGCATGTACATGTCTAACACAATGGCATGATCTCCAATTGGAGAGTCACAAGAGTTGTCAGGTATGAACTTTGAATCACAGTAGGTGCATGATTAGTGTAATTATTTTAAAAAAAAATCAACTCATAGTGTAAATATTTAAAAAAAAAAAACAATTCATATGGTTTGTGTGTGGGTTGGGGTTATCTAAAGACATTAATTTTTTCTTAAGGTCAATTTTCCAAGGGTCAAGATATTAACTCATTGTGTGCCATATGCAGTAGCACCAACCAGTTCCAGTAAAATTCATGGTGAACACTCACAAGATGTTATAACATACTTGGCTTCAGAAAAAAGCAAGCAAGTATCAAAA
This sequence comes from Elaeagnus macrophylla, assembly GCA_029378325.1. Classification (NCBI taxonomy): domain Eukaryota; kingdom Viridiplantae; phylum Streptophyta; class Magnoliopsida; order Rosales; family Elaeagnaceae; genus Elaeagnus; species Elaeagnus macrophylla. The sequence goes on along the minus strand of CM055641.1, from coordinate 53,218,840 downwards.
CAAGATATAATATAATTGTAGTGTTGTACATGTATTCTCAGTTGCCCAGTTTTGCACTAATATTTTAATACATCAATCTCTGTTATAAATCCAATCTGGTTTGCAGCCATCAAACAGCACAAAAAAGGTAACACTTTTTTGGATCACACTGGGCACCGCAACTAATAGTTCAATGGCACCGAAGTACTCCTCCCATTGCTATCTTAGACTTTTGGTGCAAAAAAATAATTAAAAAAATTCTTAATTTTCTAAATTAAGGTTTCAATCTCGAGCATGACACAGCTACGCATTATTTCACCAACAAAAATCAAGTTGCTGACGTCCCAGTTGACGTTTGTTTAGCCACATAAATTTGCTTCACCTTTGAAGAATGATAACTTCTCTCCGCCCCAGAGGACTGATTCCTTCCATGAGATCCTGTTCTTCTATGGTGAGCCCATTCTCCCCCAAAACAATTCTTCTGAGAAGCCCCACCAGTCCTCTGGTAATTGTAACCTGAAGATAGATTATATTTTTTTGGATGAGAAGACTGATTCTTAGAGTTGGAATTGGAGTTGTGACTGCTTATATTGCTACTGCCACCACTCTGTCTAGCATCCGTCTCGTCAGAGTCCACAATCATGCTAGCAGATGTGCTTCTTCTGGAACTTGAAGGATCAACCAACCCGAGCTCATCCGGCAATTGGGTGATAGTTGCATCACTTAACAAAGGATAATTCCGATTCTTGCCAGGATCTGCACAACTTTGAGAATTAGGGAACCTGTTGGCAGTTAAGGATTGATCAATAGAGCCATGGCCAAATTTAGAAGAAAGTACACCATCAGCTTGCTGCAACGGCATTGACTTAGGCATAGATGAAAGAGGTGATGTAGGGAGGTGAGACCAGTGAGCTTGAACTGTCATGTCCGCAGAAGACTGTGCATAACCATTTTCAGCCAACTGTTAGTCATTGATAAAGAAGAAAAATGTAACTTGTCCAAAAATTAAATTGACAAATTTGAATGGTCTCTCCTATGACACATCCCATACAATTCTTTCCTTTCCATCTCAAAATCAAAAGCATTGAAAAAAGTGTACATGTCTCAGCATTAAAAAATTGGATTGATCAAACAGAAAACCAACAAAAGACAAAAGTGTCTGTAAAATAAACAGTACATTTCAAATACTAATGTCTAAATATAGCCAAAATTATCAGGCTAGCATATTGCACAAGCGAAAAGATTACAATAGCAGATTGGAAATTAACCTGGAAAGGAGAAACATCAAACGTGGCCAAGGGAGAAGCCATGGGAAGGAGAGGTGAACCAGGGGCCATATGTTGGATAGGATTACGCCGTGTGGAAATCATATTCAAGTTATTCATCTTTCCCTCACCAACACCCATGGCAGAAGATGCAGATGTGTGCTTCCAATCAGGTTGCTTTCCAGATGGTATATATGTAGTACCCATGAAACTCAAACCCACTTGTCCAAATTGTCCAATGGGTGCAAAATGGTTATAAACGACCATGTGTGGAGGGCCTTGAACCCCTGGAATGCCACTAGGTGGACTGATGAAAGGACCCGTAAATCCAGCTGGTGGACAATAAAATGAATCCACACCAGAATGGCATTGCTGCCAGGTACCAACTGGTGTTGAAGTTGATGTACTGCTCTTCTGAGATAATGTCTGACGATTATTTGAAGGTGATTCCTCATGTGGTCCAAAGGCAAAGACAGGACCCCCCAACATGGGATTCATCTCGTAGAAAGGAAAGGGTGAGGGTGGAGCACCAGGGAAGTGTGAAAGCATTTGACCTGAAGAATTCTGTGGACTTGGCAAGGGTGGCCACAAGGAAATTGGTGTTGTTTCAACAGACAAGTCTGCAGGAAGAGATACACTCAAAGGCTCTTCAGACCTTGACCGACTGGAAAATTGCTGATCACCAGCACCACCTGCTAAAGAGCAAGAAACAAATTATTACTTATAAAAAAAGAAAAAGAGGGGAAACACTGAAAAAGAAGAAAAAGAAACCAGTAACTCGAAAAAGGGGGACAAAAAAAGGTTGATACCAGTTATTCCATCAATGTCAGCACCCCCCAAACTCTTCGTATCAGAAACAGAGACGGAGCAAGTGCCAAGCCTGTTTCCTCCACTTTCATCACTACTAATTGCTGCAACAGCGACAGCAGAAGCTGCAGCTTCAGCTTCACAATCTTCTAAATGAAGGCGTGATTTTGAGGTGCATTTATCTTTCTCGAAAATATCACAATCATTCTCAGGTCCAGAAAGGTGGTGGGGCAGTTGCACATCTGACCTACATGGACCCAGAAGGCCAATTCCATGTGAAGCAGCAATGCTACCTGAAGGAAGAATGGTTGGAGATGTAACAGCACCTGGAGGGAGAATGGTTGGAGATGTTACAGCACCTGGAGATAAATGAATGGATCCTGTTAGACTTGAGGTGAAAAAAGGTTTAGGTAACTTGCAGGATTTAATACTGCACTCCCTTACCAAATTGAATCTTCTCCCCAGCGAGCAGGGAACTGATTGGACTTGCAGTAGAAGAGAAGACCTTGTCTTTTGTCAAGATGGAAGAGGATGCCATGCTGGAATTACTAATTGACATAGTATTTACTTGAGAATCAAATTGCCCAAACTTCATGGCTTCATCAAGTTGATTTTGTGTTAAGGTCATAACCTACCAAAGTAGTTGATTTTTATCAGTTCCTTTGCAGTTAGCATGCTAAAGGGAGAATAAGATTACAAGGATTTCTGTGAGCAAACCAACCAAAAACAATAAACCACATAGTGGGTGAGATTAATTCAAAGTCCTAATAATTTTCCGTTCTTCTCATACATCTAGAAATATGAAACAAGGTCAGTTTATCAATCCCAGTCCTACACAACACTCCATCATCTATCAGAAGCTCACTAAATAGTGCTATAGCCTATATATGTCGAGTGCTTGCATCTTTACATTCCAACTGGTTACCAAAATTCATTGGCAAACTTTCCTACCAAACAACAAGATATGCCCAAATACATGCAGATAACTATATTTCAAAATAATGGGGAAAAACCTTCTATTGTATATCGTAAATGAATAAATGCTCAATCACACTATACAGTAAAATATATCATCAGAAGATTCCAGCGCAAATGTAGAAGTAACAAGGACATTACCAGCAAATAAATCATGAAAGATCCTAGATACCACAAACACGTGACACAAACCAGACCCTTTTTAGTATATGGTAAATGCTCAATCTAACTACAGACTGAAACACAATTATCAGAAGACTCCATCATGCAATTAAAAGGATAACACGAACATACCAGCAACATAAAACATGATCCTGGATACGCCAAACATCAACATTAGACTTAGAGAGATTGCAATAAAAGGAATTTGGTAATAAAATTTTCACCTATTATCACTTTGCTCGTGTATTCATGTAATCATTTCTTAATAAACCCAGGCTACAGCCTTCGCAAAAGATAAGAAAGGACCAAGTTCACACGCATATTTTTAATTTTTTAGGGTCTGCCTCCAGTTAATTAATCTGGAGAGTAATATTATAAGAACATTGAATCTGCACAAGAATCAGGATAACAAACCTCAAACCATGAAAGCAGTAGAGTTCTCAGAAAAAACTTAAAAGGAGAAATTAATAAGAAATAAATAAAATTCCAACATAACTTCTATAGGGGGAAATTTTCTGTGGGATACTTCAGAGTTCAGGAGTCAAATCCCAGCTTGCAAATGCTATAATAATAAAAAATTTACAGGAAAATATGGCACACCTGTGAATTACCCCAGGAACCCAAAGATGTTCGGACACTGTCCAGAACATTGTTTTTGTTGTCAAACATCGACCCCTGCCCAAGATTTTTTACAGCACCAGAAATCCCTCGTATGGAGCTTATCTTGACAGACCTGTAGAAGAAATTGTAAAGATGAAATCCATACATTATTAACTATTGGAAGTAAATAACTTCTTCGAAAAAAGAAAATACCTGATACTTTGTGATCTTATATCTGAATTGTTTTCACTTTTTACAGCAGGAGTACCAATAGGAGCCAATGGCTGGGATGCTACAAGAGTGCTAAATTCTTTTGATGATTCAATATTTATCAATTCGTGTCCCTCAGCAGCAAAAAAATCTGGCTGAATGCTGTTAACTGTTTCACTTCCAGTTGAAACAGGAAATTTGCCTGCGTTTGCTGTAGCAAGGTTATCTTTTAAGCTAGATTGTAGCTTTCTTGGTCCCTGACATAATTATAAATCAATTACATTAATAAAATTATTCCTAAGGCAATGAGAAGCACACAAAAATTCCAACAAAATTCTTATAAAAAAATTTCCAACAAAATATCTGAGAAAGGATAAAAATGCAAGAGAACCTTTGACACTCGAGATTTTGTCTTAATTTCTTTTTCTCTTTGTTCACGTCGATCATTCAGCATTTGCCTTTTTGACCTCACTTCAATGAAATCATCTTCATCACTTGGGGCCTCTATCCCAGGCTGCTCAAATACACGTACAATACCACTATGCAGAGGAGCATTGACATCCTCCCCAGAACAAATACTCCTTTTTAAGTTTGCTTCACCAGAGTGTGAGATGTTCCGACTCTTTGTCAAAGCTGCTTCTCCAGCTCCCTTCTCGGTCCCACTTCCAGAATCCATCTCCCTTGAGCTAAGTGGATCAGAGTTCAAGCACTCTGACTCTGTCATCTGCTTTGATGACATGTTCAACCGATTTAACTTCCCGGGACTACTTCTAGTAGGCACTCCTGCACTGCTTTCCATGAAATTTGCTTTCTCATCCATCCCCATGTGCTCAGATGACACTAAACTAGAAGGCTGTCTCTTATCAGCACTATACCGAACACGAAACTCAGTTCTTTGAACATTCCGTCGAGGCCCCCTGTGATATCCACCAGATTCAGCTCGCCCAATATCAGGAGTAGGATATGATGATTTTGAGCCAGAATTTTTCATCATCAACACACATCTTTTTCCTTTACTGCCAGATATTGTTCCTGACATCTTTGGCCCACGTGACTCCTTTTCTTTGATAATTGGCTGTGAAAGTTTAGTTCTAGATTTAGGATGGCTTTCTGATTTTCGAGATAAGGCAGCATAGTTTCTTACAGCTGAATTAAGGTACCCTTGATTTTCTGCATGTATACCTGACTCAGACCTGGAACGCTTATCACCAATACAGGATACATCTGGTTGGCGTTGTTGGTTCATACCAGATAGATCATCATTCTCTCTTGCAGGCAATGAATTGATCTCTTTGGTTACACTTCCTTGGCACACATACAAGTGCCTCGATAAAATGCTGGTTTGATTATCCACAGGAAGTGATATGAATTCACTTTTTGGAAGATTCTGTGAAGATTCTTGATCAGGTTGAATAGGCAGAGTGCCTCCTGGGTTCTGATTAAAAGAAAAACTGGAAGAAACATTAGACTGGAGGAAAGACATAGATTGAGGAGCCAATGGAAGTACTCCCTGGGATACAGGAGATGTATATTGTAGCTGACCAAACTGAAAAAGTGGAGTCTGCGATGTATGCATGGGTGTGAGAGAATGACCAACATAAGGGTGAAGATGAAGAGGCATCTGTATAGAACCAATCTGTATAGTGGGGATAGGAGATGGTATCAAAGATGGACCTGAAAACAACCCAAACTGAAGTTTAAGAGGGACCTCAGCCTGATTCGGAACAGCACCAATTGCAGATATCTCACGATGACCAGAAGAAGAATGGGGGAGCTGGTTCACATAAGATGTGACTGAATTCTGAGAAGCAAAACCAGAACTACTTGAAACATCGGCCATGTCCAAAAGTTCAGGTACTGCTGTTGTCTGATCATAATTGCTTTGCTGACTGACCAAATCCACCACTGCCTTTTCAGTCTCCTGGAACTTTTTGGAAGAACCATCCAAAGGTTGAGAGTTTTGTCCATCACCAGAAATTCCATCAAATGACCTCCGTTCTTCGAGAGTGCTAGAAGAAACCTGTGGCATAGTGAACATACCATCTTCATTCTTTAAACCTTTTTCAAAATCATCATTGGGCATACCAACTTCAACACCCTCGTTGAAGCCCAAAACCAGGTTGTCCATCATGCAGGGAGATCCTTTATCTTCTAAATGCATGTCATCAAATTCCTGCGTCAGGTCAATATTTTCATCATCTCCTTCATGCACCTCATCTTCCTCCTGGAATCCATCTTCATACTCATCATATTCTTCTTGTTCCTGCAGCCGGTCATTCCTTTCAATAGTCCATTCTTCATCATCACCCAAAGAAATGGAACTTGAGGCAGACGCCGTATTTTCTTTGCAGGCAATTGGAGGAAAAACATGTTCATTCTCCTGTCTCAGCTGAGAAACATCTTTGCTGCCCCCTTCAGCTAATAACATTGAAGATTCTCTAGATTCATCCAATTCATCATGGGATAGATGAGTAGGGGAATTAGGAGGGCTTGAAACAGAAAGTGAGGATTGTGAATCACACCTTGGCCTGGCATTACTATCAACTTTTTGCTCCACATTCTCAGTATTTCCTTGCTGGACATCATTTATTTCAGGTTGTCTAAGATTCTTTGCATGACATTTAGCATAACTAGCTGGGATGGCTGGTCCATTTCTAGAAGGATGATTGTACTGCATCTCATTTTCAAGAAAAGGTGAGGGGCCAGAAGGCTCAATTTCAACACTGTACGCAGTTTTGTGCATGGAAGCGATTGGAGGGGGAAGAACACGAGGCTGCCTCGTGTAATATCTCGACCTTTCAAAAGAATAAGGCCCACCTACCTCAGAATTTGGACATGATCGCTCAGGATAAAGAGTGTATGGATTGCCATGAGACTGCCCCATCCCCCATCCAACATCCCCAAAGTTTTCAGCAAGGTTATCATGAAATGCACGGTCAATTCCCATATTCTTGCTATAGTGATCTCCATCCCCAGAAAGGTTCCACCTCTGCCCTTTTGGATGACCGTAATCATCACGAGGTTCTGCTATTCCAGCTTTGTAAGTCCTAGAAGAAATATACCCTGCCCCTCCATAGAACTCTTTCCTGCCAACAACACTCCCACCAAGTGCGTCTTGTCTGGGACTATGATGATGACCATTATCCTGGTCATTCATATGTAAGATAGAGCTGTTTCCATTTTCAAATACATCCTTTCTCCATGAATTATCAGATTTTCCCCTCTCCATAAAAGCAGAAGAATTATCTCCCCAGAAGTGAGGCCTAGAACCCATCTCCAAAGGCCTATTAAAACTAGAATCAGAAGACGAGGTTGTAATCCTTTCCACCATTCTTTCACCATCCTCCCAATCACCCATGTCAGCTTCCTTGTAGATTTCCTCTTCTTTCACAGCCACAGACATTTTCTCATCTGAACCAGCAGAACAACTACTACCAGCCTTTGCTACTTCAGCTTGCCTCTTGGCAATTCTTTCCTCTAATTCTAAAAGCTTCTGCTTAGCAGCATGTTTCCTCCGTTCTTCTTCCATAAGAATTCTCTGTTTTTCTTCCTCTCTGGCTAGTCTTTGCTCTTCAGCTCTTCGCATGGTTTCCAGTCGTTCATATTCTGCTCTCCATGCTGCTTCCCGTGCTTCTTCTTCCAATCTTCTCTGTCTCTCTTCCTGCTCCCTTACCAACCTTTCTCGTTCCTCTTCTTCTCTTCGAGCTTGCTCTAAAGCCCTTTCTTGCTCCTCAATGATCCGCTGCCGCTCTTGTTCTTGCATCTTTTGAACTCTTTCAAGCTCTGCTTCAAAAGATTCCCTCACAGGATCGTGGAAATCAGTCTGTTTCAATGCATCTTTCTTTTTCTTAACCACTCCAACAAGACCCCCAGAAAATGGATCTCGGCTATCATAACCATTTGCTTCAAAGTCTTTCATGAAAGATTCCTCAATGTAAGGTTTCTCACTCTTTGAGAATGGACATTTATCCCTACCCAAATTGAGTATTGGCTCATTCACTGGCCACCCTTTACCATTAAAAGAATATGGTAATTTGGCAACTGTGCTAATCTGTGAAGCATCCCCACTGTGTCTGTTATATTGTTCACTGCTGAAGCGATCTCTAGTGTTTCGTTCAACCCCTTGCCCACTATATGAACCCATAGAATTATGCCAGGGTTGTGCCCCTCGTTGCCTGTTCCCAAGCTCCCTCCTCCTGAAATCATCATGACCATTTTCTCGAAAAGGGAAAGAGGTATAACTATTATTCTCTTTACTTATTTCTCTGCTCAGAGTAGATGGCCTTGGACCAAAACCATTTATGTCCTTTCCAACTTCTTGAACGCCAAATCCATCTTTTGAAAGAGACAAATCCTTCCATGTGTTTCCTTCTCGCTCTTCTCTACTAGATGTTCTAAAATCTCTAGTGTAAGGGTCTAATTTAGAGACTTCACTGGAACAAACCTTTCCAGTTTCATTGTCACGATGACCCCATCTCTCAGAAAAATTACGCATGGGTTTCTGCGGTGGAACACTAATTCTCGGCATATCAAAATCTCTATCCCAATAAGCCTCGCTCTTCAAAAACCCATGATCCCTTGCCCTGTCCATCAAATTATGACTTGTATCACGTTCATCATCAGCCCAATCTGATCTAGGGTTCAACCGAACTAATGGCAGTGGATCTGAAAAATAGTCTCCTTGCTTCTGAGCTGGCTCTATTCTGCGAGAACTACTCCCAACATGGCTTTCAGTAACATTTTCATTCAAACCATTGCTAGTGCTATGGTGGGACACATGCAACTGAGGAGGACGCATATCAACATTTGAACTTGGACGAGAAACATCCCTATGCTCATCAGATGACTCATCAACATATTTGTGCTTTTGACCATCTTTTTGCTTCTGTGCAAGCCCAGAAGGTAAAGTGGCCTGCAAAGAAGGGAAGTCTTCACCCCTCAATACTGGCTTTTTTTCCACAGAAGTAAAACTTGAGGGTGTAGTTGATCCAGGTCGAGCAGAAGGTGGTGTATACATGCTGCCCCCCTTAGTCGCCCCATCAAGACCTTGAAAACCCTGGTCATGTCCAGCTCCATGATCAACATGCCCTTCGTTCTCTTGCAATGCAACAGCACCAGGCCTAGTCCACCCCATACTAGACGAAGTAGGCCTTGAACCACTACCCGAATTTCCTCCACCAGCATGCCCACCACTACAGCCCAGTGAATCAAATCTCTCATGCTCCTTGCGTAATGAAGGCAGATTCAAGGGGGGTGGAACAGAAAGCTTTGGCACAGTCTTCTGTGAGCTTCGAGGCCGAGAAAGGACCACCATTCCTCCTCCGCCACCGCTTGAGCAATGAACACCAGGTCTAGTTCGGTTAGAACCATAAGAACTAGAATGGTGATGATGGGAAGGTTGTCCATATGACTTATTCAGATTCACAGAGACGAACTTGGTCCCAACTCCGGGATTGGCCATCTCATGGGTCCAACCCAAATTTCAACCCGTCTGGCGGATCCAAACTTCTGCAAAGCATCAAATAAAAAATTAATCCTAGCTCCTCTCCCCAAAAATAGATTTAGAATTTATCTACATTTTACGAAAGGATCTTACAGTGAATGAATAACGACCCGCAAGACTCTCTGTAACCCTGATCAAACAAAAATAATACATCAATGGCTATATTATAAATCATAATTCCACTATTTAATAGCAATCAAGCTATAAATAAATGAAAATTGTCAATTAAATATTCCCACGATTTCCTTATCAGATCTGTAGTTCTGTACAAACAAATCCAATCACAGTTCCCAGATGCAGCTTATGACGAGCTCGACTGAGAGGGAGCTTTAAAAATTCAAAACCATACGCAAATTAACAAAGAATATTACCAAATTAAAAAAAAAAAAAAAAAAACAATATAGAAATCTTATAAAAAAACCATCCTTTCGATTTAAGAGGGATTTTCTCAGTTTCCAAACAAAACGAAGGGAAAAGGATAGTCCTTCACATACGTTGATAAATGGCCAACGGCGACTGTAGTATGAGAAACGACTACTTGCTGGACTTGGAGGGAACGAGCAGGATTTTGATTTGGGGTCTGGAGTCTCTGGACTCTTCGGATATCAGAGAAGAAAAATGAGGGCGAAATAGATGGGGGATCGACAATATTGGTGTGTGGTGTCAAAAAGGGGAAGGAAGCCGCTGGGTATATGAACGGCCGACGACCAGACGTGGTAAAGTGGCGGCTGTGAGGGTGTGACCGAGTGACGAACTGAGGATCACGATGAGGGCTGAAGGCTCTGGTCTGTGTCGATAGGTTAAAGGACCTCGGGTTAGGTACTTAGGAAGATTTGAGTTTTCATTTTTTTAAATTCTGAAACTATTTTCCGTTAAAATAAAAATACTTTTAATCTATAAAAGATATGATATATATATATATATATATATATATATATATAATGTTTTGAATTTAGGGATGAATAAATCATCTAGATTATTTATATTTGTATTATATTATTTTCAATTAATTGTATTTATATCATATTATTATATTTGTATTATATTTTAATATTAATTACATCATATTTATATGTCAATTATTGTATAAAAATTTTATTTTATTTTATTTTTTATATTATTTATACATAATAATATTTTTTAAAATATAAAATATATTATTAATAAATTATAATTAAATTTTTTATTCATATTAATTGTATATTTACTACCATTAATTCTGATGCACAATTCTGCTTTTTTTTTTTTTAATGCATAAATTATGTTTTACTTTAAAGGATGCATTTTTTACCCATTAATTTTATCGCATTTATATTTTAATGTATTAATTAAATTTTTGTAATTTTTCAAACAATTTTAATTCAAATTTAAAAGTTAGACTAAATTATAATATAGTAGTCAAAATTAACGTGTTAAAAGAACTTATTTCGTAACATATTTAGTCTATTTACTTTTAAAATTTAACATATTTAGTCCATTGTTTTTTTAATTTAGACTAAAATTATTAAATATGAAAAGTTATTGGATAAAAAATTGCGAAAATTTAATTAATGAACAAAATTTTCAAAAATGATAACATTAGTAGACAAAAAGTATAATTTAACCTACTTTAAAATATGACAAGATTGTCCTTATTAAATAATTTAAAAAATTAATTAGTTATTTATTTATAACTAAATGCTTTATGTTTTTTTAACTAGCAAAATTATCCAATTTATGTTCCAATTATTTAAAAGCTTTCGAACATATAATTCATAAAATTACAAATATTAATACTTGAAAATCATATTCAATTATTTTTTAAATTAAATAATATTCATACTGATTTGATTTAAGTAAGTCTCACCAAAAGATTACTATGTGAACAACCAAAATGTTAAAAATTAAATTTTGATTAAATATTATATACAAGTTATTGGCGCCAATTTTTATCAACATTAACAATTGGTTGCACCTGTCTTTCATATGGACTTAAGAATAGATAAGGCACGATTAGAATCTCGAACCACCACAAAATAAGGTAGTCTTTAGCTCTCTAATACTTAAGTACAAGTAGTTGGTGAAAAAAGAGGAGACTAATATCTCTCTTGTGACATTAGAAAGGTGAAGAGAGAATTTAGGGAGAATATCTATATGTGATGTTTGAATATATATAGTGATTTACTTGTTAATGATCATTACCCATTGTGATAGACTTATTCTATTGTCAGAGTTATCTCTCTATAATTATCTCATTATTGGATAATTAGGAGATGATTGTTGGTTGGATATCATGTTGGATACTTATCTGATAGGGTATGCCTATTTGCTAACTCAGCACCTACTAAGGCTAGTCTATGGGTCATGTGTTGACTAAGACTTCTCATATTGCATCATTTGGCATGGGTTAATTTACACTCAACATTAGCCCCTTAGGCCTCCTATAATTGGATAAATGGGCAAAAAGGTATTGTTTGTGATTTTGTTGCTATCTAAGTTTGCGACCCTCCAAGCCACACTAATAGTACTAAGCCTACTTTCGTATGAGATTTACCTGTCCAGTTGAAGGATTTCTTCCTCATCTCGAACATTCAACATGTGTGTAGTGGTTTCTTTTTGCTAGTAGATTTTACGATTTCTCAATCGAACTCCCAATTAGGGAGTTATGTCAAAGCTTAAGTTGGCCTTGAAAGGTCAACCCTTCCTCTCTTTTGGAGGGGAATGTTTGAAAAGTTAACTTCGAAGTTACATGATGTCTTGCACCTTCTGTATTACAGAATGCACCTTTTCAAGGCATTAGCAATGGGTGTCAGACTCTTCAAGTCTGTGTGGAACACTTTTGAGTGATAAGACTTCTCATGAGTCCCCAAACTCACATTCTTAATTGCTCTCCACTTTTTTTAAAAGTAGGAGGTTGCACTTGTATATCTTTTCTATCATTGAGACTTCATCGTACGCGTACTTGCACCATTATGCACTGGTGGTATGGTCTAATCTTAATTACGGAGGACAAAAGAACAAACGAGCAAGGTTGGATATAGCCATCGTGGGTACATATTAGCATGATTATAAATCGAAAGGGTCTATGCAGAATGACGATCAAGTGGAGGGCATGCAAGGGCATGGCTAGCGGTGGTCCATTAAGGGGAAGTCCATCCGGCAAGTCTCCATTTGTTGAGGTTTTGTTTGGCATGTCCTCATCTAACATACCTTTGGTTGTCCAAGTTCCAATTGGCTCCCAGCCCAAGTGATAGGTCGAGTCCTTTTATGTAATGTGATCCTTTTGGTTGTGTCAAAATGGCATTTTTGGAATCATTACAAGATTCATTGATGACATGGCCTCCCTTTTTTAGGAGGACACGTAAGTGTGGGGGGAGGGGGGGGGTGGTCTAATACTATTCTTAGTGGTATCTCCACTCTCTAAAACTCAAGTTTTTCTTTGTTGTAACTGTTTTTCAAACTTGTGCACTTCTATCTCTTTATAAGGCAAAATATCATAGATATATAGAATGTTGGACTTTTTTAGGAGCCCAGGTGGTAGGGGATCATGCCTTGATCGCCACAAGTTCTTATAGGACCAATATCTTGGTCTATTTAGTGAATTTTGTGCTTGACTTGTGCTTGAACTTTGTCCGAAATGTAGACATGTATGTGAACCTTTAGGAAGGTACTTAATGATAGAGGACGCATCATAGGAGGTGCCCGTTCTTTGGGAGGACACGTACTGTGGCACTGCTTGGTAGTGGATCGGGCTCCATAGTTTGTTAGTCAGGAGTTTGTCTTTTGTGACATGTGAGTCAAAAGATTGTGCTTTATGATATGCGATGCAGAAGTCTATGCTTTCCAACCATCAATTGGTCTTAATGACTGGATATGTCTTAGCACTTTCTGTGCTTTTGGCTTTGTACTTCTTGAGCGAGTTGCTTAATGGGGTTTGAACCCTGCAGTAGCTGTATTAGAGGGTGACAATCCTCATACATAGACAGTAAATTCTGACACTTTATTTTTATACGAGTATTCTTGGAACACTTAGACGATATATCATTTATTTGCCAGCATGACTTCCAAGCATCATATTGGAAGGAGGAGTATGAGCATTTATGATCCGAGGCATCTTTGGGAGTCCAACTTAAATGTGGCTTCCACGTAGATTAGGGTGATTCATAGCTTAGAGGTTTCTAAGAAGAAGAGAGACACCACTTCTGGAGTAATTGTCGATGAGCCATCCTCTATTCCAGACTTGTTAGAGTCCATGGAGACTATAAGTTATGACACAAGCAGTATGGTTTGCTAAAGCCTAACAGTTTATCTCAAGCTTGGATCGTCCTTTTAGAGTTTAGGTCTTTATACGGACCTCTTTGGATGGATATGTATATTACATTGCTTTAGTACTTTCGTACTTGTGATCTTGTACTTGCTTTCCTTCTTCATACTTCTTTTGTTTTATGATTGTAACTTTTCGATGAGGCACGTCCGTGGTCTTGTTTGTCTTGAGACTATAGGTACTCTTGTATTTCATCCCTTTTTTAGGAATGTGGTCCATTATGTTGGTACTTGCTAGGAGTTGGGTTGAGTGCCTAAGGTAAGACGATTATGCAAGAGACAAAGTTTGGCATGACTAGCTTATGACACAAGGATGCTCAGCTTAGGATGGTCTGGGTACCCATAGGTTTATCCAACCGGCCATGTTTCTGTCCAATCATGATTCGTTTAACCTAGCTCTGTTTGGCTGTAGTTCTTCTAGCCATGGTCCATCTGGTCTTGGTTCGGCCAACCATGGTCCATCTGGCCTTGGTTGGTTTGTGTGGCTAAACTTAGTCTAGCTTGATTTGTTGCTTGTTTGTCTGTCTGTCTACATATCTAGTCATTTTTTATTTAAGAGAGCGAAGATACATAGTGACGTTCCTATTAGGTTTTGTTTGGACCTTTTCATGTTCATGTAGCTTCTTTATTTTAATTTTTTTCTAAGTTAGGGTGGTTTAGTAGCCCTCTGCTTGGCAAGCTTCAATTTATCAAATCGATAAGCATTTTTTTGGACTTATAATTTTTTTTATGCTTGGTGGATTATTCCATCCTATCGAGAGTGTCGCTGCCTCTATTATCCTAATAGTTTTCTTTCACAACTAGGTTAAAGACCTGTGGTCTATTATGCACAAACTTAGGCTAGTGTAGAGTTAGGGTGCAGAAACTTAAGTACCTTAACAGGCTCTCTATCTTTTATGGTCTTCTATGCAAAAAAATTCATTGCTAGGATTTATCATTCCAAAAGATAGAGAGCCTGTTAAGCTATTTTTTATATTGGTTGTAACGTGGATTGTAGAGCGTGTACTTAGGATGCATTCTGCCTATAATTGGTCATGCCAGCTTTTTTAGATGGCGATGGACCCCTGCCCTAAGGAAGTAGAGTGCACCATATAGGGGTTGCTTTAGTCTCTGGTCCCTTATAAGTATGACCTTGAGGATATTGGTGTGCGGACTTCCTAGAGCCTAGACATCTTAGTCCTTTTGTCAATATTCACTTGGACTTCCCTCGTGCTATTCGAATTCCTCAAGATTGGCCATTCATGGCCTAAGTACCCGCAAAAAATCTATACCTGTTAATGAGGTAATTGCCTGTCATTTCATCATGGTGGACCTTATTTTTGTTCCATGTGAGTGGCATCTTGTGTTACTTTCTTATATTTTGACTATTATTGCTCTAGAGCTTTTCAATGAAGATGATGTGTAGGGGCGATGGCGATGGCGATGGCCCTGGCCTTGTATAAGGATGACCTTTATGAAATTTATTATTGGGCTTTCTTAGCCCATGCTCCTCTTAAGTGCATGCCTCATAGGGATTGTGTAATTGAGGAAGAGTTGGAACGTTGTTCTAAGCCTCCAATATGTAAGTGAACACATGTGTTTTCCTATTGTAGGACAGAAAACATTTTTGAGGGACGCATTGCTTTATAAAGTTTGAATGCATTTTGAAGAGGCGTATTGTCCTAGTAGATATATACTTGTTGTGCAAACCCACTTGAATACTACTATTTCAAGAAAGCTTCAAGGAAAAGTTAAAAGGTCACAACGAAGCCACTTAAATTTCAATCTCCTTGAATAAAACTTTCCTAAATAGTAAATACTCGATTGAGTCACACGTTTGATTTTATGAACTATTATCCATAGTGTGCAAAATTAGTTGGTTACGTAGATCTTTCCACATACTCTAAAGGGGAACTTGGCCAGATTTTGGAGCACTCTCTTGGGGTACTCCCAAAGACCTCTTTTGGAAGTATTTCCTAGGGAAGTGAGCACCCTTTAGCTAGTACGTTCTCATTGGACACCTTCTGAAGAATCTCTATCCTATTTTTTGGTGGGTGCAACTTCATTAGTTTTGCACAAGGTCACAGCCTTGGTGCTAGAGATTCTATTCTTTAATGAGCATGTGGTCATACTTCTTGAGAATCGGGTGAGGGTGAGTTCATGTTGGACAGATCCCTATGACATATCTTTGGCTTGACGGATAACTCAGTACACTTGTTGGGACAAGTGAAGGTGCACCCCTTTGTGGGTTTGTGGTGGACAATGATGACTTGGATTGCAAGATTGGACAGTCATATTTTGGGCGGTCAAAGTTAATCTTCATGATTTGTCGTATGGAATGGTGCAACCTTTTAGCCGACACACTGTCCTATTTGGCACGGCTTTGCAGATGGCATCCTAAACTACATATCTATGAGGGATGCAGCCTATAATATGTGACCTTGAAAGTGATGCCTGGAGAATTGTAGTTTGAAAGGTGACATCATGATGGAAGGGATGATGTAGCCTAGAAGGGGAGAACTGTCCTATTAGATGCACCCTAGAGGCATGTCTTGGACTGTTTTGATTGAAGTGTGGAATTACCATGGTGTGAACAAGAACTTGATCTATACAACTATGTTTGAAAGTCTTCCTCTATTCAACCTTCACCACACTTCTTGCAGTTGAGTTGGAAATCGGTCCATAGATGGACAAAGAATTGTTGGTACATCCTTATCGGGATTATTTCTAATATGACCATTAGTCAATAAGGTTATGTGATCATCATGACTTGCTTGGATAGAGTGGCCACGTCTGTGAGCCTTAAGGTGCTTTTGTAGATCATGTTGGATGGATTAAGGATGAGAGGACAAAGTGATAGAGCCCGGGTAGCTCTAGACCATACAAATAGACTCTATTCGCCCAACCAGCATGCATAACTCCCATCTGTGCAGGTCACGTCACTAGTCCAAACCTATCTATATGTTGGATCTTGTGCACTTTAGATATTGGAAGATGTCACAAGGACGTCTTCTGGAACGAAAGCTAGTTTGGGGGCCTCTGACCATGATAAGCTTTTCAGGATGTCCTGAAGTGCATCTCTATTGTGTTGGGATGGACATCCGTTCGGGCTCTTCTTCTACAATCTAGTTAGGCCCATTATGGCCGAGCTAGTACAGGTGCTGGTTTTCCACTTAGACAAGCCAAGAGAGCCCGAGAATGGAAGGTGACTACACGATTGATTAGATGGTCGATCTGACCTTAACATTGTTGGATGGGTTGGAGTTCCAAACCAAAAGTTGGATTCAACATATTTTTGTTGGAAGACAGAATGCTAGTATCTTAGAGATGTTGCATATTAGGTGGAAAGAAGGTGAGTGAGTCTCAATTTGGTGAACAACTAAGTCCAGGTAATATAGACACCTAGAGACTTGGCCCTTTCATACAAACAATGAAAAGCAGTAAACAATTAACAAGTAGTTTATAGATAAGTAGATATAGCAAATATCAGACAATAAAGTAAAAGCAGTAGATGTTTTCCAATCTTAGTATATACTAACTCATGTAGCAGATCAAGTAAACACAACAATATAACGTGGTAAACCACTTAGGCTCTAATCCTAAGTGGTAACATCAAGGACCACCTGTTCTAACTACCTAGGCTGCTATCACTAACTGTTTATACAGCTACTTTGATTCACATTAAATCCAACTCACTTCAAAAGCCATACCACCAAGCAGTGTGATATAAATACCTGTGATCAAATTAGTATAATCTAAACAAGATAATAAAATCCCAATAAATGAATTTTATGCAATTATCTCGTATCAATAATATAAAAATATGCCTAACATATTATTGATACGAAAACTCTACCTCGTAATAACAATGTGAAAACACAATCAACTTATTGTTATTACGAAAACTTCATTTTAGAAATGAGTTTTATAAACTTCACCACCACCTCGTAATTTAACATAGAAAAATATTCGATATGTTGAAACTCAAAAATCACCTTTTTAAAATATTTAAACTCCAAGTGAACAAATTACCTTCAAATTACTAATACGAAAACACATTAAACGTATTAGTAATATAGGAAATAAAATATATTTTAAATACACAAAAGATATTTTTTCACAAGTTTTAAAAATACGCAATGCTAAATATGCAATATAAGAAATATTTGTAAAAAGGGTAAGAGAGAGGATAAGAGATGGGTATTAAAGGTGTAATTAATAAGGAGAAAGTGTGAGTATTTATGGCTAATTTTTCAACTTTCGATACTCTCGTCGACCCCTCATCACTTCACTTTTGAGAGGCTTCCCTAACCACCTTAAAGAACCCCTCACAAACTGTAGGTGAGGTCCAATGGGCCACAAATTCCACCCTATGCACACTCGAGGACCTTCGTCGATTACTTCGACGAGACTTCCTCGAGGTCTTGATGAACCATTAAAAATAATTTTTTTCATGTCAAAACTTCACCAAATTAAAAGATATAAACACCCACAAACTTAAGGAAATAAATGCAAGTAAAAACACATTTTAACATGTAATCTATATGCTCATAACCACCCCATGGTATGTGTATCAAATAAACATACAGAAGTATTAAGATCTATGTGAATTTGTGTGATACTGATCACAAATAAAACATCATACATAGAGGTAAATAGAAACAGTAAGTAAAATAAACATACTCCTTATTTTGCTCATGGGAATGCCAACAAAGACACAAAGGGATTTACAAGACTTGTAATCTCCCCCTTTGGTTTTCCGTGGTAAAACACTACACAACCTATACTAGGCAAGCATCAAACATAATATATTCATGCAAGATGATCTAACAACTTTCATTCCTATGAACAAACTCCGACACAAATAAGACACCCATAACACACCTACACTCCAGTACATTCGTCTTATAGTACTCCATCCATCTTGATGAATTAACACATCTGTCTTAATGCTAACATCAGCTTTAAGGCTACATCTGTATCTTGTACACACGAAGTAAACACATATCCGTGTACGTATCATGTAGATATATGTGTAGTCTAACAAGATACTATCGTGTTACCCATACATAAGTACACACTGATAGGCTAAACATAAGTAGATAAGAAAAACTCACCTTTACTTCATACAACACTTCCTTTGAAGGCATGCAAGTCAGATAACATGAAGTCATGCAAACCTACACTCACATCTCACATAGTGCAGAACACAGAAGTAACCATGTTATGCAACAACCAAACTTCTTCCCCTTTTTGACACAAAAAAGTCAAAAGAACACCCATATATGAGGAAAAAAGGCATACACTATGCAATAATCTTATACACTCATGCAACACATGTAGAAAGGAAATAAAATACAAATAAAGAGATAAAAATAATCACACAACAAAGAAATATCATTTTATTAATAAAAACAAGGTTTATTACAAATTTGAGGAAATAAATACATAGAAAAATTAAGATTCTCCTCTCTCTTCATCTCTATCAGGGTTGCCGAGAATCTATGCCTGACTCCCTAGGTCATAAGGCTAGGAAGGGTACATAAGATTGGAAAATTCAGCTTTAAGGGTGGCAAACTGGTCAAACAACCGGTTGAAGAAATCTGAAGATTGAGGAAGTTGGATGTCTTGATCCTAAAGACTAGCACTAGTACTCACACCAACTAAGTGAATCTAGGAATGATCCACTCCACTAGTAGGCTAAACAGAAGGTCAAGAACTTGAAAACAGTGGGGAACCATGTCAAGGTTGCTACTGTCGCTCAATTCTGCTCATCCTATCATTAAGGTTCATCAGCAATTGATGATGTAACCTGCATTCCTGGCAATTATCAGAAAGTTTTTCAAGAAGCATGTCAAATTGATTAGTCACAGCATCCACCTTTGCATTGCGTGAGGCAGTCTTAGTAGGTTGAGGAGGAGGAGGAGGAATAAGAAGAAAGGTAGAATAGGAAGCAATCCGAGATGAGGAAGAAAATGGCTCAAATTTTCATAAGATTGGCAAAATGCTTGAAAGTATCTTATAGAAAAAGGAGTGTGGCTAAAAACAGAACCTTGAATAACATCACCAAAGAAAGACTATTCTCACGAGTAATCAAGGAGGGGTAGTGAAAAGTAGAAGAAGAAGGAAAAAAGGAACGAAAGATGATGGTCACAAAGATCATATCAGTAAGATTTATAGTCTCACCATCAAGAATAGCACAGAGAAAATGTCTTCTTACATTAGGCACAGAAGAGACATGATTCCAAGCAAAGATGAAATCATAAAAAACTTGTCGAAGCATGCGTCTAGGGGAAGAGTTGTTAAGGGGAACAGATCCTCCAACATAAAGAATGTCAGATATAACAAGTTTGAAAGCCATGACAGATTGATTTCGAGCTTTGAGAAGCTCGTGATCAGTAGAGAAATTAGGAGTGGTAAGATTTTCATAGTCAAAGCGAAGAAAGGGAAAAGAGAGATTTTTCACATTCGGGAGAGATAAGAGGTCTAAACATTATCTCTAGAGAAGATGACATTACATCCCCTTGAAGTGAAAGAAATGGAAAAGTGTTGAGTGCGATGCGTATGAATTGCAGAATAAAACTCCTAAACAAAAGTGGGGTCATAGAAGTAGGCAAGAGAACAAATATTGAGCTAAGAAAAGTATCCAAACTTTTCTTGGATAGAAGGAAATTCCTCAATCAAAATTGAGTGCCCACAAATACGAGATTGAAACTTCTTTTGTTGAGAAAAAGAACCACTGGTTAAGAAGAAGGACCAGCTTCATCTTGGTTGATACTGGATCTTTTGTTCTGTCTAGGCATTTTGGAGAAAAGAGGTGTAATCGTGTTTTAGGGGTGGAGAAAAGAAGTTTATATGGCAGTAGGCAAGGGTAATTGAGGGTAGGAAGTTATAAGTCTTGTTTTTTTGGTGTTCACATTTATGTGTGCAAACCACGGTGTTTATATTTTACTTGGTGTATTTATCAATCCCTTTGTAAGGTTGTTTACTATTGGCTTAGTTTCACACACTCACTTAGGACACGTTTTTGGTCCAATAAACAATGCACATACTTGCATATTTTGAGGATATGTTTGAATAGAAAGTTGTCTTGTTGTATGGGGGTTTTGAAACAGGTTTGAAACTAGAAGAACTAGATTGTTTCTTTGGTGAACCAATTAGTTTTAATGGTTTTTAGTTTTTGGGCTGATTTGGCATTGAACTGTCTAGTTCTTGTTCAGTTTGGTGGCTCGCTAAGTGTTTAGGGGTGGAGAAAAGAAGTTTATATGGCAGTAGGCAAGGGTAATTGAGGTGGAAGTTATAAGTCTTGTTTTTTTGGTGTTCACATTTATGTGTGCAAACCACGGTGTTTATATTTTACTTGGTGTATTTATCAATCCCTTTGTAAGGTTGTTTACTATTGGCTTAGTTTCACACACTCACTTAGGACACGTTTTTGGTCCAATAAACAATGCACATACTTGCATATTTTGAGGATATGTTTGGATAGAAAGTTGTCTTGTTGTATGGGGGTTTTGAAACAGGTTTGAAACTAGAAGAACTAGATTGTTTCTTTGGTGAACCAATTAGTTTTAATGGTTTTTAGTTTTTGGGCTGATTTGGCATTGAACTGTCAAGTTCTGTTCAGTTTGGTGGCTTGCTAAGTTGCTCTTGTCTAGGGTTCAAGGAGGTGGTTGGAATAAGGGTTATTAAGGGATCGGTGAGGTTTTTTCGTCTATTTTCTCTCATCGTGTGGCTCATTGGTACCTTGCTGGGGGTTAGCAAGGGTGTCATTTTCTCTTTAAATAGCACCCTTCTATCTTGTTTTGGTTGCTAAGAAGTAGGAGAGCTTTGCCCATATGTTTTTGGGCTTCTCCAGTTTGTTTTTGGTCCAATATTCATTCTAAGTCTCTGGTTTGGAAAACACTATCATCGTAGAATGTATGATATTGTAGAGGAGTCTCTATCATATTTTAAACACTAGGGTGACTGCAAAAATGTGAGATTTAATGAGGATTTAATAAGAGCTGAGTTGCCAAATAATAATACATCGAGTATATTTTTGTATTATTATTACGAGGTGTAGATTTGGCTAGGAAGAGACATATGTTTTAAGTATTATCTTGAGTTACCGTGTGATAGTAGTATGCCATATGTCGGCTAGGGTTGCAAGGATGCAATGTTATGCATAGGTGATGAGCCTATGTGTTGGTATGTCGTGTGTTGGTTGTGTGTTGTAAGGTAGCAACTTATTTGTATGATAGTATTTGGATGGATGAGCCTTCAGTCATAAGCAGTTAGGACAGGCGGTCCCAACTGATAGAGGTATAGGTACTTTACCTTATCAAGTTGTATTAACTGTTTATTTTCTTTAGTGAATTTATTACTGAGTGGTTATCTTAAGCAACCCGTGGATGTTACTACTTAGGATTGGAGCCTAAGTGAGTTTACCACGTTACATGCTATGTTATGTATGATCACATGTTCTGAGAGTATAATTATCATTTATCAAATATGTTCCCACATATGAGGTCTTAAAGTGATTAGAAATATGTAATCGATTTTACTATATGCTTACCTAATTCACATGCTGTATGCTTATTATTATTCTAGTGCATGTTGCTAGCCTTGACAAGAGCTTTTGAGGCAAACCGTCACTAGTGTGCAAATTATTCCTTTTCATTTGCTTGTTTGTTCGGTATGTTGATTTAAGCATGTCGTTATCACTTATTCCGATGTGCTATTTGCTTAATTCACATCTTGAGGCCTACTTGGTTGAGTTGGAATAAAGCTTGCAAAAAGATTCCATAGGTTGAAATATCCACCCCCATCTAGGTCCAGGTTACTTATTTGGGTTGGAAGTTCAATTCATCTCTATGCAATTGTTTCAATGTATGGAACTTTCAAAAGTGTTAAGAAATTTATGTGTTTTGATATTAATGAAGAAATGGGTTTATATAGGGAAATCTATACACCTCGTTAACCCCTCACAGACCCTTCGCTGAGGGGGGTCAGAGAGGTACTTGCAAGTTTGTAAAAACACTATCCTAGCAAGACCTTAGCGAGGATGCTCGACGAGTAAACCTAAAAGGCAAGGACAGATAAAAATTACGTTAAAAATTTAGAAAAATCACAGAAAAATTATTTAAGCATATTAAAATAAATGAAGAAAAGTACAAGGCAAATAAAAATAAAAATATAAATGTAGGACAAAAAGCAAAATAAACATATGCAGAAAATGCTACAAGAAAGAGAGAGAAAAGAAAGAGAAAAATCACAACAAACTGACTCATACCAAAAAATAGTGTGATCAAACTGTATCTCTCCATTTGAAAAATAAGTGACGAGGGGCAACAAGAGTAGAATGTAATCTCTAGTCCATATGAGTATGTGGAGTATGAACCACTCAAGAGTTCTTTTTTTTTAGAAGTTCTTGAATGACCTGTCGAGCAGTCAAATATGCGACTAGGAGGACTTTTAGAAAGTTTTGCCATTTTTCATTATGTTGCCGATGCATAATGCACCCATAAAACAAAATGCACAGAGGAACCACAATAGGTAATCCTGATAAGTCAGAATGGGAGGGGTAAGGGGGAGATCTCTTAGTACTACTCCAAGCATATCTTAGACACTAGTTGGCAAGGTGGCCAACAGTACCACAAGTATGACAAGCAGGAGTAAGAGAACGTGAGAAAATAGGTCCATGTCTTCGAGGAGTAACATGAGGAGGAGAGGGATTGGTAAAAGTGCCAACATTGAGTCTCATACGGGAGTGAGAACTCAACTTTTCACAATAAGGTCTAATATGCCCATACTCATCACAGTGATGACAAGAGAGGATGAAGCGTGTAGTGGCACACTAAATTTGCAAGTTCACGGGTCAATGTACATGTAATAAGTATTTTTAAGAATAAGGATTGTCGTACCTACGAGGATTAGATTAATAGATATTTAAGTATCAAACTACAATTACACTTAATTATTTAGGTTAAGGAAAATAGATAAATAAAGTAATAAAAATAACAAAATTCTAATATTTACACTATTGGATCCAACACAACCATACTACTAGTTAAGCACAAAAGAGTAATAGAAATCCATCATCCCAAGCAGTTACCAAACAAATTATAAGAATAATTGATTCTAACCTATACTTGCATTCCTCTCTCAAGTAAACTATTGATAAATCAATATTTGTCCTAATATTTTGTTGTAATTTGACATTATTTTTATAGTTTATTTAAATATTTTACCCAAACTAAGGATATTTTGGTCATTTTTAGGTTTATAATTATTTGGGAAGAATTTACAATTTTTTGGAATTTTTCTGAAATTTTTATGAATTTAATTAAACAGGTGGATGTATACAGAAATAACTGTGGATGTATTTAGAAATATGGATTCGTACAAAAGGAACTGTGGATCCACTTAGAAAGCCCAGTCAAAGTCATCATCCACGTCAATCCACGTCATACCAATTAGAGGAAGCCATGTGTCAGACAACTCAACAAGTGTTTACCAGACCGTGCCACAATTTGGACGAATAAGAAAACGCCACGTGTCACACACTTTATGAGTTGTTTCCCACTTGTTGCGCAGCACCGTCCAGCCAATAACAACGTGACACATGTCCTGCTCTTCTGCACATACAGCACCATCCAACGAATGGTGTGGTGACATGTGGCTTGCTTATTTGCGCATATAGTCATTCAACGAATGGTGTGGTGATACGTGTCATATTTTTTAGCTTTTTTGAGCCACTCTTTTGCTATATATACGAGCTTAATTAGAGATGAGAGTGGAGATTGAGATTGCTGTATAATTTTTAGAGTATTTTTAGTTTAGTTTTGGCTATTTCTCTTCTACTATTTCTTCTATTTTAGTTTTAATTTATTTTATAGTTCAATTTTATTATATTTTAGAGAGAGAAATATTATATTATTGTATAATATTTTAAACTTTTGGAGTATGAACATCAACCAATTCAAGAGTTTAGGTATTTGTTTTATTATTAATATTTTTATCTCTAATTTTGTAATGTTATTACTGTAAACACTATGTCTTTAGTAATTAAATTTACGATAGTGAATTTAATTATGCTTGACTAAATTTACATATGAGATTTTAGTTATGTTACTATGATTATTTTGAATTAATAAGTTAATTATTATATAAAAGTTTGGTATTATTTCATGTTCATTTTTCTTCATAGCTTTAAGTATGAATAGTAGATGGATCAAATCACTATTTATAGTTAAAGTAAATATCTGTAAATTAGTTTGTTAGAAACATCATCTGCATCTAATTATGCCCTTTTGAACATGAATTTAAATTAATTACATGATCATTGTGTTAGTTTAGATGGTTATATAATTTCTCTGTACTCATTCCAATCATTTAATTAATTAACTCGATCAAAGAAATTGATTATTTAATTGTAATTGAAAGTTTTCATGATCACTGGAACTTTCTAACGTTAGTAGAAAAATCAATAATATCAACTTATGAACATTTATTAAATTTAACTAAATAGTCCAAAGTATGATTGGTTGGCAAGC
This sequence comes from Elaeagnus macrophylla, assembly GCA_029378325.1. NCBI lineage: Eukaryota > Viridiplantae > Streptophyta > Magnoliopsida > Rosales > Elaeagnaceae > Elaeagnus > Elaeagnus macrophylla. The sequence continues at coordinate 53,193,521 of CM055641.1, read as the reverse complement.
TAAAATTATCATACTTGTTTCATCTCTTTTTAGTTAAAAGTCTCTATTTACTTTTAATTAGTTTAATTGTTTGATTAATTAATTATTTTATTACCATCCATTTGCTTTAAGTATTTTTGTTTATTTTGTATTTTATTACTTTTAGAAATAATTAAAGAATTTGAAACCACTGCAACTCCGCAAGAGATCGACCTCAGAAGTTTACTTATTACTTGACTTTTAAGTGATTCATGCGCTTGCAAGTACTATAATTTACACATCAACTATACGCAATATAGTAATTTAATCTAATCACACTCTAATGTCAATTAGATCATACTAATATTCATTAAGAACGTCAATTATTGATCACATACACATGAATTGTACCTTTCAGCCGAAAATCTATGCATGTAATTTAATCAAGACAAATAATTAAATATTTCTTTCAAATATACCTAATTGTCTCTATGTATAATTATTAATTAGATAATTATTTGTAAATACATCAGATTGAATAATATAATTAAATTTGGAATCACAATAGAATGAAAGAACAATATAATTTATTATATAAAAATATCGAGTTTAAAAAGATCCTAACAACAAGTTTAGTTTTACAATTATTTCAACAAAATCTCAAAAATTATGAGTAAAATACAAGAGAATAGATTAACACATAAGGGTAGAGAAAGATAAAACCAATCTCCGCCAACTGTCACTTTTGTGGAATTAAACCCCAACATCTTCAATGTTGAATCCTCCTCTTGCTATACCTCATTTTCTAAACTGCTGATCTTTTCTTTAAATTATATGGGTTAGTGGTAGAATGTGAGAATCCATATGTTTGGTTGCTAAGAGTTGTATTTATAGACTAAGAATCGTAGGTCAAAAGCACTTGTGGTCCAAGTAGGAATCATGGTACAAATAAAAATATGGTCCAAATAAGAAATTAGAATTTTTGGCACTTATCACACAGAAAATCAACTCACATCGAGGCCCAAAATAGTGAGCATTGTAGCTTGGCTTACTCCAACAATCTAGAAAACTACGAGTGTTGTTGCAAAGGTGAATGTGTACTGCTACTTAGTGCTCTCGAGTTGTCTGGTGAAACATGCGCACTGCGACATAAAATTGTGCCCACTGCGGCACTGAGCTCTCGGGTTGGACTCTAAAAAGATGTGCACTGCCACATAGAATTGTTCTCACTGTGGTTCAAGGCTTACTGAGCTAATTGTGTCCCTTTATGGCTATTTTCACTCCATTTTCCACCCTTCTACTTGCACTGACACAATTGAACAAATATTTAGTTATTTTGACTATTTAAAGTGCAAAAGAATGCAAATAGTAAGCTTAAAAGGGGCTAAATAATTCTACTTTTGTATAGTTATCACACTCCCAAACTTAAATCTTTGCTTGTTCTAAAGCAAAGCCAAAACTAAACAAAGAAAAATAAATTACTAACCAATATGGGTAGAATATCTTCAAACAACTTTGCTCTAATACATGCATATTTAACACAAAATTATCTCCTTCAAAGATTGTATAATCATATTATAAAGAGGTTCATATGCCATCGATCAACTTTTCATTAATACAAGTATATGCAAGATTTTTTATGAAGTGAATCGTGTGTGTGTGAATTCCACATGATGTCATCCAATCTACTCATGAAATCAACTTATATGAGAATGCCAATAGATTAAGTCTTAGAAAATATTTCATATGTCTATTTTTCATACCCCTTTCTACTAATGTAAATAATACATTTAGCTATAGATCAAAAGAACTTTGCATGCTTGTAATGTTAGGCTTAAGTAAGGGTAGATAAATTGTGACATTTAGGTTCATTCCACACCTTAGCTTGCTTTTTATTCATCATGCAACATGAGAAACAATTGAGCTTTTAATTTGATGTTTTAGTGCATCCTATCTTTTTATTTTTCATTCCTTTATTTCACATTCTTTGTAACTTGACAACACCCCAAGTTTTTTTTTTATTCTAAATTCATCTCTCTTTTTTTTTTTATAGGGATATTGGTGTTGTGAATATATTTTTTATATATAGGCTGCATTCCATTTTACCTTACTCTATAGCACAACACATGATTACATTTTCACACAAGCTAAGAATGCAAGGGTAAAGGTAATAAACAATTTTGGTTAGGCTCACATGTGGTTTAAAGGCATAAAATGTATTTGTTTAGGATCAAATAGGTGGCTAAGGACATAAATCATGGTTAGCTTGAAAGGCTCAATCAAATCAAATAAAAGTTTAAATCACTTTTAAAGTTAAATACTATTTAGGATTTCGCTTCAAGGGATGATCAAATAAATTCTAAAGCATGAAAGACATAATCATATGGCATAAATCACACCAAATTTTTTTTCCCAACAAGAGCACTAAAATTAATCATAGCTTGTACAAAAAGTTGAATCAATTTAATAAAAATTTGACAAGTAGACACAAGATTCATGTAAGTATCTTAATAAACATGCTAAATTCCTTATCCTAATCATGACAACCAACTCTATCATTAGGTTCATAGATTTCATATTAAGTATACATATATTTAGATTCCATATGTTCATCAATTTATAGCCAATTATTATTAAATTATCCCAAAAAATTGAAAATAGCAACTAATAACAAAAGAAAAGAACGGAGTTCCTTCCCCCACACTTGAATTGCACATTGAGTACAATATGCATATGTTCATAGAGAAATAAATATAAAATAAAAGGGTAAAGAAAAACTCTCTCAATAATGCTATAGTCTTCATAACTTGATGTATCCATGTAAGCATCATTGTCTCCTTTCTTGCTTTATTCACCTGAAAACAATAAACAAAGAAAAATAAAATCTAAAACATGAAAATATAATTTTAATTCCTTGTGTTGCCTTCCAAGAAGCGTCATATTTAGGGTCATTGACTAGACCATCACTATCCATCAAGGTGGATAATACATATAGTATTCCATAAATAACAATATGAAGGTTTTTATGGTTGTTGGGCCAAAATCATCAATGTAACTTTTTGGGTTCCAAATCCTCTTCTACTTTGTAGAGGCATCAAGACCCTTATTTAAGAGATAGAATTCTCCAACATCAAACTTGCTTGAAAGCCAATTCAAATAGGTTGGTTGGAGCTTCCACTCATAACTCATGCCGACATCAAAGGGGATGTCCATGGTTCTTATGATTTTAAAAGTTACTAACTCACTTAAATTCCTCATGATGAGTTGCAGTTTTTCTACATCAAATGTAAGTACCTAGTTGCTTTGAGTTTTATCTCCTCTTCCTTAGAAGTCTCATTTTCCTCCTCTTGAGCTTCTACATGCTCCTCAATTGTGTCATTGTGTTCATCTTTTGCCACATACTTAGGATCCTCCATGTCCTCCACTATCTCATGTACTTCACCTAAATTAAATGTTTACTCATGGTTAGGTTTTTGTCTTCTATAGGTATGTTAATGTTATTGTCACTAAACAAAAAGCCTTTAATTTGGGTGAGGTTGTAAGATAAATATTGTGGTTGATGGGAGTAGTCCGTTACAAATGTTGGCCATGTAGAAGGTGTTCCCTCTTGATTATAGCTCCAAGAGTTGTAAGATGACTCCTCCAATCCAAATTTTGATAGTATGAGTATGATGGGTTCGGATTGGTGTAGGCAATGCTATAGGTGTGGTTCCTTCTATTCTGTGTATAAATGCAGTGGATGTTGTACGGGTTGTATAGATATATAGGATCTCAACTTGAAAAGATCATAATATTCTTTTATGGAGAGCTTCCTCATAATACTAGTCAGTTCAATGTATGCTATGAGGTTAGTTGCCTCCTTAATTGTCATTTTTGCATCCATAAGCTTTTGAAGCTCAAAAGAGTCCACCATCTAGCTATTAATACGAAACTAAAAGAAAAAATATATTATACAACAAAAGATAAATAAAAAAAGTTATGTCAGTAAAAAAAAGGCTCCTAAAATAATACAAAATGAAATAACTAAAAGCAAATAAAAACCTTTTTGTACTTTTTTTTTATTTTTTATATGCCTGAATTGGTTATGATAACCTTAATAATGATATCAAATCAAAAATTAATGTCAATACCCTACAATGGTGTCAAGAACTTGACCACGCCAAATATGCAAGTGCATGGATTAGTATACTGTTGCAAAATTTCCCGCAAGTATACGGTAAGTGCAAAAGTAGTAAAGTGTGCCAAAGCACGAGTCGAACCTCAGAGACTTGAGATATTTGTTGTATATTAGAACTAGCTATTAAGGTTTTAAGCTTACTTGCTCTATTTGAACGATCGAAATTGGTTTTGTTTTGAATTTGAAATGCCAAGTTTAACTAAATAAATTTAAATAAACAGATTTTTGTTTTAACAATATTAAGGAAATCTAGGGATTCAATTTCCCCCATTCTACTTCCATGATCGTTTTCATATCTCATTAACATTGAATTAAAATGTATGGATTATAAATCAAACCTTACTTAAATAATTATCACCCACATGTCTATGGTCATGATTATCATTTTCCATATAAATTTAGCTCAAATGTCTTTGATCATCTAAACATACATGGATCATTAATCACCTAAGGTTTTAAAATTGATTTCATACACAATAATGGAAATTTCTTTCTCATTACACATATGCTAATTTAATCTATGTTCACAATTTCACATCAATTTTTCAATTGCATATAAAATTAACAATTCATATAATTAAATAGCCAATTTAATTAAAATCAAATTACACATTAAATTAGATAATCCACACATTAATAATATCAAATAAATATTACACAATCATTTTCATAGAATGGGTTCCATAAAAATCCCTAGAACAAAATTTCTACTCCATAATATTTATTTTGGAAACATAAAATTCAAGAGTAAAAGCTAAGAGAAACATAGAGAAATACAATTAAAGAGAGAATTGGTAAACCCTTAGAGAAGAATTGCTCCAAATTGCTCCAAAAATTGATTCTTTGTGCTTCAAATTGCTCTCTCAAAATGTGGCAGAGGAAGTGGAGGCTGGTTTTCACCCTGATTGTTGTGTAGAGTGTTAAAATTAGGTATTTATATGATAGGGTTTTAGAGAGGGAGAGAGTGTGTGTGTGGGGGTGCTGAGACGTGAAGGAATCCATTCAGCGCGCGCGCGCCGCGGCGCGCGTTTTCCATGCTGCGGCGCGGTTTGATTTTCTGAACTTCGAACAAAAACAGAAACCTCCCCGCCGCGGCGCACAATACTCATGCCGCGGCGCGCCTTGTTTTCATGATTTTCCAGGTGCAACCCGAGAGCCTCTCGCCGCGGCACTTGTTTTCTTCGCCGCGGCGCGCGTTGCTATTGGTGCCATGTAAGTGCCCTTACATAAATTGGTGATTCTCAATGTAAGGGCTTACGTGGTTAAGCCTTTGTTTGTCCCCCTTACACAGTGAATGGCTCCCAATGTAAAGCTTACATCTTTTCACACTTTTTACTTCATTTTTACTCTCTTTTTCCACATTTCTTCTCAAACCTAATTTTACCTACAAAATAATGAAATACCCTCCAAAACATTAATTTATTAAATAAAACAAGAAATATTTAAGCATAAAAATGATATAATAACTCTATTTTCATAGAGTTATCATATACAAGTAATAAGTATTTTTAAGAGTAAGAGTTGTCGTACTCATGACAATTAGATTAACAAGTATTTGAGTAACAAATTAAAATTATGCTAAACTATTTAAGCTAATAAAAAGATGGGTAAAAAATAATAATAAAATCCTAATATTTATATTGTTGTATCCAACACAACCACACTACTATGTTAAGCATAAAGAGTCATATGAATCCATCATCCTAAATAATTGCTAAACAAATTATATAATAATTGACTCTACCATATACATGCATTCCTCTTTTAAGTAAACTATATACAATATAGTAACCTAATCTAATCGCACTCTTTTACTAATTAGATTAAACTACTACTCATTAAGAACATTAATTATGGATCACATATACAAGAATCGTACCTCTCTGCTTAGAAACCATATATACTATTCAATCAATACAAACAAAATGATACTTCTCTCAAAGATACCTAATTGTCTCTATTTATAATTGTTAATTAGACAATTAGTTGCAAGTAGATCAGATTGAATAATATAATTGAAAAAATAATCACAATTAAATGGAAGAACAAACTAAATAACTATATAAAAAGATCGAGTTCAAGAGGATCCTAACAACAAGTTTAGTTTCATAAAATATTCAATAAAATCTCAAACAATGAGTTAATATAAGAGAATAAATTAACACAAAAGGGTAGAAAAAGATAAAACTAATCTTCATTGTCACTCCAAAAATCAATCTCCACCAATTGTCACTTTGGTGGAAGTAAATCCCAATATCTTCAATGTTGAATCCTCCTCTTGCTATGCCTCATTCTCTAAATTCCTATCTTTTCTTTATAAATTATGTAGGTTTGTGGTGAAATGTGTGAATCTATTTGCTTGACTGATTATGAGTTGTATTTGTAGGCCAAGAGTTGTAAGTCATAAGCATTATAATCCAAAGTATGAGTCATGGTGAAAACAGGAAACTAGCCCAAATAAGAAATTGGAATTTTGACACATATCATGCACAAAATCAACTAGCACCACGGCCTAAACTAGTGAGATCTGTGGCTTGGCTTCCTCGAATAATTTGGAAAACTACGCGCATCGCATCACAGGTGAATGCGCTTTGTGGCATAGCATTCTTGGGTTGCTTGGTGAAACATGTGTGTTGCAGCTTAAAATTGTGCCCGCTACAATACTAAATACTCAAGTTAGACTCTAAAAAGATGTGTGCCGTGACACTAAATTGTTCCTGCCGTGGCTCAAGGCTGACTACACTAATTGTGTCCCTTTTTGCCATCCTTCCACTTACATTGAAACAATTGAACAAATATTAAGCCATTTTGACTATTTTAAGTATAAAATAATGTAAATAATAATTTAAAGTGATTAAATAACTCTATTTTTGTAGAGTTGTCAATAGGTGAAGATGGAGACATAGTTGAAAAGGAAAAGGACTTATCTAACACATGCTAAAAAGGAGTAGTGACTGTAGTGCTAGTGGAGATATTAGATGTAGATCAAGAAACAATAGTATTGGAGTGAGTCATGTAATTAGTGTATAATATATTTTAATTAATGTGTGTCTATCTATAATAGAACTCTAGGTTGTAAAGGATTCTAGTTTATTTATGACTCTTGTAATTTGTTTTCTATATATACCTCTATTGTGAGGTAAGAATATACAAGAAATATATTTCATTTATGCTATATTTAACTTGGTATCAGAACAGTGTTTGATCTTGAACATGTTTTTCTATTTTCTATCATCTCTTTATCATCTGCCATATATATACCCTTACTGTCATCGCAGTCTGCTTCAATTTTTCTACTTCATTCGGTTGCTAGTGATCCTCATCTTTAGTTTAATTTCTTCTAAAGGTTGCTGGTTGGTTCTTTGGTTTTGTCATTCAGTAAACTTCCACCGCCGTCGTTCACCACTGTTGCCGCTGTCGTTCACATCAACCTCACGGCCTCACGACTATTGATATCATCCATTTTCATCACTGTCGTCGTCGTCGTTCACGCCAATTTCACGACCTTACAACTATTGGTATCAATATCTACCTCACAACTTTGTAGCTGTGTTTTCTTGAATGATCAACCGACTCACCATCGTTTTCTAGAAAGATCAACCAGCTCACCATCGTGCGCTGCCATAACCAATTCTAGATCCCACCAGCACTAAAGCACTTTTGAGGTTTAACATCAAGTACAAACATGTATGTTGTAATTATCCAAGATGAATATAGATTATGTTTAACTTGAGGGGGAGAGTTGAATATTAGATTAATAGTTAGTTTTCTTGTTAGTGTTGGAGACTATTATAATTAGGATATTACATAATTATTCTAATGGTTTTCTATTAGTTTAGGATTCTTGTTTAGAGTCCTATTAAGATTAGAATTTTAATTTATTATCCCTATAAATATCAATGTAATTCTTCAGTATTGTTAATGAATAAAAATTAGAATGTCTTTATTTGACTTTTTGATTATCTTCTCAACCTACTTTGATTATATATTATTTTAGCTTTCACATTCGTTCTTTCTTCTATTTTTTTATATATATTTTATTTCGCTTTATGTTTTAACTTGGTATCAGAGTGAAGGATCAAAAAGGGACTTTGTCTTTCTTCTTCGTCTTTTGTCAGTGCCATCGTCACCACCTCTCAGCGTCGATGTCAGCTTTGTCGTGTCCACCTGTCAGCTCGGTTTAGCTAGTTTAACAGTGTCATCTGCCTATCTCACCCGCGCGTGGCTCAGTCTCTATCGTGCTTTGTCACCACTGGTCTTTACTCTCTGTTGCACTCCACCCAACCAAGTTCCGTTGCCCCCAGTCGTCTCCGTCGCTCCTGCTGGTCTCTCCTGCCGTGCTTTGTCATCATTGGTCTCCAGTCCAATTCTGCTCTCTATTGCCCCAGTTATCTGCTGATCAACCATCTGTTGATCTGCTGTCTACTTATCTGCCTCCATCATTGGTATCTGTATCCATTGTTGGTACCTGGTTTATCTACAATAGGTTTCTAAAATCTGCACACAAAAACCCTAAGCCCATTCACAGCCCATTCAGCTCGGTCAACAGTCAAAGGTCAACAAAAAAAAGGTGATTTTTTATTCCGTTGCATATTGTCTATTTCAATGGGAGATTCAAGAGAAAATTAGAGTTCTAAGACAATTGAAATTTCAAAATTTGAAGTCTCTGTCAAGAGTTCAAAACGTGGCTCTTTCAGTGGTACCAAACTCAATGGTACCAACTTTTGAAGATGGAAAAGGGTTATGTCCGGTTATCTCTGTGGGATGCACAAGATGGGACATGTGACTGGAACAATCAAGGCTCCTCCTGAAGATGATGTGGAGGCCTATACTAAGTGGGAAGATGATGATGGCCTCGTAATGTATATTCTATTTAGAGCCATCATCGATGATGTACTACAGATGGTAGAAGAGTTGGACATAGCTGAGGCCATATGAAAGATTTTGGGAGACCTCTACACTAATAAATCTGACTTTATACAAGTCCACAAATTAATGTGCAAAACTGCAAACATGCAACAGAATGAGCAACCAGTGTCTATGTTTTTTACCAAGCTAAAGAATATATGGGCTGCAATTGATCATAAAAGCCTGTGCAAAATTAAAAATCAAGAGGACATTATATGGTACTAGAAAGAAAATGAGCTTGAGCGAGTTTATGCATTCTTAAGAGGTCTTGATACGAAATATAATAGTGCCAAGGGAGAATTGCTCTGAATGCCAGACCCTCTGAGCTTGACCACAGCTTTTCAATACATTTGTAAGGACGAATCTCAATAGGAAAGTCTTAATTAGGCATAGGTTGAATTATCTAGTCTAGCCATTCAAGCCAAATCAAAAGCACCTTTCCTCCAGCAGCAGAGTTCAGTTCCACTTTACTAGCAAGGACCTTCACTAGGTTTTGCCAACCACCCTTGTCCTCAATGCTCTTATTACAATGAAGTTGAGCATATTCAAGAGACTTGTTGGAAACTGAACCCACACCTGAGACCTAAAAGGAAAAATTATTGTCCTCAAGCGAAAGCAGCTGCAGTGCAAATAGTCTAAGAGCTGGATTTCTATGGAGTGATTGGATAGGATTATCATGTAACATGTGGAGGTAACCCTATAGCTTCAATAGCTAGTCGTGGTAAGAATGGTATGGCTTTAAACGTTTCTCACTTTGTTGGGTCTAATACTTGGATTATTGATTCTAGTGCGTCTGATCATATGACTTATGATAAATCTTATTTTACTAAGTTATCTTCCCTACCAGTGTCTTATGTTATGAATGCTAATGGTGAGGCCTTTTCTGTTTTAAGGAAGGGGTCAGTCCGTATTACTCCAACTTTACATCTCCATAATGTTTTATATATACATGACTTATCTCATCACTTAATATCTGTCTGATAAACATTATTTTGAACCTATTATTTGTTAGTTTTTAAGAATTTATTTTATAGTTTATTTCAGTGTTACTTTGATTTGGAGAGGTATTTTCATGTTTTATAGGTTCAAGCAATGTGAATGAAATGGTGGAGTGAAGTGTTCAAAAAGGAGTTGAGAACGTAACCCTTACATTGTAGTTTATTTACTATGTACGGGGGATTAAATTAGAGCAAAAAGAATGTAAGGTTTGCGTAGGAATCAACAAATATGTAAGGACCCTTACATGGCATTACAACATTGTGCGCCGTGGCGAAGAAATATGAGTGTTGCGACATGGGGCTCTCGGATTGCATCCTAGGAAATCATAAAAATCATTGCACACCGAGGCATTGAAAATTGTGCGCCGTGGCGAGGGATTCCTGTTTTGGTCTATGTTCCAAATAAGCATAGCGTGTCGTAGCATAGGAAAACGTGCGCCGTGGCCCACGCACTACCATTCGGTACTTTTGCTTTCAGGAGGATGCCATTTGGACTATGCAATGCACCCGCCACCTTTCAGAGATGCATGATGTCAATCTTTTCAAACATGGTGGAGAAATTCATTGAGGTATTTATAGATGACTTTTTTGTTTTCGGTAATTCCTTTAATGATTGCTTGCATAAATTGACTTTAGTGTTAGAACGTTGCATTGAGTGTAATTTGACACTTAGTTGAGAAAAAAGTCATTTTATAGTCCAACAGGGCATAGTTTTAGGACATGTCATATCTAGCAAAGGAATTGAGGTAGATAAGGCTAAGATAGATTTAATTACAAAATTGCCTCCCCTTACATCTGTTAAGGGGATACGGAGTTTCTTAGGACATGCAAGTTTCTATAGATGATTTATTAAGGATTTTTCCAAAATAAGTCGTCCATTATGTAACCTACTTTTCAAAGATACTCCATTTGATTTTAATGATGATTGCCTTGTTGCCTTCAATACTTTAAAGGATAAACTTACTTCTGCACCTGTTATTGTGGCTCCTGATTGGTTTTTACCATTTGAGATCATGTGTGATGTATCTGATTATGCAATAGGACCTGTTTTGGGGGAAAGAGTGGATAAACGTTTACATGTTATATATTATGCTAGCAAAACACTCAATGATGCCCAAATTAACTATACCACCACCGAGAAAGAGTTATTGGCTGTTGGGTTCTCACTTGATAAATTTAGGTCTTCCTTGGTAGGAACTAAAGTTATTGTTCAATAGGATCATGCTTCTTTGAGATATCTTTTGACTAAATGGAATGCTAAGCCTAGACTCATTAGGTGGGTCCTACTTTTACAAGAATTTGACCTAGAGATCAAAGACAAAAAAGGTACTAAAAATGTAGTAGCTGATCATCTGTCTAGCTTAATTTCTGATCATCTGTCAAGGAAGGATTGGGCTCCAAAGCTCAATGACGCATTATGGACTTACAGTATGGCGTACAAGATACCTATTGGGATGAGCCCATACCGCTTAATTTATGGCAAGGCATGCCATTTGCCCATTGAGCTTGAGCACAAGGCCTATTGGGCAATCAAGCAACTAAACATGGACTGTCAACAAGCGGGAGAAAAATGCTTACTTCAACTTGATGAGCTTGAGGAGATTTGAAATGAGGCTTATGAGAATGCCAAGATTTACAAACAACGCACCAAGCGTTACAATGACAAAGGGCTTATTAGTAAATCTCTCTATCCTGAAATGAAAGTACTTTTATTTAATTCTCATTTTAAATTTTTTCCAAGAAAACTTCGATCAAGAGGAGTGGATCGTACCAAATTGTGGAAGTATTTCCTCATGGAGCTGTTGAGTTGCTCAATCTGAAAACACATGTAACTTTCAAAGTGAACAGACACCATGTAAAGCTTTACTTGGAGGGAGTCGTTCAAAATGGAGATGTGGAGTGCATTGAAGTGCATGCACCTTAGCTCCAAATAACGTCTTGCTAAGACGTTAAACTAGGGGCTTGGTGGGAGGCAACCCACCATTTTAGGTAATATCAATCCTTTCTTTTAATTTAGTTTAGTTTAATTTTCCATTTGCCCTTTCTAAATACTTTTTTGAACTGTTGTGTTGTTGAAAACCTTGAGGACAATGTTTAGTTTAGGTTTGGGGGTACAATTGGTTTGTAACAAAATTTTCATGCTTTTGGTCAATTTTTGATAAATAATTAAGTCTTTATGCATTTTTTGTCTAAGTTTTAAAATGTTTAAGGTTTGTTGTAAAGATTGATTTTAATTTGCAATCTTTGTTTCATGCTTTTGATGTTGAAATTAAGATAAACCCGAATCTTGTGTTTAGGAATTGAATAGTGGAGACTACCTTGTGAGAGTATTATGGAGCCTTTAACGCTATCATTCTGAGAGATAATTATTTTTCTACTCCTTTAAACACTTTTCATATCATTTCAAATTGTTAGATGATCTCTATAGGTTTTTGCATTGAATGTTAGGATTTGGAACATATAATAAATGATCATATACTTAATTGAATTGCATAGATTAAATGATTTGAGTAAAATTTAAAAGTTTTTGCCTATTTCATTCATGCTTGACTTAAAAAAAAAAAGAAGGAATTCCTATATCCAACACAAAAAGAGCTAAGAATTTGTCATTCACAAAATATATATGTATTTGGGTCTAAAAAAAAAAGAGAATAATAAATTTATTATGACCATAAGTTCTTCAAATGTGAAATGGCTAATACAAAAAGAAAAATAGGAAAATAATTTCCTTAAAGTCAATGCATTTTCATTTATTTTAAGGAATACACTTGAAATTTTTGCTTGAGGATTTTAATTGATGCATAAGATTAGTAATATGATTTCTTCATAAATCCTATCATTTTATTCCTATCATTTTATTCCTTTCATGAGATCAATATTATGCACTTTTTGAGCCTTTCTTGTTTAATCGTGTGCGAACCTGTTAGCTCATTTATTTACGTAACTTCTATTCGTATATACTTTATTGAGTGTTTGAACCCATAGGATCGGTGTGATTTGGAGAGTAATTCTTGTGAGGATTAGAGTTGAAACGAATTCATATTCTTAACACTAGGTCTGGGGGAGTTAATGTTAATATGTTTTTAGTATTGAGGTTTAGATTTGTGAAGCAAAACTAGTCTAAATGTTGAATCTTGATGTGTTAGAATGTTGGATAAATTTGTGTATAAATTCTTGGTTATAAATTGGAAATAAACTAAAGCATGACAAGTTTTGTTATTTTCATTTTTAGTTTTTGTTATTTGTCTTTTCAATTCTAGTTTTGATTGAAGACTAGTAAAATATAGGTTTGGGGGTATTTGATAAACATTATTTTGAACCTATTATTTATTAATTTTTAAGTATTTATTTTATAATTTATTTCGATATTACTTTGATTTGGAGAGGTATTTTCATGTTTTATAGCTTCAAGCAATATGAATGAAATAATGGAGTGAAGTGTTCAAAAAGGGCTAAAAACGTAACCCTTACATTGTAGTTTATTTACTATATAATGGGGATTAAATTAGAGCAAAAGAACGTAAGGTTTGCTTAGGAATTAGCAAATATGTAAGCCCTTACATGGCATTACAACATTGTGTGCCGCGACGAAGAAATATGTGTGCCACGACATGGGGCTCTCGGATTGCATCCTGGAAAATCATAAAAATATCGCGTGCCACGGCATGAAAATTGTGCGTTGTGGCAAGGGGTTCTTGTTTTGGTCCGTGTTCCAAAAAAGCATAGCGCGCCGCAGCATAGGAAAATGTGAGCCGTGGCTCGCTTACTCTGATTCCACTTTCACCCTTTGCAGTCCACACACACGCACACAAACCCTAACCTATAAATACATCTCCATGCCCTCTTCTTCTCCAACTAGTGAACAGTGACGGTGAATAGTAGCAGAGCATATATTTTTCACACTTTTGAGAGAGAAATCACTCCATTAATGTTACTCCATTAAAGCTTCATCAAGAATCTTGAAGAAGGTGACCATCCAACATCAAGAAGCTTGTTCGAAGAGTGGAAGTGGGGTATTTTATGGTTTGTAATTTCTTCTCTTTAAAACTCATTGAATGCTTATTGTAATGGAATCCTTGATTGAAATTTTGTTATGAGTAGTTAAACCGCTTTTGTGTGGGATTTTAGGGATGTGACTATGAATGGATGATTGTTTATATGGTTTAATTTATATTTAATTGATTTATTTCATGTTCATTGTTCTTAATATCTATGTTTATTAATTACTTTTGGCCAATTTAATTTATGAATGTATGAGAATATTTTAGGATTGAGCGTTAGAAACGCTATCTAAGTTCAATTAGGCATTTTTGAGCATGAGCCTAATTTAAGTGCATTGACTTGTGATGCACAAAAACTTGTTAACCAAATTTTGTATTTGTAAAAGCTCGCAAGTGCACGAGTCACTTGTAGTAAGCGACAAGTATACTCCCAAGGTCGTCTCTCAAAGGAATTGAAGTGGTTTTTGAAAGAATTAATTGTAATCTAAAACACAACAGTAAAAGAAATCCTAAACACTCTATCGAAGTTGGTTTTGTAAATGGTTTCTAAAAGTATAAAATCTTAAAATGAATAAGATAAATACGTGAAAAGATTAATGTATAAACGATGAAATGAACGAGTGTGGGAAATTAGCTAGTTAACTAATCATGGATAGATTGATTTATGTGGTTTTCACAATTAAGCATGAAAAAGTGGAATTTAATGAATGTTTTCACTAATCCTAGAAAATCCCAAATCAATGGCAATTTTCCCTTAATTAACTAATTAGCTTCTTTGATCCGGACCGTTAATTAGTTAATTAGCATTAAATTTAGGAAACCAATTTAATCACCTAATTTAAGACAAGTCAATGCACTTAAAATTAGGCTCATGCTCAAAAATGCCCAATTGAATTTAGATGGTGTTTCTAAAATTCAACCCTAAAATATTCCATACATTCATAAACTAAATTGGCCAAAAGTAATTAATGAACATAAGTGCTAAGAACAATGAGCATGAAATAAATCACTTTGATATAAAATCAAACCACACAAATATTATCCATTCAAAGTCACATTACTAAAATCCCACACACAAAGTGTTTAGCTACTCATAATGAAATCCAAATCAATATTTTTCATTACAAACAACATTCTATGAAATCTTAAAGAGAAGAGAAATTACAAACACTAAATTACCCCACTTCCACTCTTGAAACAAGCTCTTGATGTTGGATGGTCACCTTCTTCAAGAATGTTGATGGAGCTTCAATGGAGGAGCATTAATGGAGCAACTTCTCTCTCAAAATCTGGGGAGAAAATGGTGGAGGCTGGTTTTTCAATTGTTATCTGTAGAGTGTTAAAATTAGGTATTTATATGATAGGGTTTGAGAGGGGGAAAGTGTGTGTGTGTGTGTGGGCTGAGAAGGGCTGAGGATTGCTTGCCGCGCGCGCGGGCCGCGGCGCGCGTTTTTCATGCCGCGGCGCGCATTGTATTTCAAATCTTCAAGCCAAAACAGAACCATCCCCGCCGCGGCGCACAATATTCATGCCGCGGCGCGCAATGTTTTCTTGATTTCCCAGGTACAACCCGAGAGCCTCTCGCCGCGGCACACATTTTCTTCGCCGCGGCGCGCGTTGCTATTGGTGCCATGTAAGTGCCCTTACATAAATGGGTGATTCTCAATGTAAGGGCTTACGTTGTTAAGCCTTTGTTTGTCCCCCTTACACATTGAATGGCACCCAATGTAAAGCTTACATCTTTTCACACTTTTTACTTCATTTTTACTCTCTTTTTCCACATTTCTTCTCAAACCTACTTTGACCTACAAAACAATGAAATACCCTCCAAAACAAGATTATATCTAAATTAAATGCAAAATAAACACTTAAAAACATAACAAAAAGTAGATCAAAATAGTGTTCATCAACTTGTTTTAAATTAAGTGATTATATTATTTTTTCTATGATTAATGCTAATTTACTAATTAACTATCCAGATCAAAGAAGTTAATTAGTTGATTAAGGGAAAATTGTCATTGGTTTGGGATTTTCTAGGCTTAGTGAAACAGATCAATAAATTCTATTTTATATACTTAATTGTGAAAACTACGTAAATTAATCTATTCATGATTGGTTCACTAACTAATTTCTCACGCTCGTTCATCTTATCGTTTCGACTACGTTTATTTCACTTGTTTATTTTACTTGTTTTAAGGAATTGTAATTTTAGCAACCGTTCTCAAAACCAACCTTTGTTAGAGTGTTTAGGATTTATTTCCGAAGCTAATTTTTAGAGAATCAATTGACACATTTTAAAAACTATCGTAATTCCTTTGAGAGATGATCTTGGGAGTATACTTGTCGCTTACTACAAGTAATTCGTGCACTTGTGAGCTTTTACAAATACAAAATTTGGTTATTAAGTTTTTGTGCATCACTATCCGACAGTTGAATACTGAGTCTCAATGTTCTGTAACATTTTATTCTATGTATGTTATTTTTCAAGATCTTCTTACTAGGAAAATATTTGGTCAAGAGTATCTGAGGGGCAAATTATTCCGTCTGGATCAGAACTATGCAGGGGAGAAACCAGGAGCATAGACCTACACTGCATTGACTTCGAGTTCTGACAAGCTAAGTAAAATTTGGTTTTGGTATCGCCGCTTAGGGCATCCGTCTTTTAGTCTTATGAAAAAATCCATGCCTACTTTGTTTATTGGTGTTAGTGAGTCTGTTTTACATTGTGAAACATGTGTTTTGTCCAAAAGCCATCGTATTACTTATTCTCTCTAGTATTTTTAATGAAAGTGTTATTCCTTTTGAATTAATTTATTCTGATATTTGAGGACCCCCAAGAGAGCCCACTGTATCAAGTATGAGGTATTTTGTATCGTTTATTGATGATTGTACAAGATTGTCATGGGTTGCTCTTCTTAGAACCAAAGATGAAGTTTTTTCAGCTTTTCTAACTTTTCGTATCCTTGTCAAATACAATACAACAACATCATTAGGATCCTACATTCTAATAATGGGGGAGAATACGTTAATTGTGTTTTTCAAGATTGTTTTCAAAACACATGGGATTGTTCACCAAACTACTTGCTCACAAACACTAGAACAAAATAGGGTGTTCGAAAGAAAAGACCGTCATTTACTTGATATGGCTCGTGCACTCCTATTTAGTACCCATATGCCAAAATATCTTTAGGAGCGATGCTGTACAAGCTTCTGGCCATCTCATCAATCGTCTTCTGTCTAGTGTCCTTTAAGGACAAATCTCCTTCGAGGTTCTCGCATCTCATGTATTCTTATCATCATTCCATAATCTTCTTGCCCGTTGTATTTGGTTGTATTGTTTTTGTACATGTTCCTAAAAATCAAAGGTCTAAGTTAGATGCCTGGGCAATTAAAGTGTGTATTTGTTAGTTATTAAGGTTATCAAAAAGGGTATAAGTGCTTCCATCCACTGATCAGAAAGTATTATGTCACTATGGATGTTACCTTCTTTAAGGACATGAGTTATTTTTCCTCACTTGATACTGCTCGTCAAGGGGAGAATTCATATTTCGAAGAACTGTATCATAGGTGAGAGGAAGGAATTAGAAGAATCACCTACTAATATTTCGATGGGTCAAGTTGAGATTCTTAACCCATTGAACCAGTTGTCAAAGAAGCAGATGCTCTAAGTATCCAAGCACTAGTTTTGCTCATTGAAAATAAAAATGAAGACACTACTATTCCCTCAAGCATCACTCATACCCTTGATCAAGAGCTCCCTAGTACTGAAGGTCACTCATATGAGGTATGTACACCTACTGATACTAATAACATTAAGTCTAGTGTTTGGACAGTATGTGTTACTAAATAGGTCTACTCGGGGTCAACCAGCCAAAAGAGATAACCCAAATATCCATGCAAAATCAAAATATTCAGTAGCCAACTACATATTGACTAAAAGATTGTCTAAGCCATATGAATCATTCATAAATCAAATATCTACTGTATTAGTACCTAACAAAGTGCAGGATGCGTTGGGAGAACCAAAATAGAGGAAGAGATGGAGGCATTACAGAAGAACGATGCTTGGCAACTTGTGCCTCCACCACAAGGTAAGAAGGCAATTGGTTTTCGATGGGAGTTTACTGTGAAACATAACGTTGATGGATCTGTGAATCCATATAAAGCCCATCTTGTAGCAAAAGGGTTCGCTTAGATGTATGGTGTAGACTACGATGAGACTTTTGCTCTGGTTGCCAAAATAAATACTATTCAGGTTCTGCTTTTGCTTGTTGCAAGCTTAAACTGGTCACTTCGGCAGTTTGATGTCAAGAATGCGTTCCTTCATGGAGAGTTAGTCGAGGAGTTATACATTAGTCTTCTACCTGGGTATGTAGCTGCTTCTTTTGATAATTTTGTATGCAAATTGAGGAAGTCTTTGTATGGTCTCAAGCAATCCCCTCGAGCCTAGCTTGGAAGGTTTTCACAGTTCATGCAGAATGTTGGTTACAGACAGAGTAATTCAGATCACACGTTGTTTCTCAAACATCAACAAGGGAAAATAACAACTCTAATTACTTATGTTGATGATATAGTAATTACTGGAGATGATACTATTGAGATGGATAAATTACAGAGACAGCTAGCCTCTGAATTCGAGATGAAGGATTTGGGTGAACTGAAGTACTTCTTAGGAATTAAGGTAACTAGGGAGAGTAAAGGAATTTTTCTATGTCAGAGAAAATACATTCTTGACCTACTAACTGAAACAGGTATGTTGAATTGCAAACCTAATTATAGGCAAACAGTGAAGAACTTCTAACATACTTAGCCACAAATGACAATTTATGAGCCTTAGCAACCTGACAAGACTTGCAGAACACAACATCTTTGGAAAGATTTTTGAGAGAAATACCATTTGCTTGTAACACCTTGAGAGTGGTTTCAAAAGATGGATGTCCCATTTTTCTAGGACACTGATTGTAAACTGAGATGGAATTCTCTGAGACTGCAACAAATATGGAGCCATGATCAACTTCTTAGCTAATTGACACACACTAGCAGCTGATTCACCTTTAAATATCGAACAAATCACCTCATACAAACCATTTCTACTGGAACCATGCAGAATAATCTTATTGGTCACGAGATCCTTAACATAAAAATAATCATAATGGAACTCAATGAACACATAATTATCAGTACGTAAATGTTGCATAGATAAAAGATTGGCAGAGGCACTAGGAGGGTGTAACCCATTACTAACAGCAAGTGCACAGTGATCATTAGTTTGCAAAATTCCAGACCCGACACTAACAATTTGCAACTTAGTACCATTTCCAACAACAATACCTGAAACGACACTAACAAGTTGAAGAACTGTGAAAAAATGTCAAGAATTGAACCACTACCTAATGATCTTGTCGTACCAGTCATGATATTCTTATTTCTAAGAGTTTATGAAAATTCCACTATTGTTTCATTCCAAACCCATGACCACCATTTCCTTCCTAACTAAAAGATTTACCACTGGACCCTTTCTGTGCATTTCCACTTTCACTAAAAGATCTAGGCAGCATGAGCATGACCAACGGATTCTTGAATAGAATTTTCAAACAATAAAAGCATCCTTTCAAAAGTTTCCAACTGTTTGTGTAAAATGCCAACAGAAGGTTGAACTTGAGTCATATTAAAAGTAGTGAAAAAATTAAGATAACGAGGTTTCAAGGCCATGAAGAATGTATAATACTAATTCTCTTTCTTGTACCACTTCTCCAACAGCTGCTAAATGATCGGCTATTATTTTAGCTTTCAACAAATAATCTCCTGCCGAGAGATCGTTCTTGGATAAAGTCTGCAGCCTCACTCTCAGCTCCATAACTTGAGATTGTGTAGTGTTGCTTAACCTTTCTTTAAGTGCAACCCATTGTTGTCTTGCTAACAGACTTCCAACCAAGATTGCAATTATACCTCGAGTTAAAAAAACTATAATTCCAAGTTTTTTATCAATGCGTCACAATGAACCCATATGCAAAACTGTGGATTTGAAATTGCATCAAGAAACGGAGAGGGCCGAGGTATACTGTCATTGATGAACCCTTCTAATCTATAAGCCATAATAAAGCAAAGAATTGCTCTCTCCATATCTAATATTTATTATCATCAAGTTTGATCGAAAGAGCAGTACTATTTGGTAGAAAAGTTCAACTGTGTGAAAAAATGTCAAGAATTGAACCACTACCTAATGATCTTGTGGTACCAGTCATGATATTCTTATTTCCAAGAGTTTCATCACTAGTGCGAATTGATTCTGCACATAATTATTACCTTGATTAGGTGAAAACAAAAAATAACATCTCTGTAAGCTCTAATACCATTCAAGAAATCTCAAAAAGAGTAATGAGAAATATTGGTGAAAAATAATATCTAATATGTACAATGAAAAGTGCTTTTATAGTATAGAGTCTAATCTCCTATTGGTGCTTACAACAACCAATTACAAAGCTCTATTTCTAACAAACTATTAACAGTTTCACAAGGATTACTACCAGATACACAAGTACATGAGTACAAACACAATACAAGAAAACTAATTAATAATCCAACATTTACAACAAAAGAGAACATTTTTATAATGACTTGGTATGTTGTGGGACTCAAATTCATCGATTTGGTTGTTTTTTTTCTCATTTTTTTACTATTCATTTTTTTTTCTTCTCATTATTACCGTCTAAAAATAACCACAATGGATATTTTTGTTAAATAAAGTTTATTCATTTTTTTACATGTAAAAATTTATTATTGACTTTGCTCCAACTTTTCTAGTTGATGGAATTGAGACCATCGACTCATAAGTAATACACTAACAACTAATGTTTGATCAAATTATAATGAATAGAGTTAGCGTAATCAAATATACACTTACAGTTAAAAAAACATTACAACATATTTCGATAAAAATCATATTTATTTTTCATCTATTTATCTTATTATATCAATATAACCAATATTAAAATGTATTTTAAAAAGAAACATATATGGTTTTAGCAATAAAAAAAAGTCATAAAAATAAAAAATATATTGTACAATGTCATAGGCCTAGACAAAACACAAATCAATTAGAAAATTTAATCGTTTTAATTTATGTCTTATCGATAAAGTACTCACAAATATTTATAATAATATTTTATATATATATATATATTCAAACCAATATATATTGCAAAGTTTCATCCAAACTTTTTTGTCATTAGATTGCCACAAATTTCCCCATATTTTAGGATTTTTAAGGACAAATTTTCTTTCTTAATATATGGTCAAATTATTTTCTTTTTATTTTTTATTTTTTGACAAAAAAATTGTTGTAAATTTTGGAATAAATTTCAGGAAAATTACTAAAAATAACACCCCTAAAACTTATAGTAACAAAACTAGCACCCCAATAATATTGAATGTTCAATTTGAATGTAAAATATTAAACGTTCAATATTGAACGGGTCTAAATTATCATATTTCAATTCTAATTAGATGGGTGTTCAAAGAAAAATGACATATTAATCATTTTTTTAAGTGTGAAAATATAAGTTTGAACACAAATGATGCTAATTTTGTTATTAGAAATTTTGAGAGATCGTTAGTTTTATTATTTTTCCAAAATTTCACGCCGTTTTCTATTTTAAACTACAAATTTTTGGTCAACTTTGCGTTCTAATTATAAAAAATCGGTTCAAGTACCACTGCATCACAAGGACAAGTTCTTGTTCAGAAATTTCTAGCAGGAATCTTTTGCAAACTTTCAAAGGAAAAATATTTAAATTTTGTCCTTATTAATTAATAATTATTTCTTGTCCTAATTTTTTTCCTTATTGAATTTTAATGATAAAACTTATGGTGAACATAATTAAGGCCAAATTGTCAAATTTTTGTCTCAAAATGAGAACTTCCTTTTTCTTCAAATTTTGTCCTAAATACTACTTTTTCTTATATAGTGATAAGAGTATAATAGGTAAGTTGTTGTATTTTAAATTAAGCCTGATATATGCTTAGACATTTGGACAACGAATAACTATACTTGTACGTCTTGCACTAATTTTAGGTAGTTTTGAGTATAATTGTCGGTTACAAATGAGTAGTAGTTTTGCTGCAGTTTAATCACATTTTTTATTTTTTAAAATTTATTAAAGAATATACTTAATTTAAAAAATTAAAAAGTTTACATAATACTTTCCCTACTATAGTATTTAAAATATTATCATTATTTTCTATTATTTATCTATTTAGAATATGCTTTTTAAGTAAAATAAAAAAGGGAAAAATAACATAAATAACACCCCTAAAACATATAATAACAAAACTAGCACCCCTAAATAAATTTTAAGTAAAATAAAAATAATAATACCTAAACTACCCCTTACCCAACACAAAATCCCTAGCTTCACAATCTCTTTACTCACTCGGCACTCCTCACTCGGCAAGCTTTTGTGTGCTCCTCACATGGGGCTCACGAAGTCAGACCTCCTTACTCTTGTCGGCATATTACCTTGTCCGACATTCGTTAACTTCACTGGCGTTTGTCACCTCACCGGTTTCCATCACCTTCAACGAAGACACCTCACCGGCTTCAACGAATCCTCTCTTGTGGAGTTTCTGCGTGCTCCTCACTCGACACTCGTGAAGTCAGAGCTCCTCACTCTCATAGGCATACTACCTTGTCTTGCATTTGTTACTTTCGCCGGCGTTCGTCACGTCACCAGCTTCCTTCACCTTCAGCGGAGAAAAACCTAAATTGAACGAGGTAAGGAATAGTAAATCAATGTTTACAAATTATTTTCATTTAAGATAAAGAGAACTTGATTCCACAATGTTCGTTCAAGTTTCTCAGTTTGATTCTATAAGCTGTTGCTTATGTGTTTTTTAAGATAGAATCTAAGCTATTCCTTCGCTCAAATTTGAAGCATGCATTGTTGAGAAAATCTGATACTCATTAACAATGACTTCCTTTGAAATTTGTAAGTGCTTTCAAATATATTTAAGATTTATGTTATCGACTTCACTTCCAATTAATCTTGTTATTGTGTTGTGGTTGATTTCCTGAATTTGATTGGAATATGTCCAAATTACTTTGGACAGGTAATTGTAGTTCAACTTGTTCAATTAGTATTGTAGCACTCAACTTTTCTAATTCAATTAGAAGAAAGAGCGAACAGTATTTGAAGGACTCAATTACCTGGTATCCAATTAATCTTGTTGTTTGATGATCTTTATATGACAAAGCCTGTTGTTTCTAGTTCTATGCTTCGAAATTAAGTGTCTAAGTTATGTTGAAATTAGACAAATTGAACTCTTCTAGTGTTGTACTTGTAATTATTTTGCCTTTTGAAATAATAAGCTTCTTTTTGTAGTAAAAAAAATTGAATTGGATTGAACTAATTTGATTTTAGTAGTTTAGTCTATTATGATTTTTATTGTTCACCTTGATTTGTTCAACATTTATTATTGTTTGATTGTAGTAGTTAAACTTTAATGTTCAATCCTAGTTAAACTTCTTAGCTTGATCTTAATCAGAATTTATTTAGAATATGTCCAAATTGTTTTGGACAGGTAACTCTAGTTCAACTTGTTCAATTAGTATTGTAGGACTCAAATTTTCTAGTTCAAATGGAAGAAAGAGCAAACAGTTTTCGTATTGCTCAATTACCTGGGTTCCAAATAATCTTCTTGTTTGATGATCTTTGGATAACAAAACTTGTTGTTTTTAGTTCTATGTTTCCAAATAAATGTCTAGGTTATGCTAAAATTAGAAAAAATGAACTCTTTTAGTGTTGCACTTGTAATTGTTTTGTCTTTCAAAATAATAAACTTCTTTTTGGACTAAAAAAATTGAATTGGATTGAACTATTCTGATTTTAGTAGTTTAGTTTATTCTAATTTTTATTGTTACACTTGACTTGTTCAACATTTATTGTTGTTTGATTGTGCTAGTTCAATTTTAATGTTCAATCCTAGTTGAACTTCTTAGCTTCATCTTTATCATAATTTATTTGGAATATGTCCAAATTGTTTTGGATAGGTAACTCTAGTTCAACTTGTTCAATTAATATTGTAGGACTCAAATTGTATTGTTATGGTTCAATTTTTCGATTTTTGTTGTTGTTCGATTTTTTCTCATTCAATTATTGTTGTTCGATTTTTTCTCATTCGATCATTGTTGTTCAAATTTTACTTACAAAGTGCTGTCCTGTTTCATCCAATATACTATCCGTTGCTGAAACATAATTGACCCATCCTAAAATTTTGACTCCTATGGTACTAAGATCTGCATATGTTGGAATATTTGGAAGACCCAACAATGCTCCTATGTATACACACAAATAAAAAAAATGTAAAATTATAATTGATTAATTTTATAATTTAATTGGTGATATAGATGAGTACAAAGAAAAACTTATCAATCGTATCAATTCTAGTTTTACCATTATTGAACCTTCCAGTAGGGCATCTATTGAAGTCAATACCATATGGATAGTAATTTAATTTTGGTAAAGAATTTAGGTAATTTTTGTTACCATTATCAACCAATGAGTTCCCAAACACAAACATTGTTGTTAGTTTGACCTGCATTTTCATATTTTATTAATTGAAATATTAATATTATTGTTATTACCACATCCCTGTTCCTCTTCTATTTACTCAATGTCTTCATCTTATAATTTGTTCAAGATGAAAAAAGAATTGATATATATGTATCGTTTAATTGTTGTTGTTTGTATTTGCTTGTTCAAATGTTGTTATTTAATTTTTCTTGTTCAAATATTGTTCGATTTTTCTCGTTCAATTATTGTTGTTTTGATTTTTTTTGATCAATTATTATTGTTTGATTTTTTTTGATCAATTATTGTTGTTTCGATTTTTCTATGCAACAATAATTGAAAAATGTCAATACATGCGAAACTAACAAGTCATAGATACATTTATACAATTAAAAGGTTGGGTACCTCCTTGTCCCTGATACGTTGGGAGAAAACATAATTTATTTATTTATGTTTTTTAACACTATGGCTTTTCTTAGTACTCAACTAATTATTTGTTGTTGAATGTTGAGAGCATCTTGTTGATCTTATCATAGTCAAAACACAAAAGGAAGATAAAAATTTGTGGACCTTAATGTAGAAACTGCTATGTTGTTGCTAATTATCTCAATCATAAACTGCTTTAACAGATACATTTTCATTTGGATCAAATTAGCGCTACGCAACTATGGGAAAAAATCTGAACAAAAACTACAATTTAATACATTTCTCATTCAATTATTGTTGTTTCAATTTTTCTCGTTCAATTATTATTGTTCTATTTTTCTCATTCAATTATTGTTGGTTCATGTACTAACGATTCTTCTATACAATATAGCACTATATATATATATATATATACAACTCTGTGTCTTGCACGTATTGTTTTCTTTTTCTCTGATTAATCTATGCACTGTGACTTGACCATCTCAAAATGTGAGTTCTATTTCTCTACTATATAGCTTAATTTTATCAATTCTTGAATTAATATATTCTCGTATCCAAGCATATTACTAACATCTAATCCTCCATATCTCTTACTCCTCTTAGCTTGGATAGTTATCTTGCCTTTTAAGTACAATTATTTGATCGGCACATAATATTTTACTATCTTATTGATTCCCTTAATATATACATATATACATACATACATATATACATATATATATGTATGTATGTATGTATATATGTATATATATACATAACGTGCCAACACAACTGCTGGATTGGACACGTGAAAACCTCAAACCAATAAATGAACGTCCATATAGGCCCATTAGCCTTATTATTAAAGGCTCATCTAGAATTGGAAAAACTTGTTGGGCTAGAAGTCTTGGGTCTCATAATTATTACTGTGGACATATGGACCTGGCCCATCACAATGACGAGGCCCATTATAACGTTATAGATGACGTGCATCCAAAGTTTCTTAAACATTGGCAGGAATTTATTGGGGCCCAAAGGGATTGGAATTCAAATTGTAAATATGCAAAGCCCAAAATTGGGCCAGATTCCTCTTACAAAGAGTATCTAGAAATATCATATAATAGTTCCTTATATGAGTGGACAAAAAAAAAATGCAATCTTTATCAACATCGATAGCCCAATTATTATTGTTGTTCAATTCGATTTTTCTCGTTCAATTACTATTGTTCGATTTTTCTCGTTTAATTATTGATGTTCAATTCGATTTTTCTCGTTCAATTATTGTTGTTTGATTTTTTTCGTTCAATTATTATTGTTCAAATTTTCTCGTTCAATTATAGTTATTACCACATCCCTGTTCCTCCTCTGTTTACTCAATGTCTTCATCTTCTTATAATTTGTTCAGGATGAAAAAAGAATTGATATATATATCGTTCAATTGTTGTTGTTTGTATTTGCTTGTTCAAATGTTGTTTGATTTTTCTTGTTCAAATGTTGTTCGACTTTTCTCGTTCAATTATTGTTATTCAATTTTTATCGTTCAATTATAGTTCGATTTTGTTAATCCTATTATTGTTGTTTGATTTTTTTCATTCAAATGTTGATTGTTTTTTCTCGTTCAAATGTTCGATTTAATCAAATTATTTTTTCTCATTTAATCCTTGTTGTTCAAGTTTATTTGATCAATTTTTATTCGATTTTATTTATTCAATCTTTTTCGTTCAACTTTACTTATCCAATTATTGATGTTCAATTTTACTTATCCATGAATTAATTCTCCTCTAATTAAAAGGGATATATTGAATTCTAGATGTTTCAGAAGTTGGGATATTGCTCAAATATGGTGGCAATGGGATTGAGAAGGAAAATTGTCTTGTATGCAGTAGTGGAAAGACAAAAGCTGTTTACGTTTCCAAGAACATTGGCTTCCTTGAACTCTTGCAAAAAATATGTCAGATATTAGAACTCAATTGCGAACTGGAATTGGCATACATAATTACTGAGATGGACAACACATATGTGGAGGTGAAAAATGATCATGATGTGAGCTACTTCATGGAATATTGCTATGTGAAAAAATTAGTGCCAACCCAATTGTGTATAACATTGAAAGAAAGAATACTTGAGATTGGTATTAATGACAATGCACCAAATGGAGGAATAAGCCCACCAAATGAAGGAAGAAGCCCACCAACTGAAGATAGAAGTCACTTCAATCTACAACAAGGAAATGAAATAGCAAACATTGGGCTAGAGCTTGGACAAATTTATGAAAGCAAAGATGACTTAAAGAAGAAAGTATCAAGATTGGCAATAACTGAAACATTTGCATTCAAGGTGAAAAGATCAACCACAAAAGATTAAGATCACATTCCTTAAGAATTCATGCGATTGGTGTATTCAAGCAAATCAGAGGACGCCATTTTTTTGTGTCACAAAAATTGATAAAAAATCATTCCAGTAACTCACAGGCTCAAATAAAAAATGACCGACATGCTACTTCAATGTTCATTGCTGATTCAATCAAAGAAATATATGAGAATGCTAAAAGAGACTATGGCCCACAAGACATTATAGATGACATCTACAATCATTATGGGGTAAGAGTCAGCTAAATGAAAGCATGGAGAGCACAGAGCTTTGCTTTGGATAAGGCAAAAGGATAGACGGAAGATGGATATGCAATGCTACCAGCATACTTCCACATGCTTGAAAAGAGTAACCCTGGTACTATTAAAAACCTTGTAACAGATGATGTTGATCACTTCGTTTATGCCTTCATGTCTTTGGGTAAAACTCGAAAAGGGTTCAAAATGTCAATACGTCCTATTATTGTAGTTGATGGCACATTTTTGAAGGCTAAATACAAGGGGACCCTTCTTGTGGCAGCAGCGAAGGATGGAAAAAATCAAACATATCCAATAGCCTTTGGAGTAGTAGACTCGGAGAATGATGATTCGTGGACATGGTTCTTTAAAAACTTGCATCTAGCAATTGGTGATGTTGTTTGTTTAGTTATTATTTCAGATTGTCATGCGAGCATAGCTAAATCAATTAAATCAGTGATGCCTTTAGCAGCTCATGTGGTGTGTTGTAATCACCTTGCAGAAAATCTGAAAAAACACTGCAAAAAACATGCTGCATAAATTCTCTTTCAAAAGGCAGCAAATACATACCGAGAAAGTGAGTATGAAAATTACTATTCACAGCTAAAAAATTTTCTAAAGCCTGAAGTTGTTTCAATGCTTGAGAATGAGATTGGAAAAGAGAAATGGGCACGGTCACAATGTATTCACACACGATACACCATCATGACTACCAACATTGTTGAAGGACTCAATGGTAATTTTGTCAAAGCAAGAAGCCTACTAGTAGTGAGACTATTTGAAGAAATAAAACGCACATTGCAACAATGGTATGATGAAAGGCGTATACAGGCTGATTTAATGAAAAATGAAGTGACCACATGGGTTGACACTCTTCTTCATGACCAATATCAAAAGGCAAAGTTCTATCATGCAACCAAAATCACTAACATGGAGTTCATTGTAACGCATAATGGAATGGTAGAAATAGTAAACTTGATGGATAAAACATGTACTTGTAAAGTCTTTGAACTAGAGAAACTGCCCTGTTCACATGCACTAGTAGTTTGTCGAAAGTTTGGTTTCTCCCGGTATGATTCTTGCTCTAACTATTATCATTCAGAACTACTCATATTGTCCTGTGTTGAATCCATATATCCACCACTTGATGAAAGAGACTTCAATGTACCTAATGAAATACAAGACAAGAAAGTATTGCCACCAATAACTCAAACACGGATAGGAAGAAGAAAGAAAAAGAGAATACATGCATATGGTGAACGGAAAAAAAGAGATCAGTATTGTTCAAGTTGTGGTCAAATTGGCCATAATTGTAAACGATGCAGAAATCCAAATCCATTAGCAATAGAGTAAAGAAGAATTATGTGTGGACAATTTTATTGGTTGATATATACATACATGTGGACTCTACATATTCTTTTTTTCCTTGTTATTACCAATTTTATTAGTTGATATACAGATAAATGTGGACAATTTAAATACAAGTATTTGACTTACATTTCTCCTTTTGAAAATAGGTAAGCTTTTGTGTATATGCCATTACTAACACAGTAACATTATTATGTGTTATTGTTGCCATCCATTTACCTAAATACGCATCTGTTATGGGCATAATGTGATAGGCTATAATGCAAGTGACTTGAATTCAGATGAACTGAAGGGTGTCTTGTAGCTATGCCTCAGGTTTTCTTTATTGGTAAGTTGGGTCTCAATGATTTTTGGTCATTTTTTTATTATTTTGTGCATTAAAGATTTGTTTGTCTCAGTAATTTTGAGGATGGAAATTGTTAATCACTCTTTTCCTAGTATTGGGCAATCATTTGGAGCTTATCTTAAGCTGGTAATGTTGAAGCTTTGGATTGAAAGAGAGGACAGTGCATATGCTTGTGTGTAGAACTACACGTGGTTATAATTATTGTTGTTCGATTCTTTTTACACCAAAAAAGTACTAAATGTGTTACTATCAAAACAAACTTTGCTAAGAGAATTTTCCCCCCCCAAAATTATAGTAGTATTGGTACAGTGGGTACAAAAAATAAATAGACTCAAATACTTTTGATCTACTTATATTTTTAAGTTTTTCTCATTTTTTTGTGTATTTCTCTAGATTAGGCTTGTACTTAAATTATTCTCCATTATAAGAACAAATATTTATTTTAAGTACATTATAGCAACTGTTCAAGTAAATCTTGGGAGAGAAAAGTAAATTTAGGAAAAATGAAATATAAAAACGCAAACTTCATTAATCTCAATAAGAATGATAAGTTGATTCAATAACAAGGCCTTAATTTGTAATTCTCATTGCTAAAAATGACCTCTTTAATGATATTTTCACCAATGTTCAATTACTGTTCGATTTTTTTCACCAAAAAAGTACTAACTGTATCAAAACAAACTTTGCTAAGGAAATATTTGAAAATAATCATTATTCAAATAATAATATTTAGGCTATGTATGTACACAAAATTTAGACAACATTTTCCAAACTTTTCACTCTAGCTTAAAAAATATGCTATTTATGGCCAAATTAAATAAAGGAAATAAGCCACTTTTGCACATATTAATATATGTTTTAGTTAATACGTGAAAACTTGAGAGTAACAATAATTGACTATTTGTAATGTTTAATTATTGTTTTAACATCAGTCATGTAAGGTTTTAACTTTTCACCATTGTTCATTTGTTGTTGTTCGATTTTGGGAAATTACCAAAAGTAGCACCCCTAAAACTTATAGTAACAAAACTAACACCCTCTTGTGTTAAATTAGAATTGAACGTTCAATATTCAATTTGAACGTAAAATATTGAACGTTCAATATTAAACGGGTCTAATTGTCGTCATTTAATTCTAATTGAACGGATAATATTGAACGTTTAATATTGAACGGGTCTAAATTATCGTCGTTCAATTTTAATTGAACACAGGGGGTGCTAGTTTTGTTATTACAAGTTTAGGGGGTGCTAGTTTTGTTATTTTCCCTTCGATTTTTTCATTCAACTCTTGTTCGATTGAAAATTCTTCATAAACCATGATTAGTGCTTATTTGCAATGGGAGGTAGGAAATAATCATATTTTTGGTCATTTGTGTAATCGTAACTCGTTTTTGCTAAATGTTAATTAAAATTTAGTTGAAATTTTTAATGACAATTGAGATCTAGATACAACTAATATATATATTTCATTCATATGCCACTTTGAAGAACCATGTTCAATAGTGGAATGTATGAAAACTACATAATCTTGTTCAAATGTTGATCGATTTTTCTCATATAATTATTGTTGTTTCGATTTTTTTCGTTCAATTATTATTGTTTGATTTTTCTCTTTAATGATCTTTTCACAATTATAATAGTATCGGTACAGTGGGTACAAAAAATAAAGACTCAAATACTTCTGATCCATTTATATTTTTTAGTTTTTCTCATTTTTTTGTGTATTTTCTCTAGATTAGGCTTGTACTGAAATTATTCTCCATTATAAGAACAAATATTTATTGTTGTTTCGATTTTTCTCGTTCAATTATTTTTATTCGATTTTTCTCATTTAATTATTTTTGTTCGATTTTTCTTGTTCAATTATTGTTGTTTGATTTTTCTCATTTAATTATTATTGTTCAATTTTTCTCGTTCAATTATTGTCGTTCGATTTTTCTCCTTTCCTTGAAGATTTAATTTCTAAAGCTAGTAGCTGACTATTCACGAGTGATGAACACAATTTTGACCTATATTTTGTTATGTTTTTAAGCATTTATTTTATGTTTTATTTTATTATTTTCGTGTTTTGGAAGGTATTTATGTGTTTTGTAGGTTTTTGGACTCTTGAAGAATATTGGATTGAAATGACACAAAAAGAGAGAAAATGGAGTAACAAAAACCAGAAAATGTAAGGCTTACATTGGGAGTCAAAGACTATGTAAGGGTTACATACAAGACAAAAGAAACGTGCGCCTAGGCATGAAAAACTTGCGCCGCGGCGGGGAGGTTTCTGTTTTCAATTCTGGAGCCAAAATAGAACGTGCGCCGCGGCAGGCAAAAACCTGCGCCGAGGCGAGCGTGCCAAAATTGCCCAGAAACCCTAAAACGCGTATTCCACTTCATTCTTCCTATAAATACCACATTATACCTCTCCCAAACACAAGTTTTGACAGCCAATTTCTTTCCCACCTTAGCTGCTACTACAGCAAGGGTTTTCCACCCAAAATCAACCCAAAATCAAGAGGAGACCCTCCATTGTTGAAGCTACTCCAAGGATTTGAGAAAGGGGATCAACCAAGTTCAAGGAATTGGAGCTAGAGGATTCATTGGGGTATTTTTTTAGTGTAATATCTTTTTCTTCTCTGATTTTGTGGTTTGCCTCCATGACTAAATTGATTGACACCAATTTAGTTATGGCTTGCTAATATATGTATTTTGGAATTTTAGTATTGCTTCCAATGATTGGAAGAACAATTTTGTAATTCAATAATATTTAAGTTTTGGATTTATTTCTTATTCATGTTCTTATTATTTTCTGATTGTGAATTAATGGTGGACCAAACCTTAGTTTGTAGTTAGAAAGAATATTTTAGAATTAGGCATTAGAAACGTCATCTTTGCTTAATTGTGCATTATGAACAAGAGCCTAAATTGATTGCATTGATTTGTGTTAGTTTAGGTGGTTAGAATTATTTCCTTGAGCTAATTTCGATTGATTAGTTAATGATCCGGATCAAAGACGTTAATTAGTTGATCGTAGTGAAAATTACCATTGATTTGAGATTTTTCTAGGTTTAGTGGAAAAATCATTAAATCCAACTTTTAATTGAATGCTTAATTTGTTTTTGCCATGAATGGATAGCGAACTAAAATTTTCATTTACATCCATCATCCCCACTTTGGTTGTGATTACTTTTATTTTTATTTTATTTTAGTTCTTGATTTAATTCCGAATTTACAATCTGTTCTTCAACTGACAATTGTTAGAATGTTTAGGATTATTTGTTCGACTGAATAAGAAAATAAATAACGTTTTAGAACCACCGCAATTCCTTGAGAGACGATCTTGGGAGTATACTTATCACTCATTACAAGTGATTCATGCACTTGCGAGCTTTTATAAAATACAAAATTTGACTATCAAGTTTTTGTGCATCAAGTTTTTGGCGCCGTTGCCGGAGAATTGGCGTTTTAAAGTGTTTATTTATTTTCTGTTTAGTTTGTTTTTCGTATTTCTTTATTTTTGTGATTTCTTTTTAGTTTTGTGATTTTTGTTAGTATTTGTGTTTTGCTTTGTTATTTTTAGTTTCTTAAATGTTTTTGTTTGTTTGAGTCATTTGTTTTAGTTATTTGTTTTATTTTTTTATTTCTTTTGTTATTTATTTGCTTTTTCTGGAATATTTTTGGTGCTTTGATTTCTTTGTTGTTTTTGTTAGTATATGAAAGGTACCGTTGGTAGACTACATCACATATTCAAAAGAACACATAATTAGGCTGGATACTGATATCCAAGAGCTAGCAAATATGGAGGTATGTGATATTTGTGGTTTACATGGACATGATGCTAATGTTTGCACTTTTGCAGGTGATTTCTATACCTCTACCAACCGAGATATCGATCTTAATGAGAGATGTCACCCACCTTGGAATGATCACCCACCTTGGAGTGATTCCTATACTTATATTCCCGAGTTGGGAAATCACCAAAATTTTTATTGGGAAGCAAACACTAACACACCCTATGCCTCATACCCATATTTCAATCCTTATGACCTACCCATTCACCCTAAGAAACCAACCTTGGAGAAGACCTTGAACACTTTTATTCAAGTTAGCATAGAAAATCAAGAGAGACATAATCAAAGGATGGATTCCTTAGAGGACTCTATGATAAGGATTGAAATGCAAATTGGGCAACTAGCGGAACAACTTCTAGCACAAAAAGAGTTGCCCAATCAAGTTGAGCAAGTAAAGGATGACATAATCCTTCAAAGTGGTAAGGTTTTTAATGATATTTATTTTTCTGAAATTATTGATGATTTACCACTTTGTGTAGAAAATTCAAATGGGGAGCAAGCAATTCTCCAAGAAGGTCAAGTTGAGGATCATCACATTCTACAACCTTCCAAGGAGAACAAGGAGGAATCATCTTCACCTCCTTTATCTAAGACTTGTACGTCCCCAAATCTTTTTCCACACCCCCTCCAAAAAGTGTGTGCTGTGCTTCATCAAAAACAACTACCGAGATGGAAGGATACGCTTAATGACATACTAGCTCGAAAAATTGATATCACACATTTCAAGATTTTTGATGACGGTGGATAGGAATGGATCTTTAAGTCTTGCTAAGACGTTAAAGAAAGCGCTTGGTGGGAGGCAACCCACTATTTTAGGTAATATTTTTCCTTTTCTTTTAGTTTAGTTAATTTTCTATTTGTTCCTTTTAAATGCTTTTCTGAACATGTGCGTAGTTGAAAACATTGAGGACAATGTTTAGTTTAGGTTTGGGGGTACAAATAGGTCCAATAAAAACTTTTTAATATAAAATTATCATGCCTTCTTGTTAATTTAAAGTGAGTAATTGAATCTTTATACATGTTTTGTTTGATTTCTTGAACATATTCAAGGTTAGTTATAAAAGTTGGTTTTTGTTCATAGTTCATACTTCATGCTTTTTAATATTGAAATTGAGATGAACCCAAATTTTGTGTTTAAGAATCAAATAGTGGAGACTACCTTGTGAGATGATTATTGAGCCATTAACATTTCATTCTGAGAGTTAATCATTATTCTACTCTTTTAAACACTTTTCTTATTATTTCAAATTGTTAGAAGATCTTTATAGGTTTTTGCATTGAATGTTAGGATTTTCAACATTTAATGAAGAATCATAGGTTTAATTGTATTGCTTAGATTAAATGATTTGAGTAAAGTTTTAAGTGTTTGCCTATTTCATTCATGCTTGACTTTAAAAAAATATAAGGGAATTCCTATAGCCAACACAAAAGAGCTAAAAGTTGCCTTTCACAAAATACACATGTCTTTGGGTCCATAAAAAAAATAGTAAAAAAAAATTTATTGTGACCCTAAAGTTCTTCAAATGGTGAAATGGTTAATACAAAAAAGAAGAAAAAAAAAAAAGAAGAAATAATTTCCCTTAAAGTCAATGCATTTTCATTCATTCTAGGGCATATACTTGAAGTTTTTGCTTGAGGATTTTAATTGATGATCCTATCATTTGATTCCTTTCATGAGATCAATATTATGCACTTTTTGAGCTTTTCTTGATTAATCATATGCGAATCTATTAACTCATTTCTTTACATAACTTCTATTCGCATATACTTTGTTGAGTGTTTGAACCCATAGGATCAGTGTGATATTAAGAGTGAATCTTGTGAGGAATAGAGTTAAAGCGAATTCAGATTCTTAACACTAAGTTTGGGGGAATTAATATTGATATATATTTTTTTTAGTATTGGAGTATGCACTTGTGATGCGAAACTGATTTGCATGATGAATCCTTAATGTGTTAAGAGGATTGGATAAACTTATGTATGAGCGTTGATTATAAACTGAGAATAAACTGAAGCATGAGAAATTTTGTTGAATTAAGTTTGTAGTTTTTATTTGTAGCATTGTTATTTGTCGTTTTAGTTTTTCTTTTAGTTGGATGTTTGTGGGAATCATCACTGAAAACCCTCACGAGACTTTAACTCGTCCACTAGGGCAACCTAGGGGTTTAAAGGCTTGTTGCATATGCTAAATGCAACCATAACAATCCACGGAAGTGATTTAGGTTAGTATAGTTTAATTTTAGTTTTGCTAGAGGACTAGCAAAATGTAGGTTTGGAGGTATTTGATGAACACAATTTTGACCTATATTTTGTTATGTTTTTAAGCATTTATTTTATGTTTTATTTTATTATTTTCGTGTTTTGGAAGGTATTTATGTGTTTTGTAGGTTTGTGGACTCTTGAAGAATATTGGATTGAAATGACACAAAAAGAGAGAAAATGGAGTAACAAAAACCAGAAAATGTAAGGCTTACATTGGGAGTCAAAGACTATGTAAGGGTTACATACAAGACAAAAGAAACGCGCGCCTAGGCATGAAAAACTTGCGCCGCGGCGAGGAGGTTTCTGTTTTCAATTCTGGAGCCAAAATAGAACGCGCGCCGCAGCAGGCAAAAACCTGCGCCGAGGCGAGCGTGCCAAAACTGTCCAGAAACCCTAAAACGCGTATTCCACTTCATTCTTCCTATAAATACCACATTATACCT
Source organism: Elaeagnus macrophylla (assembly GCA_029378325.1). Classification (NCBI taxonomy): domain Eukaryota; kingdom Viridiplantae; phylum Streptophyta; class Magnoliopsida; order Rosales; family Elaeagnaceae; genus Elaeagnus; species Elaeagnus macrophylla. The sequence continues at coordinate 53,157,643 of CM055641.1, read as the reverse complement.
CTCCCAAACACAAGTTTTGACAGCCAATTTCTTTCCCACCTTAGCTGCTACTGCAGCAAGGGTTTTCCACCCAAAATCAACCCAAAATCAAGAGGAGACCCTCCATTGTTGAAGCTACTCCAAGGATTTGAGAAAGGGGATAAACCAAGTTCAAGGAATTGGAGCTAGAGGATTCATTGGGGTATTTTTTTAGTGTAATATCTTTTTCTTCTCTGATTTTGTGGTTTGCCTCCATGACTAAATTGATTGACACCAATTTAGTTATGATTTGCTAATATATGTATTTTGGAATTTTAGTATTGCTTCCAATGATTGGAAGAACAATTTTGTAATTCAATAATATTTAAGTTTTGGATTTATTTCTTGTTCATGTTCTTATTATTTTCTGATTGTGAATTAATGGTGGACCAAACCTTAGTTTGTAGTTAGAAAGAATATTTTAGAATTAGGCATTAGAAACGTCATCTTTGCTTAATTGTGCATTATGAACAAGAGCCTAAATTGATTGCATTGATTTGTGTTAGTTTAAGTGGTTAGAATTATTTCCTTGAGCTAATTTCGATTGATTAGTTAATGATCCGGATCAAAGACGTTAATTAGTTGATCGTAGTGAAAATTACCATTGATTTGGGATTTTTCTAGGTTTAGTGGAAAAATCATTAAATCCAACTTTTAATTGAATGCTTAATTTGTTTTTGCCATGAATGGATAGCGAACTGAAATTTTCATTTACATCCATCATCTCCACTTTGGTTGTGATTACTTTTATTTTTATTTTATTTTAGTTCTTGATTTAATTCCGAATTTACAATCTGTTCTTCAACTGACAATTGTTAGAATGTTTAGGATTGTTTGTTCGACTGAATAAGAAAATAAATAACGTTTTAGAACCACCGCAATTCCTTGAGAGACGATCTTGGGAGTATACTTATCACTCATTACAAGTGATTCATGCACTTGCGAGCTTTTATAAAATACAAAATTTGACTATCAAGTTTTTGTGCATCAACGAGCACTCATTTTTTGATACGAAGAAGAAATAAAATTGGTATAATTCAATATTATTCATTCAAAAGTACTCAAATAATTGTGCTATCAATTAACTCTAACATATACATAATAAGGAAGGATTAACACAAAGGAGGTTCTTATTTCTTCATTATTGTGTTTGGTCTGTGAGAGAGAGGGAAGAGGAATATAATGCAAGTATATATAGCTTAATTTCATAATGGAATAGACAATATAATGTGTGTTATATATAGAGTGATAAATTAGGCTAGGCAAAGCGTTAACAAAGAAGATAATAATAAACAAAGAGCAATGTGCGTTGTCCTACTAAACTTGCTGATATAGGAGTGGTAGATTTCTCATTTCTACCATGTCAAAAAATCATACCATAGTTATGTTCTAAAAGAAACCTAAATGGATATATAGTCCATATGTTTGTGACCACAGTACATACAAAACTGAAAAACTTTAAAATCTATATAAATTCGTCCAAGTTGATTCATGACATAAGTCGCTCATAGTAAACCCACTCTTGGCATAGTCGTTTCCTAAGCTCGATTGTATCACATGACTTCATACTATCCACATTAAGGCCACGAATCAAAAGCTCCACAAACTTTATAACATATAACCCACAATTCGTGTTGCAAAAGAACCAAAGCAAAATTCAAATAAAAACAAAAACCAAAACTAGTAAAAAAAATAAATACTTACGAGTTCTTTTGTTGAGGGACATTTGGTACGAGCTTGATTTCCCATTCCACATTCTTCTTGGCTTGATCTTGATCAAAACATTGGGACTGTAATGTGTTTGACAACAATGGCACAGCATATGCAATAGGCTTACATGCATTTTTCACTATTGAAGAACGACTACTACTAAGTGAATCATATACATCTACACTTTTAGGCTCAATATTAACAATAGTTAATACCCAATGATTATCCTTAACATGGACAGGACAATAAAGCAAATCAACAGTATACCAATGATGAAAAGTCTCCTGAAAACCAGTAAGATAATTCATAAGAGAATCCAAATTTACATCAGCATGTTTTTTCTTCTTTGCATGATGTTCATAATAAGCTTTTTTACACCCATCCTAACACGAGATCAATTAGTAACAACACAACCATTTGTCAAATATAAAGTTAAATTAGTTATAAATACATATCGTGAAATTGCTTTCAAGACATGTATATCATCTCTTTTTTAAAAAAAACTCGCTCTTGCCTCTAACCGCAATAACTATAGAAAGTAGTATCAATAAGCTATAACCAAAGCACACAAAAATTTAAAATTAGTTAAAAACTGAAGATCTAAAAACATCAACAAAAAAATATGTAAAAATTGCAAAAAATAAACATACCCAGTTCAAAACCAAGCTATTAGGATTTTCTAATGTTTCAAACCATATTCTATCAGCTTTCATGAAGCCCAGATCACGGGACTGTCCACTGGGTTAAAATAAAAGTGACATTAGTAACATATAAACAATACAAAATAAAACTATTTAAGTGAGTATCATAAAAATGAATTGATTACCTAGAAACATCAGCCATCCATTTATTATAAAAATCAACTAACAGTGATGACATAAGAGCAAATGGATCCATATCAGAGTCATAAGATTGAAAAAGCATCATACAATCATCCGATGACATTTGATCATCACAGCTTGCCTTCTTCGAAGCCTCAACATCATAAGGTGACCTGAAATATCATGACTTTTGAACCTTTCGACGCTAAAAAACTTTGGGCAACATGGAATCTCTTGGATTTTTTTGCTTCTAATAAGTTTTCAAGTAACTCAATGAGTTAAGTATAGGATCAACGTCAACTCCTAACTTCGGAGTTATATTTCGTTCCTCACTTAAAGAAATAGAAGGTTGCAATTGAGTACAATCATCTTCTCTAGTGTCCATTTCATTTGATGGATGCAATTGGTCATCACCTTGTGTTGAGTATTTTTGTGAATGTAACTAAAAAACAATACAAGAACAAATAAACTAAAAACAAGCTAGAAAAACCAAACTAAATAAACATGAAGATTTTTATTAGCCATCCATTAAATGTTCTGCAAATATTACAAAAATTGTACAAACTATTTTGGATAGACATTAACTGTAGGTTTTAACTTGACGATCTAATTATCATTTTAAGCAAACACATATAATAAAATTAGTTCAATAAAGAAACACATGTTATTGACTAACCATAAAATCATCTAGTAATGTATGAATGTTGTCAAGTCTGTCACTAAAATTCTCCATACACTGCCACATCCATCTTAAATGTGAATAAAAATTCTCATTGATCCTTTAGCTCCTTCAATATGGCTTTCGTTGTAGGTCACAATTCATCTGAAAAACAAACATTATCACTTGAATCATGTAGAAATTGCTCTGAAGCATGCCTTTTGATTGGAGTTTGCTTCATTTGGTTCCATCGGGCTCATCCTCAAAATTTGCATCCTTTGAGGTTGCATTAGGCTCATTAGTAAAATCTGCATCCTTTGAGGTTGCATTGGGCTCATCATTAAAATATGCATTCAAAGAACCTATAAGAGTCTTCACATCACATATAGGTGTATGATCAGCTTGTTCATGTTCCTTGGCAATGGCCTCAATCTCTATCAAGGTATCAACCAAGTCATCCTTACCACCAAAATGAGATGCACCAACAAAATTTTTACTAGTACCGACATCTGTCTGTAGATGAGGAGATTGAGTAGTCCTTTTCAATACACTAATTAGCGAAGAAGGAAGCTTATGAATCAAACCCGAACAATGAAATATGGACAAATACGCTTTTGGGTTTCATCAGGGGTAAGATCCAAAACTGTATGAATATCTCCCTACAAAATCAAAACCAAAAAAAAAAATTTACTATGACAAATTTAAAAATGTTATAATAACTACAAATTGTTACAATGATAAATTAAAAGTTTACCTCAGTAATCTTAGAAATAGAACTTGAAACATCATCAAAAGTTGGTTTAGCTGATGCATTCCAATTTTATATACGAGGCACCAAACTATCATTTTTAATCCCGTATTTCTTCCCAATTAAGGGAATCACCTCATATATCCAAACTTGAAATGCAAAAATAAAATCATGGATATTATAATGCTCACCATGGTTACGATTAGCAACCATCTTCTTCTTGTAATCATCTCTTTCTTTAACAACATCTCTTGACAAACTGCTAATTAATTTTCAATAAACATATTTACCCCAAGGTGATCTATCAAAGACATCCAGATCATACACCAAAAATAACCACTCGTAATCAATATACTGAGTATCCACTATATGTCCAAATAACCCAAACTCTAGAAAATAAAACAAAGCTAATATGACAATGTCCTTATCAAGATCAACTCCCTCTTTATGCATCGAACTTTTTCTGTTTTTGGAATTACTTCTCAACCTCCTTGGAGAACTTTTTTGTGCAACGTTAAAATTCATCAATACATTACGTAATTCAACAATCAAAATCTTGTGGCTTCCCTCAAAATATTGCTGAGACAAATAAGAATTCACACTTTCATTAGCTACAGACCCAAATTTTAAACTCGTAATGATCCAAACTTCTTCTCAGAAAATCTTAACAATCTTCCATTCAATCCAAACCACAGCTCATCTCTAACTTGTGTCTCACATTGTCGAACCAACAAGTGATGAACAAGCTTTCCAGATAGCTTTATTTCCTTTAGCTCAACAAAATATCCAAAACAGTGTAGCTTAAACTCTACAAATTGTTCATCTGTTAAAGCTTTTATGATGTCATTCATAGCTTTGAACAAATCACAAATGGCAGAAACTCGTGTTGGAAATATATCATCATCAGATATCTTCCTTCGATATAAAACGTCATTACTAGTATGTGCCTGTACTGCAAAAAAAAAAAACAGCAATTAAGGATGACGCTGTCTAAAGTGGTTTGAACATGCATCAACGATATTGTTCAATTAAATAAGACAAGGGGTATTTTTGTCAACACAATTTAAGGGTGTTAGTTTTGTTATAATAGGTTTTAAGTGGTGTTAATTAGGGTAATAAACAAAAAAAAAAATCATATTTATACCCCAACAATAATCCAAATACATTAAAACTAACATATATAAAAAATTAATATCAATCACAGCTCAAACAAAATAATTTAAGCAGTTATTGGTAATTAAAAATTATAAGAAATCCTAGCAAATAATATAAAAATAGGCCACAATATTTTGAACAAAACTTATTTGTATTCTAAATGTCATTCAAAATGACTTTCAATGCCCAAATTGTATTGAACATGTATCAACTTTAATGTTCGATTAAATAAAACAAATTTTTTGTGATTCTTGAATACATTTGAATCGTTGCAAATAATTCAAAATTGTTAAGATAATTACCCTCTACTAAAATAAAAACATATGCATAATGAATCCGCGTAATACAAAAATATAATTAAACAAAAACCTCAACATATGCTTCTTGAATTGCAATATCTTTTCCATTTCTCCTGCTGCTATTAGTAGAAAGCCTTCTAGCCATAATATCCAAATTTGGTCACCAATCTACATAAAAAATAAGAAAACAGAATTGAAAATAACAATAGGCTTTGATAATCAAGATGCTTTATATAGAAAATAAAATTGAAAAAAACAATAGGCATTATATCCCAATAGGCTTAACATATTGTTTGTGAATTTGATTTTAATTAAAAATGCACATTTTTGGTTGTGCAACATTTTCGTATGCAAAAAGTAAACTTTGATAAAATGTAATCAATTAAACAATTTCATGATCAAGTATTTAATAGATAAACAAATATATAAATTGCTTGGGATGTAAAGTATAAACACTAACAATATGTTAATCCCTTTTTTTAGTCTTTAATTGAATTCAGTATCTGGGTAACTTTGAAAAGTATCAAACTTGAGCCAAACTTTACTTTCAGCAAAAATAAACAAACTAGAAAACAGAAAAGCTCAAAAGACAAAGCTTACTAGGAAAATTGGGGCAATACACAAAATTTCAGTCAAAACTAGTCAATTTGACAACATCAGTAGCATTAGAGAGTCAAGAGAGGAATAGAAAATAGATAAGAAAATGTATTTTCGTTATTTGATTACTCTATACAACAGTCATTATATAATACAATACAAGCTAGTAACTAGGAGTAACAAAATGCTAACAATACAGTGACTCTACTAACCGTATAGCTAACTATTTAACACAATTGCTAGCTTGTAGAAGAAGCTCACTTCAAAAAGCTTAGAAAAAAAGACTTTCTCAATAACTAAATCTACAGTAAAAATGAACACTGATCGACAGTTAACAAGAGTAAAAACGCGAGAGAAAATAGAAGTGTGCATATGACTTACTACAGGAAACTAAATACCAACGTCGACCGAAAATTCACGTATCACTAACGATCATCAATGCTAATTGACTCCAGAGACTGGTTTGCTTAACTTTCAACAGGAAGATTTAGGATATTAAGTTGTCAACATATTCTTGTGTGTGGGGGGGAGATACGAACTCATTTGCGATATTAAGTTGTTCACCAACGCCGATCGACCTCAAAAGCTGGACGGTGTTCGTCGGTGAGGAAGATAGGTGGGAGCGGTCGAGGCGTGAGGGAGACACAACAAAATTTGGGGATTAGGCGCGAGGGAGTCTAATATTAGGTTAGCACTTAGCAGGGGTATTTTTGTCAACATAATTTAAGGGTGTTAGTTTTGTTATAATATGTTTTAAGGGATGTTAATTTTGGTAATTTTTCAATAAAAAAATACATATAGAGAAGAATAAAGAAAATTCAATATAATTATTCAAATTGATTTGTATTTTATATTAAAGTGTTGTTTATTATGTAGATATGTGCATAAAAAAATATTATACTAATATATATTTGATTTCAATTAATCAAAATTTTAGAATTGAAATAACCATTCCCCACGTATGCCTAATTGGTGATGCTTAGTTTTTGAAATAGCTATCGAATGTTTTTGAATAACTACGATTTCTGTTATCCATAGTTAAGATGTCATACCTACATATGTTAGAATGTTAATGTGTGTGCTCATTACCAAGCTGATTCTAAGGAATCACAACTTGAGAATTATCAATACATCTTCACAATTTTAAGTTTTTAGCTATTTAAATTGTGATAAATTATTTTATGATGTTCATATAATAAATTGTATTAATAATCTTAAATTTATTAATTTTTATGACTAACTAAATTAGTAAGAATTTTTTTGTCACAGTAAATAAAAAGTATTTTTACAATATTTTATTATATAAAATAATAGTTTAAATAATCTCAAATGAAAATTAGTACTAAGTATCCTATTACTATATCTTATTCATAATATATATAATATAATGTAATATTATATAAAAGTGAGAAGAAATCAAGATAAATTTTTTTCAACCTTACCCATATATATATATATATATATATGTATGTATATATTTGTCTATATATTATTTATCATTTTGGACGATTTTGCACTCAAATTTTCTACTTAATTACAAAATTATTATTATTTATTTAATGATTAATGATAATGATTACATGATCTTATTATGAAGATCAGATCGTAATATTTTTATTTGTAATTTTTTTTTCAAGAAGTCCTACATTACCTAAAACACATAATTATACATTTGAATTATTTTTTTCTTTTTTCTTTAAAATAAGAGTTCAAATATTCTGTCCCAAATTATCTCTCTTTTTCTTTGTCCTCTCAATCACGAAGTGACATATGTACTTCTTTTAAAAAAATTAAATATTCAATAAAACTTATGTTAACACCGTTAATAATAACATTACATTTATAACTGAAGATATATCTCTTTTTTTTAAAACAGAAAATAGGGAAAGACTATGACTTATATTTATTTTATATTTTATATTTTAACATTTTTTTTACAATATAAAAAAATTATGACTTAATTATTTCATTGAAGGTTCTTTTGTCGAGCTCCATTATATGTTTCATTTTTATTTTTGAATTTATTAAAAAATTCAATATATTTTAATAACTTGATATATGAATTTTTATTTTTGATCAAACAAAATATAACTTATAAGTTAAATGCAAATTAATACTAAAATTAAAATTTATATTAAATAAATGCACTCATTTTGCTGTTAATATTAAAACATATTCAACTTCATGTTGTTCATGATTTTTTAGAATTAAGATTTCTAACTTTTACTAAATTATTATTATTATTATCATTGGAATATATTTTTAATTTTAAAGAATATGAGTTGGATATTTTTTCGAAGAGCAATATATAATTATATGTATATGAAAATTAGAATTTTTAGTCTTGATTCTTATTTATTTAATTTTTTCTTTCTTATGAAAATTTTGGGCAATCTTACTACTTTTCAATTAATGTTATTTATGTAATTAATTTTATAATTTAAGTATTTAGTAATGTAAAATTATTCATTAATATTATTTAACAACTTGTAATTATTCAAAGAAATAAATTATGCATGAGCATGTAATTTAAATTAATAATAATTTACCAAAGTGAGTACATTTATTTATTTAATATAAATTTTAATTTTAGTATTAATTTTCATTCAACTTAAAAGTCATACTTTATTTCATCAAAAATAAATATTGATATATCAAATTATTGAAATATATTGAATTTTTAAATAAATTAAAAACAAACAAACAAATAATTGCACTAATATAAAATTAAATATGAAACATATAATAGAGTTAAAAAAAAAAAACTATAGAAAAACATTTCAGTCAGACTTTTTTTTTTATATTATAAAAAAAAAAGATAAAAGATAAAATAAATATAAGTGAGAATATTTTATTATTTTCTCTTTCAAAAAAGAAATATAGCTTTAGTTATAAAAGTACTGCCATTATGGTTCATTTTTATATATTAGAAGTCATAAATAAATTAAAATACATATTTATTTTTAAAATAAAAAACTTACTTGTAATTAATGAAAAATTTGATAAAATTGTTTAAATTTAATTATGAAATTTTATTATTGTTAGCAATTTTATTTGTTTAATATAAAATATTATAATAATTTTATTTATTATTTTACTTTTCTTCAAGAAGTCATACTAACTTAAAATACACGATATACGTTTGAATTAATTTCTTTCTTTAAAATAATGGGTTAAAAACGAAAGGAAAAAAAAAAAAACAACATAAACAAATAAAGTTGTAAAAACTTAAAAAATAAAATATAAGATTATAAGTTTTTTTATTTATGATTTAGTTTTTGATGTTAAAAATTCTAAATAAGTTAAAACTCATATTTATTTTTAAAATAATGATAATATTATAATTAAATAAAAATGAGATAAAATTATTCAATTTTAATTATAAAAATTATCACTACTGTTAATTTCATTCATTTAATTATATTATAGTTATATTTTTTTCTAATATATTATTAATGTTTCTTCAATTAAGTTAATAATTTTTGTAGATATAATAAGTATGGGAGCACGTGCACGTACCGCACACGTTAACTAACCATTTTGTTTTTGAAATCACTATTAACTAATTATATTATTTAACGTTTTGTAACTACACCACTTATTAAGTTCTTATTTCATAACAATTTTGATTCTTAATTTTTAATTTTTTTCAAGTAAAATTTTAGTTAAATATGTCTGGTAAAGATTTTTAATTTTAATTTTTACATTTTTAAGGTATCACTACTAAAATATGGGGTGATTCATAAATCTTTAAAAATAAGATTTATCAATCAGATTTCAGATTGTTTTCATTTTGATCAAATTTTTTTTTTAAAGAGTAAATAAATTCTTATAACTTTTTTATGATTAAATATTAGAATAAAATGATTAGAAATTTCAAATTTATAAAAAACAACAAAAAAATTTCTTTATTTTTAATTTTTTTAAAAAAATCAAAAAATAGAAATCATTATTACCAAACAACTTGGAAGTAATTTTTGATTTTTTTTCTTGAAAATCACTAAATAGAAATTGTTATCAAACACATTTATAATTATTTTTATAAAAGAATCAAAAATCACAAAATCAATTATTTAATCATAAATCATAAATCATAAATCGTAAATCAAAATCTTTATCAAAAATGCCCTTATAATTACATTATTTAATGGGTGAGACTTTGGTACCATTATTCTATTACAACATTGGCAAAAATTAAATTTTTTTACGACTTTAGTTTTAACACATTTAAAAATATCAAAATATAATATTAATTAATGATACATTTAATGATCTTTAATTGAAAGAAAAGAAAAAAAAAAGAATTATGAATGGTTAGAATTTGAAACAATGAGAAATTAAATTAAATTAAATTTCCTTTGGTTTTGTTTCCTTATAATATTGTGGAATAGAAATAAAAATGATTTTTTTACTAAAATGCCTTGTTAGTACAATAATATTTATTTTTAAAAATGTTGGTTAAAATAAAAATATAATTTAGTAAATTGAAAGAGAAAAAAAAAAGTAAAATTATAGTAAATATTAAAATAACTAAAAGTTTTAATATTGAATAATATGTTACATAAAAAGTGGATTATCTTTGTTCTTTAATTTAGTTGTCTTTTTATTTTTAAAAGTAATAAATTGTTAATCAAATTTATCTTTTTTATTTATAATACGTTGTTTTATATACAACTAATATTTTAACATTTAAATTAATCTAGATTTTATTTATTAATATTCTTCTTGTTGTTGTTGTTGTTGTTATTGTTTGAATTATTTTTTCTATCACATTTCATGTCATGTGTTAATTTATAATTTTTGCATAAAAATTATATAAGATAAAATAATTAATACATACATAAATTGTTATTTCTAGTATATAAAAATGGTTTACAATTTTAATGTAACTTAATGACATATAATGTTAATTAGTTCTAAAATTATGTAGGTAAGATGGTAAAATATTTACAATTAATAAAAATGAAAGTAAAAAATGTAAAAGAAGCCAAGAAGATATATTTTTTATACATTTTTTGTTTGTTCTTACAGCAATAAATAACACAACGTGCCAATAGCCTAGTAGCTCAATAATATAAGCTTTTAGTGAGAAACTAAAAATAGTAGATTAAGTCTTGCTTGAGGATAAAAAATCCTCCTAGAAAAAAAAAAAAAAAAAAAATACTACAACTTCCCTCACTACTATAAATTTGTCTTTATAAGACGGTCACTGGCCGTCCTATAAAGTCCCGTCCTAAAAGAATCAAAAAAATAGGACGTTCACGGAGCGCCTTATAAAAAATTCTTATAGGACGGCCATTGACCGTCCTATAAAATTCTTTTAGGACGGCCATGAAAAAAAAAAAAAAAAACTTATAGGACGGCTATTGACTGTCCTAAAAGAACTTTATAGGACGGCCACTAAATTCTTTTAGAACGGCCACTAGCCGTCCTATAAGTTTTTTTTTTTTTTTTTTTTGTTTCTTCAGTACTGAAATCTATATATAATATGTACAAATTAATTTCATTCCAAAAATACGATTCGAAATAAATTTCATTCCGAAAACATCCATAATTTACATCACATATATATAGTTCAAAGCCTAGCTTTAATTTACACAGATTACCATAATGTATAATGTAAAGTTAAATTACTAGTACATATATATGAAACATACAATCCAAATTGTAGTAGTTATGGGAGAAGAAAATCATCTCAATGTTGGACTCGTCCAAATCAACAATTTTATACAATATGGTTAACCAAGAAGACTGAATAAATCTTGCTTATTCTGGACTGCTGCAGCCATCAGCTTTGATTTATGTCCATACTTGTGGATGTAATTATAAGCCTTTGTCACCTGAGATAGACACATGAGACTAGAGTAACTGTTTCTATTCTTCATCCATCTATTTAATTTGTGAAGAAACAAAAAATTCCTAATAAGTGAGTCCATGTATATAGTAACATATAGGACGGCTAATAGCCGTCTTAAAAGAACTTTTTTAAAGACGGCTAATAGCTGTCCTATAAAATTTCGCCTAATTTTTTCCGTAATAGCCGTCCTATATTTCTTATAAGACGGCCATATACTTGAGACCGTCCTATTTATTTCTCACTCTAAATTATAAGCCGTCCTATATTGCCCAAATTGTAGTAGTGCCTATAATAAATTTAATTTTGTTATGCTCCAGGTTATGATTATGTCTTTTGTGTTTGAAATATTTTGATTCATGTATGAACCAAATTATACTTAAATAAGTTTTATTTTTTTAATTACCAACTATCTAAATAAGTTTTTATTTAGATAAACTGTTACAAATACCCATAAATAATAAAAATACTTTTTAAAAAGTTAAATTAATGTTGTTAGTGTATATTATTTTAAATTAAAAAAATTATTACTTTTATATAAGATTAAATATATTAGCACTAATAGTACCTAATAATATTATAATAAATACCATGTCTTTTAGTTAAGTACACAAAATTTGTTGAGCTCAATTATTTCATTAGTTATAATTTAATCTAATTTATGCTAATTTTTATTTACCATCAAATTAATTTTTAAAATAATCACCTTCAAAATATAAAAAATAAGAAAAATAGACATATATATTATTTTATTTAGTGGCTAATTTTTCATCAAAAAGTTATTTTCTTGTGTTTTTGCAGCATTATAATTATTGCTTTCCTAATTTTTCATCAATAGTTAGTTATTTAATTTTTTTTTATTGCTTTCAAAGAATTATATACTGAAATATGCGCACATACTAAAATTTGAAACAAAAAACATGCATAAAAAAATTTATATTTGTGTCAATTGTATATTTTAATTTTTATCAAATAATTGTCTAAATAGTTAATTAATTTTAAAGCCAAAGTATGGGCCCAAACCTAGTATATTAAAATATGGAATTGCCCTTATATAAAATGATTATAGAATATGCAATTTATAATGATATATAACACCAATATAGCATTTGCTTAACTAGTCTATACAAAAGAGACGATATATATGATTTCTAAAGCTCATATATGAAAAATTTTATCGATTTCCCATAAATTATTTAAAAAAAAAAAAAAAAACATGGGTTTTCTATTCCCCTTGGAATGGGTATCATAATTGGTTAAGATGATGTAAAAGCAATGAGAAAGACCTTTGGCTATGGTTCCGGTCGACAGAGACGATGGCTGCGGCAGTTTTGATTTCATATTCACTTATGATTTCCCTTTTCTTCACGACCTCGTCATTTTGGTTGACATTTATGGTTATGCTACTCATGAACTCATTCATGAGGGTGCACTAGATTTTGAGCCTGAGTCCAACCCTGAATATGAAGTTGATTCTTTGGTGGCGACTACTACCAAACCTATTGCAGACAAACTGAGGGAAATGTTTGAGATTCTCAATTACATCAAAATTATCCTCTCGGATCTTGATGTTGTTCCTAGCAGTCCCCCTGCTCAAGGGATTACAATCTTTGCAAATAAACTTTTTGCTGGTCTTAAACTCCCATTCCGACCATTGGTTCAACAATTCTAGTGTAAAGTGGGAGCACTACCAAGACAAGTCCCAATTTCTTAAAAATTTGATGTCTTGTTATATCTTGTGGAAGAAGCAAGATAGAGAGAAGCCTTTGGAGGATTTTTGTTCTCTATACTATGCACAAGATGTGAGTAGAGGCTGGTCCAGCATTAGGTCATTTGACAATCACAAGTTTGTAGAATATTTGACTAAGTCCAATGGTTCATTATGACTAGTGCTTATGACGTAGACTGTCCTTGTAAGGTTTATGAGTGTTGGCAATTTTCGTGGACAAAATAATTCATTGTAATCTAGTATCTAGACTCGTTGTCAAGTCAATCAATCAAAGTTGAAGAAATTACTGAGCTCTCAATACGTATGTATCAGGTAAAAATATATGTTTCATACATACACCATTATACAATAATGCATGTACACTTAGAAGAATTTTTGTGCACACAGTTAGATAGATCGAAGTGTTTTGATAATTTGTTCCACTTATCTTGGTTACCAATTTGACCTCATTTAATATTGAAAGTAGAACCCTTATATGAGTAGAATTGTTGTGAAAGTAGAATCCTTATATGAGTAGAATTGTTGTGAAAGTAGAATCCTTGTATGAGTAGAATTATTGTGAAAGTAGAATCCCTGTATGAGTAGAATTGTTGTGAAAGAAAAATCCTAGTATGAGTAGAATTGTTGTGAAAGCTAAATTCTGATATGAGTAGAATTGTACTTTATTATTAATTCTCTCTTAGGTCAAATTACACTCTATATAAACAATCTTTGTTAGAGAAAAACATACCACACTGCAAATAATATTTTCTACATCTGTTGGAGCTTTCAAAGAAAATTGTTTTCTCTTCGTCTATTAATCTTAGGCTTTTTCTTGATTTAATTATTCAAACATATTGTGTGGTTATGTTTGAATAATTCATATGCCTAATTGCTTTTCATGATATTGAGCTTTACATGATTGTTCTGGAGTTTGCTAGCTGATTTGGTTTTTACATTGTATGTTATTGAATCTGCTAGTTAAGGTTTTTCATTGTCGAATTTGCTCTAGGACACACTTTGTACTTGTGTTATTTGTGCTAACTTTTCAGGTACTGAGGTGACGTGTTCGGTATTTTGTGTGACTCGAAATTACCGAAGTTAACGGGTTCGATTGATCTTGTGAGACTCAAGTAGATCAAAACATTGGTCCGGATCGAGACACCTAGCTTGTGGAGGCTGTGAAAGGAGCGATGGCTCATAAGTAAATTACATAAGGGGGATCTATCTGTGAAGGGTAGTCTAAGACTTGAGGTTATAATTGAACATTGATTTTCATAGTGGATAGTTAGGTGGTCCGGTAGACCAGTAGTTTTTCTCTTAAGTCATTGTTGTGACCTAGGTTGTTTACACCTAAGAATCTCGTGTGTTATTCTTTAATTTCGTATTTTATTTTTACATGCGATTGCATGTCTAGCCATTGTGTTTAGGTTATATAATTAATATTTGTTAAAATTGAAAATAACCTAATCACTCCCCTCTAGGTATATTTGATCTGTAACTAAAAGCTTACAATTGGTATCAGAGTGGGTCACTAAATAAACTTAGTGTTGCCTAGGACCTTGTTATGGATTATTTGAGAGAAGGTTCTTCTACAACCTGTGCACCCTACTTTGATGGATACTCCAGTGAGTCTGACCTTGACTCAGATGATGAGGGATGTAAATCTATTCTTGCTAAATTTAATGTAAACAGGTTTGAGGAACTATTTTTTGATTTGATTAATTGCAAAAAAGAAAAAGATAAGTTTCTCATAACAGTGACAAAGCTGAATGATCAAATCAAGTCACAAGATCTTAATTTGTCAGTTTTAGAAAAAAGAAAAGTTGAATTGTTTGAGCATGTTGACCAGTTGAGTTTGAGTCTTACAAGTATTAAACAGGAAAATTCAAAGTTTGTGTAGGAACTTGATAAATCAAAGGAGGCAGTTAAGAGGTTAACTATTGGAGCTGAACGACTAGACAAAATAGCATTGGTAAGTCATATGGTGATACACGTGGTCTTGGATTCTTAGATGAAAGCTGTACACCTTCGACCTCAAAAATTACATTTGTAAGGCCTTCTAATTTTACTCCTACATATACTAATTGTGCATAAGCACTCACTAAAACTTAGTAGCTAAAACTGTTAAGTTTGTGCCTGTTTGTCATCATTGTGGTAGAAAAGGTCATATTCGACCTAAGTGTAGATTTCTAATGAATACTCTTTAATCTAATAATTATCTTCATGCTTATAGTGATAGAGCTCATAATTATCATCCTACCATGCATGTGACATCTTCATTTAGGATGAATTTGAATAGGAAAGTTGAGTCCAAGAATATGCTTATAAAGCCTAAGGTAATTAAATCTCAACCCAAAGACATAGAGAAGTCAAAATTCATGAAAATTTGGGTTAGAAAAGATTGCATGTTTCCTGTCACCTGACCATTATTGTTCGTCCACCTAGGTACCTTTGTTTGAGTGCTTAAATGACCCTAGGTGAGTAATTTTGTAGGTTTTTTTTCTTTCTGTTGTTAGAATTTTTTTAGTAAGATTTTTTTTTATAAAAAAAAAATAGCTTACATGGTAATGGACTCAGATAATACTTATAAATATACAACCTTGTCTTTTGTAGCTTACCTTATTTTGATTCTCATTGTATATATAACGGAATAATTCAAAATTTTGCAAATACTTGCATTATTCACATGTGATGACACTATCGACTGAACTTATTCACACACTCACTGAACACTCATGCATGTCATCATTGAAATTTATGATTAATTTTAAAAGACTCTAAGACTTGAACTAGTTTTGATTGCAAAAAAGTGTTGAGTTCTATATCTTATCTTTTAAAATATTCCACCTTAGGGAGACAACTAGTACTGAGAGGGCTACCTACTATGATGTGTGCAGCTACCGTAGTGAGCGGAGAAGGCTACCTCAAAACTAGTGTGAAAGTCATCATATTAGGTTATGGCTCGTGAATGTTTAAAAAAAATTAGTAAATAAAATAAAAATAAAAATTTAATTAAGAAATTTTATTTGGCATGTACAAAAAGAAAGAACAAAAAGGTTTTTAAAAAAAAAATTTAAGTTTCCTTTTAGTAGACATATTTTATCTTATAAGATTGAAAACTTAATTGTAATTTAACATGATAGGTGACATTATCTCTTTTGGGTCTCTTATAATTGGTCATAAATGAATTAATTAAAATACTAGCAGAGTTCACACTGTATACTACTCTAAGTAAATGTCAATATGCCATTATGTGTTTGTATGGCCTATTTACTTTACTTGCTAATACAATGAATAATCAAAATTTAAGCAAAAATAATTTTTTAATTAGTTGTATGCTTATTCGTCTTAAATGGGTTTATTGCTTTGTGTGGTCATAAAGAAAAAAAAATCAATATTTTTTGTTTTCTTTTATTACTGCTTCTTGTTATTTAGATCATATTAAATTTATTTTACGTCTAGAGAGTCATAAAACTTAGGGAGAGTCATTACATACATATTTCATTATTATTTTTTTTTGACTTGTGCAATTTTTCCTACATGCTTTGGACATATACATGTGTGATCACTGCATTTTTAGCCCACTTCGATAATTTTTAAACCTTGGGGAGAGTGATCCATGTCAGTTTCTCTATTTTATGATTCGTCATTTTTGTATGTCAAAAAGGGGGAGAGAGATTCATGTTACTATGGAGATTGGATTTAGGAGAGATTGGATTCATTAATTGTGTGCATGCACTACATTTCATTCAAACTTTTATGTAAACTGAACTAATAAACAATGAGGCTTTCAAGCCAAATTGGTGTGCTATTTGTTGGTCTTTTTTTTTCTCAACTATCAAGCGAAGATGGTTCCATCAAATCATAGATAATTCCATTATTGAAAGTATGTAATTGATGTAATGATTATTTACCCATGAGCGTTGTGCAGTGAGAGAGTAGTTTTGCCACACGAAAATGTCAAAGGGGGAGATTGTAAGATTTATGAGTGTTGGCAATTTTCGTGGATAAAATAATTCATTGTAATCTAGTATCTAGACTCGTTGTCAAGTCAATCAATCAAAGTCGAAGAAACTATTGAGCTTTCAATACGTATGTATCAAGTAAAAATATATGTTTCATGCATACACCATCACACAATAATGTACGTACACTTAGAAGAATTTTTGTGCACACAGTTAGATAGATCGAAGTGTTTTGATAATTTGTTCCACTTATCTTGCTTACCAATTTGACCTCATTTAATATTGAAAGCAGAATCCTTATATGAGTAGAATTATTGTGAAAGTAGAATCCTTGTATGAGTAGAATTATTGTGAAAGTAAAATCCCTGTATGAGTAGAATTGTTGCGAAAGCAAAATCCTGGTATGAGTAGAATTGTTGTGAAAGCTAAATTCTGATATGAGTTGAATTATACTTTATTATTAATTCTCTCTTATGTCAAATTGCACTCTATATAAACAACCTTTATTAGAGAAAAACATACCCCACCGCAAATAATATTTTCTACATCTGTTGGAGTTTTCAAAGAAAATTGTTTTCTCTTCGTCTATTAATCTTAGGCTTTTTCTTGATTTAATTGTTCAAATATATTGTGTGGTTATGTTTGAATAATTCATATGCCTAATTGCTTTTCATGATATTGAGCTTTACATGATTGTTCTATAGTTTGCTAGCTGATTTGGTTTTTACATTGTATGCTATTGAATCTGCTAGTTAAGGTTTTTCATTGTTGAATCTGCTCTAGGACACACTTACACTTGTGTTATTTGTGCTAACTTTTTAGGTACTAAGGTGACGTGTTTGGTATTTAGTGACTTGAAATTACCAAAATTGACGGGTTTGATTGATCTTTTGAGATTCAAGTAGATCAGAACGTTGGTTTGGATCCAAACACCTAGCTTGTGGAGGCTGTGAAAGGAGCGACGACTCATAAATAAATTACATAAGGGGGATCTATCTGTGAAGGGTAGTCTAAGACTTGAGGTTGTAATTGAACATTGATTTTCATAGTGGATAGTTAGGTGGTCCGGTGGACCAGTGGTTTTCTTCTTAGGTCATTGTTGTGACGTACGTTGTTTACACCTAAAAATGTCGTGTGTTATTCTTTAATTCTGCATTTTATTTTTACACGCGATTGCATGTTTGGCCGTTGTGTTTAGGTTATATAATTAATATTTGTTAAAATTAAAAATAACCTATTCACCCCCCTCTAGGTATATTTGATCTGTAACTAAAAACTTACAGTCCTGAACTTGGCCCTACTCCTACTGAGTTTGTGCCCAACGGTGAGCTACTTGCATGTGTCTAGCATACTCTTTCAAGATCACATTTTTCCCTTATGTCTTCTCTTACTAACACTTTTTCTTTTGTTGTAGTGCACTGGAGGTAGGTCAGGTTTACTAATGAGAGGCATACATTCATTTAGGAGCTATTTGCCATAGCCCTTAAAGACCGCAACTGTAAGAGATTGGTTATTTCTGAGAGTGTATATTGGTGTTTATAGCTCTTCTCATCTATACCTAAGACTATGGATGGCTGTCTTCCTAAAGGTATATGCTTTGGATGACACATGAGTCCTCCTAACACACCATCCCCTGTCTCTTTTTCTACTACACCCATGGTTGAGGTAACCAAGTTGATTGGTATTAGCACAGTGAGTTTGGCAAAGGAATACATGAGACTTAGAGTTGTTGCTGAGGAGTACTTCAAGGAAGCCTTGACTTTTTTTGAACCCATAGCCAATGCTGCCCATACAACTATATCTAAAAGGAATTAGGCTATGGTTTCACTAGAGCGGGCTCTTAAAGAGAAGCGGCAGATTACTAATGCCTTCAAGAACACGTGTTGACTTCAAGAAGTTGTTGAGAAGGCTCATGAAGTTTCTAAGACTTCCAGGAACCAACTTTAAGAAGAGCTAACTTAGAAGGAGTATGAATTAGAGAGACTGAGAAATGAGAACCAGAGGTTGACTACTCAGCTTGAGTTAGTGGCTAAGGAAGCTATGGATAAGTACCTTGACTCAAAGAATTTCAAGGTTGATAAGGAGTCACTTGGGCTCACGAGTTTGAGTCAGTTACGAGGAGATTCAGTAAGGTATACCAGAGCTAGCTTTTCCCCAATGCAACTTTCCAGACTTCATTAAGGAAGCAATCAAGCATGGTGAGTATGATGAAAACTCAGATGTTGAGGGGAGTGAGACCCCATTTTAAGCAGTAGTTCAAACAACTGCTCATAATAGGAGTGAGACCCATCCCCAGATAGCTATCGGGACTTAATAGGAGACAAGGGCAGTACCTTTCACAATTATTATGTCAAAGGATACCTGTGAAGATGACCACTACATGGCTTAGTACGTTGGCCTCTTTTATTTATTTATTTTTACTTTGTAGTTTGTTGTCTCTTCTTTGGCCAAAGTGTTAGGACTTGGTCTTTACTTTTTTGCAGCTTCAGAAACATTTAAACTTTGAATAAATGAAGATCAACATTTGTCTTTTGATATCTCTTTGTGCTCATAACTTAATTTGCATTTTTGGATTGCTTGGTGATGCAAAACATTGTATATCTTTTGTGTCTGACCTTGAATTTACATTGGAACTTGGAATGAGAGTGTACTTTTAGCACTTTTGTGATGTCGAAAGAACACACTTGCCCTTGGGAGATTGTGCTTAGCATTTTGACAACCTTTGGAGACCGTACTTAGCATTGTTACAATCTTTAGAGAACATACCTAATATTTCATCAATTTTTGATGAGCTTACTTAGGACCTTAGCAACCTTAGGAGTTCTTGGGAAAAACTTTTGTGTGATCCCTCGGGAGTTGGATGAAGGGACCAGTGTTAGTTAGCTCGAGCTAACTAGAATGAACATAGCGTCAACATCCAATGAAACAGGTAGCGACAAAGGAGGGACCAAGCATGGGAGACATAGGACAAGTGGCAGATCGATGTGTAACCAAAGGTGGCTAGCCTGTTGGTTGGTCGACTAGTCAGCTGGTCGACGTTGGAGGTCCAATAGAATGAGTGGAATGTTTTAAGTGATGCAGAACTGCGGGAGGGCATGCAGTGAGATTGGAGATCAATTAGCTAGTTGGCTTGCCGACGGTCTAGCCAATGGTGGCTAGTCGGTATTTATGCTGAAGCCATGGTGAGTGGTGTCCTACTAGTAATGGATCCCGAGGTGGGGTCTAGTGACTGGCAATCTCGTCTTGTTGGTGCAATGAGGTTTCCTAACACAACTTACCCAAATTATAATGTTTGTCAATTTTCAACTGACTCTAACCTTTTTGCTAATTACAACTTTTTTCTATTGACTCCAACTTTTTTTTAAGTTTCTTGATGTGTTTTCAAGTATTTTAAAATTTATGGACTTCCTAAGTTCCTAATTTTTTTTTGTTCTTTATAAGTATCTTAATAATTTTATGGTCTTCCCAATTGGCTTGAGATTTTTTTTGAAACTATGAGTGGTTTGGTCTCCCAATCTTCTAGCCTCTTGCTTGGTGGGCTTTTTGAGTGTGGCAAGCAATGACCATTCTCTGAATCCCAATATGTTGGAGGTGTGGCCTCCATCTTTTTCTTAGGGAAGTGTGAATTTGAATGATCTCATTACAAGTACTGCATCTTGGGAAATTTCTGCAAGTTACTGACTGTTGGAAAGTGGGTCCTTGATTGTGAAGGAGGTTGTGCCTCACTTCATCCTGTGATGAACATTTCCTAGTGCCAATGTCTGGATCTTAGACCGCAATTGTTGTGGGTACCGAAGGGGTTGAGTCCCAACTTCCTTTTTCGCATATGACTTAGTCTAATAAGATATGGTGTCTTGATTCCAAGTTGGTCATTGTCATGATCTTGGACCACAACTGATGTGGGTGATCCTGGATCACAGTTGTTGTGGGTGTCGAAGGGGTTTTGTTCCTGCTTCCTTTACTATACCGGATGTGATCCATTAAGAGAATGGTCTAACAAAGCTAAGTGAGCCAATTTGGATACTAGATTATGATCACTGTGGATACTGAAGAGGTTGTGTTCTCGCTTCCTTTCTCACAAAATACTTGGTCCATTAAGGCAATGGTTGAGTGATGCTATGCACCGATCACCCGTAAGGTGGTAGTCACTACATGGTTTTGTGGAAGGTGAGACCTTCTTGATCCAATGCAGGACTAAGTTGGTGGCAGTTAGGGTTGGTTGGGTCGAGTTATGCTTAAACTGTTGGGTTCGGGTTCATAATATCCACAACCAAAACTGGCCAAAATAGTTTCCAACCCAACCCATTCTAGACGGGTTGGTTGGGTTGGGCTTCTAATGGGCCTTTGGACTTTTAAATATTTTCATGGGCTTTCTAATATTTTTTGGTTTTTTTATTACATTAATTCTAAATAAGTAAATATGACTAATAATTCGGCACATTTCTATTCTGATTTTTGAATCAGATAACAAAAAATTCATATAAACTCATAAATTAAAACCCAAATTATGGTATTTGTCAAACTTGTTAACAATAGTTCATCAACATCTAATCATCTATCACCTTCCAACTTGAGTAAAGTACCAAATCATAGTAATTAACAATACAAAAATATTATACTACAATCCATAATAATCCAAATAAAGGAAATATTAAAGCGCAAATACAAAAGATAATAATCACTAGCTACCGAACAAAGCAAATCAAAACCAGTCCCAAATTCAAGCAAACCAAATAGCCACCAAATTTGTATGAACCTACATTATAAACATGAAACAAAATGTTAGTTTCAAACCAAAAGTCAATATAAAAAAACATCCTAACAAATCATAGTAATTAACAATACAAAAATATTATACTACAATCCATAATAATCAAAATAAAAGAAATATTAGAGCTCAAATACAAAAGATAATAGTCACTAGCTACCAAACTAAGCAAATCAAAACCAGTCCCAAATTCAAGCAAACCAAATAGCCACCAAGTTTGTATTAACCTACATTATAAACATGAAACAAAATATTAGTTTCAAACCAAAAGTTAATATAAAAAAGAATATCATCCTAAAGGAGATGAAAGGATGATGCGATATAACCTAAGTGCTCAAAATTCAACAAATATAACTTTTTTGGCTACTCATCTATGGTGATACATGAAGTAGGAACCTCTAAAAATGAGAGAAAAAATAAGAATTAGTAAATGAACATATTATCAAAAGCTAAAATAATAAAATTAAAGAAATAAAATAAATACGACCTGATTCAACATCTTTACATAATGACAAGTCTTCTACATCTTCCACCCATTGAGCACAAATAAAAGAGGGCTTAGCCAATTTTGAGTGCATACTAGAGCTTCCACCATCTTTGGACTTAATGAACTTCGGAATGGATCAAGAATACATCCACTAGTACTAAAGACATTTTCAGATCCGACAGTGGAAACTTGAACAGCTAGGATGTGTTAGCGTGAGTCACGTAATTTAGTGTATAATATAGGTGTCTATCTGTAATAGAGCTCTAGGTTGTACATGATTCTGGTTTACTCAAGACTCTTGTAATTTATTTTTTATATAAATCTCAATTGTGAGTTAAGAATTAATAAGAAATAATTTACATTCACGTTATATTTAACTTGGTATCAAAGCGAAGGTTTCAAAAAGAACTGTACTTTTTCTTCGTCTCTTGTCAACACCGCCGTGTCAGTGTCAGTGTCACTGCCACCAGTCAACATCGCCACCAGTCAACGCTGTTGCCTCCAATCAGCTTCCGCCAGTCTCCACTCCTGTTGTTGCGCTTGCGCCGCGCTTGTCACTGCACCTGTCGTCGCGTCTCCTATCTAGATCTGTCACCGCCTGAACTCCCTCAGATTCCAGATCTACTTCCTGTCCTCATCTCTTCCAGCTCTCTTTCAAACCCTAGACCAAACCCTACCCACAACCCTAGCTCAAACCATAGCCCAATACCCATTAGCCCTAAGCCCACAACCCATTAGCCGACCAGCTCAACCCATAACCCATCAACCCATCAGCCCATCAGCTCAAACCATAACCCTAAGCCCATCAACTCAGCTCAGCCCAGCCCAAGCACATCACCAGTCCAGTCAGCAGTCAACACTCAGTCAGCAGTCAACAGATACAGTCAGTAGTCAAGTCAACTGTCCAGTTAGCAAATTTCCAAAAAAAAAACTTTTATTCTGCTGCATATTATTATTGTCTTCTTCAATGGAAGATTCGAAAGAAAATCAAGATTGCAAAACTAATGAAATATTTAGCCTAGCTATTCAAGCAAGGTTGTCAATACCAAATTTTTATGGAGTAGTTGGACAAGATCATTATACGACATGTGGAGGTAACCCTATAGCTTTTATAGCTGGTCGTGGTAAGATTGGTATGGTTTCAAACGTTTCTTACTCTATTGGATCTGATACTTGGATTGTTGATTCTAGTGCATCTGATCATATGACTTATGATAAATCTTATTTTACTGACTTGTCTTCCCCACCAATGTCTTATGTTACGAATGCTAATGGTGAAGCTTTTCCTGTGTTAGGAATGGGGCTAGTTCATATTACCCCAACCTTACAACTCCAAAATGTTTTATATGTACCGGATTTATCTCATCACTTATTATCTATCCCATAGTTGAATACTGACTCTAAATGTTCTGTAACCTTTTATCCAATGTATGTAATTTTTTAGGATCTTCTTACCAAGGAAATAATTGGTCGGGGGTATTTGAGGAACAGATTGTTTCGTCTGGATGAAAACTACACAGGGATGAAACTAGAAGCACAGTCCCGCACCGCTTTGACTTCGAGTTTTGACCAGCTAAGTGAAATTTGGTTATGGCATCGTCGCTTAGGGCATTCGTCTTTTAGTCTTATGAAAAAATCTATGCCTACTTTGTTTATTGGTGAGAGTGAATCTGCTTTACGTTGTGAGACATGTGTGCTGCCAAGAGTCATCGTACTACTTATTCTTCAAGTTTTTCTAATAGAAGTACAATTGCTTTTGAATTAATTAATTCTGATGTTTAGGGACCGTCTTGAGAGCCTACTATATTGGGTATGAGGTATTTTGTGTCATTTATTGATGATTATGCAAGATTGTCATGGGTTACTATTCTTAAAAACAAAGATAAAGTTTTTCAAGCTTTTCAAAATTTTCGTACTCGTGTTCAAACACAATACAATAGTACCATTTGAGTCCTACGTTCTGACAATGGGGGAGAATATGTTAATCATATTTTTCAAGATTTTTTCCAAACACATGGGATTGTTCATCAAACTACTTGTCCACAAACACCTGAAAAAAATGGGATGTCCGAAAGAAAAAATCGTCACTTACTTGATACGGCTCGTGCGCTCCTATTTAGTGCTAATATGCCAAAATATCTTTGGGGCGATGCTATACAAGCTTCTGCCCATCTCATCAATTGTCTCCCATCTAGTGTCCATCACGGACAAATCCCATTTAAGGTTCTTGCATCTTATGTATCCCTTTCATCATTTCATAATCTTCCTGCCCTGTATTTGGTTGTGTTGCTTTTGTCCATGTTCCTAAAAATTAGAGGTCTAAATTAGATGCCCGAGCAATTAATTATGTGTTTGTTGGTTATGGAGGATACAAAAAGGGTACAAGTGCTATCATCCACCTACTAGAAAGTATTATGTCACTATGGATGTCACTTTCTTTAAAGATATGAGCTATTTTTTCTCATCTGATACTGCTCTTAAGGGGAAGAATTCATATTTTGAAGAGCTGAATCATAGTGAGGGGGAGGAATTGGAAGGAACTGTGGAAGTAACGCGATTAGGAGATATTTCGATGCGTCCAATTGAGGTTCTTATCTCATTGAATTCAGTAGTTAAAGAAGCAGATGCTTCAAGTATCCAAGCACCAGTTTCAATCACTGAAATCAAAATGAAGACATAACTGTTCCCTCTCCTACCCTTGATCAACAACTCCCTAGTATTGAAGGTCACTCATCTGAGGTATGTACACCCACTGATACTAATAGCATTAAGTCTAATGTTGGACATTATGTGTTATCAAATAGGTCTACTCGGGGTCAACCAGCCAAAAGGTATGAACCAAATATTCATGCAAAATCAAAGTATCCAGTAGCCAACTACATGTCCACTAAAAGATTGTCTAAGCATATAAATCATTTGTAAATCAAACATCTGCTGTATCAGTACCTAATAAAGTGCAGGATGCATTGGGAGATCCAAGGTGGAGGAAGGCAATGGATGAAGAGATGGAGGCATTACAGAAAAATGATATTTGGCAACTTGTGCCTCCACCACAGGACAAGAAAGCAATTGGTTGTTGCTGGGTGTTTACTGTGAAACATAATGCCGATGGATCTATAAATCAATATAAAGCCTGCCTTGTAGCAAAAGGGTTCACTCAGATGTTTGGTGTAGACTATGATGAGACTTTTGCTCCTGTTGCCAAAATGAATACTATCCAAGTTTTGCTTTCGCTTGCTGCTAGCTTAGACTAGCCACTTCGACAGTTTGATGTTAAGAATGTGTTTCTTCATGGAGAGTTAGTCGAAGAGGTGTATATGAGTCTTCCACCTGAGTATGTAGCTGCTTCTCCTGGTAAATTTGTATGCAAATTGAGGAAGTCTTTATATGGTCTCAAGCAATCCCCTCGAGCCTAGTTTGGAAGGTTTTCATAGTTCATGCAGAAGGTTGGTTATAGATAGAGTAATTCAGACCACACGCTGTTTGTCAAACATCAACAAGGGAAGGTAATAGCTCTAATTATTTATGTTGATGATATGGTAATTACTAGAGATGATGTTGTTGAGATGGATAAACTACAGAGACAAATAGCCTCTGAGTTTGAGATGAAGGATTTAGGTGAACTGAAGTACTTCTTAGGAATTGAGATAGCAAGGGAGAGCGAAGGAATTTTTCTATGTAAGAGAAAGTATATTCTTGACCTACTAACTGAAACAAGTATGTTGGATTATAAACATATTGACACTCCTATTGAGTAAAATCATTGTTTAGCAGAGTATCCAGATCAAGTACCAACTGATCGAGTTCGCTATCAGAGGTTGGTTGGGCGCCTAATTTATTTGGCACATACTAGACTAGATGTCGTATATGCAGTAAATGTAGTAAATCAGTTCATGCATAACCCGAGTCAAAGTCACATGGATGCAGTTGTGAGGATTTTAAGGCACTTGAAGTCAGGTCCAGGGAGAGGAGTAATGTTCTCTAAACACAACAACCCTTTTGAAGTTTGTGGCTTTATAGATGCAGATTGGGTAGGAAATATTACAGATAGAAGGTTGATATCAGGATATTTCACTTTCGTGGGAGGTAATTTGGTTACATGGAAAAGTAAGAAGCAGAAAGTTGTGGTGCGATCTAGTGCTAAAGCTGAGTATAGAGGTATGGCTCATGGGGTATGTGAATTGCTGTGGATAAGAAGTTTGTTATCTAATTTGGGTTTTGAACACAAAAGTACTATAAAGTTGTATTGCGACAATCGGGCAGCAGTTGATATATCACAAAATCCAGTACATCATAATCGCACTAAGCATGTAGAGATTGATCGTCACTTTATAAAAGAAAAGCTAGATGCCAAACTAATTAGCTTCCCTTTTGTTCCCACTGGAAAGCAACTTGCAGATGTGCTCACCAAAGGAGTTTCCAAGAAGATGTTTTATGACTCACTAAGCAAGTTGGGCATGGTCGATATGTATGCTCCAACTTCAGGGGGAGTGTTAGAGTGAGTCATGTAATTTAGTGTATAATATATGTGTCTATTTGTAATAGAACTCTAGGTTGTACATGATTCTAGTTTACTCCAGACTATTGTAATTTATTTTCTATATATACCTCAATTGTGAGGTAAGAATTAATAAGAAATAATTTTCATTCATGTTATATTTAACTAGACGTCCTTAGCAAGCAAAGAAAGAATAGGATATTTGGTCTCATTAAGCTTCCACCAATTGAGAACATCAAAATTTTGATTTTTTGCATCCTCACATAACTCACACAAATACTTATCCAAATCAGACTTTCCCCTCAGTGATTCAGTTTGTTCTTGATAATTAATGTAATCGTTATCCAAATCACAATCACCATAATCATCCAAATCTACAATGGTTTTGGAAACCTCATTACTGTTTTTCACTTCACCATTTGATTGTTCTACCACATTTCCAAGTTTTGAATAACAATCATAAAAATCTTCCAATAATTTTTTCACCCCTTCTATTATTGTGGGAATAAGATCACTTGCATATACTCTTTCAAAACAAAAAATCAAGTATTTCATCTTAAAACAAGGATCAAGAATCACAGCAATAAACAATAATTTATTTATATTTGGAATTTTTCTCCAATGCTTATCATACTTGGCTTTCATGCTTGTAGCCATATTTTTCAACAGTTCATTTTCCAAAGTCCCCAATTGAATCAAATTTCTTTGAATTCGAAATAATTCAGTAAAACAAAGATTAGAAGTGACTTGTAAAGATGAACTAAACTTTAAGGTCACATCATAAAAGCTTTTCAAAAACTTGACAAAAACCTTAGCCTTTTCCCAATCACTAGAAAGTGGAAGCCTATCCACACTAGTCATATGATACACATATTTACCATCATCATCAGCCAATCTTTCAAAAGCCTTTTCAAATTTAATAGCAGATTATAATATTAGGAAAGTTGAATTCCATCTAGTACTCACATCCAATACAAGTAACCCTTTTGATTCAATTTTTTCCCTTTTCTATGCATGACTTAAACTTTTTAGATCTTGCAGGAGATGACCTAACATATCTAACAGCATGTCGAATAGGAGAAATTGAACTATTAAGTTCTTTTAATCCATCTTTAACAATCAAGTTTAGAATATGTGCAGAACACCTAACATGCAAATAATCACCTTTCAAAAAGCAAGCATTCCAACCAGGTAATTTTTTCTTTAGATAACGTACTGCCACATCATTTGATCTAGCATTATCAACAGTTATAGAAAAAAGATGAGTTATTTTCCAATCATTTAAACAAGCCTCAACAAGTTTTCCAAGAGCTTCACCCTCATAGGTTGGAACTTGACAAAAACTTAATACTCTTTTTTGCAATGTCCAATTATCATCAATAAAGTGAGCAGTGACACACATATAACTTATATTTTGCAAAGAATACCATAAGTCTGTGGTGATAGAAATCCTTGGCTTATTTTTTATAAAAAAATATTTCAACTTCTTCTTTTCAGCCACAAATAATTACAATATATCCCTAGCTACTGTTCTCCTAGATGGGGGAATAAATTTAGAACAAGCAATTGAGAAAAAGGGTTTGAACCCTTCACCTTCAACAAATCTAAATGACAACTCATCCAAAATAACCATTTTTGTCAAAGCATCTCTACATGCCTCTTTTCTAAATGAAACTGCAACCAAGTTACATTTATTCTCATCATCTATGCCCAATTTGCAACTAGTGAAACATAAAATCTTTTGTCTTTTATCCTCTACTTTAAGTGGGCAGCTTTTGCATCCATTAAATAGGTGATTCCACATACTAGTAGTTCCAACTCTTCTTGTATCACATGCTCGTCTTTTCCACAATAATTACAAGTAGCCCTAGGATCATTGATATCTATGGGTGGAAGAATTTTTGAAAAATGATCCCAAATTTCATATTGTTCCCTATTTTGATTCCCACTTTTCTTTTTTGGTTTGGGCATATGGTTGTTTTACATGCAGCTTTAGATGCCTTAGGTTCTAAAATAACATTTTCATCAATTATGGGAAAATGATCAGAATCAACATCCATAACTAATAAACCACAAGCAAATCAACCTAAGGATTAAATAAAAACATTAAAACAAAAGATTAAAAAAAGTATAACAACACATTAAAACTAATATCAGTAGAATGGTAGCATGTTGTTCATGTTAGGAAATATATATCAATAATATAACAAATATGCATAAAAAAAGTAATTACCAGTGCGAACTCAATAAAAATATTGCGAGTAGAAATATTTAGTCTTCACTCTTCAGAAGCCTCACTCAATGAACCTGTAAAAATAAGAAAATACATGAATATAGAGATTAAAAAAATATAACATACAGTATGAAAATACATGAAAACATATATCAACAATATAACAAACAAGCATAATAAAAGAAAAAGAAATTACTAGTGTGACAAAGTTTGGAGTTAATGTAACTCAAAATTTCAACAAAAAGGAATAAACAAGCACAAATTTGGAGAAATAAAAAATCTAGAGAAAAATAGAGAGTCATACACAACAAACCCCCCTCCCCCCCCATTTCAATCTTAAGAGCAAAATAGAGAAACTAACTTATTCAACAAAGTAGCGAGAGAGAAAGGTAGAGAGAGCGAGAGAGAGTTTATTCATAAACATACCTTAGAAATATGGATAAACAATGAAGATTGAGAGGATTTAGAAGAAGATGAAATAGGGCTTAGATGAGTCGAAGAAATAAGGGTTTGAAATTAGGGAAGGGGGCTGCTCACAGTTCACGGTGCTGGAAAAGTGGAAAGAAATGGGAAATGGAAATAATATATATACCTAAGTTAGGGGTTATTTAGGAATTTTTATTTTACCTTTTCATTATAACCATTAAATATATACACAAAGCCGTATAAAACATAAATTGAAACTAGCCTAGTGGGTGAGCGCTTTCCAGACTCTCTAAGAGAGTGGGGTTCGAATCCTAGGTGAGTTCCTTTTTAGTTAAATTCGGCTAGGTTGGGTTACAACCCGTTGATCAAAACCACAACCCGTGTCCGGCCAGTGTCTCTTGGCTGGGTTGGGTTACAACCCGAATTGCATAAATATAAAGATGAACCCAGCCAAACCATGATGGTTTGGGTCGGGTTGGCGGGTTGGCCGGGTTGGCGGGTTGGCCGGGTTAATTATTAATTTGTCCGCTCTTAGTGGCAGTCACTCACGGTTCTAAGTTCTATATCTAAGGTGTTCTTGGGTGTGAAGGAGGCGAGATTCCATTCTTACTGGAAGTTTGTCCTAACTATGAACCATAACTCTAGGTAGTGTAGCTTCTTGGATCCTAGCTTTGGTCGGGTGTGGCTACTAGAGTGTGCTCGCTCCCAATCCATAGTAGCACACGGTGGCGACCACGCCTTAACGCAAAGCTAGGATACTTAAATAGTTCGATAGTTAGAATGAGTTGCTAATTCTCATTCTGGAGTTATAGCTTTTGGTTGACAAAAAGGTGTTAGGTGCCTAGAGAGCTGAGTTACAAAGTACTATGTAACCTAAACACAACAACCAAACATGCAATCATGTATAAAAAAAATGCAGAAATAAAGAATAACATACGATATTTTTAGGTGTAAACAACCTTGGCCACAATAATGACCTAAGAGGAAAACCACCTATCCACTGGACCACCTAACTATTCACTATGAAAATCAATGTTCAATTACAATGTTAGATCTTAGACTATCCTTTACAGATAAAACCCCCTATATAATTTACTTACGATCCATCACTTCTTTCATTATCTCCACAAGCTAAGTGTGTGGATCAAGACAAACATTTCGATCTACTTAAATCTCAAGAGACCAATTGAACCCGTCAACTTTAGTAAATTTGAGTCACACGAATTACTGAACATGTCAACCACAGTACCTGAAAGTTAGCACAAGTACAAAATGTGTGTTTTAGATGGATTTAGTAATGAATAATCCCTAACTAGTAGATTCAAAATATATAATAAATTAAACCAAAATTCATTAGTAATTGTAGAAAAAAATATTAAGCACAAGTTCAATAAAAATTGCTTCTAGAAAACTTTACAATTAAATTAATCACTCATGAGCACACTAATATTTAATTGATGCAAGTAATAAAGAACCTAAGCAAGAAAAAGCTACATGAATATAAAAATATGAAATAAAATGGTTAAAAGATATGAGAGTATAGAGAGACAAATCTGATGGCAAATTAATCACAAATCTGATCTGCCTAACAAGTCTTGCGATAGCCCCCAATTAATTTCAATGAATTCAAGATACAATTGGATATGTTGCCTGATTGCTTTTATACCTCTTTATTTGCCAATACCCAACGATAATAATATGCACGTTAATAGCTTCGACAATCTCTCTCTGCATTAAGTTTTTGTTTCTTTTAGCGCACTCCTAGTGCTTTGCCGCTATGAAATGTTAAATATTTTTCCAGCACGCACCGTAACCCCAAAATTGATATATATATATAACAAGGTAGGATTATATCTAATTTGGGATAAATAATTTATAGTCCATTAAATACCTTAATGAAATAAGAAGACATTTTTCGGACACTTTTAAAAATATTGAAGCACATTTAAAAAAAGGTAAATGGTTATTTCACAATTTAGTTTGAGTTTAAATAAATATTTTAAAAGTAAAAATTTTAAGCTTGATCGAACAATAATAAATTTAGCATCAATAAATAATTCTAAAAATTATGATCATATACTAGTGAATGCATGATATAACACTATATGTGATAGTTATAAAATATATATCTGAAGTGCAATTATTTGGAGCTTGAGTGTTTCTTCAACTTGGCTTGAGAGACTGGATAAGGAACCTAGAAACAAAATTACAAACAAGTATTTTATCTACGAAGATTGCCAACACTCATAGATTTTCATGTCTGGGTGATAGATAGATGATACTGTCATGGCGGAATGCAGAAACGATCATCCAAGATGCCATTATATGCTAAGGGACAGTCAACTACCAACAAATTAATCAATAAAGTCTTGGTACTGCATCTTTCCCTAATTGTGATTGGGAGCTCAATACTGCCTTATAAGGTGAAAGTCCAGAGAAGCCATAGTTTGAGCTGAACTAAGAGAAAAATGACCCAAAATATTTAAAAAAGGCGAGGTGGATTTCCCTAGTAGGCAAACGAATTTACTTAGTGGGCATGGCACAATAATAAATTCCCAAGCCGTGTGGTTTTCTAAAGAAGAGACGTGGATGAACTTAGTAAACATGGATAATAACCACCCGAAAAATGAGGTCGTTTCCCTTGCCCGTTCATTGCTTCCTTCGTTCTCTAGACGACGTCATTTCTGAAGCTCCTAGTTCATTAAAACACCAAACAGGCATCGTTTTTGTTAAATTTAAAGCACCCTATCAACCAAAAATCGAACAGCAACAGTTATACACACTTTTCAACCAACATATCAGTTTTCAATCCAACATTCCATATTTTGGATAAGTTTTTGGACAAAATTTTATCTATAAATTCAACATAATAGCGCCAATATTAGTTTTTATCACTTGGAGAATAATTTGAGAGAGAGAGAGACAACAGTTCCAAGAGAGAGAAACTTCATTGTTGGGCATTTATTTCAATCTTTTGGATAAGGAAGATCAACCAATTCAAAAGATTAGATATTTGTTTCATCAAGAGTATTTTTAATCTCTAGTTTTATTTGATTCGGATTTTGGATTGTGAAAAATATGCCTTTAATAATTTTATTCATGTTATTGAGTTTAATCTTGTACTACTAAATTTATGTATAAATTTTATTTATATTACCCTGACTATTTTGGATTAATAGATTAAATATTTTTAAATAAAAATTTGAGATTATTTCTTGTTCTTTGTTTTTGTAACTGTAATTGTGAATGGTTGATGGACCAAATTAAAGTGATTATATGAGAATTAGGTTGTTATAAACATATTATTAACCTAAATGTGCTATTTTGGACAATAATCTAAATTAAATACATGATTATTGAGTTAGTTTAGATGATTTATAATTTTATTGTGCTTATTCCAATTAATTAATTATTTAGATCAAGGAAATTTGTTAGTTAATTGTTGTTAAAGATTTCCATTATCATTGATTTTTTTTTTTAATTTTAGTGAAAAAAATCATTAATCTCAAAATTATTATATTAACCTATATAATTCCAAGTATGATTCGTTCATGTGTTGTCTCATCTTCTTAATTAAACTTCTCTAATTGCTTTTGTAAATTTAGTCATTTAATTAGTTGCTTTATTTTTTTTTCAACTTTTAGTAATTTGTTTAGAGTGTCTAGGTTATTTTATTAATTAATTAGTTTTGTGAAAATAGATAAAGAATATAATAACATTACAATTTTACGAGAGATTAACATCGGGTAAACTTATCACTAGACTATTAGTAATTTATACACTTACGAGTATTTATGATTTGAATATCAACAACCAGAACATCATAATATGGATGCACTAGTCATCTTGTTTCCTTCTCAGTAAACACCAAATATTCCTAGCCATCGTAGGCTCTTTACCTATGTCCTAATTCTAGATGATGTGGAACACATCCTGACTGGCGACAAGCCTCCTAGCATGCGCCTTCCTAGCATTATTAGTGTCTCTGCTAGTTACCTGTCCTAAGATCAAGCAGACCTTATTCATGGTTGAGGGTCTAGTATCATCTACATGGTTCACTAGGGCTGGGGTGGCCATTGCCCTTGTCTAATACAAAGTCCATTAGAGACCCCTTGTAAATCCAGTTTTCAATTTCACTTCTAAGTTCCCAATAATCTTGGGTGTTGTGGTTGAAGTTCCAGTGGAATTTGTCGTTTAACTTCTAGTTCCGGTTGGTTAAGGACCTCTTCATTTTCTTTGGACCTCTAAATAGTTCAAAGTTTGGGACTTGTATGAGCACTTGTTTTGGAGTTTTGTTTAAGGGAACAAATCGTTGAACCCTAACCTAGGCTGGCAATTTCCAGTTTTTCTTGGAGCTTCTTCATTTTTAGTCTCAACTCTAGATTTTTTTTCCTGTAAATTCTTGGACTCATCTTTCATCTTCCTTTTTTGGGGACAATTATTTGTTCCACTCGAGTGGTGGCTCACCATGTCTTCGATATTGATTGTCTTTGCTACTATCCTAGTAACGTCTTTGTATGATAGGCCATGATTTGCCAACCTAGTCCCAAACCCTATTTAGAGGCCATAGAGAATGCATTGACTGGCAGTGAGTCTGAGCAGCCTTCAACCTAGATCATTTCATTGTTGAATTGATCAAAGAAGTCATTGAGTGATTCTTTCTCCTTTTGAGTCAACCCCATCAGATGTGCTAGGGTCTTAGGTAGCCTTCTTTCTGTAGAGAAGTGTATGAGGAATTGTCTTACAAACTCTTTAAAGTTCCCAATTATTCCTGACTTAAGGGTCATGTTTGTTAGGACTCGCTCCAGCTCAACACTAGAGCATGTGACCTATCCTGAGGGAACATAATAACTAGCATTCTAAATCAATCTTGGTTTAACTTGAAAATTTTGGGTAAGAAATTTAAAAAAAATTTGGGTAGAGTTTCCCCTAATTATTGAACTATCTTCCTTGAAATAAATGACCACAATTCTAAAGGATAAATATTTCCACAATCCATCAACTTCATATAACTTTACATATCTAGAAAGTGGCTCATGGCCAAACAATACTACATATTGTCAGATACATACAATACAACAAATAAGACTTCTTGCCTTGGTCACTAGTCCAAACCACAAAGCCAAAAAACGTTGTACAAGGTGGAAAGGAGATAAAAGCAACAACCTAGACTGCACAACAAAAGATGGATCCTAAGCCTCCAAAATGAAGTGATGTGGCTTCAAAACCTGTTACCTGGGGAAGAAAAATAAATATAAAGGTGAGCTTGAAAGCTTAGTGAGTGGATAAGTTTTATAAAATAATATAGTACTCATGCAAACTGTGTAAGATTTGTTTATGAATTATCATGAAATACATGTTGATAATAATAACTTGGGTACAGTCTTTATGATAAAATAATGTTCTCATAAATACCTAGCTAAGTTTCATAAAATCATTGTAATTTTGTACCTATGAAAGAAACTGTAATTGACATGCTTATGATTTATAATGGAATGACATTATGATACAAATATAGGTCCACGATCTTTAGAATATGATGATGCTATGATTAGTATACAAATAAAATGCACAACTATGAGAAATTTATATTTATTGCCCAGAGCACTAGGGGATATGGACGCACATAAAGGAGAGACATTTAAGACTAGCATTAGCTCTCAACTACATATGTAGGAATTTATTTGCACAATGAAGAGACATTTAGTACTAGCACTAGCTCTCAACTGCACGTGTGGGAAACTTTCTTAATGCAACCACTACAATATCATTGTTGGCTTTGCTGATAAATGAGTCATGTGCGCACTGACTTAACTAAACTTGTCATCATACTGAACTTGTAACTTGATACTAAACTTGTAATATTATACTGAGTTGGTAGACATCATAGTAAGCTAAACTGGACCAAATTTGTTGGTTATGATGTCTTACCAAATTATTGCATATCTGAATGCTGAGTAGAGCCAATTATCATGAATACATGAGGGGAAGTACTCTGGTAGCTGTAAAATATTTACTAACTTGTAAGTTGATATAAAAACTAATATATGTAATAAAATTAATTTAATCTTAATTTAATTGCAATTTAGCTTACATATATTGGATTGATTCTAATAATAAAAATAAAATATATTCTCATGGTGTACAAGTTGCATTTAAATTAATATAAGTTTTTCTATTACTAGTTAACATGAATGCACTTTCATAAATATGCAACTTGAACAAATTGGATTACTTGAACATGAATGCAGTTCAACACAATGTTATCAATGCTTTAGAAAGATTTTAAGCATCCACTCACTGTAGTATGTCACTGTTGGTTCTCTACGTGTACTGTAGGGTCTGTTTGCTCAACTCTTTCTAGATAATCATGTTTGTGTTAGAACAAGAATAATGATATAGCTTGCTTATTCAATTAAAATTGAAAGGCACACTAATATTTATAAAATAGGGTTTGTTAATAGTTGTTTGTCTATAATCATTGTACTTTACATTCACATAGAAACCCTTTCAAATAGATATTTCAAACATTAAAATAAGATATTACACACTCAAATATCATACATAAAACTCTTTTAAATCCATAGAAAATCAATTATTTCAAAACATATTTTCTCAGCATAATTGCAGCAGGACGTACCTTTAGTTATGTTGCTATAAATTTGTGTAGAAAACTTGTAATAACACACCATAAAATTCATTTTAAACTAGACATCTTAAGATTTAAAAAAAGGTATAAAATTTCCAATTCCAACCAATAAAACTATTTCAAATAATAAAAATTCGATTGATTTTCAAACAGTTTTTCCAGCATTCCTTTCACTTGATATATCCTTAGTTAAACAGGCATAACTTTGTTTAAAAATATCAAAATAGCAAATCGTAAAACGTTTTAAATACTAGATATGTCAAGATTTAAAACATGATATAATTTTCTTGGTTCTAATTTGTGAAACCATGTCAAATATAAAAAATAACGAGATTCTTTCAATTTGTGTTTCATAAAACAACCCTAATTTAAATAGGTATAACTTTGCGTAGAAAACTCCGAATTATGAACCGTAAAATTTGTGATAAACTAGACATCTATAGATTTTTAGAAATATAATTTTCAAACCCTAATTCATTTTGAAAGTTTCTCAATTTTCATTTAAATTTTTGGAAAAATAGTTTTATATGACGTTCACAACCTTACAAATAACTGGTTCTTGGATTATTTTTGTAAAATTCCTCTATCGCTGATCTATTTGTGTTAAAAAAAAAATTTAGATCATAAATAGAAATTAATGAAATGGAAGTAAAAAGGAAGGAAGCTTTGTATACATACCAAAATCAATTGTAGGATTGTTTTGTTGCAAAATTGAATCTAATGAAGAAATCCCATTTTAGTTTTTGAATTTTCCCCTTAGAAATGTCAAAAAGAGAGAAGACATTACTACAATTTGGGCAATATAGGACGGCTTCTAATTTAGAGTGAGAAATAATAGGGCGGTCTTAAGTATGTGATCGTTCTATAAGAAATATAGGACGGCTATTACGGAAAAAAAATAGACAGAATTTTATAGAACGATTAATATTAGCAGTCTTAAAAAAAATTATTTTAGGACGGCCAATAGCCGTCTTATATGTTACTATATAGGACGACTACTAGCCATCCTTAAAATAATTTACACACAAATTCTTTTAGGAAGGCTAGTAGCCGTCCTATATAGTAACATATAAGACAACTAATAGCCGTCCTAAAAGAATCTATATGTAAATTTTTTTTACTTTATTGTCTCCCTCGTGAAACCATTTAGTACTAAGAAGTTAAAATCCTTAGCTATCTCTCATGAATTTTGAACCTCCCCGTCGTCATTGCCACCCACCCAACACCACCCAACGTCGTTTCCACTAGCTAATGCCACCACCAAACTCCACCACTAACACGAGCGAAACCCCACACGATGTTTACATGAGAAACCCCTGCAACACACAAAAACCCTCCGCGTCTTTATCGCCTCACATCATGTTTGCTGCCGCAACCCCACTCAGTCTTCGTCGCCCCACGCAAAACCCACCCCGTGTCCACCCTTTCTCTGACAAGTGTGAGTGTATATTCCTCCCCTTCCCTTTTTTTATGTAGCTTTTTTATATCATTTTTTTTAAATTATTTATTTATCAACATATCTATCTAATTTTTATGATATATAGTTGTAGTATATTATATATGGAAATTATTTAAAATAAATGTATACTAACAGATTTAATTAAAACTAAAATGTGGGTAGCTTTTAACTTTTCTGAAAATATTACATATAGGGCTGTTATAGACCGTCTTAAAAAATATTATTGACCATCCTATAAAATGTTTACAGGACTGCTATTGACTGTCCTATAAGAATTTTATAGGACAGCTATTGACTGTCTTATAAAATGTTTATAGGACAGCTCTTAACCATCCTATAAAATCTTTTAGGACGACTATTGACAGTCCTATAAAAATTTTTTTAGGACGACTATTGACCGTCCTATAAAATCTTTTTAGGATGGCTATTGACCGTCTTATAAAATCTTTATAAAATGATATATTTTATAAACTTTTTTAGGATATTTAATAACTAATTTATTTTGCAATATGCTTCTATTTGATATTTGATAAGTGAATTATTTTTAAATTAGGAATTGATAAGAGATCGATTTACAATGATATATAGGATGAATAAGAGTTGGATGTCTATGAATAGAACAAACGTAAAATTTATTGAAGGTGTGAAATTCTTTTTGAGATTTACTTCTGATAATTCAACCAAAAAAGATCGAATTTATTGTCCATGTTTGAAGTGTGCAAATTTAAAAAAATTTAGTGTGCTTGAAGTTAGAAATCATATATATCATAATGGCATTGATAGTGGATATACAAATTGGTGTCATCATGGGGAGTCTAAAAAGCAAAGTTCAAAAGTTTATCCTTCTGAAGAATTCAACGACGTCAATCCACGTGGAAATGATTTTATAAATAATGCGAATAACTTTGGAAAACCACAATTATGATGAAAATAATATGGGTGACATGCAAGACATTATGGAAGATGTTATAAAGCCATTATACCATGGATGCAATAAGTTCACAAAATTATCAGGGTCAATCTCACTTTATAAATGGAAGGGTAAGCATGGCCATTTAGATACAAGCTTCAATGAGTTGCTAACTCTTTTGAGTGAGATGTTCCTAAAAGATAATATTTTGCCATCATCAAGGAATGAAGATCCTTTGTGAAATGGGCATGAATTATGAAAAAATTCATGCTTGACCTAATGATTGTATTCTATATCAAGATGAATACAAGGATTCCATAACATGTCCGCATTGCCTAAAGTCTAGATGAAAAGTTAATCCAATATCAGGGAAGGAAAAGATTTTGTTCCTACAAAGGTATTGTGGTACATCCATCTGACTCACCCGAGTGAAGCATGTCGACTATACTTGGCCTGAGTTTAGCACTGAATCTAGAAACCTTAGACTTACACTTTCATCTGATGGGATCAATCCTCACGCTCTTTAAGTAGTAGGTATAGTTGTTGGCCCGTTATACTTGTCATATATAATCTTCCTCCTTGGTTATGTATGAAAAGAAAATACATGATGCTAACTTTGTTGATATCTGGACCCAAGCAACCTGAAAATGATATTCATATTTACTTAGAGCCATTGATTGAAGACTTGAAGTTGTTGTGGACCGATGGAATTGATGTATGATAGTTTGAAACTTGAGAATTTTAAGTTGAAAGCTATCTTATTATGGACAATCAATGACTTTCTTGCTTATAGGAATCTTTCTGGTCATGCTATGAATGGTTATTATGCTTGCCCAGTATGTAGTGAGGGGTATTAGGGATGAAGGTTAAAACATTTAAGGAAGATGTCTTACATGGGTCATAGAAAATGGTTACCCAGTATCATCCTTATAGAAAACAACGCAAGTCTTTAACAAACATGAAAAGGAGGGAACACAACCAACTCCCTTAACTGGAAGTGAAGTATTAGCAAGAGTTGAGATGATGACTTTTGCACGTGGAAAAGTAAATTATAAGGTTGATACAAGCACTGCATGGAGGAAAAAATCAATATTCTTTGACTTTGCATATAGAAAAGAATGTGTGTGATAGCATTGTTGGTACATTGCTAAATATTCCTGAAAAAACCAAAGATGGTGTTCGTCAATGTATAGATCTCATTAAAATGGGTGTAAGAACTGAGATTTGCCTAAAGGTGGGCACGAATAAGACTTACTTACCTCCCACATGTTACACTTTATTGACGAAAGAGAAAAAAATCATTTTGCAACACATTGGAAAATGTTAAAGTCCCAGATGGATACTCATCCAACATAAGTAGTTTGGCTTCTTTGACTGACAAAAATTTATATGGGATGAAGTCACATGATTGCCATGTCTTGATGCAAGCAATTGTTGCCTGTAGCATTGCGAGGGGTGTTTCCCAAAGAGGTGAGGAGTACAATTATTAATTTTTGCTATTTTTTCAATGATATATGCAAGAAAACAATTGATGTTCAAAAGTTGGATGCAATTCAATCAGAACTTTTTGTCACTCTATGCAAGTTAGAGAAATTCTTTCCTTTCTTCATTTTTTGATGTGATGATACATCTCACAATTCTCTAGTAAGAGAAGTGAAGTTATGTTGACTAGTCTTTTTGTGATGGATGTACCCATTTGAACAATTAATGAAGGAATTGAAAGGATATGTGATGAATAAGAACCGACCTGAAAGGATGTATAGTTGAATGTTATATAGCTGAAGAAGCAATGGGTTCTATAAGTTTGCCCGTTACCAAAAACACAATTCCAAAGCCAAGAAGAGGTGTTGGTCAATCCATAGGAGCTAGAAAACAAGCACTAGTAGATCGTAAATTATGGGGGCAAGATCATCATCATGTTCTGTCAAACATAGATGAAGTTCTACCATATCTTGAGTAATTTTCTAAATTTTATTACTTATTTTTATTTGTGATTAAATATCATTTTTCAATGATGAACAAAACTTTCTAGGAAGCACTTGGAACATATTAAGGACAAGTACAAACAATCAAGACCTATGGAGAAATGGTTAATTGACGAACATAATTGT
This sequence comes from Elaeagnus macrophylla, assembly GCA_029378325.1. Taxonomy (NCBI): domain Eukaryota; kingdom Viridiplantae; phylum Streptophyta; class Magnoliopsida; order Rosales; family Elaeagnaceae; genus Elaeagnus; species Elaeagnus macrophylla. Next base: position 53,116,566 of record CM055641.1, on the reverse strand, counting down.
ACTTTTATGTACTGGCTACGTGATGAAGTGAGTATATTAGAGCCTAACTATTAATGAAGGAATTTTTTTCTCTGTATATGTTAATTATTAAGTATACTCACTTGATGTTCAGATTTCTCAAGAGCACAGAGATCCAAATAATAACATTTCTGTCATACTTAGATGGATTTCAAAATGTCCTAAGTTTCATGTGATTAAATATAATGGTTATATCATCAATGGATATAGATTTCATACAAAGAAAACAGATGATGACCGAACCAATCAAAATAGTGGTGTGTCCTTAGTAGCACAAGTCATGGAATTTGCTACTACAAAGGCTAAAAGACCAATATTTGGTGAAATGACATATTATGGAGTTATCCAAGAGATATGGGAGTTGAATTACTACAAGTTTAATAAGTGTGTATTCAAATGTGATTGGGTTGAGAATGTGAATAAAGTTGGTATTCGCCATGACAAAGATAATGGTTTTACTTTGGTAAACTTACAAAGAATTGGGTATAAAGAAGATAATTTCATTTTTGCAAGCCAAGCTAAGCAAGTGTTTTATGTAAGAGACCCTAAAGACCCACAATGGTCAATTGTTCTTGCTTCTCCTAATAAAGGTTATTATGATGAGATGATGATGAGACAGATGAAGATATTGAGGAGTTTCAACGGGCTTCAATGGTTTGTGATAATAATGAGATACAAGATGGAGTTTATGAAGATGACACAAAGGACGAAGAATCATTTTCTTATTTATGTACTAATTGTGAAGGCATATGAATTAATAATAAATAAATATATGGTAATTTTCATATACTTTATTGATTTTCTTTCATTGAGTATCGTACCTACCTCTTAATTTTACTAATTACATAACTTTTACTTTTTATTAACTTGTTCATGCATTCTAACAAGTCATGCTTAAGTGTATACTCACATATTATTACTTTATGTTTATACAGATTGATATGGAGCATTATTCTAACTCAGAAAATGAAGGTGGTACCCATGGAAAGAGTACATAAAAGAAGAAAGAAGACCGAGGAATAACAACTTAGTCAAACATATTAACGAAAAGAGAAAGGATAGTAGTTGAGGTTGATGAAGATGGGGTACCATATGATGATACCAATTCAAAGTGGGCTAGTGCTATCAGAAGTATAACTCGATCGACCATTGATATCACTATAACTGATTGACGATTAGTGCCTAAGTCTCGCAAAGAGGAAATTTGGGAATCCTTATTGGTACGTACGACTGCTAAACTTATACTTAATACCATATGCTTCTCTATGTGTGGAATTATTTCATACTTATGTTACTTATATTTTATTATAAAAATCATTTGAGATTGATCCACATATGACATATCATTTTTATATGGTTGATGCAGGTGACAAGTGGAGGATATTAGAATCATATTTGGCCAGGACATTCATCTTTACTTATTTGGACGATCATGAACAGTTGTATACTCCATCACATCAGTACAGCTTCATATCTAAATAGAAGTGGGAGATATTTTTCAATAAAAAACTTTCTGCCAAAGCGCGAAAACTTAGGAAAAAATGCAAGAAAATGCTAAGTTATATAAGCACACATATTTTGGGAGTAAGATTGGCTATTGTGGTTCAAAACAAAAATTGGTAAGATTTTTATTGATGATTGATATATATTCTTGGATTGTTGAAATAATATATGATTATTTAACAAAAGAAGCAGAAAAGGATGTTGTACTCAAAGATGAAACAAAAGAGATTTTGGAAAAAATTGTAAGCATATTGTACTATGAAAGCAATTTTTAGCTTTAAATCTTCTATCCTATTCTAAGATTATTAATTATCATTTTTTTTGCTATGAGCTTTTCAGGAAACATTGATGAAGAAGGTAGAGATCGGAGAACTTGAAATAAAAAAAAGGTAGAAGGAATGATATACTTGAGATGACATTAGGTGAAGAACACTCAAGTTGAGTTCGTGGGTTAGGAAGGAGAAAGAATCTTACATCTTATTTTGGGAGAAGAAGTTGTATTAAGGATTCAGAAAATAAGGAAGATTCTAATAATTATGAAGCAATGGAAGAACAGATAATGTGAAATGTCATGGATAAATTACAACACATGAACGATAACTCAGGTAGAAGAAGTAAAGAAAGTGAGAATATGGACGTTCAGATGGATGCTTCGAATCAATTGGTTCATATACTTAATGACGATGCAGGACATTCAGATGGGTTAATGAAGGATGTTCCACATACACATTCAAATGCCAACTCCAACTCATCACATGGTAGTACATATCTATCAAGTGGTATAGAAAAAGTAAGCCTTTTATTATAAATTTATTAATTAGAAAACTTATAATATATTCTCATATATTTGCATTTTTATTTTTCTACTAATTTTCTTTGACCATATATATAGGGAGTGTTATTATTTTTAGTAATTGATGACCCATCAAATGTATGTGCCAAAGGCACTTGCTTTTCTCATTGTAACCCAACTGATAGGGTTCATATAATGGAGATAGGAGAAGAAAATTTCAAAGTTTTTTTATTAACTACATCACAATGAATGGCACCTCTTCCACATCCAGTCCAAAATGAACTTTTTTACGTGGGTGATGCAATTAATCAACATGTGAGATGGCCAAAAATTCTTGTTATATTGAGAAGACAGGTAAATTATGATGTTAATTTCATAAGATTCAACAATAGTTTATTATGTATATGTTCTTTAAAATTAGGGTAATATTTTATTATTAATTAACTAGTAACTATGCTTTGTAGCCATTACCTGAAAAACAAAGACAAATTAACAAGAATGTGCTAGGGAGATATATAAGTACATCCAAAGGAAAGGAGGTTGTTTCTTTGCCAAGTTTGAATAGCGATGTTAGAGAGCACAATGGAATTGAAATTTTTCAAAGATGGGTGTTGAATAATATGGAAATGGAAGGTGTTAACTCTCATTGTATGATTCCATGGAAACCAACGATTTTCGGGTATGAAACAACCCAAATTTTATTGACTCTGGAGGATATAGTCCACATTTGTGACTTTAATTGGCTTGGTATTTCTCATATACAAATTTTCATTAGGTATATTTAAAATTGTAAGTATACTTAATTTTGAGTATTTCATATCACTAACTAACTAGCATATCATCATTTAATAATAGGTTATTATTTGATAAATGGACAGGACAAAATGGTCAATTAGAGAGATATTTTGTTTTTGTAGATCTATAATATCTATGCACATATCATGACAAACAATACAAAGTCAACATGCTTGTAAATAAGTTTAATATAATGATGGCTTCAATGTGCCTTATGGCTCCATATTAGAGATCGTAAGTATTACATTCTTGCATTAATTTTATTTTGTGAAATTATCAACTAATATAGTTTTATAACATGAATTATTAACATGTAGGAGTCATTGGACATTAACTGTCACCCGTTCACTTGTGAACTTTAATGATTTAATTCTATAAAGGCTTATAATTCTTCTAAAGGATCACCTCTTGATGAAGAACATGCAAGAATTTGGTTGAGGTAACATACATATATTTATATTATATATTAGATAATATTTTTTATATAGTCATATTCATATTATTTATTTATATTAACTTGAATCCTATGAATGTGGGTATTATGTCATGAAATAATTGTTGTAATTAACAGGGCTTTACAAACATGACATCGTCAACATCAAAATTTAAATATTAATCATAATTGGATTCCTGTGAAGGTAATTATTTTAGTTAGTTTCTAAATTTTTTCAATTATTTTTTTATGTTTATAATTAAATTAATTTTATAATTATTAACTATTTTTGTTTAATTGTACTTAGTGTCCATAAAAACCTAAATCGTATGAATGTGGGTACTATATTATGAAATTCATAGATGCATATGTTATCAAATTTATTAAAAATGCAGACGCAAATGATGTATCGGTAAGCTTAAACCTTATTATTTATGTATATTGAAGTTAATACGTAATATTATTTATCTATTATTTAGCTTTAAAATATTTTACATATCTTGTATTATAGTTCTAAAGTAAGAATTGGTACATACCAACAGAGTGCTGACATTAAGGCAAGAATGGTGTATGTACGTGTATAATTATCTTTCAAATAATTAATGATTGTTATTGCATGTGGATCAACCTAGTCTTATGTGAAGCGAGATAGACGTACAATTAACTAATCTTTTATATATATTAACATTACGTAGTTAATTTATATATATGTATGTAGCTAGTTTTAATCCTTAGACTGTATGTTTCGTATATGTTCCTGTAATATAATTGTACATTATGGTTATGTGTAAAGCTAGGCTTTGAACCATATATATATGTCCTATAAATTATGGATGATTTTGGAATGAAATTTATTATGAACCGAGTTTCTGGAATGAAATTAATATTTGTACAGGTTATATATAGATTTCAGTACTGGACAATACAACCAAAAATATTAAAAAAAAATTCTTATCGGATGGCCAAAAGAATTTTTTAGGATGGTCAAGAAAAATTTTTCCAAAAAAATAGGACGGTCACTGGCCGTCCTATAAATTTTTTATAAGGCACTCAATGACCGTCCTATTTTTTCAAGTCTTTTAGGACGACACTTTATAGGATGGTTACTATAAAGTCAAATTTGTAGTAGTGAGAAGGAAAGAAAACATAAGAGAACTATGAGTTCTCATGGCTGGAATTATTCTTTGACTTTGGTGAGGATATGTATAACAGCCAAGGCAATCTCACAAGAGGACATGTGTTCTTAACATCTCATCCTCAACAATCCCTTTTTTTTTTTCTTTACCATGTGTCACTAAGAGAAGAAAAGGAGGAAGTTGCTGATGAGATTTCAATTTTAAGGTGAAAAGACCAAAATACCTTGTCCTATAACAAGAAAAGTTTTAAAAGTTAGGGGCATTTTGGTAACTTTGCTAAAAAAATTTAAAGAAATTAATTTAAACCCTTTTTAATTTATTATAATATCTTCACATCACAAAATTAAAATCACAAATTTTATTTTCTACATATTAAGGGCAAAATCGTAAAAATTATAAAAATATAACTTTGGCTAAATTTTTAGTTCGTGTAAGAAATAGGGTGTTACAATGTACTAGACTTTGGCCTTTCTTACCAATGTCATGGGGAGCACTCTACAACTAACAACATTGTTGTGAACATAGAGGTTCACCCAATATTTGAACAAGTCAAGGTGGTCTAGTAGGTCAGAGGACCTGTTGTAAGTCTCAATGGTGGGTTAATTGAACTTTCTCCCCAATAGGGTAGATAAGACTTCTAAGGTGAAGGGAGCCTGAGTAGATTCTATATAGTCTAGATCATGTCTCTCGCCATTCAATCTTTTATCCATCTTTTGGATCTAGTATTCCAAATACCCCATTGGTAGGGTAGGTACAGGGTGATCGCTTACTCTCGACGTCACTTATTTGTTATGCCTAGAGTCAGTGACATCATCAGTGAAGCTTAGAGCTCAAGGTGGTTCCTCAAGTTCGTGCGTCCAGTGTGCAAGATCTCTAAGCTTAGTGCGCTCCTGTCAACTAGGTCAATGGTGGCTAAGTAGGCTGGAGTTAAGGCATCACTGCTGTTATAAGTCTTGTGTACGTCTCATGGACATAGGGACCCAATCTACAATGGATAGGACCTCTAAAGTGGTTGATGATGCTAGGCAACTGGTGACACTCTCTCATGCCGTAAGGGCCCCATGGTAGTGCGTGGTTCTCTAAGGCATTGGGTTAGGCATGTGATTGCATCTGAAATTGTATTAGTTACTGCATCATGCCTTCTAGTCTATCCAACCTTTGAGCCATGGTTGGTTTCTTGGGCTTAGTGCCCTTCTTAGTCTTCTAGGTTTTCTAGGTGGAGTTTGTTTGCTCACTTAGACCTCCACCTGCTCCTGATCTTGGGGAGAGTTGGAGAGTTTTGAGAACTTTCTTGGGAACTCATTATAGTAATTAATGGATTGAGCATGCTCTTAGGAGAGAAAAAGATGTAAAACGAGACGAACAGATGAAGAACACTTTGAATGTTCTTGAAGTTTCGATAGCTCAAATTGGTTGAAAAACAAATTTCTTTCCCATAGATGGCATGATATGTTAAAGTCAATTTCTTTTTAGTCACATTCTTCGATACGTCAATCTACAAGTCACTTGAAAATCACGTCAAGAGAAACAACACACACCTGGGGGGTGTCGTGTCTACTTTGGTGCTTAATACAATTTTTGAGAGAAAAGTTTCATTAGAGGGAATGTAAGAGAGTTTGAATAGTGAGTTTATGCGTACCTTTTTAATTTATGTGAACCTATTTATAGATTTTAGTGAATGACATAATTTTTAAATAATCCATATTCCTTAATTAGTATTTAAATTATAATATTAATTTAAATATTGAATTAATTAATATATTAATAACTCTCAATAAATATGTATTTAATTAAATAATAAAAAATATATTTAACTGTATATTGATTATATCTATTTAATTTTTTAAAGTCAATGTAGACTAATTATTTAGGGCCACGTGTACTTGGTAATTTTTCTATCCAACAACAAATTTGTTAGTTTAAGAATCTTAGAGAAAAAAGGTATTACTTTGAGAAATTATGTGGCAAAATAAATTGCTAATATTCTGATTCTTAATTAATATAATATAGCATCATGTTGAGTTTTAATATCTTAGTCATAAATTAGGTGATATTTTCTTTTTCTTTGTTTTTTTTATAAATTAATAATTATCTACTGTACAAAATAAATTTAGAGAAATAAAGAAATACATTTTATAAACACAAACGGTCTTTAAAACTAAATCATAAAATAAAATAAAATAAAAAACAAAACTAATAAGATGCAGGTGCGATAGAACAAATTTACATAAAAAAAAATTAAATAATAAAACATTCTGTTAGAAGAATTTTTACATAAAGTATATTTCTATTTCTAATATATATAAACAATGAATTAAAAATTAACAACACAATAAATATAACAAAAGAAGCATGTTAATCGTAAAAAAATATGGAAAGAAAAAAACATACGATAAGGAAAGAGTTCTTCCAATACTAAAGGATACCATGTTTTGAACTATCAATAAAAAAATAAAAATAAATAATACAAAAAATGCTATAATATTATTTCAATTTGAGTAAATAAATTTTTAAGCCACCAAACTTTTAGAGTAGTTTAAAAAGTACCATCAAATTTTGATTTGTTATTTTCATATCATTAAACTTACAAATGTAACAAAAATACATCAAACTTTTTTTGTTACTTCTAAACCATTAAACTTTTCAAAATGATACAAACATATCATCAACATCAATTAGTTAATGAGAGTTAACGGCAAGTTACATGTAATTTGAAGGTACTTTTGTAACATTTACAAATTTTAAGTGTAAAAAAGTAATAAAGTTTGATGATATTTTTGTAACATTTGTAAGGTTTAATAGTATGAAAGTAACAAATTAAAATTTGATCATCCTTTCTTAACAACTATAAAAATTCGGTGGTAAAAAAAAATATTTACTCTATTAGTTTAATAAGTAGATAATTAATGTGACAATTGAGACTATTGCTCCTATAATTATATTCTAAAGAGAAGCGGACAATTTATTCAAGTTTAGGGTATTATAAAGAAAATAAACAAATATTTAGTTAGAATTATTAGTATGTGTTATCAAGCAAACTAAAGAAGGCAAATGAAATCAATTGACGGTTAGTAGTGATCTCATAAAAAAATTGAGAAAATATATAAGACACTAAAAAAATGATTGTTTTGTGCCTTTGACAATGTTTCCTTCTTGTGTTTAGTGAAAAGAAAAAGAAACAAGAACACTAAAATAATGATGAATTGAAATTCTAAACTTGAAAAACAACAAACAAAATATGATAGAGAAAATCTTTCTGAATAATACGTGAATCTTATTGAAGAATTGCTTTAGTGAGCCAAGCCATTTTACATTTACTCATATACTTTCTATTTATGCCCCTCAATCACTTGCATGTGCTAAGTAACTAACACATATAACTCGCATGTATGTGATAACAGAAAATACAACTAAAACTATAACAGACATAGAAATCTCAAAATTACAACAGAATTGCATAAAAGATAAGCCATAATATGCTGTGTTGCAATGATTTGTGCATCCTTCTTCTCAACTCTCTGTAAGCCTTGCATTGCTTGATCTTAGTTAATTATCTTGATCATTTAATACCTCTATTTCAACATCTACACAAACATCCCCCCTCAAGCTTAGCATTATGCAAGTAACCCTAAGTTTGCTACGCAAAGCAAGAAATTGAACTTTAGGAAGAGCATTGGTAAGAATATTAGCCTTTTGATCGAAGGAAGGACCAAATTGTACTTTGAGTTGATTAGCAAGTACATTTTTCTTGATGAAATGATAGTCAAGCTAAAAATGCTTAGTTCATGAATGACAAACAAGATTGGATGTAAGTGCAATAGAACTTGTATTATCACACCACAACACATATCTGGACAAGAAACTTGCAGCTCATTGAGAATGGTTTGTAGCCATGTGCTTCTACTGCAGTGGAGGTAAGACATTTATATTCAGCTTTAGTGTTAGAACGAACAACTGTTTCTTAGTAGACCAAAGTACAGGGTTTGCACCTAAGAAAACACATAAGCTAGAAGTAGGCCTCCTTGTATCAATACATGTTGCCCAATCAGCATAAGAGAAAGCACAAATGGACAACCTCAAAGAATGCATGTATTCGACACCATACTCAATCGTACCAGTTGAATATCGTAGAATGCATTTAGTTGCTAACCAATATGACATTAAAGGTTGAGACATGTATTGACAGACCTTATTAATAGCAAAGGTAATGTCTGGTCGAGTGATAGTTCCATATTGCAGAGCTCCAACAATGCTCCTATAGAGATTGGGATTATCAAAAAGTTCACTTCAAGTGGTAGACAGTTGCAAAGTAGTTGTCTTAGGTGAATCAGCTAGTTTGCAATCTAACAATTTGGCTTTGAGAAGTCAACTTCTCATGTACTTGGATTGTCTTAGCAGCAAACTTCCATTTGTTAAGGAAACCACCACAATTCCTAAAAAGTAGTGTAGAACCCCCATGTCTTTGAGAGCAAATTCATCACTAAGCAATTTAATAAAGGCCTCAATTTTAGTCGTATAAGAGACATTTATTATGATATTGTCAACATAAACAAGAATGTACAGTCTATAAGTAGGCTGAATAAGAAAGAACAAAAAGTCATCATTCTTATCCTGGGAGAAACCAAATTTCAATAAGGTTGAACTGAACTTGTTGAACTAGGCTCGTAGAGCCTGTTTGAGCCCATAAAGGGACTTATGCAATTTGCATACATAGTCAGGGTGAGCACTATCTATAAAGCCAAGTACTTGGCTCATGTAAACTTCCTCAGTGATGATACCATTAAGAAAGGTATTATTTATGTCAAGCTGATGTATGGGCCAATGAAAAGAGACTACAATGGTGAGAATGATCCTTATAGTTCCAAACTTCACCATAGGACTGAAAGAAATCAAAACCTGCAACTTGCAGAAAGCCTTTAGCAACAACCCTTACTTTTAGCTTGTCTACAGACCCATTAGAAACCTCTTTTACCCTAAAGACCCACTTGTTATCAATGATTGTCCTTCCAATAGATAGGGGAATTAAAGTCCAAGTTTCATTCTTCATAAGAGCATTAAACTCACTTTTCATGGCTGCAAACCAGCCTTTTTCTTTTAGATCCTCTTTAACTGTCTTAGGAAGAACTATAGTTTGAGATGCAAAGAATGCCTTAGGCTTTCGTATGCCAGCCTTTAGTCTAGTAACCATAGGATGAGTATTTAGATCATTAAGAGAAACAAAAGTAGTAGTTGGAGGAATAGAAAGGATAGGTTGGGTACTACTTTGGGAAGGAGACAGATCATTGGAAGTGGGCATAGTGGAAAATTGAGAACTGGGAGAGCGATCAGCACACACAACATTAGTTAGAACAAGAGAAGTTGATGCTTTATAAATTGTTGGAAAATTTGCCTTTAATTGAGGTTGAGCAGGTAAAGTAGAATTTAATGTTTGAGCGAAGGGAAAGAAACACTCATCAAATACAACATTTCTTAATATGATTACTTTACCAGCAGTAGTAAGGCACTTATAACCCTTGTGTTGTGGACTATAGCCAAGAAAAACATAAGACACAGATTTAAAGTAAAACTTGCGAGAGTGATAGGACTTCATATGTGGAAAGCATCTACATCCAAACACTTTTAGAGAGTGATAATCAGGTGAAGACATGTATAATAGTTCGAATGGACTATTGAGATCAAGAATAGGTGTGGGCAACCTGTTTGTGAGATAACAAACATCAAAGAAGGCTTCATCTCAAAATTTTAATGGCATGCCATTTTGAGCTAACAATGTCAGGCTTAGCTTAATAATGTGTCTGTTCTTTCTTTATGCAAGTCCATTTTGTTGGGTAGTGTAGAGACATGAAACTTGTCTCCTAATACCAAATCCAGCCAAGATAGAATTAAGAAACTCATACTCACCTCCTCTATCAAATTCTAATGTTTTCACTTTGTTGCTGTAAGCAATTCAGCATGAGTTTTGAACAGCGAAAATGCTTTCTAAACATCTGACTTTTCTTTTAGAAAATAAATCCAACTATAACTTTTATATTCATCAAAAAATAGGACATACCAACGAAAGCCATTGAATGACATAATAAGGGCAAGACCCCACACATTTGAATGCGCTACCTCAAGAGAAATTGAACTTTTATTTATTGAATTAGAAAATGGTAATTGATGGCATTTACCCATTTGACAGGCAGCACATATGTCAAATTGATTCTTAGAAGATGACACTAAGCTTTTATTAAATTTCTTGATAACAGCATTAACAATCCTAGCATTTAGATGTCCTAAACGTTTGTGCCACAAAAAAAAATAACAGTTTGTACTGAGATTATCAATAGAAAAAGATTGTGTAGAATTAGAGATACCTTGAAGTTGTATTTGATAGACTTCAATAGTTTCAGTTACCTTGCCAGGAATATTTGAATCCAAACCTAATTTGAATGAGTAAAGTCCATTGTTAACCTTCCCTTGTAACAGGATTTGTTTTGGCACCGTTGCCGGGGATTGGCAACGTTAGAAATTATTCGTAGAAATCGACTTTTGTTTTTTTTTATTTAATTTTTGTTATCTAATATCTCTTCTGTGTCTTTTGTATGAGCAGATTTCGTGACAAGGATATCCTACCATTCGATCCCAAAATTGAACGTACTTTCAGACTAAGAAGGAAAGAACAACAAGGTTTCGCTCAGATTGAAGATAAGGCACAAGCAGGGAACGGAAACAATGGCCATGAACAAAATTTAAACAATGCAATCAATGTGATACCTCCAATGGATGATAGGGACAGAGCTTTGAATGAATACGCATTGCCTATGCTAGAAGGGTTGAATCCAAGCATCACAAGACCAAATATTCAAGCAACTCACTTTGAGTTAAAATCGGTGATGTTTCAGATGCTACAAACAGTTGGGCAATTCAGTGGGTTACTTACAGAAGATCCTCATCTGCATCTCAGGTTATTTATCGAAGTCAGTGACTCATTTAAATGGACAGGGGTAACTGAGGAAGCATTTAGGCTCAAATTATTTCCTTATGCATTGAGAGATCGTGCTAGAGCATGGCTTAATTCTTTGCCACCTGACTCTATTGCAACTTGGAATGATTTAGCTGAGAAATTCTTGATGAAATACTTCCCACCAACAAAGAATGCTAAATTGAGGAATGACATCACCTCCTATCAACAATTGGATGGAGAATCTCTATATGAAGCTTAGGAAAGATTTAAAGAATTGTTAAGGAAATGTCCTCACCATGGTATACCTCATTGGATCCAAATGGAGACTTTCTACAATTGTCTCAATGCCCAAACAAGAACTATTGTTGATGCATCTGCTAATGGAGCTCTTTTAGCCAAGTCTTACAATGAAGCTTATGATCTACTTGAGAGGATGGCTAGCAATAATTACCAATGGCCAATGGATAAAGTAGCAACTGTAAAAAGAGTGGCTGGTGTGCATGAAGTTAATGACATTACGGCTCTTACAGCTCAGGTTACATCCTTGGTTAATCTGTTAAAGAATCAGCATATGACAGCAAATGTGAATTCAATCCAAGATTCAAGAATTTCATGTGTCTACTGTTCAGGATCTCATGTATTTGATAATTGCCCTTCAAATCCTGGATCAACTTGTTTTGTAAGTGATGTAAATAGGAACCACAATCCGTACTCCAACACATATAACCCAGGGTGGAGGCAACACCCAAATTTCTCTTGGAACAATCAAAGTGGTGGTCAAGCTAACCATACCATGCCTAACCGACCTACATTCCCACCAGGATTTCAGCAACAGCCACAAAGAAATCAACTGAATGAACCATCTAGCTCATTGGAATCTTTACTCAAAGAATACATGGCTAAGAATGATGCAATCCTTCAAAGTCAAGCTGCTTCAATGAGGAATCTAGAAAATCAAGTGGGACAGCTAGCTAATGAACTTAGGAACCGTCCACAAGGTGCACTTCCAAGTGATACCGAAACTCCAATGAGAGAAAGAAAGGAATTTTGCAAAGCCATTACTCTAAGGAGTGGAAAAGAATTAGAGGGACCAAGTGGACAGAAAATAAGTCAAAAGGGGAACATTTCAACCCAAGATAAGGAGGAAAAAGATTTGGAAAAATCTGAGGCAGTTTTGAAAAATGCAGAACATTCTTATACTCAGAATGCTACAGCATTGCTGCAGCAAAGTTCCCAGCAACATAGACCACCTCCTCCATTCCCTCAAAGATTTCAGAAACAGCAGCAAGACCTTCAATTCAGGAAATTTTTGGATGTTCTTAAGCAACTTCATATCAACATTCCATTGGTGGAAGCCTTGGAACAAATACCAAATTATGTCAAATTCATGAAAGACATCCTGACCAAAAAGAGACGATTTGGCGAATTTGAGACAGTTGCCTTAACAAGTGAAAGTAGTGCTATGTTACAGAACAAACTTCCTCCTAAGCTCAAGGATCCTGGGAGTTTCACAATTCCATGCTCTATAGGTAATCAATATTTTGGCAAGGCTTTATGTGATTTGGGAGCAAGCATTAATTTAATGCCTTTGTCAATTTTTAAGAAGTTGGGGATTGGTGAAGCATGGCCTACTACAGTCTCTTTACAAGTAGCAGATCGATCCATTGCTCATCCTGAAGGAAAAATTGAAGATGTCTTGGTGAAAGTGGACAAATTCATCTTCCCAGCGGATTTTATTGTACTTGACTATGAAGAAGACAGAGAAGTGCCTATTATTTTGGGAAGACCATTCTTAGCTACAGGCCGAACTTTGATTGACGTTCAAAAAGGAGAATTAACTATGAGAGTTCAAGATGAACAAGTCACTTTCAACGTATTTAAAACCATGGAATCTCCCAATAATGTTGAAGAGTGCTCATCCATTTCAGTTGTGCATTCTCTGGTATCTAATGAACCTGAAAAATGTGGCTATAATGATTCTCTACAAATTTTATCGCAATATGATTCCGATTGTGAAGAGGAAATTGAGGAGAAATTACCTTGGTTGGAAGCAGGTTCTAATACATACAAAACGGAAAATAAAGTTCAATTTCTAGACTTTTTATCTCCGGACTTCAATCTTCCTAAGTCTTCAGTTGATGTGCCACCAGATTCAAATTCCTATCAAAAGAAGAAATTTGTCCATAATTTGAAGTTCTACTATTGGGATAGGCCATTCTTGTTCAAGCGATATACAGACCGAAAGATTAGAAGATGTATTCCCGAAGATGAGATGGTGAATATTTTGCAACAATGTCAGTCCTGTCGAGAAATTAAGAGGATCTTAAAGAACAATGTTGATCTAAGTCAAAAATATTGGAAATGTTGGTCCAAGAAAAAATTTCAAGCTAATGGCCAACACATTGACATTATTGGAGAAGAATTCTTGACAGGGAGCATACCTCCATTCCACTCCTAGACCCATGACTACAAGCAAAGTCAGGCTGTCGACTCTAACACAAGCGCTCATGGGAGGCAACCCATGTTTCTTCATTTTTCTTAGTTTTTCTTAATTTTTAGTTTATGATTTTTAATTCAATTTAATTGTGTGAGTTCTTTTACTTAGAAGTTTATTTTCTGCATTTTCAGGTCATCCCAGGGAGTGAAAGCAAGAGAAAAACAAAGCAAAACCAACGACAAAAAATATTTTCTCACAGTGTAAAAAATGAAAAATTTTGCTGCAGCAACGCTATAGCAAAGTTCTACACTGTTCTTCTTTGAGCAAAGTTTTACGTTGGTTGGGCTTAGTTTCAGTGCTTCAACTTTGAGTTTCAATGGAGATTTAGGTATGGGGGAGAAGAAAGCAGAGAAGAAGTACACCAGAACCAAAAATTATCATGATTCAAAAAACTGGAAAATTTTGCTACAGCTTTTCTGCAGCAAAGCTAGAGCAAAGTTTTGTTTGTCTTCTTTCATCTCAGACCAGGCGTTAAAGCATTTTGGGCATGGCTTAACAATCAGATTCATGGATTGGGCTTCAATGGATGTTGTAAAAATTTGAGCTACAAATTGGGCTTTAATGGAGGTTGGCCAATAACCCATTTTTGAGTACAATAAAAAAAAAAAAAAACAAAAACAAAAAAACAGTTTTCGGGTCAGCCCCATTTAAGTCCTATTCGTGCCCCCCCCCATTAAACGCACCTCCTTCTCCTTTACCCTAAGTATCAAAGCGCCCCATTCCTCTCCTTCTCCCTCCCGAGCGCCTCCAAGCACCACGCACCACTCACTACTTACCCTCTTAGCCCCGAGCTTCCCGTGCACCATACCACCAACCTCACCATTCCACACCACTACTCCCACAACCCACCGCACAACTCGCGGACCTCCACCTCACCAACGTCGTGCATTACAACGTTCAAGTTCGACTGGGTAGTTGACAATTGGTGTCCAACAAATTTGTGACATTTGTTTATCTGCCACTGTGGGAATTTGTTCTTTCTGCTCTGTTTCTGCGAATCTGTTTGAACTGTTTTCATGGTTATTCGAGACAACAACACGGCAATAACAACAAATTGTTCATTCACGCATTCAAATTTTATGACTGGGTAATTCCTCTCTGTTTGGGGAATCTATAAATTTCACTTCCAGCTAGAAGAAGGGAGCTACGCAGCAATAACAGGGCAGTCTCGTTACTTCGTCATTTTTATTTTATTCTCTTTCTGCCCTTTTTGCTTGCTGACTGATCTGTTTACTGTGAGCACTGAGGACAGTGCTTATTTTAAGTTTGGGGGGGATGAATATGCTGTTTACTATCTGATCTGTTTATTGTCTAATCTGTCTACTGTTGAACTGTGGAATTGATGAAATTTCTATGCTGAATTTTAATTTATGATGCGAAATCTGCTGTGACGTTATGATGAATTGCAAGAAAAATTTCATGTTGTCATGTTTGCTTTAAAAAGAAACTAATTTGTCAATTTATTAGAAGAGATATCTTACTTTATGAGAAGAATTGATTTGATTAGGTGTTAGTTGGAAAATGTTGAGAACTTATTTTGAAATATACACCCACAACTCTAACTGCACTGTCTACTTGTTTGTCTGTTTGATATAACCTTTGAATAAAGGTAGTTATGGGAGAGTTTGAGCCTCTAGAATTGGTTTGGAGAATTTCTCAAAGCGAAATTCTAGAAAGTTCACAACTCAATGAAATGATTTAGGCCTTCTTTGGATTCGATTGTGCTTTTCATGCTAACCTTGGTTAAAAATATATTTCATTTGCACACCTAATTTGAGCCATGAATGATCAAAATTCTTTTTGTCAACACCCACATAAAAACTTAGCATTTCCTTATTTACATATCCTTTGATCTTTACCTCACAAGTGCATTACTATCTTTATGAATTGTTGTTAGAAAGGTTGATGCCTCTTGGAAGAAAGAAAATGATGGTGTTGAAAATGGTTTTGATTATGATGAAAATCACTCTTGTTTGGTTATAGTGAGATCGATCCTTCATTCAAAAAAAAAAAAAAAAGAAATCTGGAAACAGCTTTGCTACAGCATTGCTGCAGCAAAACAGATTCATTCAAAAAAAAAAAATGAATGAAGAAAAGTTTGGGGTAACAATTTAAATAAAGAGTCCAAAAGTATTCTTGAATAGTGTTTGTGCTTGTGAGGTATGATACCTAAATATGACTTTCACCTTACCTTTACCCTAACCTTACATTTCAAGCTTATTTAAGTCCTTTTGATCTTTGATTAGTGAATATCTACATTAGTGGAGAGGGATTCAAAAGACCAACATATGGAGGCATGATTTTAAGCTTAAGGAACATAAATTACCTAAGTTTGGGGGGAAGTATCAAATAACAAATTATGAGACATCACACACACACATGGGGTTGTTTTGGAATGAGTTTGAGATATTGAAACTAACATTTGAGAAAAATCAATTTGGATCATGAATTTGAGATTTCTTCTTTCTAATTTTGAAACAAGTTTAGTTTATTTATTAGTGACAACTATGTTTTTAGCGTGAGTTGAAACCTTTGTTTTAAATTGCCACTTGCCAATCATCATATAATTTAGTGCTTGAGGACAAGCAAGATGCTAAGTTTGGGGGAGTTGATAACTCTAATTTATTAGAGTATTATTAGCTCTTATTCATAAATAATTGTTTGTTCTTTTGAGAATGTTTGCACATTATATTCATTTATACAATAATTGTGGAATTTGTGAATTTAAGTAAACACGTTGATAATAAATTAAAATAATCATGAAATACGTTAAAAGAATTATATTTTGATGTGCTCTCATTAGATTTTCATTGCCCTTGCAGGAGATAAAGAAAACAACAAAGAAAATGTAAGAAATCAATTTTGCGGCAACTTTGCTGCAGCTTTGCTACAGCATTGCTGCAGCAAAATCACACCAGGAAAAACTGCACAAAACAGAGGCTGATCTGTAATCAATCATTCAAGGGCTGATTTGGACTCTCAACAAAAAGACAATTTTGGGCTTTCATTAACTCACCTTTTTAGGGATAATATTGGAAATTAACACACCAAAAATTGTCTCCAATTAAACCTAAAGCTAAAGAGGCAAAACAGGGGCTGATTTTCACAAGTCCTGTGCGGCAGAAAATTGAAGAACAGATCAGGATTTATTCTGGGTAGCAGGAGGCAACATCAAGAGAGGAAAACACACGTGAATTCACAGCAGAAAACAGAGAACAAACCAACAGCAGTGAGGAGGAAAAATACAGCAGATAGCAGCCCCAAATTCTGGACAGATTTGGTGCAAAGAAGGAGAGGCAAAACAGAGCATCAAGGGGAATCTGGAAAGAGACCAATTGAAGCTTGATTTGCAAGGATTTTCATTGAAGAGAAAGCAAGAACGAGACAAAGAATCATAATCCAATTAGTTTAGGGTTGATTTAAGGGATTTATTTATTTATTTCATTATTTCTTTATTATTTGATTCTTCTAAATTCTTTAAACCATATGGATCTGATTTTGAGCATATATAATTTGATGTTTAATTTTATAAATATGCTTGGCTAAATTCTCATTCAGTTAGGGTTGTGGATATGCAAGTGTATGTAGACCTTGTGCTTTAATTTTATAAAATTGTGCTTTGCTTGGCAAAGGGGTGCTAGTTATTCTATGCTAGATTGATTGATTTATTCTTATTAATTGGTTGATCAACAATTGATAGGATAGTAGACTGAAATTGAATCTGGAAAGGTTAATTTAAGTTGGATAGAGCTAGAATAGTGTGAAGAAATTAATATAGGAATATATAATTATCTCACATAACTCAAAAGAATTTGTGCATGAACGTTGTTCTTAGATTCAGTTTTGCATAGGAATATGTTTCATTAAGTCATAGAATATATAAACATTGCAGATTCGGAAGAATCCTTTGTGAATTTTTGCAATTCTAGTTACTGGTACACTTTACTACAGCATTGCTGCAGCAACGCAGTTTGTCTACATCACTTGTCATATTCGCAATCCTAACTGATTTATCTATTTGCGATTCTTGATATCCTTCTTGTTGAACGTTGTTTCAGTGTTTTTACTCTTGTCCTCTCGTATTATTTATTTTATTTTATTTATTCTATTTTAATAAACAAAAACACAAAATATTGATTTTAATAGTTAATTTTTACGATATTTTCTAGTATTCCAATCTTCATGGGAATGATCTTTCTTATCATTATATTACTTGTTTGCGACACGTGCACTTGCGTTAAATCATATACACCATTGTGAGCAACAAGTTGACCCGTGATCTTGTCCTTCACACAACAATACTCACGATGAAATTCCCAATAAATTGAATTATATTTAGTGACTAAGAGACACTTAGAAAATTTTTAGCAATTCTTGGAACATGCAAAATATTCTTGAGTAAGAATTTTCTGTCATGAGAAGCAGTAGAGAAAGTATTCATACCAAGATTTTCTATTTGTAATGCATCCCCATACCCACTATGAGCTCTTGGTTTCTATCAGTTTCTTGTTTGACTGCTAGATTAGTATAATTTGATGTGACATGATGAGAGGCACCTAAGTTTGTGAACCAAGTAGGATCAGATGATACATAGGGAGCTGAAGCATATATTGCAAACAATTGACACTAACTGTTTTGCATTAATTGAGGCACATCATTTTGGGTGGAAGATGGTGTGAGTTGAACACAATTTGTTGATGATCCTTGTGTTAGTAATAGTGGTTGTTGAACAGTGGATGAAGGCAATTGAGTAAACTGAGTTTGAGATGTAACAAAATTAGCTTGAGAAGATGTTTGGTTGAATGAGTTGTTAGGAGGATAATAAGGAGATTGACCAAAACCTCTAGGCCTATTATGTTGAGGAAATTGTGAATTAAATGGTGGAAATTGAGAGTTAAGTTGCGGATGATTGTATTGGGACCATTGTGATCCTTGAGGAAATTGAGACGGGTTGTTTAGAGGAAATTGTGAGGATCTAGTGACTGCAACATATGATTGATGAAATAGAAACTAGTAAGATCCAGCATAATGACCAGTTTTACCACATATTTGACATTGTGGTTTAATTCCACTATGAAAGCCATAACATATATTCTTGTTTCTGTAAGGATCATAAGCTTGATTAGGAGGGAAGGATTGATTACCTGACTAACTTTGAGGAAAAGACTGGTTAAATAATGAATTAGAAAACTGATTCTATGGGAAAGACTGAGCAAATTACTAATTTTGTTGCAAGAGTGATTGATTAATAAACCTTGGATCTTGATTTCATGACTACTGACTAGCACTAGCATTTGGTAAGGATAATGTCATATTGATAGGTTGATTACGTTTTGATTTATGCCTATATTGTTATTACTATTAGCTTGAACAAAATTAGCTAATGAGTTTTCAAGATTGACTGTGAATGATACAACATTCGTTAATGGTAGCAATGTGAGTAGTGTGTTTCGTCTTTCAAGCCTTCCTTCTTATGCCAACAGCTTGTGCATCAATTATTGTACTGAAACCTATCCTTCTTGAACATTAGCCACCATTGAATCATAATCTCCATCAAATCCATTACACAATGGAAGAACTTGATCTTTTTCACTTATGGCACATCCAATTGATGTTAGCAACAATGCAAGTGTTTATACCTTTTGAATGAACTTAGTGATTGGTAATCCACCTTTCTTCACAGAATTGAACTCAACTTTGTATTGCATTATCTTTGCATGAGACTGAGATACAAAGAAACTTTCCATCATCATCCATATTTGAGAACTTGTTTCACAGTCACCCACCTTCTTGATGAATTCTTGAATCATAGAACTAATAAGCCATGAAGCAATCATCTGGTCTTGCCTTTAACCAATATCGATATCCATCATTAACAACACCATCAGCATTAATCTTCGTTGGACATTTGATTGATCCACTCACAAATCCATCTAACTCATAATTTTTTAGAAATATGATCATCTTGCTTCCTCCAATCGTTATCACTATCTTTATCAAGCTTGATTGCTAAAATTTGTTTATGAAAAGAAACTATCTCTAGTAGTTGATTCGCCATAATAGTTCTTGGTTGTCTTTCTTCTTGATTATCTTTCTTCTTGATTATCTTATATTTTTCATTCAATTATTGATCACTACGCTCTAATACCATGAAAAGAAAAAGAAACAAGAACACTAAAATATTGATGAACTTGAAATTCTAAACTTGAAAAACAACAAACTAAATCTGAGAGAGAAATCTTTTTGAATAATACGTGATTATTATTGAAGAATTGCTTTAGTGCGCCAAGCTATTTTACATTTACTCATCTATCTTCTATTTATACCCCTCAGTCACTGGCATGTGCTAAGTAACTCATGCATATAACTCACATGTAACAACTAAAATTGTAATAGAAAGAGAAATATAACAGAATTACAACATAATTGCATAAAAGATAAGCCACAATCTACAGTGTTGCAATGCTTTTGTGCATCCTTCTTCTCAACTCTCTGTAAGCCTTGCATTGCTTGATTTTATTTACTGATCTTGATCATTTAGTACCTCTATTTCAACATTTACACCAACATTTAGTTCTTTGAGAAAAATAATGTATCACATTTTCTACTCTTTTTTTTTTTTTTTCCTTTTTCTTTTTTGAGTATAAATTATTTTTGTGCCTTACATTTTAGTTTGTTTTGTTAATACAAAGAAACTTTGTTTACCATTTCGAATTCCAATTGTTCTCCTATACTAGAATTTTTTTCAGTTTCATTTTTCTTCTTTCCTTTATCTATTTTTTAAAGAATATAATAGGTGTTAAATTAATAGTAATAATTAACTTCTTAATTAATTATACCTTTTGGTGATGAGATGTTCTATCTTTCGCTAGTTCTTTTATTTTCTCAAATGCTAATAGCAAATGCAAACTCAATTATTGGTTTTAATGAGAATTAATTTGAATTATTTTTCTTAATATTTAATAACATTAGTAGTTGAGGAGCTGATTAAAAAATGTGTTAAGGAGGTCTCAACTTAATTAGGATGTCCTAGTGCACTTACTAAGGCTTGTTAGCCACAAGCTTTCATTTTAAAAAAAATCTCTTTTTTAAATAGATTACAAGAAAAGTAAATCAAAATTTCACAAACATAATCTAAAATAGAAAAGTGTGCAATCTTAAGTTGTTCAAATGTGCATATTAAATAATAAGCCAATAGTTTTAGAAAATTTGGAACATGTACTAATTGTTGAGATTCTTTGTTAAAATAAGAAAGTAAATCAAAATATAATTTGTTAGAAATTTATTGTATTTAATTAATTTTTTTTTACTCTTTTATTTTTATTATAAATATATATATTTTATACAAAGTAATTTATTTAGAAACATAAAACAATTTTTTATTTACATGAGAGCCGCACATGGTATTATGAACCAAATCTATCTCATACGAAGAAAAACAAATACCCATCGCCGAATCGGCCACCAGAAACTACCCACCACTAGTCACCAACTAGCCCTTCCTCCACATACCCAGCCACCAGCCAAACGCACTCTGATTCCCTGTCCACTCCAATCGCATAGGTCACAAAACCCTTCTCTCATAGCTACTACTCACCACCCATTCAACCACCTCAAATCGCCAGCCTCGCCATCCATTACCAAAGATCCACCCACCCATCCAAACCACTAGTCACTATCTGTACCCACCACAACCAATCAGATCTCCCAGTTTGCTAGCACCACCAAAACCAACCAACCAGATCTCCAAGCCAACCTTCACAGTTCCCATTCTCCCTCAACTAAATGCCATTGTTATTTTCCCTCATTGATCCACTATTACTATTCATCCTTGATATATTTAATATCCCTTTTTCATTTATTTTTTACTGATTTAAAAGAAAAAAAAAAAAGGGGGAAAGAAATGAAAAGAAAAAAAGAAGAAAAAGAAAAAAAAATGTATGAACCCTTTGAATCATTCGAAACCAAATTAATTTCAATTTTTGTTCAATCAGAGAGTTCCTTTAATGCAGGCATTCTGCTTACTAAAACAAATTATGATGTGTGGTCTCAATTGATGGAGATTCATATCGCAAAATAAGAAAAAATTTCTTACATCATAGGCAAAATCACTCCACCTACTATGTCGGACAATGAATATAACAAATGGTATGTTGAAAATCAGAAAGTGAAACGCTGGCTTCTAATGTTCATGTCTCCTGACATTATGAAGCACTATCTCCGTATACCCACTGCACGTGAAATCTAGGAATACTCTTTACAAAGCTTTTTATGATGGTAATTAAAAGTTTTTTAGTTACAGACCAAATATACCTAGAGGGGGGGGTGAA
The DNA here is from genome assembly GCA_029378325.1 of Elaeagnus macrophylla. Lineage (NCBI taxonomy): Eukaryota > Viridiplantae > Streptophyta > Magnoliopsida > Rosales > Elaeagnaceae > Elaeagnus > Elaeagnus macrophylla. The sequence goes on along the minus strand of CM055641.1, from coordinate 53,094,115 downwards.
TAGGTTATTTTCAATTTTAACAAATATTAATTATATAACCTAAATACAACGGCCAGATATGCAATCGCGTGTAAAAATAAAATACAAAATTAAAGAAAACACACGAGATTTTTAGGTAGAAACAACCTAGGCCACAACAATGACCTAAAGAGGAAAACCACCGGTCCACCGGATCACCTAACTATCCATTATGAAAATCAATGTTCAATTACAACCTCAAGGTCTTAGAAAACTCTTCACAGATAGATCCCCTTTATGTAATTTACTTACGAGCCGTCGCTCCTTTCACGGCCTCCACAAGCTAGGTGTCTGGATCCAGACTAACGTTTCGATCTACTTAAGTCCCACAAGATCAATCAAACCCGTCAACTTCTGTAATTTTGAGTCACACGAAATACCGAACACGTCACGTCAGTGCTTGAAACGTTTGCACAAATAACTCAAGTGCAAAGTGTGTCCTAGAGCAGATTCAACAATGAAAAATCTTAACTAGCAGATTCAATAGCATACAACGTAAAAAATAAATCAGCTAGCAAACTCTAGAACAATCATGTAAAGCTCAATATCATGAAAAGCAATTAGGCATATGAATTATTCAAACATAACCACACAATATGTTTGAACAATTAAAATAAGAAAGTGCCTAAGATTGATAGATGAAGAGAAGAAGATTTTTCTTTAAAATAAAACTTAATCGGATGTAGAAAATATTATTTCGGTGTGTAAGTTTTTGTCTTAAACAAAGGGTTGTTTATATAGAGTTCAATTTGACCTAAGAGAAAATTAATAATAGAGTACAACTCTACTCATATCAGGATTTAGCTTTCACAATAATTCTACTCATACTAGGATTTTGCTTTCACAACAATTCTACTCAAACAAGGACTCTACTTTCACAACAATTCTACTCATATAAGGATTCTGCTTTTAACATTAAATGGGGTTAAATTGGTAAAAGTAACATATGGGCCGAATTAAAAAAAGAGTTGTAGTAGAACTGAAAAATAGGCTCGATCGATCTAGCCAATGCTTGATCGATCGATCCAAACCTCGATCGATCTAACAATGCATTTTCAAACTTGAGAGTAGCTAGATTGAAGTCAGTCTATACTCGATCGATCGAGTAGTCGATCGATCGAACTATCCTCTCGATCGATCGACCAACATGTGCACAGTTTCTTTTCGTTACGATTCATACTAAGTGTAGTGCTCAATTGTGTGAGGATGTATGCATGAAAGAATATTTTATCTGTCATATGGGCATTGCAAGCTTGGTGACTCCATCATCATGTATCATCTGATTAAACGATGAACGCTTATACTAGATTACAATCAAATATTTTGTCCACGAAAATTGCCAATACTCATAAACCTTACAGTAATGATGAGATGCATGTCTATTCTTTGTATCAACAAGCTTTTTTCTGCCAAACAAGGTGCCAAATCACTTTCTGTATACCATGGGAAGTTAACCAAAATATTTTGGGAATTGGATCATCGTGATAAAGTGGTCATAAAGGATACCCATGATGTTGCTTCATACTGACAGTCCATTGAACGTATCCGAGTACACATATTTCTTGCTAGTTTGGATAAAAATTTTGATCAGTCGCGACAAGAAATTTTACCTCATGAACCACTCCTCGGTCTGGAAGAGTGTTATTCTTTAGTCCATTGTGAGGCTATATGATCTGCTTCTTTGAATGACGACATTGAGAAACCAAAAGCTTCCACTATGATTTCCTGCCATCGACCTAATCAGACAACACATGACCGGCTCAAATTCCTCAATCCAAAGAATTCCAATAGTTCAGATAAGTAACATACAAATGCAATCATTGCAATCAAACTGATCATTTAAAAATTTGTTGCTTTGAACTTATTGGATATCCCAATTGGTGGGATCCAACACGACATCGAAATTCCAAGCGGCCATTTATTGTAACAATCTCTCAAACGCAAGACAACAATACTACTCCTTCGTCATTAGCATTGGTAACCACTACAAACACTAGAGGTAAGATCTTAACCATGTCTACACCTATTTTGAATAGTGCATGGATAATTCATTCTGGTGCTACTGATCATATGACATTTGATGTTAGAAAAGTGTCAACCCTTAATCCATCCTCCCAAAATTGTGTCTCCACAACAAACGGCAATACCACCCCTATTATTGGGGAAGGACCATCTCATCTTACTGATACTTTACATTTTGCTTCTGTGTTAATAATTCCCTCTTTAAATTATAACCTTCTGTCGGTCTCACAAATCATTAATACCTTATCTTGTGCTGTTATTTTTTGGCCTGATTGTTGTGTGTTTAAGATAGGGTAGCTGTACTTGGACTTGGAGTCATACACTTCCAGCTAATTACAACAAATTTTTGCATTAGAAAGCACTAACTCACCCAAGAAGATAACTGAGATTTGGCCCTAGCATCAACATTTGGGACATGCCTTATTTGGTTATTTAAAAATGTTGTTTTCCAGTTTATTTATGAATTTGGATATTTCTGTTTTCAAATATGATGTTTGTGAACTTGCAAAAAGCCAACGTGCTTTAATTCCTTTGAATTTAAATAAAAGTCAAGTTTCTTTTATGGTTTTTTACTCTGATGTTTGGGGACTATCTAGAGTTCCCAAATTAGGAGGGTCACATTGGTTTGTTACCTTTATAGATATTATACTAGGATGACTTGGTTGTGTTTGATGAAATCCAAATCAAAAGTTAAGTTACTATTTCAAAAGTTTTATAACACCATTAGTACACAACACAATGCCCGAATACAAGTGTTATGAAGTGATAATGGAAGGGAATACCATAGTTCTAAACTTCTGCAATTTCTAGACTCTCATGACAATCCATCAAACTAGTTGTCTGAATACATCTCAACAGAATGGTGTGGCCGAATGCAAGAATAGACATTTATTGGAAGTTGTTTGCGCTTTCGTAATTGTGAATCATAGGCCTTCATGCTATTAGGGCGAAGCTTTTCTCTCTGCTGCATATCTCATCAATTGTGTTCCATCTCGTACTCTCAACTTTAAAACACCCTTCCAAACACTTGCAGAAGCTAATGTTGCTCCAACAGTCCCAAACCTAACCCTGTATGTCTTTGGATGTGTTGCCTATGTTCATCTTCACAAACACCAAAGTACTAAGTGATAAGTGCCCAAAAAGTACTAACATTTCGTAATTTATTGCGCTTAATTGTTTAAAAATAGATTTGTTATTATTGATTATTTGACTATTTTTCATAAATCTATCAATTCGGAATCACGGGTATGTTTTAGTGAATTTTAGGTGTTTTTAGCATAAAATGAGTTGAATAATGCAAACACGCAAGATGGAACACTTATGACACTCGAATCATGAGTTACGGGCAAAACGAGTCAAAATATGTAAGCCTTACATAACGAGCCAGAACATATGTAAGAGGGTAAATGTGAAGAAAGGAAAGACAACACGCGCTGCGGCGAGGAAAATGTATGCCGCGGCGTGGAGCTCTCGGGTTTCAACCAATATTTCCAATTTTTGTGTTGCGCTGTGGCAGGAAAAATGTATGTCACGGTGCGCCTATTCCTATTGCAATCAGAATTTTTGTAAACCCTTACATCTATAAATACCCCCTTTAGAATACTCTTTACATACAACTTTCATACACTACAATTTTGCGAGAAAACAAGAGATTGAACCAGTTTTGGGAGCTTTTCCACACTCAACGAAGCAAGAGAATCCATTCTAAGAATCCAAGGAAACCGTTGACGATCGAAGATAGAGCTTTTGGAGAAGAATGCCATCCCATCCAATTGCGATATTTAGATCTAGGATTTCTTTGTTGTTATAGAATTCTATTTTTCTTCTTGTTTCATTGAGTGTATGTTCACATTGAATTTGTTTATGAATTTTAATATGAACATGAGCAACTAATTTTATTACAGATGTTTAGTTTGTGGTTCCATGTTTGTTAAAACTGTTTTGGTGAATGTTTTATTGATTTGAAATAAATGAATTTACCTTTTGATTAAGAGCATGTTTAGATATTTAATTGTGAATTTTCATGGGCCAATTTGAGATTCATAGTTAGGTTGAAAAATCTGAGAATCTAGTTTTAGGAACGTCACCTTAACTTTATTCCGAAATACATAATCAAAACTTTAAATTAGTGACTTAGTCATAGCATTAGTTTGATTGACATATATTTCCTTGCGCATAATTTGATTGCTATTTGATATACCTGATCATAGGATGTTAATTAGTTAATCAACAAAGAGAATTATCCGATCGTAGGAATTTTCGTAATTAAAAGGAAAGTCAGTAAAAATTGTTTATTAGAACGTTCATGTTATTTCACCATTACTTTTCGATGCATCCTCCATTGATATTTGAAATCTACTTGAATTAATTGTGAACTTGCGTTATTGTTTTCATTAATTGTTCGTTACCATTGATCTCGCCACAAACCACACTTTGTTTACAGTTTTACTAGGTTTAGGACTCTAGTTACTTAGAGTTTTAGTTTTACTAAAACTCTATTTAATTGGTATTTTTAGTTGCTTTAGAACTATAGTTAGATTAAGAAAAAAGTTGTTTAGAACCAATACAATTCCTTGAGAGACCGACCTCGGAGGTTTGCTTATCACTTTCTACGAGTGATTCATACACTTGCGAGTACTATAATTTGTACATCAAGTTTTTGGCGCCGTTGCTGGGGAATTAGCGTTTTAAATAATTTTCCTTTTAACTTTTTAGAGTTTCTGAATTAGTTTTATTTGTTTATTTATTTTATTTTTATTTTATTTGTTATCTTTTATTCAAAAATACAAAAAAATTAAAAAATTAAAAAATCAAAAAATAGTGCTTAAATTGCAATTTCTCTACTGCCTTGATCTTTGTTTGCTTTTTATTTGTGCATGTAGGGTAGGAGATCACTTAACAAGGAACTCTCTCCCTTCATTGACAACATTCATAGGGTCAAACACCGATCAAAGAAACTAGATAATCAAATTCAAGAGGAAGAAGTCCAACAACAATTGCAAGCAGCAATGGGTGACAACGTGGGTAGGTAGATGATGAACAAAGAGTTTGCAAGACCTATCATTGGGACCGCCAGATTGTGCATTCGACTTACAGAGGCAGCTAGGAATTATGAGTTTGAAAAATATTCATTATTCCATGCTTTCCTCCATTTATGGTATCCCTAATGAAGATCCTTTGAATTTTATACGTGAATTATATGCAACTGTGCAAATCTTTCCACTGCAGGGACTTAGCGAAGATCAACTACGAATGAGGTATTTTCCTTACACTCTCAAAGATAGAGCTAAGTCTTGGCTCATGACATTGGCACCCGATTCTTTGGCCACTTGGGACGATGTTTATAACAAATTTATGGGTAAGTTCTATTCCCATCAAAAAATGTCTGACCTAAGAACAAAAATTGCTACTTTTTTGCAAATGGACGGAGAACCCTTTCACGAGGCTTAGGATAGATTTGAATTATTCTTGATACAGTGTCCACATCACCACTTCCTGTTGCAGCTACAGAATCAGTTTTTCTACGATGGATTGACACTATAATGTCAATTCACAGTTGACAACGCTGTAGGAGGAGCTATGGGTGAGAAAATAGCGAATGAAACTTATGAACTGTTCGAGATGTTGGGAGCCAATTCCCAACAAAAAAGCGCTAGAGGAAAAAGCGCAAGAGCTGGAGTTCATGAATTAAGCTCCACCAATGAAATGGCCATGCACCTTACTGAATTGACCAAACAAGTGCAACTTCTCACTACCTCCAATATGAATTAAACGCCAAAACACGAGTTATGTGGAGTTTGTGGTTCTTATGGACATGGTGCTAACGTTTGTTCTTTTGCAGGTGATCCTTATATAGGTACTACTGAAGAGGCAAATTTAATGCAAGGGTACCAACCTAGACCTAGGAACGACCCTTATTCAAACACCTACAACCTTGGATGGAGGAATCACCCTAACTTTGCTTGGAAACAAAACAATAGCCAACCATTTGTCCAAAATCAAACACAAGGCCAAAATATAAACCAACAATTTTCACAAAATAAACCAACCATAGAGGAAACCCTAAATAATTTCATGCAATCATGTAGTGGAAGGATGGACTCTATGGAAGCTTTAGTGAAGAGAAGTGGAAATACAAGTTGGGCAGCTAGCGGAACAAATGCACAAACAAGAGACGGGAAAGCTGCCAGTCAACCCGAACAAGCCAAAGCTGTCATGGTTCTTTGGAGTGGTAAGGTCGTTACTAAAAATTTACCTGAACTTTCTAATGATTTATCTTAGAGTGCAGGTAACATGGAAGATGACAACAATGTTTCTAAGGAATTGGAGGAGAAAGCTAACAAGCATGAAAAGCCTTCAAAGGCGACAATTGGAGAGTCATCTAACCCACCTAAGCTACACAAGTCATCGGAGCCATACCGACCACCTGTACCATTCCTACACCGTTTAAAGGACAGTATGCAAGATAAGCAGTTTTCTGATTTATTTAACATGCTTTTAAGGTTAACATCAATTTGCCATTGTTAGATGTAATTAGAAACGTGCCTTCTTATGCGAAATTTTTCAAAGAACTAAACACTAAGAAAAGAAGGTATAAGCTTAATGAAAGAGTTATTGTGTCTGAAATTGCTAGTGCGGTGCTTCAACGCAACTTACCCCCTAAGTTAAAAGATCCAGGTAGTTTTATTATTGATATTACTATGGGGGATAGGAAAGTAGCTAAGGCTATGCTTGATTTATGTGCTAGTATAAATTTGATGCCTTACTCAATTTTCTTGCAGCTAGGTTTGGGAGAGCTAAAACCAACAACCATATCCCTTCAACTTGCAGACAGATCTATTAAATATTCGAAGGGCATGATTGAGGACTTACTTGTACAGGTAGATAAGCTAATCATACCTGTTGATTTTGTGGTTTTAGACATGCAGGATAATCCATCTTTGGACAAGGAGCACATAATTCTTTTGGGTAGACCATTTATGGCCACTACCCAAACCATCATTGATGTCCAAAGTGGAAAGTTGACAATGACAGTCGGGAGAGACTGTGCTTTTTAAGGTTTTTGATTCATCTCCTTACCCTTCTATATCTGCTATTGATGAATGCTCATTTGTTGAATGTTTAGATCCCATTATTCATGATACTTTTGTGCAAGCTAGATTAGACGATAAATTAGAGGTAGCACTTACAGATGGAGAGGTAGATGACATCTTAGACTATGAGGCTAGGGAGTACAGTGATCTATTAGACAATGCCATATCATTAGATAACTCTAGTACACCCTTAGATTTATTAGATGTCCCACATGATGATGAGATTGTTCCACCTGAATTGGAAATTAAAGAACTACCTAAGCATCTAAAATATGTCTTTTTGGGAGAGAATGAAACTTATCTGGTAATTATTTCATATACAGTCACCCAAAACCAAGAGGAGAAATTGATTAGAGAGCTTAGGAAGTATAAAAAGGCAATAGGATGGAGTATTGGGGACATTAGAGGCATTAGTCCAGCAATGTGTATGCATAAGATCAATTTGGAGGACAATGTCAAACCGGTTAAAGAAGCACAAAGGAGACTAAACCCAATCATGCAAGAGGTCGTTAAGAAAGAGGTTTTGAAACTCCTAGCAGTAGGAGTAATTTATCCAATTGCTGATAGTAAGTGGGTTAGTCCAGTTCATGTGGTACCAAAGAAATCTGGAATAACCGTGGTTAAAAATGAGAAAGATGAATTAGTGCCCACTAGGATAATTACGGGTTGGAGGATGTGTATCGATTTTCGAAAGCTGAATTTGTACACTAAGAAGGATCACTTCCCCCTTCCCTTCATTAATCAAATGTTAGAAAGATTAGCTGGGCACAATTTCTATTGCTTTTTGGATGGTCTTTCAGGTTATTATTAGGTATCCATCACTCCGGAGGATCAAGAGAAGACAACATTCACATGCCTATTCGGAACTTTCGCTTTCAGGAGGATGCCATTTGAACTATGCAATGCACCTGCCACTTTTCAGAGATGTATGATGTCGATATCTTCAGACATGGTGGAGAAATTCATCGAGGTATTTATGGATGACTTTTCTATTTTCGGTAATTCCTTTAATGATTGCTTGCATAAATTGACATTAGTGTTAGAACGATGCATTGAATGTAATTTGACACTTAGTTGGGAAAAAAGTCATTTTATGGTCCAACAGGGCATAGTGTTAGGACATGTCATATCTAGCAAAGGAATTGAAGTAGATAAGGCTAAGGTAGATTTAATTGCAAAGTTGCCTCCTCCTACATCTGTTAAGAGGATACGAAGTTTCCTAGGACATGCAGGTTTCTATAGATGGTTTATTAAGAATTTTTCCAAAATTAGTCATCCATTATGTAATCTACTTTCCAAAGATACTTTGTTTGATTTTAATGATGATTGCCTTATTGTCTTCAATACTTTAAAGGATAAACTTACTTCTGCACCTGTTATTGTAGCTCCTAATTGGTCTTTACCGTTTGAAATCATGTGTGATGCATCTGATTATGCTATAGGAGCTGTTTTGGGGCAAAGAATGGATAAACGATTACATGTTATATATTATGCTAGCAAAACACTCAATGAGGCCCAAATTAACTACACCACCACTGAAAAAGAGCTATTGGTTGTTGTGTTTTCACTTGATAAATTTAGGTCTTACTTGGTAGGAACTAAAGTTATTGTTCATTCGGATCATGCTGCCTTAAAATATCTATTGACTAAACCGAATGCTAAGTCTAGACTCATTAGGTGGATCCTACTTTTACAAGAATTTGACCTAGAGATCAAGGACAAAAAAGGTACCGAAAATGTAGCAGTTGATCATCTGTCTAGGTTAATTTCTGAGTACGAAAATAGTGAAGGTGAAAGTAAGGATACAACCATTGAAACCTTCCCTAATGAAAAATTGTTTACAATAGGTCCAAATCCATGGTATGCTAACATTGTTAATTATCTAGCTAGTGGCATTTTGAGACCTAACATTACGTTTCAGGAAAAGAAAAGGTTTTTCAGTGTTTGCAGGCAATACTTTTGGAATGACCCGTATTTGTTCAAGTTATGTCAATATCAAGTCATCCAGAGGTGTGCGCCCGAAGAGGAACATGAGAGCATCTTAACCTTTTGCCATGAGCTACATTGCAGGGGCCATTTTGGTGGTAAGAAAACGGCCCTAAAGGTATTACAATCTGGTTTTTATTGGCCTACTTTGTTTAAGGATGCTAACATGTTTTGTATGAGATGTGATAGATGTCAAAAGACCGGTAACATAGGTAAACGTAACGAAATGCCTTTGACATCTAATCTTGTAGTGGAACTATTTGACGTTTGGGGAATTGACTTCATGGGTCCGTTTCTCCCATCTTTTGGCTACATTTATATATTAGTCGCAGTCGACTATGTTTCAAAGTGGGTAGAAGCGATACCCACTAGAACTAATGACACTAACGTTGTTAAATTTTTGAAAGATAACATTTTTAGCAGGTTTGGAACACCGAGAGCGATCATTAATGATGGAGGCAGCCACTTTTGCAATAGACTCTTTGATGGGCTTTTGAAAAAGTATAATATTTCTCATAGAGTGGCTACCCCATACCATCCCCAAACTTCGGGGCAAGTGGAAGTGAGCAACCAACAGATCAAGGGCATATTGGAACGCACAATGCGCCCCTCAAGGAAGGATTGGTCAGTTAAGTTAAATGATGCCTTCTGGGCATATCGTACAACGTACAAAACACCCATTGAGTACAGGGCTTATTGGGCTATTAAAGAGCTCAACATAGACATGGCAAAAGCTGGGAAAAAATGACTATTCCAATTGAACGGAAATTCAGGACGAAGCTTATGAAAATGCCAAGATCTACAAAGAGCGCACTAAGCGCTATCACGATAAAGGGCTCCTCGGTAAATATTTCATTCTTGGAATGAAAATTCTGTTATATAATTCACATTTGCATTTGTTTCCAGGAAAACTTCATTTTAGGTGGAGCGAACCATATACAATTGCAAATGTACTTCCGTACAGAGTAATCGAGTTGCTCAATCCCAAAACGCAAGAACCGTTCAAGGTAAACGGGCATTGTGTCAAGCCATACTTGGAAGGAGACACCAATTTGAAAAGCATCGAAACAATACATCTCTTTGATTCATAAACACGAGAGCGGCCACGTCTTGCTAAGACGTAAAACTAAGCCCTTAATGGAGGCACCCATTCAGTATTGTATTTCTTTCGTTCTTTTTATTTCTTTTATTATTTTTATTATATTTTTGTTTTTTTTTAAGTTTTTCAAGGCAATGAGGAAATTTTCAAGTCTTGGTTGGGGGTGAATGCATTGCACGTTTTTAAAAATTTGTTTGCGCCGCGGCAGGGTAAATTGTGCCGCGGCGTGTAACTTTCTGTTTCAAAATAAAATTTTCAAAAAAATATCCATGCCCCAGTGGAGATATTTGTGCTGCGGCGAGGGGCTTTTTGTCTCAAACCAAAATTTTCCAAAAAATGTGCGCGCTGCGGCGAGTAAAATTTGTGCCACGATGAGAAACGTTCTGTTTCATATACAATTTTAAAAATTTAACCATGCCGCGGCGGGAAAAAATGCATGCCGCGGCGCACCTCTAAAAAATTGCCAGAAAAGGGCACTCGGGCACATTCAAATTTATTCCCAAATTTTTTTTCCCTCACTTTCTCACATTTTCTCTCATTTTCTCTCTACTCTCCTCTCCAATTTTTTCCCAAATTCTCACCAAAATTCAAACTTTACTCAACCAATTCTTATTTCTAACATTGCTAACACCTTATCCTCCATCAATTTCATTAGATTTGCTCCAAGAATCAAGTTTCTCTCCATTTTAAAAATTAGGTTGGGGGTGGGAAAAATATTTCATAAGCATGAAACTAGACCAAATTTTAATTTTTAACTTCTGTCACTTAAATTTTGTTAGGATAGTGTCCTGTCCACTTGAGTCAATCCGGAAGTCCATGATATTAATGTGATCGTAATGATGGTGATATGTGAAAAAAATTGAATTTTTACCTAAGTAAAGAGGCACATTAATGTTAGATTCATCTAGTTTGAGGATTTTGTGGTATATGTAGTAGTTTATATGGTTAGTATGACTATTTTGGTTTGTGTAATGTGTACATGTTCATGATATATTTTAAATCTCAATAAACTCTAGAACTCATTTGAAAACCCATTAAAGCGAAATGATAGAATCAAATGCCACTTAGAAAATGATTTAGGCCATCTTTGGACCGTTTGGACTTTTCAAGCCTCCCCGTATTATTTTATCCATAGTGACACCCGTAAACTCAACATTGATATACATTGTACTACCCTTAGTGATGAGAGTACTCAATGTAATATTTTATTTTCATGAGCAATTATGTTGTATTTATCTTGCTTCAAAAAAAAAATTTGACTGAAATAATAAGGAAGAAAAGTAAAGAAAGAAAATCAAGCAAAAAGATCCAAGGGACATATGGAATTTATAAGAGAATGAAAAAAAACACTTGGGTAGAAAAAGTTGAAAATAAGTTGTGAAATAAAAAGTACTCTTATCCTATTGAGAATATCATTTCCGTACTTTCATAATCACACACCTAACACAACTTTACAAGCTTAATGAAGTCCTATTGATTCTAGGTAGTTTGATTTTTATATTAGTGGAGATGGATTTGAAAAGTGAGCCTATGGATTTTGTATGTGCAATTTTCATTCATATTTTACTTGCACATTTATGAGATATTAAATGTAATCTATGAATATCATGCATGACATGATCAGATAGTGTAACTATCGGGCTTGTGGTATGATTGATTGTTCAAAATCCAATTACTAAGATGGTTTTGATATTTGGACTGTTTTTGAGCTTAAGTGATTTTTAACTATTTCGTATGCCATTCGTTGTTGACAATTTTTGAGACATATGCATGGATTGATTCAAGTACGTTTAGAGTCTTTATTAGTTTGTTAGTTACCATTACTTTTCGATGCAAGCATGGCCAACCAAACTAAATGTCCATATATCCTCCATTAATATTTGAAATCTACTTGAATTAATTATGAATCTGCGTAATTGTTTTCGTTAATTGTTCGTTACCACTGATCTCGCTACAAACCACACTTTGTTTACAGTTTTACTAGGTTTAGGACTCTAGTTATTTAGAGTTTTAATTTTACTAGAACTCTATTTAATTAGTGTTTTAGTTGCTTTAGGACTCTGGTTAGATTAAGAAAAATGTTGTTTGGAACCAATACAGTTCCTTGAGAGACCGACCTCGGAGGTTTGCTCGTCACTTTCTATGAGTGATCCGTACACTTGCGAGTACTATAATTTGCACATTAGTAAGTTAATTCCTTAAGCCATGAAATGTGTCTTCGTCGGATATTCTATCATTTAAAAAGGACACAGATGTTATCATTCCCTTACTCAATGCATGTTTATCACTATGGATGTTATCTTTCATGAAAACATTATGTATTTCTCTAAGTCTGACTTTCAAGAGGAGTCTATTGAGGACACTCAAACTCTTGTATACAATCTTGAGGTGGATGTGGTGGAAATATATGTTCAAAATGTAGGTGATTTAGATCCTAGTGGTCAAAACTTGCATGTAAGTGGTGATGCCCTATACAACGACATAATAAGTGTAAAAGTGGATGAATTGGAATCTAGTGGTCCAAACTTGGATCTAAGTGGGAATGAACACCCAGAAAGCCAAGAAACTTCTAAATCGAGCCCAAGTCTCTCCCAATTGATGCACCAAACCAATCGTTGTCTAAGAATATTTCTTATACAGTGCCAGATCCTTCCAAGAGATGGTTACCACAACGTCTCACTAGAGGTATTCCAAAACCTACATATGAACCTCAATTTTCTAGTAAAGTAAGATATCTCATGAATCATTATATGTCCACACATCGCTTGTCAAAATCAAATCAATCATTTTTCAATCAATTATCTATTGTATCTATACCTAATAGTGTCCATGAAGCATTAAATGATCCAAGATGGAAAGTTGTGATGAATGAAGAGATGGCCTCCTTACAAAAGAACCAAACTTGGGAGCTTTTCAATCGACCCACAGGAAAAAAACCAGTTGGGTGTCGATGGGTCTTTACTGTGAAATACAAAGCTAATGGAACGATCGAACGTTTTAAGGCGAGATTGGTGGAAAAAGGTTACACTCAAACTTATGGAATTGACTACACTGAAACGTTTGCACTTGTAGCCAAAATCAACGTAGTTCGAGTCTTCTTATCCTTAGTTGCAAATTTTGATTGGTCGTTACAACAATTTGATGTGAAGAATGCATTCCTGCATAATGAACTACCTGAGGAGGTCTACATGTGTCTCCCACCAAGGTGCATGGTAACAAAAAGACAAAATCAAAGGGTGTGCATGTTGAAGAAATCACTTTATGGATTAAAGCAGTCCCCTAGAGCTTGGTTCGGACGATTTACCAAATCCATGACAACCTTTGGTTACAAACAAAGCAATTCAAATCATACATTATTTTTAAAGAAGCAACATGGGAAAATTACTACACTCATTGTATATATGGATGACATGATAGTCACAGGCAACGATCAAGAAGAAATGAGAGCTTTGCAGGAATACTTGTCCATAGAATTTGAAATGAAAGACTTAGGTCCCTTAAAATACTTTTTGGGAATTGAAGTATCTCGATCAAGTAAAGGAATCTTCCTATCTCAGGGAAAGTATGCCTTAGATCTACTACATGAAATTGGTATGTCAGCTTGGCAACTAGTTGACTCTCCAATGGAAGAGGGTCTGAAGTTATATATTGAGACAAGTTAGGTACTGGTAGATAGAGGGAGATACTATAGACTTGTTGGAAAATTGATGTACTTAGGTCACACAAGACTAGATCTCGGCTATGCTCTAAGTATCGTTAGCTAGCTCATGCATAATCCAGGTGAGCAATATATGAATACAATCATACACATTTTGCAGTATCTAAAATCTGCTCCAGGAAAGGGAATTCTATTTTCTAAAAACACAAACAAGCAAAACATCAAAGTATATACTTTACCTTTGTAGGTGAGAACTTACTTACATGGAGGAGCAAGAAACAAAATGTTGTTGCACGATCTAGTGTGGAAGCTGAGTATAGAGGAATGGCCCTAGGAATTTATGAACCATCATGGTTGAAATTTCTCTTACAGGACCTAGGTTACTCCCCAAAGCAACCAATTTAGCTGTAGTAGCATGTGATATAGCCCATAATCTAGTTCAACATGACTGTACAAAGCATGTCGAAGTATATAGACTTTTCATTTAGGAAAAAAGTATATGAAAAGGCTGTGGAACTACCAAGATTCGGTCAGAATATCAGTTAGCTGATATGCTTACCAAAGGAATATCCAGTCGGGTGCTCTCAAAGTTTTTAGATAAGTTAGACATGTGTGACATCTATACACCAACTTAAGGGTGAGTGTTGAGATTTATTCTTGAAATAAGAAAGTAAATCAAAACTTAACATGGTAGAGATCATTGTATTTAATTAATATCATTTTCTGACCCTTTACTTTTATTATAAATATATGTATTATGTACAAAGTAATCTATTAAAAAATGTACAAATAATTTTTCATTCTTCTTTACACTAACAGCATTAGACTACAAAATTATGAAGTCAAAAGATAAGGTATATGTTTTCTTTTCTTTTTCTTCTCTAGGAGCTTCTAATTTCTAAGATGTCATTTAAATGTGCTTCATGCAAATGGAAATTTCTCTCTTTTTTATGCTATTGCTAATTTTTGATAGAAATGATGCTTTTAAGTTTGAAATATAATTATATTATTTTTAAAATGACACTAAAATATAAATAAAAAAAATAAAGTAAAATATAACAAATGTGTTTAATAAAAATTCGCATGAGTTTGATAGATTTTTAATACTTTATTTATTAAAATAGGATAATAATATTGCTACAACTATTTTTGTCATTGTCACAATAAAAGCATATGAAAAACTACATTATCCCTATATTAATTACACTTATTGCCACTTTATTAAATTAAGTTGTTATTAATAAATTATTGTTGTGACAATATCGTTACCTTTAAAAAAATTAATTGATAATTATTTTAATATGATAATAAACTTAAGTTTGCATTATTTTTGTACTCATGCTACTTATATTATGACATGTGTCAAAATTATTTTAAAAAATGAAAAAAACGATATATTTGTCTAGATAATTCTGACACTATGACACGTTATAAATAGTATAAAAATAAAAGTATGTGCAAGTTTTCATTACCATAACATTCATCCTTAATTAATAGACAATTTTTAAAAATTTAGTGAAATATGACTCAAAATTGCGTTCATAACTTATGTACATAAACATATTATGCACATCTGTAAATGTTCATTAATGCATTTTAGTAAAAAGGTACAGCTTGATTTTTTTTTTTATATAGCAAAACCTATGTTTGATCTCAACTATTTGCAAAATCTTAATTATACCTTTATCGATACGAATTCCAAAATGGTCAGTAAACTTTGGCTCTTTCCAACCAACATAGTGGCAGATGATACTACGCTTGTTCTACAACATCGACAACACATAATGGTTACTTATACTACAAATGCCAACACATAATAATATTTGCTAATTAAAGTTTTTCATTATTGAATCTAATCTAGAACATATTTTACACTTGTGCTATTTGTGCTAACTTTTCAAGTACTAAGGTTGATATGCTCAGTATTTCATGTGACTCGACTTTATCGAAGTGAACTAGTTCAATTGATCTCATGGGCTCGAATAGATTTGAACGTTGGTTCAAATCTGCGCACCTAACTTGTGAAAACTGTGAAAGAAGAGGCGGCTTGTAAATAAAGTACATAGGAGGCTTTATTTGTATAGGATAGTCTAAGACCTAACCTTGTAATTGAACAATAATTTTCATAGTGGATAGTTAGGTAGTCTGCTAGACTAGTGGTTTTCATCTTAGTTCATTATTTTGGCTTAAGTTGTTTCCATCTAAAAATTTGGTGTGTTTTCTTTATTTTCATATTTTATTTTTACATAAGATTACATGTATGGTCATTATATTTAGGTTACAAAATTAAAATTTGTTAAAATTAAAAATAACTTATTCACCTATTTCTAGGTTAATTAGATTCATAACTAAAAACTTTCACAATGTTTAGATTAAAAAAGTCATAATATAAACTCGAGCAATCACCTAGAGTATGGTTTGAAAGGTTTTCCAAAGTAATAAAGAAGCATGAATAACAGTAAGGACAATCAGACCATACATTTTTTTTTAAACATTTGAAAATGCGAAGTAAACTATTTTGATATTATATGTTGATGATATAATCTTGGCTGGTGACAACATAGAAGAAATTGAGAGACTAAAAGCATTATTGGCTATAGACTTTGAAGTCAAGGATCTTGGACAAATGCAATACTTCTCAAGAATAGAAGTTGCAAGGTCAAAAAGATAAATTAGTGCATCTCAATGTAAATATAGCTTGACCTTCTTATTGAAACATGCATGCATGGATGCAAACCAAGTAACACTTCAATTGAGAGTGGAAAGAAATTAGAAGACTTGGGGTAAAACAGTGGATAGAGAAAGATTTCAAAGACTCGTGAAAAAATTGATTTACTTATCTCACACTAGATTAGACATATAATTTGCAGTCATTGTAGTTAGTCAATACATGTATTCTCCAAAGAAAACTTAGAGGTCCACGTTAATGTTGATTAGGCTGGGCAACTTAGTGATATCACCTTTGTCTTTAGAGACTTAGTGACATGGAGAAGTAAGAAGTAAAATGTAGTAGCCAAGAATAGGTCAAAATTTGGTGTAGTTGTACAAGGAATTTGTTAGGTACTATGGTTAAGAAATGGAACTTACAATTGAAGCAAATACTCCATTCAAGCTATATTGTGACAATCAGACAACCATTAATATTTTTTTGAATTTAGTTCAACATGATAAAATAAAATATGTGGGAATAGACAAACATTTTATTAAAAAAAAAAAAAAAGTTAAATATGAAACGACTTTCATAATTTATGTTTCAACAGCCAAGGCCTTAGTAGCCAAGCAGCATTGTAACCACCAAAATAAGGTGGAGCTCTCGGGTTCGAGACTTGAAAGTAGCAAAAAAAAAAAAATTATGTTTCAACAACAAACAAGTCGCTGATATCTTCATTAAAAGATTTCCTCCATTGAATTTTAATGGCTTAATTTATAAGTTGGATATGTTTAATATTTCCTATCAAACTTATGGGGGATTATTGAAAGGAGTATTGAAACCTCAACATTAAATGCCTGATGATCTGAATCTCGGATCAAATCTGATTGTATTAAATGTTGAAGTCTCAACTAGAGAATTTATTAGGATATTTTTGACTTTGTTAGGATACGTTGAGTTTTAATAACTTGGTATAAATTAAGAGATCTTTTCTTTTCTTTGTTTTTTCTATAAATTAATAATTAGCGGCAGTACAAACTAAATTTAGAGAAGTAGATAATTAGTGTGACAATTGGGTCTATTGCTCCAATAATTCTATTCTAAAGAGAAGTGGACAATTTATTGCTCCTATAATTCTATATTTAATTAGAATTCTTAGTGTGTTATCAAACAAACTAAAGAAGGCACATGAAATCAATTGAAGTTTAGTAGTGATCTCATAAGAAAATTAAGATATAAGACACTACAAAAAATAATTGTTTTGTGGCTTTGATAATGTTTACTTCTTGTGTTTAGTTTTTTGAAAAAAAATAATTTATCACATTTTCTACTCTCTTTGTTTCGTTTTTCTTTTTCTTTTTTGAATATAAATTATATTTTTGTGGTACATTTTAGTTTGTTTTGCTAATACAATGAAACTTTTTTTTACCATTTCGAATTCCAATTGCTCTCCAATACTAGAATTTTTTCAGTATCATTTTTCTTCTTTCCCTCGTCTATTTGTTCGCAACAATATAATAGTTGTTAATTTAATTGTAATAATTAACTACTTAATTAATTATATCTTTTATTTAAAAAAATAAAAGCAATTATAAGTTTTTTGTGGGGACTTGGAGATAAATATCTCATCTTGTGCTAGTTCTTTTATTTTCTCGGATGTTAATAATAAACTTAATTATAAGTTTTTTTAATATTTAATAATATTAATAATTAAAAAAATATATAAAAAATTTACTCAAGATGTATCAACTTAATTGAGATATTCATATGCACCTACTAAAATCTGTTAATTACATCCTTTCATTTAAAAAAAAAAAAACATAATTATCTCTTTTTTAAATAGATTACACGAAAAGTAAATCAAAATTTCTGAAACATAATCTAAAAGAGAAGTATGCAATCTTAAGTCGTCCAGATGTGCATATTAAATAATAAGCCAATAGTTTTAGAAAATTTGGAACAGATACTAACAGCATCGGACTCCAAAATTATGAAGTCAAAAGAACAGGTATATGTTTTCTTTTCCTTTTCTTCTCCATGAGCTTCTAATTTCGAAAATGTCATTTAAATGTTCTTCATGCAACTAGAAATTTCTCCCTTTTTTATGTTTTTTATTGCTAATTTTCGATAAAAATGATGCTTTAAGTTTAAAATATTATTATATTATTTTTAAAATGACACTAAAATATAAATAAAAAATAAAGTAAAACATAACAAATGTGTTTTGTTAGCATGAGTCGTGTAATTAATGTATAATATATTGTAATATATATCTATCTATAATAGACCTCTAGTTTATGCAAGATTCTAATATATTCATGACTTTTGTAATTTTTTTTCTATATATACCTCCATTGTGAGGTAAAAATTAATGAAAAATATATTTTATTCACGTTATATTTAACTTGGTATCATAACAAGATTTTTTTATTTTTTTTAATTCAGGCTTTGTGGTTCAGCAGCCGCTACTGTCATCACCCACAGGTCACAGTCGCTGTTTCCCAAGGCAGTGTCATCCACCGCCTCTGTCATTGCGTGCGGCTCATCTTTCAACCAGCACCGTCCACCGCCTCTGAACCTTTCTCATCACGTCTCTCTACTGATCCGTCAAATCTGCCATCACAAGGTTCTCCAACCATCGCTTCTCTACAAGCCGTTCCGTTGCTGCAGTCTTCGTCCGTACATCTCCCCATCACAGGTTTGCACGTGTCCGTTGCCGCAGGTCTGCAATGCATCATCACCAGGCTGCGTCTGCCCGTCATAGGTTCACAACTCCACGCTTACCAGGCAACATTTCGTGGCCCAGTCAACACCATCTAGCCCATCATCCCTCAGCTCCACCAGCCCACCATCCTTCCGCACCACCGTCCATCGATTCTCCTCTACGTCACAGTCCACGGGTCAGTAAAGAAATTCCTCTGCCCAAGTCAAGCAATTTTTCTCTTTCAACCCTATCCCAAGTCCAACCCTAGGCCCAATTTTGACCACAATCAACAGCCAAGTCAAGGCCCAAATTTCAGTCTGGTCAGTAGTTCAATCAACAATCCAATTAGCACCCCAAACAAAAGGGTAACTTTTTGTTCCGTTGCACATTATTGTCTCTTTCAATAGAACATTCGAAAGAAAATTAGGATTTTAAGACCAATGACATATTTAGCCTAGCTATTCAAGCAAGATCATCAATACCAGATTTCTATGGAGTAGCTGGACAAGACCATCATGCGACATATGGAGGTAACCCTATAGCTTCTATAGCTAGTCGTGGTAAGATTGGTATGGTATCAAACGTTTCTCACTCTGTTGGATCTGAAACTGGGATTATTGAATCTGGTGCATCTGATCATATGACTTATGATAAATCTTATTTTAGTAACTTGTCTTCCCCACCATTGTCTTATGTTACGAATGCTAATGGTTAAGCTTTTCCTGTGTTAGGGATGGGGCCAATTCGTATTACCCCAACCTTATAGCTCCAAAATGTTTTATATGTACCAAATTTATCTCATCACTTAATATCTATCCCACAGTTAAATACTGAGTCTAAATATTCTTTAGCCTTTTATCCTATGTATGTGATTTTTCAGGATCTTCTTACCAAGAAAATAATTGGTCGGGGATATCTGAGGAACTGATTGTTTCGTTTGGATCAGACCTAAGCAGTGGAGAAACCAAGGGCATAGTCCAGTATCGCTTTGACTTCGAGTTCTGACCAGCTAAGTAAAATTTGATTATGGCATCGTCGCTTAGGGCATCCGTCTTTTAGTCTTATGAAAAAATCTATGCCTACTCTTTTTATTGGTGTGAGTGAATCTGCTTTACGTTGTGAGACATGTGTCTTGTCCAAGAGTCATCGTACTACTTATTCTCCAAGTATTTCAAATAGAAGTACTATTCCTTTTGAATTAATTCATTCTAATGTTTGGAGACCGTCTAGAAAGCCTACTATATCGAGTGTAAGGTATTTTGTGTCGTTTATTGATGACTGTACAAGATTGTCATGGTTGCACTTCTTAAAAACAAAGATGAAGTTTTTTCAACTTTTAAAATTTTCGTACTCGTGTTCAAACCCATTACAATAGCACCATCAGAGTTTTACGTTCTGACAATGGGAGAGAATATGTTAATCGTGTTTTCCAAGATTTTTTCCAAACACATGGGATTGTTCATCTAACCACTTGCCCACAAACACCATAACAAAATGGGGTATTAGAAAGAAAAAATTGTCACTTACTTAATATGGCTTTTGCATTCCTATTTAGTGCTCATATGCCAAAATATCTTTGGGGCGATGCTATACAAGGTTCCGCCCATCTCATCAATCGTCTCCCATCTAGTGTCCTTCATGGACAAATCACGTTTGAGGTTCTCGCTTCTCATGTATCCCTGTCATCATTTCATATCTTCCTGCCTGTGTATTTGGTTGTGTTGCCTTCGTACATGTTCCTAAAAATTGGATTTAAGTTAGATGATCGGGCAATTAAGTGTGTGTTTGTTGGTTATGGAGGCTATCATAAAGGGTACAAGTACTATCATCCACCGACCAGAAATTATCATGCCACTATAAATGTCACTTACTTTAAGAAAATGAGCTATTTTTTCTCATCTAATACAGCTCTTAAAGGGGATAATTCATTTTTTGAAAAGCTATATCATGGTGAGGGAGGAAAATTAGAAGGAACTGAGAAAGTAACGCAATTAGAGGATACTTTGATGAGTCCAGTTAAGGTTCTTATCCCATTGAATTCAATAGTATAAGAAGCAGTTACTTCAAGTATCCAAGCACCAATTTCAATCACTGAAAATAAAAATGAAGAAATAATTGTTCCCTCAGGCATCACTACTACCCTTGATCAACAACTCCCTGGTACTGAAAGTCACTCATTTGAGGTATGTACACCCACTAATACTAGTAGCATTGAGTCTAGTATTGGACAATATGTGTTACCAAATAGGTCTACTTCGAGTCAACCAGTCAAAAGTTATGAACTAAATATTCATGCAAAATTAAAATATCCAGTAGCCAACTACATGTCCACTAAAAGATTATCTAAGTCATATGAATTATTTGTAAATCAAATATCTACTGTATCAATACATAACAAAGTGCAGGATACGTTGGAAGATCTAAAGTGAAGGAAGGCAATGGATGAAGAGATGGAGGCGTTACAGAATAACGATACTTGGCAACTTGTGCCTCACCATAAGGCAAAAATGCAGTTGGTTGTCATTGGATATTTATTGTGAAACATAATGCTGATAGATTTGTGAATCGCTATAAAGCCCACCTTTTAACAAAATGGTTCACTCAGACATATGGTGTAGACTACGATAAGACTTTTGCTCCTGTTGCCAAAATTAATACTATTCAGGTTCTATTTTCGCTTGATGCAAGCTTAAACTGACAACTTCGGAGTTTGATGTCAAGAATGCATTTCTTCATGGAGAGTTAGTAAAGGAGGTGTACATGAGTCTTCTACCTAGATATGTAGCTGCTTCTCTAGTAATTTTGTATGCAAATTAAGGAAGTCTTTGTATGGTTTCAAGCAATCACCTCGTTCCTGGTTTGGAAGGTTTTCACAGTTCATGCAGAAAGTTGGTTATAAACAAAATAGTTCAGACCACACGCTGTTTCTTAAACATTAACAAGGAAAATTAACAGCTCTAAGTATTTATGTTGATGATATGGTAATTACTGAAGATGATAATGTTGAGATGGATAGATTACAGAGACAACTAGCCTTTGAATTCAAGATGAAGGATTTGGGTGAACTAAATTACTTCTTAGGGATTGAGGTAGCTAAGGGGAGAGAAGAAATTTTTCTATGCTAGAGAAAGAACATTCTTAACCTACTAACTGAGACAGGTATGTTGGATTGCAAACCTATTGGCACTCCTATTGAGTAAAATCATTGTCTAGCAGAGTATCCAGATCAGGAACCAACTGATCGAGCTCGCTATCAGAGGCTGGTTGGGCTCTTAATTTATTTAGCGCATACTAGACCAGATGTTGCATATGCAGTAAGTCTGGTAAGTTAGTTCATGCATAACCCGAGTGAGAGTCATATAGATGCAATTGTGAGGATTTTGAGGTACTTGAAGTTAGCTCTAGGGGGAGGAGTAATGTTCTCTAAACACAACAACCCTCTTAAAATTTGTAGCTTTACAGATGTAGATTGGGCAGGAAATATTACAGACAGAAGGTCGACATCAGGTTATTTTACTTTTATAAGAGGTAATTTGGTTACATGAAAAAGTAAGAAGCAGAAAGTTGTGGTACAATCTAGTGCTAAGGCTGAGTATATAGGTATGGCTCATAGGGCATGTGAATTGCTGTGGATAAGAAATTTGCTATTTGATTTGGGTTTCAAACCCAAAAGTACTATGAAGTTGTATTGCGATAATCGGGCAGCCATTGATATATTATAAAATTCAATACAACATGATTGTACTAAGCATGTAGAGGTTGATCGTCACTTTATAAAAGAGAAGCTAGATGCCAAACTTGTTAGCTTCCCTTTTGTTCTCACTGAAAAATAACATGCAGATGTGCTCATCAAATGAGTTTCTAAGAAGGCATTTTATGAGTCACTAAGTAAGTTAGTCATGGTCGATATGTATGCACCAACTTGATGGGGAGTGTTAGCGCGAGTCGTGTAATTAATATATAATTTTTTATAATACATGTCTATCTGTAATAGAATTCTAATTTATGCATGATTCTGGTATATTCAGGACTCTTTTAATTTATTTTTTATATATACTGTCATTATGAGGTAAGAATTAATAAAAAAATATATTTTATTCACGTTATATTTAACTTATTTAATAAAAATTCGCATGAGTATGATGGATTTTAATACTTTATTTATTAAAATAAGGTAATGATTTTACTACAACTACTTTTATTGTTGTCACAATAAAAGTATTAAAAAAAAAAATCAAACTATCCTATTATTAATTACACTTATTGTCACTGTTATTAAATAAAATTATTATTAATAAATTATTATTGTGACAATAATATTGCCCTTAAAAAATTAATCATAATTATTTTAATATGATAAAAAACATAAGTTTGCATTATTTTTGTACTCATGTTATTTATATTATGACTTGTGACAAAATTATCTTAAAAGATGAAAAAATTTATATCAGTATAGATAATTTTAACACTATAATACGATATAAATAATAAAAGTATAAAACTAAGTACAATTTTTTTTTTACCATTATATTAGTCCTTAATTAATAGGCACGTTTTTAAAAATTCAGTGAAATATGACTCAAAATTGTGAACATAATTTATGCATGTAAACATATTATGACATCTGTATATGTTCATTAATGCATTTATATACTTCTAAATCACAAAAATGAACTACCAGAAAGTATGTTGTTTTTTTCCTTGGTCAAATACCAAGTATATTCAATGTTGCTGCGATGTAATTAAAATGTAAATTCTTTATTTTACTTTCATATTAATTTTAATATTGAGTAGAACTTTATATGAATTTATGCACTAGTAATACTTATCTCGTATTTCGTTCTTAATAAAAATACTTTTCTATCTCACATAAATCAAAACTGACAAGGGATTAAATATGAAAAAAAAAAAAAAAAAAACACAATTGGTCCCATAAAAAAAAAAACAATTATATATATATATATATATATATATATATATGTATATATATATATATATATATATACATACTAGCTAATTTATACTAAAAATGAAACATGTATTAAAAAATAAAACTTATTTAATTATAGTTTAAAAAGAGTATACATAGTCTAAAATTATTCTTAAGGACATAACTTAATTTTTTAATGCTATGGTGATCATCATTGGAGTTGTTTCAGCTCTATCAATCTTTATGCTTTTTAATATATGTAAAAAATAAATACTTTTTGTATTTAAAAATAGTGAAGAGTCAAAAAT
This sequence comes from Elaeagnus macrophylla, assembly GCA_029378325.1. Taxonomy (NCBI): domain Eukaryota; kingdom Viridiplantae; phylum Streptophyta; class Magnoliopsida; order Rosales; family Elaeagnaceae; genus Elaeagnus; species Elaeagnus macrophylla. Next base: position 53,069,647 of record CM055641.1, on the reverse strand, counting down.
AAAATTATCTTATACAATATTCTAAGAAAAAATAAAAAAGAAAGGTTTACATCATTTTTATTATAAATTAAGATTTCACTTTTTACCCAAACTACGATCATTAAGAATAATGAACCAAATAAAGAGCAAACTAAGACAAAAATGTCATTGGGATTTGTACAAAAAGTTGGTGATTTAAACTATAATTTCATCAAATTCTAAGATAACATTAGTTAAAGAGTGGTTTGAGTGTTCTGAAAGGATGCTAGACTACTGATGATTGCCACTAATAACATATGATGAAAAAATTAATTATTACATAATATAAACAAGAGTCAAGACGTGAAGGAAGATCAAAGAGAGGACAAAGCATGGCCAACAGAAACCACGGTGTCTAACGCATGTTAGACAGGCCTTAGACCTACCAATTCCACCAACGGTACCAAAAAAAACTTTTTCCAAAAAAAAAAAATAATAATAAATAAAAATAACACTCATTAAAATTTATAATAATAAAATTAATATTTTTAGTATTAACTCAAAATTAATTAATATCTTTTTAAAAAGTGATTATGTTTTTGTTATTATAAATTTTAAAGAATATTATTTTAGGTAATTTTTTAAAAATTTCTATATAAGCTTCTTTTTTTTTTTTCTAGTGGATTTTAATATACACATTTTCAAGACCTACTTCTTGTACTAACCTAGTACTATATGTCACTAGGCTACAAGATCATTGGCGTATAAGTTAGATATATAAGTATTTCGTGTATATATCTTGATAATTTAAAAAAAAAAAAAAGACTTGTTTAATTGTATGATATAGTCTCCTTCATGTATAGAATTTCATTTTTAACCCCCTTCAAGAAAAAAATAAATGTTCATTTTTCTTGTAACGTAAATAAACATATATTTTTTAACGTTTGAAGAAAATAATTTTTTTTATGCTAAAGAAAAATAAAATATATTGAATATTTGGGTCATTTAAGTACCAAAAGAAAAAATTATTAATACCCTAGTAAAATAAGACTCTAAAATCATGTGTTCTCTATGATTCAAAATTTAATCCAAACGGGGAGTCTAACACTTGAACCTCTTCCATTCCATACAAAGTTTCAATATCATGGATACCAATTGGACCACGCACAAGTTAGTAAAAAAAAAAAACATCTATATAAAGTAATAAATGAAGAAATTACCTACGTAATCTATCAATCTGACTTATATAAGCGTAATTATATGTGTCCTCACTTGGCACAACCAACCTGTCTTTATTTAAAAACATGACTCCCGATATTAAATCAGGTGGGATCCATAAGCAATTATGGAGCATGTAGTGTGATTTTTTTTTAATGAAAGGTTGTAGATGACAAAAGTTTGTAGGTGCATTGGAACATCTCAATTAGGTTGACACTTTTATAGTACCCTTCTCATTTAAGCTCTCAACTATGAGTTTTATTAAATAAAGAAAAATAATTAAATAAATCAATTCTTAAGCAAAACCTATATTTAAGCATGTTGTTAGTGTCTGAATAAACAAAAGCACTAGTAAATGCTGGGGTATCCCACCACCACGTTGTGGTTAAAAAATTAGGAGCTTTAGAAGCTATATTATTAACTATAATATTATCCTATTTGTATATATGGGACCAGTGAAACTTCGTCTAAGCAATCTTCTCTAAGTTCAATCAAATTCTCCATGTAATGTGAGTTTTTTCTATAAGATTTCTTTAGATAGGCTTGTCTCCATGATAGTTCTTTACTAGCACTGTAGGGATATCTCCAATAGGTAGCCAAAATAGTTTGCGCAACGTTTGTAAAAAGGAACAACTTTATTTTTTTTGTATAGCAAAACCTATATTCAATCTTAGCTATTTGGAAGACCACTTTTGGAAAAATCTTGGTTTTACCTTTATAGGTACGAATTCCATGACGGTCAATATGCTCTGGCTCTTTCCAACCAACACAATGGTGGATGATACTATGCTTGATCTACAGCGTCAACAACACATAATGGCTACTTATCTACAAATGCCAACATTTATCTTTTAACCTTTGTTTATGGCAAGGGGACCTATGTTCAATGAAGGGACCTCTAGGACTCTATGCGGTCTGTTTCATATCTTCAATGCCTTAGCTTATGATAGGAGATTTTAATGCGGTTCTTGGATCCACTAACTACTGGCTCATCTCGTAATCCTCTCTCTATTGAGGACTTCAACACTACGTTCTCCTCTTGTAAGTTGCTTAAAATTGACAATAAAGGGACCTTTTATACTTATTTCGAAGGTTGCCTCTCTCGAACATAGTCACGCTTAGACCATGGGTTATGTTCGAAATTCTTCATTGACTCTTAGTCTATGGTCTCTTGCTAAACCTTCTCACAACAATACTCCGATCACCATCCTTTTATGCTCTCTACTTCAATGACTAGGCCTAGGGGTCCAAGACCATTCCAATTTCTTGGTATATGGCTAGAGCACCTTGGTTTTCTTGAGCTAGTGTGTGCCATCTAGTCAACCCTATTCAAGCTATGGCAATTGTTATTAGATACACTTAGAATCATACAAGTATATGTGATCTATGTACAAGTGATAAGTAATTTAATAACAAGGTTTGTCGTACCCACGAGGATTGTACCAATTTCCACCCTTAATCACTAGTTATTTAGCATATTTGTTAAAATTAGTAAAAAAAACCGCGGGGGGGGGGGGGGGTTCAAATAATTGTAATGAAAATAACAAAAAGAAATTAAACATGAATTAAATTCGATTGTGATATGTATGTTATGATGGGTTTATCCTCACTACTAGCTTACACCTTAGACAAGAGGTAGGCATATTAAAGAAATAAACTACTCTAATTTCTACATGCATAGCCATGAAATTTAAACATAGAATTGAACACATCAAGAATCAAGAATTGAAACTAAAAATTAGTCATGACATCAATTGAATTAAACCATAGTCTAGGGTTTGAAAATTTCCCACAATCACATAATTAAAACTTAGTTAGACATAGAAAATATTGCAATCATAATTAAATTCTTGGAAAAAAAAAATAAAGGGGAAGAAATTTTAGACTATTGCCTTTAAATCTTGATCTCTAATTGCTCCAGCAAAAAACCTTATGTTTTACAACCCTACTGAGTCTATTTATACTCCTAATTAAAAAGGGAACAAATTTGATGCAAAAAAACTAGAAACTGGGCGATATTATGCAAATTCAAAAAGTCATGCCGGACACGAAAAATGTTCATGCCTCAGCTCGCTATTATGTAGTGTCTTCTAAGCCCATTCAAGCGGTCTATGCTGCGGCTTGCTTTTTTCTCCAAAATTCCCTGAGACTTGAGAGGAGTGCACTGCGACGCACTTTTTTCATGCCTACTCGCACCCCAAATCTTTTATTTTTGCACTTTGACTCCTTTTTGCTATTTTTGCACAATTTTCTCTTTTTGCTCCTTTTGTCTCCTAATACCTATATAACACTAAGTAAACACATAAAATGCATAGGGGATAACAACATAATGTAAATATGTGAGAATTGACACATAAACATATTTGTAAAATGACACCGATCAACTCCCTCACACCTATTCTTTGGTAGTCCTTGAGAAAAGGCAAGACTCATTATCGCAATTTATGTTTTCCAACATTTTATCTCAAGGGCTTAACAATATTATGATATCAAATTCTTATAAATGTTAGATATTATCTCTAGTCATCCTTTAGCTAGAGCTATTATATAATAATCAAGCTCAAATTGTGTTTGTGATCTAGCATCCATTAGCAATAGTCAAATCATGTAACTTAAATATATCATAATACTATTTCTTCCTATAAAATATCACTACTCGTTTTAGAGTTGAAGTAGATACCATAGGCTTTTCCTTAAAATTACATCTCCACTCACTAAAAGTATTTCAAAAAATCAAAAGGTCTTTTATTTTATTGTAATGTAGGTAGGCATGTTGGTCTATTCAAATGAAAGGAAAAGGGAAAAACAAAAGTTTATGAGTACATGGACTAAGAGAAAGAGACTTATAAAGAACAAAATCCTAAGAAAAAGTATGTCAATAAAATTGGGTTAAATTTCATTTTTTTTTTCTCATTTCTTTTTAAATTAGTAATAATATGGGGTATACGTTAATATGAGGGTTGATTTGTAAGTGTTGGGTATTTAATCAATAATAACACAATTGATACACTTAAATTTTTGTCTAGCATTTTCAAAAAGTTTATTCTCTTTTTATGCACTTCAAATGATTAAAATAATGTGATTTATGTTTAATTGAGCTAGGTGAAATGGTAGTAAAATGAGGAAAAATAAGCAAAAGAGGGATACAATCACTGTAGCAAGCATTGTGCCTATTGCCTAGACGACAAATATTTATCGAGAGACCCATGCTGCATTGGGGTAATTTTGTGCCATGACACGCATTCACCATAATCAAACCCAAGAACCCTTAGCAGCAATGCAAGTATTTTAAGGCTGCGGCACACGTAACTGTCCAGAACCACCTTTTGTCTTATGCTGCGGTAAGTAATTCTTTAGACCGTACAGTGCCTAGTTTTCCTATGCGTGGAATATGCTTCTTATTTGGACCATGTTTCCTATAATGACTACAATTACTTGTTCCCTATAACTCTTAAGCAGCCAAGCAATTTATTCAATATTTTTTTACACTAACCTAAATATTTAGAGAAAGAGGCAGGAGATTTAGAGAGACAAATCAACAGAAGAATTGAATATTGAAGGCTTTGGAATAGGTATTCGTCAAGAGATTGGGTTTATTATTTCTCTTCTCCTTTGTATTTTATTTTCTCTCTTGTAATTTTTGATTTTTATATGATTATAATTAGCTAAATTTATTGTTAGGATCTTCTTCAACTCAATATTTTCATACAATAAATTAATTTATTTTTCCATTATTTTGTGATTTGTGGTATTTTATTAATCCATTCTTGCTATTTTCAATCTAGTAAGATAATTAAGTGATTTATTCCGAGAGACAATGTAATTAATAGTTATAATTAATGGACATTGAATGCTTTATTTAATCTAATTTGCATGCCACATCATAGAGGCAATTAGGTAGCTTTAAAAGAAGTATATAATTGTATATTTTGATTAAATAACATGCATATTTTTTAGACGAATTCTAATATATGTGGTCTATTGATAAGTGCTCGAAAAGCACTAACATTTCGTGGTTTATTGTGCTTAATTGTTTAAAAAAATAGATTTGTTATGATTGTTTATTTGATTATTTTCATAAATCTATCAATTTAAAATCACGAGTATGTTTTAGTGTATTTTAGGTGTTTTTAGCGTCAAATGAATTGAATAATGCAAACACGAAAAGACGGAACACTTACGGCCCTCGGATCACGAGTTACGGGCAAAACGAGTCAAAATATGTAAGCCGTACATATCGAGCCAGCACATATGTAAGGGGATAAATGTGAAAAATGGAAAGGCAATGCGCGCTGCGGCGAGAAAATTGTATGCCGCGGAACCAATATTTCCAATTTTGGTGTTGCGCCGTGGTGGGAAAATTGTATACCGCAGCACGCCTATTCCTATTGCAATCAAAATTTGTGTAAAATCTTACATCTATAAATGCCCCCTTTAGAATCCTCTTTACATACAACTTTTATACACTCCAATTTTGCGAACAAACGAGAGATTCAACCAGTTTTGAGAGCTTTTACACACTCAACAAAGCAAGAGAATCCATTCTAAAATCCAAGGAAACATTGACGATCGAAGATCAAGCTTTTGGAGAAGAACGTCATCCCATCCAATAGTGGTATTTAGATATAGGATTTCCTTCTTGTTATAGAATTCTATTTTTCATCTTACTTCATTGAGTGTATGTTCATATTGAATTTGTCTATGATTTTTAATATGAACATGAGGTGCTAGTTTTATTATAGATGTTTATTTGTGTTGCCATGTTTGCTAGAATTATTTTAGTGAATGTTTTATTGCTTTAAAATAAATAAATTTACCTTTTGATTAAGAGCATGTTTAGATATTTAATTATGAATTTTCATGGGCCAATTTGAGATTCATAGTTAGGTTGAAAAATCTGAGAATTTAATTTTAGGAACGTCACCTTAACTATATTTTGAAATACTTAATTAAAACTTCAAATTAGTGACTTAGTCATAGCATTAGTTTGATTGGCATATATTTCCTTGTGCATAATTTGATTGCTATTTGATATACTCGATCGTAGGATGTTAATTAGTTAATCAACAAAGAGAATTACCTAATCGTAAGAATTTTCGTAATTAAAAGAAAAGCCGGTAAAAATTGTTTATTAGAAGGTTCATGTTATTTCACCATTACTTTTCGATGCAAGCATGGCCAACCAAACTAAACGTCCATACATCCTCCATTGATATTTGAAATCTACTTGAATTAATTGTGAATCTGCATAATTGTTTTTGTTAATTGTTCGTTACCATTGATCTCGCTACAAACCACACTTTGTTTACAATTTTACTAAGTTTAGGACTCTAGTTATTTAGAGTTTTAGTTTTACTAGAACTCTATTTAATTAGTGTTTTAGTTGCTTTAGGACTCTGGTTAGATTAAGAAAAAGGTTGTTTGGAACCAATACAATTCCTTGAAAGACTGACCTCGAAGGTTTGCTTGTCACTTTCTACGAGTGATTCGTATACTTGCAAGTACTACAATTTGTACATCATCTATATATGCAATCCTAATGAATAAAATGCAGCCTAATTAGCGTGACAAGTGATAAGGGCAATTAGATGAATTATTATATCATGTAGTTTACTTCAAAGAGAAATGCATGCTAGTGTAAGACATTTGGTCAAGTATCATATTATCAATTGCTTGGAATGATAGATTTATTATTGTGTAGGAAGTTGAGGGATAGTGGATTCTTATGACTATTTTGTTTTAATTTGATAGTGTGATTGTGTTAGATCAAGTAGTGTAAATATCACGTTTGTGTTATTTTTATTATTTTTGCCGATCTATTTCACTAGCATAAATAGTTGGGTGTAGTCTTAGTGCGGCAATCAGATACTTATTAATCCAATCCTCATGGGTACGACAACTCGATCTATAAATACTTATAACTTATACGCGTCCCTTGCACTTGCAATTTAGCGTGAACAAACTCCACTTATTCTTAAACTATAGGGTATGGCCAAAGTGTTTGGCTAAAAGGGTAAGGAGTGGGTAGGTATAGACAATTGGCTCATGTGAACTCAAATTGATTCGCTAAGAAGGTTTTTTTATTAGGACAATAGCGATAAGGGTAGGGGTAGATGAATTTAACCAAGTGAGTAATCCTATTGCCTTAATCATTTTTCAAGAAATACAATTAGCATTCACTTTAATAAACTTAAAGAAAATTTTTAGTACCCTCATCATATTCATTAAAATCATAATAAATTTTCAAGAAATTCATAGCATTTTTCACAAGTTCAAGCATATAAAATTTTCTATCACTAACTTAGCTATTGTGCATGCAAGCTTTGAGCAAAATTATATAAAGTTGCATTACTTAGTAAGAAGGTTAAGACTCTATCAACATCTATCATCATTTAAAACCTAACGTTTATCATAGATGCAAAAGAATAAAGAGAAAAACATGTTTTTATTTCCAAACCTCGTCTATTAATCCTAAATATCCTAAAAAAAAAAAGCAATAAATAAATAATAAAAATAATTATACTACTTAGAGAATACTAATCTTAAAATATGCTAAACTAATAAAGCAAAATAAAATAAAGATATGATATCTTAACACTCCCCCACACCTAATTCTTACATTTTTCTCAATGTAAGTGCATGTATAAATATAATGTAAAAATAAGTAGAAGGGAGTAGAAAATAAATCTTGTGGGTTGCCTCCCACAAAGCACTTGGTTAAAGTCCTCAGCCAGACGTAGCTAGTCATCATTCGAAATCGTTCCCACCGTCATTCGAGTACTTCATTGCTTTAAAGATATTGAACGAATTATCTCCCCATCAAACTCAAGAGTAAGCTCTTCACTATACACATCAATCTTGGTTCAAGTTGTTTTCATAAATAGTCTTCCCAAAAGCAATGTTGTAGACATGGTGCAAGAGTCATCACTTATATCTAATACATAAAAGTCCATTGGGAAAATCATCTCATCGAACTGCACTAAGACATCCTCAAGAACACACTTAGGTAAACATTAGTCCTATCAACTAGTTGTATAATTATACCAGCTTCTATCAAAGTAACTAGATTTAGAGAAGCATAAATGTTATATGACTTGACATTAATAGGTGTCCATATATTTAACATAGCTTTTTCAAGCTAGTGTTACTATCCTTACAGGGATGGTAAAGCTACCTTGGTCCTTGCATTTGTGTGGGAGATTTCTTTGTAGCATTGTAGACACGTTTTTCCCAATACTTCTCACTTCATTACCTTCTAGTTTGTGCTTAGATGTGCACAATTCCTTAAGGAACTTTACATACTTGGGCACTTGCTTGATAGCACCTAGAAGTGGGATATTTACTTGCACCTTTTAGAAGGTTCCCAAAATCCCCTTTCATGTTCTTCTTTCTTTGTATTCCTATACTTGCTAGGAAAAGGAAAAATATGTTCGTAAGTAGAAAGAAGAAGTTTAGAAGTTACTTTTAGTGCCACCATAACTTCTTGTGAGGTGGAATTTTCTTTATAAACCTTGGTACTCTTAGGCCCTTGTTTGGGCTCCTCCATCTGTTTGCCACTTTTTAAAGTAATGGCATTGAAAGTCTCCTAAGATTTACTATAATTTGTGAAGGGAGTTTGCTAAATCCTTGTGCTTCCAATCTTTCAATGGTTGTGGCCAGTTAACCTATTTGAATCTTAATGATCTTTATTGATGTTTTAGTCTTGTAGAATCTACTTGGGTTGCCTATTGAAACTTGGCAATGTTAGTTGTTATATCACTAATTAAGTCTTCTATAGACTTACCTTGAGGTTATAATGGTGGTTGAGGTCAAGGTTGGTATTGCTGTAATGGTCTCGGGTTAGGGAACCTAGAGGGATTATAGGGAGCACAAGTTTGATTAATACCTGCATAGCTAAAATTTGGGTGATCCATCCATCTTGAATTATATGAAGTACTGTAAGGATCATACCTAGGCCACTGTCCCGAAAAGCCACCAACAGCATTGACATGTTCTTCTTAAAGAGTGGGGCACATATTAGTAGGGTATCCCACTGGAAAGCATATGTCACATGGCATAACCTATCCAAATGGCCAACTATTACACCAAAGTAGTGAGATTATTCAATTATTGTTCAAGATGGGTGTTAGTGCTTACCTCATTTAGCTTGCTTTATGGATCAACTTGGGTGCCAAATTATTGAGAATTCATGTTTTCAATCAAAGTTCATTCTTCAATTGGTATTTTATTTACCACTGCCCCATCACTCTTGTAGCATCAATCACATTTCTCTCGGTGGGTGCTAACCTTTCATAGAAATAGTGGAGCAAACATTGCTCATTATTTGATGTTATGGGCAGCTAGCACATAACCTCTTGAACCTCTCCCAATAGGCATAGAGTATTGCACAATGCCACAAATTTGTTTTCTAATTGTTGTGGCTATTAAAGCTGGTAAATACCTCTCCAAAAATTGCCAATTAATCTCATTCCATGTGGCGATGGATCTAGAGGGTAGATAGTAGAGCCATTCCTTAGCACTATCTATCAAAGAAAAGGGGAAGGCTCTAATTTTGACTTGTTCCTCTGTGATCCCCATTGATTTCATATTGGAGCACACTACATGAAATTCCTTCAAGTGTTTGTTTGGGTCTTTTCAAGCTAAACCTCTAAAAGTAAGTAGCAAATGTATTAGTCTAAATTTAAGTTCAAAACCTACCTCTAAGTAGGGGTACACGATGAACAAAGGTTGCTACTCCAAGTCAAGCGCAGCTAATTTCTTCTTAGGTTGACAGTTGCCATGTCTTGGTGTTCAGTTTGTGAGTCACTTGAAGAAGTGGGTTCAATTATCTTTAATGACAATGGGTCTAATGATTCTTTTGATCTAAATTTGTAGGAATAACCTTGTTGCATTTGATGTGTTCTAAGACTTAAAATTTAAAAGAGTTAATAAAAAAATTAAAATTAATAATTAGTGGCGAAATTGTGAAGAAATGGCGTCAAAAACTTGACACGCTTAGAATCAGGCAAGTATAGGTGATCAGTATACAAATGATAAGTAATTTAAGAGTAAGGATTATCGTACCCACAAAGATTGTAAAAATTTCAACCCTTAATCACTAGTTAATTTGCAAATTGGTTAAAATTAATTAAAAAAAATGGGGGTTTTGAAATAATTGTAATGAAAATAATGAAAAGCAATTAAACGTGAATTAAATTTGATGGCGAGATGTATGTGATCATGAATTTATCATCGCCACTAACTTACAATTTAATCAAACATGTCATAAATTAAGATTTAGTTAATTGAATCTTGAATTACTATCGTAATCCAAAATCATTCTTATGTTCTTAACTTTAACTTCAAAAGTCTATGTTTCCTTAAGATTTTTCATCTTTTCTTTCTGTGTAATTTGCTAAAGGTTTGCTTATTAACTAATCATAAATTATGAATAACCTAGAAATATGCTTACTAGGTTCGATTCACTTTTTGTATTATGATCTAAAAAGATAATAACTAAATTAACCAAGATTAGAACAACCGTTTGACTTTTAATGAACGCACTCAATCTTACTCATTACAGATGCCACAAGATACTACTTCGAATAAGAATAGTAGTGATTATGTACTAACATCTTAGACTACTTTGAACATTTGTTTTTTTGTCTTGGAAGAAAATGAACATATATTTTTTTTCATTAAGGGAGGTTAAAAATGAAATCATTTAAATAATTGAGTTATTTATGCAACAATTGAAAGTTATTGTTATACACACATATTTGAGTACCATTACCCACTCTTCATCTTGTACCCTTCCTAATTGATTCAAGCTCCTAAAGGATGCTTTTCCATAAAAATGAGTCATCAGAAACAATCTTGACCTCCAAACCACAAGAGTTTACAAAAACGCTTAAAGAACTCACAGTTTTATAATGTTTTGTTAAATGTACCTCTTTTCTATTTTAAACAAAATTTAGCAGTATTTATGTAATAAAAAAAATAATCTTTAGTAACAAACTAAATAAAATAATAAAACTATTATGCTTTTATTATTGGAATGACGAATGAGACATAATAAAAGAAAATTATGAAAAATGTTTACAGGCATTTAAAATTAAGAAAAAGAAAGTTATACAAGCATTTATCTCCAAATTTGCCAAAATTATTCAACTTGGTCTAAAAATGATTGTAATAAAATAACAAAAAAATCAACAAATAACCAAAATCTCAAAGCTAGAATGAATTTTACAAAATATTAAACCCATAAATTAACACTCTTAGAGATAGTAAGCTAGAAAAAAAAAAATAGATAACTTTATGGATAGAGAGAACATTCATCATAACCGACAAAGTTTTTAAAAATATTATTATTTTGAATGTCCTCTCGGGAGTTCTTGCAGGTGTAATTTGTCAAATGCTTTTTTACTAATTTTAAATTAAATATCATTATAATTTTATTTTTATTCATGCATTTTAAGTTACTTTGTTAAAAATATATATATAATTTTTAAAGAATTAATATTAATATTAATTATCTTTGTCGCTGAGTATTCATCAATATAAATTGTGCAATAATTTTATTTAAAAGCAATAGTATAAATTAATTTACAAGTAATATAATTCAAAAACCAACTAATAATATATATATATATATATATAGATAGTTCTAGACCAATACTCATGTGTTGGTATAGACTCTAGACCAATGTGAATTTAGATTTACAAATTTAAAGAGAAAAAAAAATAAAAAGTGTAGGTCCCATTTTTCTCTTCTAACTCTCTTTTCTTTATGATAATAACATGCTAATTGTTTGAATTTTGGACTATTTTTCTAAAATCAACGAAGAATCTCCATTTAAAAATTATAATAACTAACGTAAAATAACAAAATAATTAAATTTTGAATATATTGTAAACTGAAAATGATAAGCTAAGAATATGATTAACATATATAAAAGAACATGCCAAACATAAATTTTTAGAAATAAGTACTATACTAAAAAAAAAAATTAAGAAAAAAAATCAATAAAGAAAAGCTCATTTTCAAGTATAATTCTTTTTTTATTATTATTATTTAAATTCGAAAAAACATCGATAAAATAAAATAAAAATAATTTTGTAATTATTTAATATGAATAGGTTTATCCTTTTAAAATTAATAACAAATTTATCATTATAAATTAATATTTACTCTTACCACTTTGGAACAATATAAAGAATAAAATATCAAGTTTCATATGCTAAATTAATATTGAATAAGACAAAACGTGAAACCATTGCTTATATGAAGATAAAATAATACATGAGGTGAGAGATGCTTTTTTATTTTAATCCCCATGGTGGGTTCTTCTAAAAATTTGTCACACTCTTGCTCAATTTTTTTTGATAATGGAGTAAATCCTAAAAATCTCATTCATTCAATCACAGCAAGATCGTAACTCATAATAACTAACTGTTGAAATGATATGAGAAAACTATTTATATATTTTTTGATCTTTGATTTATACAAAATACATGTATTTATATTAGAAATAAGAAAGTCAGAAAATGATACTAATTTAGTTCGATATATCTACCATATTAAGTTTTGATTTACTTTCCTATTTTGCCTTAAACATTTATAACTTTCCTATTTATCCTTTCCCTCAAGTTGGTGCATATATGTCCCACAATCTTTCCATCTAACTTTTCCTTAATAAAAAATCTGTCTACCTCGACGTATTTTGTACGGTCATGTTGAACTAGATTATATGCGATATCACACGTTACTTTATTATCACAAAATATTTGGACAGATTGTTCAAAAGGCAAACCTAAATCTTGTAAAATGAGTCTTAGTCATAGTGCCTCACAAAGTACATTTACTAATCCTCTAAATTCAGCTTCTGCACTTGAGCAAGTTACAAAATTTTGTTTCTTGCTTCTCCATGTCACAATATTACCTCCTATAAAGGTGAAGTAGCCAAAAGTAGATCATTTGTTACCCTTGTCACCAACCCAATCAGCATCAGTATATGCATCTATACTTTGATAGTTTGTGTTTTTGGTAAATAATACTCTTTTTCTAGGAGCAGCCTTTAGATATCTCAAAATGTGAATAACTGCATTCATATGTTGTTCTCCAAGATTATGCATAAATTGCCTGACAATACTTAAAGCATAAGCTAAATTTGGTCTAGTATGAGATAAGTACATCAATCTCCTTACAAGTCTTTGGTATCTTTCTTTGTCAATTGGTACCTAGTTGGATTCAACACACAATTTTAGACCATCTTCTACCGGTGATCAACTATTTGACATGCTGACATACCAGTCTTTTATAGTAGATCCAAGGCATATTTTCTTTGAGACAAAAAAATTTCATCCTTTGATCAAGAAACCTCGATTCCAAGAAAATACTTTAAGAACCCAAGGTCTTTCATTTCAAATTCTCTAGAAAAATAACTTTGAAGAGATTTTCTTTCTTCAAGATCATTTCTTGTTACGATCATATCATCCACATATACAATAAGTATAGTGATCTTACCATGCTGTTTCTTTAGGAATAAAGTATGGTCTGAATTGCTCTGCTAATAGTCAAATTCTTTCATAGACTTTGTGAACCTGCCAAAACCATGCTTTTAGAGATTACTTTAATCCATACAGTTATTTCTTTAATCTGCACACTTTTTCATTATAGATTTCTAATATCATACTCCCTGGTGGGAGATCCATGTAGACTTTTTTAGATAAATCTAAATGTAGAAAAGCATTCTTTACATCTAATTGATATAATGGCAGATTTGTAGCTAGGGATAACATGACTTGAACGGTGTTCATTTTGCTATAAGTGCAAAAGTCTCTGTATAGTCAATCCCATATGTTTGAGTGTATCCTTTTGTCATCAATCTTGCTTTATAACATTCAATCGTACCATCTGCTCGGTACTCGACATCCAACAACTTTCTTTGTTGGTTGGCAATCAACAAGCTCCCAAGTCTTGTTTGTTTGTAAGAATCTTAGCTCCTCATTTATAGCAGCTTTTCATTTTGGGTCAACTAAAGCTTCTTGCACACTGTTAGAAATAGATACAACAGATAATTGATTCACAAATGACACGTTTCATTTTAACAAATGATGGTTAGACATATAGTGACTCATGGGATATTTTACTTTACTAGAAAGTTTGGGTTCATATGTGGGTTTAGGAATACCTCTTGAGTGACGTTGTGATAATTATCTTCTGTTTTGGCTCAAGAACAACTTCGGTAAACGATTTGTGTGATATATCGGCCAGAGATGGAGCCATACTATCCAATGGCTTGATTTTAGGCTGAGAAGTACTCAGTTCGATAATGGGATGTTCATCACTTATTCCTTCTGTTATTTGGTTCTCATTGAAATTTTGATCTAATGTCATACCATTTGAATCTAATTCATATATTTCTTGGTTCGGTTCAGTTTGTGAGTCATCAACAGTGTAATCCAATGTTATGCCACTTATATCTAAGTTGCCCACATTTTGATTTTCACTTCCATCATAATCGAGAGTTTGAATTTCCTTTTGGTACTTCCCCTAAAATTTAGCTTCAGAAAAGTACATTGTATCTTCATGAAAGACAACATCCATTGTGACAAATAATTTTCGATATGAGAGATGTTAACATCGATATCATTTTTAATGACTAGCATACCCAACAAAAACACATCGCAATGCTTGTGGACTTAATTTTGTGCTTTAATGTTTGTGTAGGTGTACAAATACCACACAACCAAAGATACGATGGGGTAAATTTAAGACAGTTGGTGCAACAACTGCATCTATTAGGGTTTGGAATGGTGTTTTGAAATTGATGGTGCTAGAGGGGACCATATTAATTAAATAGGCTGCAGAAGTGAGTGCTTCTCCCCAATAACATAATAGCATATAGGCTTCAATTAATAAAGCTCGTACCATGACCAACAAGTGTTGATTATTATGCTTTACCACCCTATTTTGTTGCGATGTGTTAGAACAAGTAGTGTGATGAATCATTCATTGTGTCTCCAAAAATGGTTGAAGCTCAGTACTCTGGTATTCTACAATATTGTCGCTCCGAAGAACTTGAATCTTTGTACGATATTGAGTTTTAATCATTTTATAGAACCTTTGAAATAACGAGTTCACTTCACTCTTAGATTTCATCAAGCATAGCCATGTTATCCTTGTACAATCATCAATAAACGTTACAAACTACTGTGGCCCACCCAAAGTAGTAACTTTGGATGGACCCCAGACATCAGAGTGAATTGTCATGAAAGGAAGTGAACTTTTGTTCAATCGTAATGGAAATGAAGCATGATGACTTTGTGCAAGCTCACAAACATCGCAGTTAAAACTTGACACATCAGTTGTTAAAAATAAATTAGGAAATAACCTTTTTAAATACCCATAGGAAGCATGCTCAAAACGGCGATGTCATAACCATATTTCTTTCATTTTTCTTTCTTCAGAACCAACAATTGTTAGTACTTGTTGTGGGATTTCAATACTCTTTGAGTCCAAATCCATGTAATATAGCTTCTCCCACCAAATGCCACAGTAAAATTACAATACAAAATAAGGTAATAGTTATTTAAGAAACAGATAAAAGGTTATAATCTAAAAATGGAACAACTAAAATAGACTCTAATTTTAATGTATCAGTTATAGTTAAAGTTCATTCCCCAATGATTGGGGTTGAAGTACCCTTTGCAATAGAGAAAAATTGTTTTAGAGAGGGTTGAAGTGATGAAACATGTCTAGCATCATTTGTCATGTGATTTGTTGCACCATAATCAATTATCCATATATTATTCAAAACAGATGTAGAAATATTTAGAACCTTACCAATATTGTCTGCATAGATTACCAATGCTGAAGCTTTGTCAATAATTTCATTTGCTGCCTTGGTTTGAACAATCGGAATAGATTTGATTCTGGGGTATTCAATTTCATCCCTCATTTGATCTCCTCTCTTTTTTTTTTTTTTTGTTCCTTGCCTTTTTTTTTTCCTTGATATATATATATATATTTTAGTACTTTGAATAAGCCTTTACTTGAGCTTATAAGGAAAGAAAAAAGAAAATACCTACACTGGTGGGCGAACAGAGGATGGGTGAGGACGATGGCAGTGGTGCTTGGCATAACGTCATCAGGCACAACGCTAGTGGATTTCGACGATGATGGGCACAACGCTTATGGATTTTGACAACACGAGGGGCGGCGCTTATGGGTTTGAAAATGCTGGGCGCAGTGCTATGGGTGGAGACTATGGGTGATCTGGTGGCTGTGGTTGGATCTACTTGGTGAGATGTGGTGTTTGCGAGTTGGGTTTTGGGTTTTTTATGGGTGGTTTCTTGTAATGGCGCAGTGGAAGTTGGCTGGTAAGGTGATAACTCCGTGGGGTATGGGTTTCACGGTAGGTACAAGGCGGATGGTTTTGGGTGTCACGATGGGTTGGTTGTCGGTGAGGGAATGGGTGATAGTGTTGTCTGTGGGTATAGGTTGTGTAACGCCCCCCGAGCCTACCTTGTGGGTAGACTAGGAAATGTTACTTTTTTTTTTTTTTTTTTGAAAAGATAGTTTATTTGAAAAGTAGGTACTAACTTGTCAGGTCTCTCAAACTTTGAAATAATCTTAAAGTTTAGCTTTCTTCATAAATAAAAGAGCATGAACTAATTAGGATAGAAAATATTGTTCGTGTTTCAATACAGTAAACTTATTAAATACTTATTTATAAACAATCATTGACTTTTAAAAGATCTTAAACTGGGACCACTTCAAAGCCACACTCTTAGATGTCTTCTTTATGTCGTCCAAAGCTACTGCTCATTATCTAAAAAAAATTAAAATAAACACGAATGAGCTAACGCTCAGTAAGTAAATCCACATGCAACATGCATCAAGATGACAGATTTATTTATTTACATATTTCTCTTCATTTACACATGTCCTCTTTTCTTTGTACTTTTCTTCAATTGTTGGTTCAATGGTAGTTTTCATATAAACATATATATATTTTTAATCTTTATAGTAGGGCCCTTGTGTGATACCTATGCCATTGGTAACCAGTGGGCCATGGTTTTCGGAACCTGTTCCAACTACCGAATCCTTGGTAGTATCGTACTTGGGGCATAACATGAGTGTGGACCAACTGAGTCGCCACACACACATTGGTGATCCCATTAAGGGCCTATCGTTCCCTGTGGCCAACTAAACATAAGGGAAACCTCCCTGCATACGATCAATCATTCATTTAACTATGGTGGGTCCGCCGATCCCCCGCGTCCCTTGCCCACTCAGCCCTCAAAACATAGGCACACACAGACTTTGAACTTCTTATTTCATATATTTATGACAAAACATCATTATCACTTTTCTTGTTTCTTAATCAATATGCTTAAAATATATTTAACATATAAATGTTCATGTATGGTTTGGACAATTAATAATGAACATGTATGCATGAGCATATATTATTATGTAAAATAACTTTAGAAGCATATAAATTTCACGTAACATATAACATACACATAACTTACTCTAATGCAAAAAAGATTGGGATTTACTTACCTTAAACCTTTAGATTAATTGTCTTAATAAAAGTATCCTTCAATAGCTCACAACCTAAGTCTCTTAAAAAATCCAAGAAGAAAGAATAGATTTGAGGAATAAGGATTAAGAATATGTGGTAGAGAGAAGGACTTTGAGAAGAGATTTTAGGAATGGATGAGCCTAACACATATATATAGTGCTTCAAAAACTTGGACCATAATCAACATTCTTGGAGACAAAGGAACTTACCCACCAAGTAAAATATTTAATTAATAAAAGAAGAACTTGCCCACCAAGTAAATTATTTAATTAATAAAAGGAGGACTTGCCCACCAAGTAAAATATTTAATTAATAAAAGGAGGACTTGCCCACCAAGTAAAATATTTAATTAATAAAAGGAGGACTTGCCCACCAAGTAAAATATTTAATGATAAGGTAAAAATACTAGTTAAAAAAGTAACAAATTTATTAATTAATTATGTGAAATATCTAACAAGAATATTAATTCAATAAATACCACTTATACTGATAAATTAAATTACTTGCTTTACTTTTCTATAAGACATCTATATGATAAAAATCTAATCGTCACAGGTTGGCTAGTAGTGGAAAGAGCTGTTTGGTTGGCTGTCGGCAAGAGTTTGGATTGCACTGGATTTTTTTGGTTGGTGGATGGATTTGTGCAGGTGGTGATGAATGAGCGGCGACTAGTGATTTTGGTAGTTTGTGTTTGTTTTTTTTTTTTCCTGATTTACAAAATCTTAGTCAGCTCTAATACTATGTGGAAATGATATGAGAAAAATATTTGTATATTTCTTGATCTTTGATTTATACAAAATACATGTATTTATACTAGAAATAAGAAAGTCAGAAAATGATACTAATTTAATACGATATCTCTACCATATTAAACTTTGATTTATTTTCCTATTTGACCTTAAATATTTATAAATACATTTTGTTCACATTATTGCAAATATTGTGTAGAGAAATAAAATAAATAAATTTGTTGATTATAATTCTCGGTTACAATAGTGCAAATTACATGAAGAGCATTTTAGTATTTAAATCATAATTCAGTTTTGTAAAAGTTTTACATTATAAATGGTTCTTAATTTGTGACTTATAAATACCAATTAATATAACAATGATATAAACATATATAAAAGAGGTGAATGAGATAGGTGGATAAAAAAATACTTATGAAATAAATCAATACATTCAAAGTCAAATAAATAGAAGCAATATACACATACATTTGAAATTAAAACATGTAAAAAAAGATAGAATTAATCAATATTTTTTATTATGGCTTGCCAATACAATTAATGTAAACTTCAAAGACTTGTTTGGTTCTATAACTCACAAAAAATGTGAGGAAACTCATAGTCATGAAAATTTCTGGTAAATAGTTGTTTGTTACCTTACAAACAAAGAAAGGATGTCACGAACACTTAGAAATTTTACAATATTTGATACAAGGGGCGGCTCAAAAACATTTGTGATCTAAGACTAAATATAAAAATGAGGCCTCGAATATTTTTTATAAGTTAAATTTTCATCAGACGATAATAATTGATTAATAATATTAAAATATTTTTTGTGTTGAATATAAATAATCAATGATAAAAATTAAATTAATAAATATGTCTGTAAAAAAAAATTTGTGTATTTATTTAAAAAATAATTAAATTTATTTTAATTATGATATAATAGAATTGAGCGTTTTGAAATTTTAGAATAAAATAAAAAGTCTACAAAGCCCAATCTTGTATACATATGTGCCAAGTGAGACCGCGATATTAGTGTTAACATTTTGGACTATGACAAGTATCGGAAGGATAAGTTCTTCTGGGTGTCCAGTGAATCGGTTGGTGTTCACACTCAATATGCTATCAGGTAGACGTGGGCTGATCCTAAATCCTAAGGTGATCTTAAAGAAAAATGCCTTTCTTAGCACCACCCTCACATACAATGCCAAAGAAAGGCTATACAAGAACCATCATCTTCTTTCCAAACCTATTAGCTGGAAACTATACCTCAGTCTAAAGAGGTTAATAAGAATTGGGCTATGGAAACCCAGGATCATAAGAGCAACCAAATTTACAATTAGCCTAGAAAATGAAATTTTGTAAAAGAATAAAAGGGAAATTGCCATTAAGAGATCGGATAAGAAGAAGGCAACTTTTACCCGGGAGCAGACCGACAATGCTCCTTAGCAGGCTAAAAAGAATGTTTCTCCTTCTAATGGTCTTTAATAATTTAACTCGGGTTGTTCTCTTTTAATCACTTTATCTTTTACTGACTTAATCATTTCTTTCTCTTTCAAACATGGTGAAGTTGTAGCTTCAACTCCCAAACTTGACGTACACAATATCTTCGGCAAATATGTGACCAACTTCCAGGACAAATAGGAGAAAATTGAAGGTCACAAAGAGAAAAGAAAAAGGAAAAACAAAGAGCACGGGGATAGTGACCCAAAAAGAAAAAGAAAAAACTCTATTCCTTTAAGAGAATGAAGGAGGTCAAAGTAGACAGTATTGAATTAGCATTTGCATTTGTCTCACATTGCTAATTTGTTTAGATGTTATAATGTTTATATGTAATTGGACACCCTCCTCCTTTGAACTAACTTTTAGGAGTAAGACCCAACCCATTTAATATTGTATCAAAGTAAGGTTGCCCTAGCCTCTCCTTCTCCCTTCTCTTGTTTCTCTCTTAAAAATGTTAGGGCTTGTTTGGCTATGATACTCAAAAACAGTTTTTTAGTTTTAAAAACAAAAAATTGTTCTAAAAAACAAATAAAATTGTTTGGCCATTATTTTAAAAACTATTTTAAAAAATAAGTTGTTTTAAAAACTCAAAATTCAGAGAACAACTAATAATTGTTATCATTGTTTTTTAAATAATTAAAAAACACGGTAAATTGGTGCCATAAGCGTAACCTGGGCTATGAAATTATTAAAGATAGTTTTGGGGTTAATTTGTAATTCCAATTTTTAATTTCAAAAAAAAACAAAAAGGCTCAGGCTCGTTCATCGCTCATTGCTTCCTCTCTTCTCTAGGGTTAACAAAACATTTGGCTGCCTTCCTTAAAGCCGACGACATAATGCCGATTCTGGTAAGCTTATCACTATTGCTTCTCACTACCTTCCCTTCTAACGTTTTGGGTTATGGTTTGTGGCTAGAATCATAGCTATTTACTATTCTTACTTTGAGGGCTCATCTAACTTCATCTGGATTGTTTGAGATTGAGTATTGTTGTTTGTGCTGATGAATATTTTCTAGCTTTGGATTCTTGGGTCTTCAAAATATTATCATTAACTTTTATTCATCTACAGTTTTTGTTGGTAAAAGATTATGTTTGCCAAATATTATCATTAGAGCTTTTGGCTAGAATAATAATTATTGAGTTCTGCCTCTGCTTGGGAGGAGTTATGTCATTTAAATGGGTCTTGGGTCTTCAAAATTTTGGGTCTAGCTTTGGATTCTTGGGTCTTCGAAATGTTGTTGATACGAATTCCACCTGTACTAATAAGAGTGTTATAATACTTTAATAATAATCAAGAAGTTCTCCCTCACCTGTTCTTTGGCCTGGACTTAAAAGTATTATTACGGTTTATGAAAGGAGTAGGTTTTTTTCCCACTGTATGAAAGGAATAGAGATGAAATTGTAAATCTTTGACATCCAAATGTTGTAGGATCTTAATTGTTATCTCCATTATCATGTGAACCCTACAAAATGTAATTTAACCGTGTTAATTTATTTTTGGTGAAAAAGGTGTGCAGTGGTGTAGAAAAAGTAGTTCAATTTGCTGACCTTATTCCAAACAAGCGAATGATATGCTTATGAGCAACAAAGAGAGAGAGAGCCCCCCAAAAACAACCCCCCCCCCCCCCCCCCCTAATAATAATGCTTTGTCTTCCATTCAACATTATTATTTAAATAATAATGCAAAGGTATCTTAATTATTTCATTTAAATAATTTAATTCTATAATTATTATATTAAATATCAAAAATTTCATATTTTTTAATAAATATATAACAATAATTCAATTTCATAATTACTTCTTCATAGCCTAACTTGTCTCTATCCTTCCTGTGTTGCCCAATTTAAAGATTGTTTTTTAATTTACAACATGCAATTTTCCTAAATATTGTGTTTTAATTTCAATCAAGGAATTTTCCATCCTATCAACTTCACAAAAATTACCAAATCAACATATAATGTTTAATGTAAATGCTTGTTATCTACTTTGTCTTATTGATTATTTCAATTATGTAGATAATGTTAGATTTGATTGTTATTTTATTTAGATGACTACTGAGATTATTGATTATGAGGATGTTAGTATATGAGGTTCTTTTTCGAAAAAACTTTTTATTGATATCATGGTTGAAGAAGTGAATAAGGGGAGTATGAAAGATGGTCAATTTGGATCCAAAACTTGGAGCAAGATTCTTGAAGAGCTTAAAGTTAAGGGAAAAAGGAATTACTCAATGAAACAAATTAAGCAGAAGTTCAATAGGCTGCGTGTTAAGCATCGTGAATTTAGCGACATGTTAAACCAAACAGGATTTGGTTGGAATGCAGAAAATAACATTGTGACTGCTGAAAAAGAGACTTGGAAAAGCTATTTGAAGGTAAATTTATTTTACCCAATTGGTTTTATTGACTTCCGTTAATTATTGGTTAGTTTTATATCTTATGTGTATTTTTTTCTCGTTAGGTACATCCAAAAGCGGCACAATTTCGTAAGAAAGGGTGTGAATATTATGATCTATTGGGTCTTATATATGAAAAGTCCACGGCCAAGGGATTATTTCACATTGCATCTACTCAAGATCCATGTACTACTGATGATGACTTAGAGGATGAGTTTCATCCCTCAAACACCCATGACTTTGATATTGATGCAGATGCATCTAGTTTCAATGAAGCTATTGATGTATCAGTCAGTAGCTCAAAGAAACGCACTGCATCCACGAGTTTAGAACGTAGAAGTAGAAAAGAGTCAAGGTCAGAGCAAATGGCTAGTGCACTCAATACATGGGCTAGGGTGGCAGATTCAAAGATTGAGTTTACATTAGCTAGAGCTAAAAGTTGGAAGAAGATAAGAGAAAGGAAAATACTAGCTCTATAGGTGAAGACTTCTCCCCGTTTCAATGTACTAAACTTCTTCAAGAGATAGAAGGGGTTGATGGAATTACTAAGGTGAAAGCACTGGAGAAGTTGAAAGATCCATATTGGAGAGAGTCATTTGTTGGTATGAGCGAGGATATGAAAAGGATATGGCTAGACTCACTTTAGCCATATTAGTTCATAAGTACCTTGTGACTAACTTGTATATGTGGGGAGTAGTTTGTTTGTTATATTCTTGTAGTGCTTTGACTCAACTTTGGATGGATTGTTGAAACTTGATATATTGACTTGATTTAGTTCTTTTTTATGAAACTTTACATATAGACTAGTATGTTATTCTTTATATTTATACC
This sequence comes from Elaeagnus macrophylla, assembly GCA_029378325.1. Taxonomy (NCBI): domain Eukaryota; kingdom Viridiplantae; phylum Streptophyta; class Magnoliopsida; order Rosales; family Elaeagnaceae; genus Elaeagnus; species Elaeagnus macrophylla. Next base: position 53,046,438 of record CM055641.1, on the reverse strand, counting down.
AAACTTTCGTATGAATATTAAATGAACAGGGTTTTGATAATGGATGATTTGAATCATACAAGTGATCAAATTTTTGATTCAAGCAATGATGAGGATGATTTCTTTGATTATTATTTACTATGCAATATGTCTGACTATATGAAGGAGTTTGTTCATGAACTTCCACAAAGAACTTCTTCCTTAAAAGGAGAAGACTATTTGAAAGAGATATTTGCTGGAAATGAGAATACATGTTACCAATTATATTGAATGAACAAGAACATATTTTTTTTGTCTTTGTAAGGCATTAAAAGAAAAGGAATATTTAAGTGATACGAAGGAAATAAGCGTTGAAGAAGCAATTGCAATGTTTCTTATGGTTGTTGATCATAACATGGGAATGAGACTTGTGGCAGACCGTTTTCAACATTCTTTAGAAACGGTAGATAGACATTTCAATTGGGTTTTGAAGGCTCTATGCAAATTTTCAAAGGAGTTTATTTGTCCTATTGACACACCAGTATTATCTTCTCACATCACCAACAATTCAAAATATTATCCATGATTTAAGGTAATTTTTATTTTATGTATATATGTTATTGCTTTTACTCCATATTTTTTAATCAAATTTGTAGTAAGTTAAATTGTAATTCTTAGAAATGCATAGGAGCAATGGATGGTACACATATAAGTGCATTTGTTTCTACTGAAAAACAAGTTAGTTATAGGAATAGAAAGTCAGACTTGACTCAAAATGTCTTGAGTGTTTGCAACTGGGATATGTTGTTTACATTTGTCTATGCCAAGTGGGAAGGTACTGCAAATGACTCAAGAGTATTTTTAGATGCAGTTTTACGACCAAAAAATAATTTTCCTTGGCTAAAGAAAGGTAACTGAGTGATATATTTTTAAAATAATTTGCATTTAATTTGATTTAAAAGTATGAGCAAATTTTTTTATTAAACAGATGAGTACTATGTCATTGATTTTGGATTTCCATGTACTTTGGGTTTTCTTTCTCCTTATCGTGGTCAAAGATACCATTTAAAAGATTTTCGTGGTAAGAGTCAACAACCAAGAGGACGAAAAGAATTATTTAATTATAGACATTCTTCCCTTAGAAATATCATTGAACGGTATTTTGGCGTTCTAAAAGCACGTTTTAAGATCTTGAAATTGATGCCTCCTTACAAGTTGAGCCGACAAAGTTTAATTGTTGTAGCATGTTGTATTCTTCATAATTTTATTAGATTATGTGCTCGTAATGATCTTTAGTTTAGGCGATATGAAAATGATGAGCTCGTGATTGATGAAAAGGAAAATCAAAGGAAGTATGCAATTGATCTATCTGATGCGGCCTCAAAAGCAATGACAAGTTGTCGAGATCGCATTTCTTATCAAATGTGGTAGGAACATGCTAGATAATTATTTTTATAATTAAATTTTATTACTAAGTTGTATTTAAATTTGACATTTATTAATGCTTGTATTTTTTTCTATTTTAATTATATTAATTATCGGAGAATTAAGACGATTTAAATTTAATTATAATGTTTAAGTTATTTTAAGAATACTAAATTAATATTAAAAGTGTAAAATGAAAACAAATTTAAGAACAATTTGGCCGAACAATATAATCATTTTTATAGTTTTTTATTTTTAAAATCAAGTTTTTAAAATAATGGCCAAACAATTAATTGTTTTTAAAAATTATAAAAAATTGTTTTTAAATAATAATTTGAAAACAGTTTTGGAAAATAATTTTTAAATTAACCGGCCAAACAAGCCCTTAGATTTTGAATAATTAAGATGGTATTAGAGAAAATGTTGTTAATTTGCAGGCAATTTGGGAAATTAGACCCAGGCTCACGCTGAGCGTGAGGGTGGTATTGAATTGACATTTGCATTTGTCCCACATTACCAATTTATTTGAATCTTATAATGTTTATATGTGGTTAGGCACCCTCCTTCTTTGAGCTAGCTATTAGGAGTGAGACCTAACCCATTTAACATTGTATTAGAGCAAGGTTGTCCTAGCCTCTCCTTCTCCCTTCTCTCTTCTCTTGTTTCTCTCTTAAAAATGTTAGATTTTGAATAATTGATTACTCTAATAAACAGTTGGGGAATCTCTCTTAAAAACTCTTCACCCTTCTCTTTCTACACGAGACTCCTCTCACCTTGCCCCCTCATGGAAAGACATTGAGGGATTTCTCCTTAGTCTTTCAACTTTGGAGGAAAAATGTCACCTTGAGGAGAAAGTTGTTGAGAATGCACCTGATCCTCGCTCCTTCATTTTGAATCAACTCTTTGTTGTAAGTTTTAGTTTGATATTTCAGCCTATTAACATACCTTAATATCCTTTTTCCTATCTTTTGCTTTTGTTTATAGGATTTTCAGTCCATTCATGCTATTATTGACTGCTACGCTGACGAGTTGGCTTGATAAAATAGTATCATTAATGCCACAAAAAGCAAGGTATTAAAAGCTTTAAATAATTCCTACTCGAATTTCACTAATGCAGTGAAGTCATTTAGGACCAACTGTTTGACCTGAAGAAAGTGCAAAAGGATTCTCTGGAGTCAACTTTGAATGGAGAGCAAAAGGGGAAGTCTACTCTAAGGCCATCTTTCGGAATAGAGTTGTGTATCTTAAGTTTGATGTGTATCTAAAAATATCATGTTACTAAAGTCCATTCTCGAGCCTGTACTCAACCTCCAAAAATTGCAAGTGCACGGGTTGCATGAAAGTGATAAGTATTTTAAGAACTTGTTAAATTGTGTACTAAGACTAAGTACTGAAATGTGACTTTCTCTTTCTATTCAAACTATCAAAAATGAGTGATAATTTAAACTAAGGAAGCTTGAGAGAGTTTGATACCTAGTACAAAACTATGGCAAGGTGATACAAATGCCTTAGGACTCGCACCTTTTGTATGAACAGCGAAAATAAAAACAGATAACTAAATAACACAGATAAAAGCAGAAAAATAGTAAATGTGTTTCAATCGTACAGGAACCCTTTTATGTTGGAACATAATTCAATAACTTTATAATTGTACTCATGCAAACAATAGAGCATACATACACATTAATATAACATGGTAATCTCACTTAAATACCATTCCTAAGTGGTAAACATTCACGAGTTGGTTAAGGCAGTCAATCGACAGCAATCAATTCACTAAAAGTAAATTAATAGTTTACAATCTAAGATATATGCTAGTATCTCTACTAGTTAGAGTCTCGCTATACTGCTCCTAAGCTGCCCTCGCTTAGCTATCTTTACAGCAACTGTGATCAAAGCTAAATTTGGCTCTCTTCTAGAACCCCACCACCACGTGAAGTTGTAAAAACACCAATGATCAATATAGTGAACCTAAGTTTGTGGCAACTTCAATGCACATGTACCTACAAATCTATGTCCAAACAAGATTTTAATATATTAATTCAAAAACCCACCCAAAAATGCATTTTACACTCAACGATTTTTTTTTTATATTAGCAATATAATACTCTCAATTTCACAAATCAATAATACAGAAATACACTCAACATATTATTAATCCAGAAATAGAAAATAATTTGTTTTACTAAAAAATTTGAGTTTTTAAAATGCAAGAGTTTTGCCGTGTTTTCTAAATTCTTAAAGATTTTCGAAAATAGGAGGTATTTATCGAAAACTATTGAGTTTCTAGTGAGCTCGCTGACACCTCACTAATGTCCTCGTCAATACCTCACTGCATATACGATGAGGGTAATAGGCCAACAGTCATAGCTGCCAGCCTCATTGCCACCTTGACAACAACTCATTGATATAACAATGAGTACTCGACAAATGCACAAAAAAGACAGTTTTAATTTTTTTTTAATTGTTCAAGTTAATTTTCCACAAGTATCAATCAGAGAAAAAAATGCAAGAAAATAACACAACTTATCATGTCAACTATATGCTCCCAATCACCCTGAAATGTGAAGAAGCAAAGAAAAAGGGCTAGGAATTTATGGAAGTAAAGAAAAGCCATATGAGGAAGGAGATTAACAATAAATTTTGGGAGATTTTTAGATTTTTCTTTTAATTTTCAACCCCGACACACGAAAATTTAACCTTTCTTTAAAATTTCTGTAGAACTTAACCAGAGGAGAAGAAGCAAGGAAAAAAGGTTAGAATTTGATGGAAGTAAAGAGAAATCATATGAGGAAGGGATTAACAATAAATTTGGAGATTTTCAGATTTTTTCCAAGTTTTAACCCCACGAATGAAAATTGGAAAAATAACAAAATTAACACCCCCTAAAAATTTAATAACAAAGTAGCACCCTGTGTTCAGTAAAATTTGAACGACGATAATTTAGACTCGTTAATATTGAACCTTACAATATTATCCGTTCAATGGTCAGTCAATTGAATCGACGACAATTAGACCTATTGTAATATTGAACGTTCAATATTTTCGTTCAAATCTGAATATTGAACGGTTGCAATATTAAACGTTCAATTTTAATTAAACACAGGGGTGCTAGGTTTTGTTATTATAAAAAAAAAAAAAAAATAATTTTAGGGGGTTTTGATTTTTGTAATTTACCCCATGAAAATTTAACTTTTTTTTTTAATGTCGTGGGAATACTGACAAAATAGTCCATTTGCAACTTTTTAATAGTTCACTACTAAGTTTGTAACAAATACAATAATTCAGTATTTTGTATGTTTACCTAAAAAAAATACTATCATCTCATACCTATCCCTTTTGAAAAAAAAAAAAAAAACACTCCTCAATCCAAAATTAAATAAAAAAAAGAGAGGGAAAATTGGAAAAAATATTGAAAAATTATCAAAAATAATAACTCTAAAACTTATAATAATAAAATTAGCACTATAATAACATTAAATGTTCAATTTGAACGTGTAATATTGAATTAAATGAATATAAATTATCGTCATTTAATTTCCAATTGAATGGATGTTAAAAAAATGATATATTAATTATTTTTTTAATTATAAAAATATAAATTTAAATACAAAAAATATTATTTTTATTATTATAAATTTTAAAAAGTGGTATTTTTGTTATTTTCTTAAAAACATTTTGCTCGCTCGTATTAATAATGTAATATGCAGGAACAGTCCTAATAAGGAGCACGTGTAAAAAAAAAAAAAACTCGTCCATTCAATAATTAAAGAAAAAAGGGGAGATCAGAGTTGAAATAAAATCTTGCTCCCTTATATAGTGATGTGGTCCTCAAGACTTGTATATATCTCTATTACTATCTTCTAATTTGTTCAACATTGGGGAGGTTCTTGTGTCCTTTTCTTTTGGGCACGCTTATAATGTAATATTTATAATCTTCCAACTTTAGTTTTAGAACACAGTATTGAAAATCTTATGTATGTTTTTGGTTATTTTGTTTAAAATTTATAATCAACACTTATTTCCCTTATTATAAAAATATGTTCGTTATGGATATTGAAAGAGTGTTTGTTCAAACATTGTTATTACATGCATATGACTGTGTGACTCTTTAAATGTTATTAAAAGTATTATAATAAACACTTTTTGATTTTTGTAGGTTATTAGGAAAATTTTCATTTTCTCCACCAATGATGTATTATATATCAATTCTTACTACTTTTACCAACAAAACATATATATTATTATCACTAAAAAAATATATTTATTTTAAATTCGAATCTTAAATAGTATTTATAATATGTATTTAATTAAATTGATATTAAAATAATATATTATTTATATATAACGTGTATATATATAAAAATATGTATAAGTTGTATATAATTTACAAAATATATATAAATAAATATAAATATTTTATGTATAATTAATATATTATTTTTAAATATTTTAATTATATATAATTATATACAAATAAATATGTTATTATAGAACTCTTAAATTTATTTATTTCTTCTACTTTCTTTACGTTATACCTACATTTTAGACAATAACATCAAGCTGTGTTAAATTCACTTTAATAATTAAATTAAATTTATGTACAGAAAAAAAAAAACTGAAATAATGAATATAGTTGTTGAATCATGAGTACAATTGTGAGGCAATTTATAAGGTTGAGATTTGACAAATATGATAAGAGATAATAGGAAATTAATTACAAAATTCTATAATATCTTAATTATTAATTAGAAAATATACTTTGGGAGAATATTTTGGTGTATACTTTATGCTTAATTCAATCTTATGTGCTGAATAGACGTTGACGACCGTACTTCTTTTGACCAGTTAATAACTTACGTGTTTCTAATAAAGAGGCGTTGCAGACTATTTTGTATGATAATATATAAAAATTAACAAAAAAGACATAAATGGCAAAAAGACGTACTTAGGCCTTCGATTCCCACTGTTTTAGCTCCTTAACTCATCGAGAGAAGTCTTTTCACTCTTAAAAGAATACTTTCAAAGTGTTCAAGTAAAAAAATTTACCCATCTAAAATATTTCTTAAGAAATTTTTATTTTTTATTTTTATGCATAAGTGGTTCTAAGTCACTTTGATATTATATATATATTAATTCCCAATTTTACACCTTATTTAATAATAGAGAAAAATATTATGGAGGTTTTTCAAATTAAATTATTTGTATCATTTGGTCCCTTAAATTATAAGTGATGATATTTGGTCTCTTATTTTTAAAAAAAAGAGTTAATTAAGGACAAAACACACAATTTTAATAATTTTTTAATTAAAATATTATTTTTTAATAGGTCAATTAATGATAAATAATATTATTTTAATATTTTTGATATTGAAATATTAATTTAAAAAATAATATTTTAATTAAAAATTATTAAAATTATATATTTTGTCCTTAATTGTCCCATTTTTTTAAAATTAAGAAATTAAATGACACTACTTATAATTTAAAAAATTAAATAACATAAATAATATAATATAAGAAACATTTATGACCTTGCTTCCTTAATAATAACATGTTATTGCATACAATAATTTAGTTGCTGTAACAATGCTCATTTATGTGAGAGAAAATTGAGAGTAAAAAGAAAGTTGTTCAGTCATAGTCATTAATCAATTACATATTTAATTTTTACATGAATATATATATATATATATAATTCATGATATTATATATTCATACATATCCAACCCTCATAACTTTTTTATAACATAATGCACTAAAAAGTAATAAAAACCCTTCTTGTATTCATAATCTCTCTTAAACATTATTAATAAATTTACTTATTCATTTCTCAAATAAGCATATCCCAATATCACAATCATCATCTCTATTCTCCAATAATAACAATGCCATTTCATCAGAATCTTTATGCTCTTGATCTCCTCCTCCAGTAAAACTTGACTCTCCAATATGATCTCCATCAAACCTATCTTCTTGACTCAACTGTGAAGCAACAAATTTGTCCAAAGCTCTCCAATCAGTTACTTTCTCAGCGTTCTTTTCATTAACATTGTCTTGATCTTGATCTAGATCTGGATCTTGATCTTGATCTTGTTCAACAATATTATTGTCTGACCTCTTTGTCAAAGGAAGAGAAGGACTCTCTAACTGAGGAAGTTGTACAAATTGTTCATTATTAGAATTCATGAAGTTGCTCAAAGCATCGGCTTCTATCTCTTGTTTACAGTACATGAAGTTTGGGGTTATAAACTTTTGAGGTTGCCTTGAAAGTAGATAATCATGAACTGGTTCTTCATAGAAATAACTTGAATCCCATAATTCAACATTGTTCTTGCTTTGTCCATTATTTGTTGTTCTTTTCTTGAATGCTCTGCATACTACCCATCCTTCTTCCTGAATAAAAAAAGTTAACCAAACTTCGAGTCAGATATCAAGAATAATACAGACTTATCTGTACTGTTATGATAGTTTGTTGGGTTGGAGGTGTAAATAAGGATTAATTTATACTATTTGAATAGATTCTTTATTTTTCATCTTAATAATTTTTATGAAGGAAAATGAATGTTTCTCCTTTTATTTTGAAATTCATGACTTTGATGAGTTTTCTTGAATGTTTGGCCTAGCTAGAAGGAGAAGTCGAATTTGCTTTCGGCAAACTCATGAAAATGGACAGATCAAAGCTGAACTAGAAAAGGAAATAAAGCTTTTTGAAAAGAATAAACTTTTGACTTATTTGAGAGAGAGTGTGGTGGAAGTAGTAATCTAGTTGACAATTTTCATGGACCAGATTGACGTATTGGTTAATGCAAATCAACACGGGGGAGAGAGAATAGTGAGAGGTAAAAAAGCATACACATTTTCTCTTTTTTACCCTTCTTATTATCGTCTATGTCATATTAATTTTACTTGAACAATACATCAGCTTGATCTAGTACCCTTTAATAATTTTTTAAAACATATAATGCGGTGAGAATTAGTCATATGTAAATATATAGCATTAATTTCATTATAAAAAAAATTGACTTCATTAATTAGAAATTTGGTTTAGTAAAAAGTCGTTTGATCTAAATTATGTAACACTATAAGAAAGAAGAAAAGAGAAAGACACGAGAATTAGGTCAATATAGTTATAAGTTTGGCAAGCACTTGTTACTGAGTACTACAAAATCTGAATATATATGAATAAGATAGCTAGAGAAACAAACAAACAAACAAACACAAATTTCATTAAGTAATAATATTGTACTTGCCTGTGAAGATCCATTTTCATCTGATTCGAGTCTATACTCATGCATAATCCAATCGGTTTTTTGCCCATTTGGAGCTCTTCCTTTATAGAAAACAAGGGTTTTCCTCATGCCAATGAGTTTAGTCTTAGTATACACTGCTTTGTCTCTTCCAGTTGCTTTCCAAAACCCAGCTATGGTTGCTCTATTAGTTCTTGTTCCTGTTGGATACTTCTTATCTTTATGGCTGAAGAAGTACCACTCATTTTGCTCTTCATACCCAATCCGACATTTTTCTATTCAAAATATTAATCAGATCTATCATTCTGATAATATTTGATACGATCTGAACTTGTAACTTAAAATATAATAGACTTATATCTACAATATCACAAGATGAACCACGCATGATCTTCTTAAACATTACAAAAAACAAAAAAAAAAATGTTGGAGAAATCCTAAGAGGTTTGATCTAAAACTCTCAAGAAGTGAAATGAAACCGTAATAGGAGAAAAAGGGTAAGTTAAGCTTTTAAATACCTGTAAGATCCCATGGTTCGATTCTGTATAGATCAATATCTCTAATAACATCAAGATCAATCTTTTGTGAGGCAACTTTCTTTCTGAGATAATATCCGACAAGTTCTTCATCGGTCGGATGAAACCGAAATCCAGGTGGGACTGTGCAGGACTCCATTATAGCAATTGATGGTAGTACTGCATCAAATTCACCACATCACTCTTTTTATTTCATCATCTTTAAATCATAACTAATGGGAACTTATACGAAGATATACGAGAAGAGATTGAAATATGTAAACTACTGAATATATAAAAAGGTTAAAAGGGTAACATTCTTTATAATACAATAATAATAATAATAATGATAATAATAATAATAACTTCCAAAGGGAATAATGAACCTTCTAAGATTATCATGAAAGGTGACAAGTGTTTTCAGAGATAATCATCAACTCATTTGGTGGTGAAGCGACCCCCTCACCCCCAAAGCATTTTTTTTATAAATCTTTTTCTGATAGTAAATTAATAAGCGCGTGTTATATAAATAGACCTGTTATGATCTTGATCAGAGCATAAAATGATAATAAAAAAATCAGTACATATAAAAAGGAGAGATGGAGATTAAAAGATAAAAAAAACCAAATGATCATGAGAGTTTTTTGTTTTTGTTTTATTCCCTGATAAAAAAATTTAGAGGTGAGTTTGGAGATTAATTTGAGAAATGGTGATGTAGAGGGATGTGCTAATGATGCTGTCTTGTGTTGGTGAATGGTTGAAATGATGCAAACAAGAACGGGGTTTCCATTTTTATAATAATGTTTTGAAAGTAATCAAGTAACAGAGTTTATTAGATAAATGTTAAATAAACAAAAATTTACTCACGCATTTGAATTCAACTAGTTATAATATGTCACGTGGCCAAAAAAACAATTGTTATCTCAACATATGTGTATAAATCACTAGCTAATTTATCATTAATAACTTATTATTAATTTAAATTGTTTCAATATCACTAACCCAAACTCTATAAACCCATTTAAATTGTCCTTTTGTTTTCCTTTTATTGTTGAAACTTTTCAAGCTAAAATCTCACTCTTTAGAGATAGAGAGAGAGAGGATCATGGAGTTTGAATTTGGCAAGTAGTGAAGTGGGTTATCGATGACGTTATCAGGAAATGGGCACGCGTTTCTGAAAGAGAAAAGGAATTAAGATACAAAAAGAGGGACATCGAGTAATTGGATCAAGCCTGAGAGAGAGAGAGAGGTATAGAAATGGGAAAAGGAGACGAGGCTGAATATTGCTTAAACGGGGCTCTGAATCTTTGTCTGTTTGTCGACAATTTTCAAGGCAGGCACTATCTGGTGAAAAAAGGGTTGCCCAAACAAGAAAGTAACAAAACTAATGAGGGCCCTCCTAATTTACTAACATGCTTTCAACTCAACATTAATAAATACTAGTCATTTGTGTCTCTGAGATAATTCTATTTTGGAGTGTATAAAAATTCTCTGTTTTTTTTTTTTTTTGTATCGTACAGTTAATAATTCTTGCGGACTTAACAACTTTACATAATATCAAAGATCCAATCAGTCTATTAGGCATTTAGGCCAAAAACGTATGGAACTTCCATCACAAAAAAGAAAAACAAATAACCCAATAGTTAACAAAAATATAATATAATAAAATATGATAAAAAATATATATATATATTTGCATTATACGAAAGAATTAAAAATAAAATTATATCTATAAAAAAAAATTATGTCTGATAATTAAACTAAAATACAAAGTGATCTAACAGTTTATAAGAATCATGGACTCATTGAATTAATCATTTTTTTTTATCGGAGCTCTTAACATATTAGGAGTTTTTTCAAGAGAAAACAACAAAGAGATAGATTGTAGTTAATTAAATCAACTCAACAAAATATATTCCTCGTATGTTTACTTGTTGATCCATTACTTGTTATCTAGCTCTTGATGATCAATCAAGAATTAAGAAAGATAAAAAAAAAAAATTTTACTTTTCTTTTTCAAATTATAAGTTGTTTGTGAAACAGGGAGAAAGATGATAATTACTAACCAGATGGGTGAGATGTTAAATTTGATAAATATGAATGCAATATACATGATCGATGAAGAAATGAATTGATTAATATAATGGGTGATGATCGAGCATACCTGTGTCAGGGTTTGGCTTAGTACGTAATTACTCTTTTATGACAGATAGAATGAAAGAGAAGAAGACAAATTATAAAGAGTAATAAATGAGCTATAAACTAATAACTATAGAAAGTTATATAATAAAAGTAGAAGAAAACAATGGTAGAGTTGAGACTTGGGTGGGGGGAGAGAGAGAGAGAGAAGTCGAGATGAGAGAAAAATTTCAAAGAGAAGGAAGAGGGAAGAGAATATAAAATGAATATGGAGAAGGGTACTCATAGGACCGCTCTATATTGCGCATGGCTTTGATTCTTGTCCCCCAATACCTTCTGTCACTACCTAGCTAGCTAGCTCCCTCCCTCGTGTATTATGAGTTCGGGCTATAGGCGGATTTTTCGATCAATATTTTTATAAAAAATTAATTATATATATATATATATATTTAATATTAAATAAATAAAATATTTATAATAATATTTGTATCTAATTTTTATGTACATATTTTGGCATATATTAATAATATTTAACAAATACGTTAATAAAAATGACATGACTTGTAAATAAAGTGATTAAATATATACTTTTTTATGTATTTGGTAACTATTAGTAACAAAAATAAAATTATATTTATATATTATGTAAAATAATTTTTAAATATGATAATCCAAAAAAATGTTTAAATATTTAATGTTAGATTCAAGATTATAAAAATAAAATTAAAAAAGAAGTATATGATAAGCTTCAGATTAAAGCTTTTAAGTTTATGTTTATCATATTTTATTTTAACACAAATTTTAATTTTATTTAATATTATATTATTTGATATTTTATTTTAATAATCTTTTAGAATTTTTTTGAAATATTTCTATATAAAAGTTTTTCTTATTTTTATTATTATTAGTTAATCTTATATTGTTTATCAACATATTATTTTAAACATAATCTCAATGTTAAAATTCTAACATTTTTTTATGTTTCTTTTAGCTTTAGTTTTAACAATTATAAATTTGATGTGTTTGATTGAGCTTGTTATTTGCTTAAATTTTTTTAGATAAATTTATTTTATATATGAATAATACTAATACTTATTAACTTGTTATATTTTGTTTAATTTTTGTTGTAAGTTAATTATAAAGTTTTAACTCTATATATTTTGAATGCTAACTCTATGTCTCTAATATAATATGACATGAAAAATTCAATATTAGATTGAATATAATTTACTGTAATTTCTATTAATTTTTTATTTTATATATAGAAAAAATTAAATTTTAGCCCTTCTTAAATTTTTTTCTAACTCCGTCCCTAGTTCGAGCCTAAATAAATATCATGTACCTGTCTTACATAATTAAGTTAATTTTAAAATAACATATTAATTGTATATTTATATATTATACATAATATATATATTTATTTATTTATTAGAGAATCTACATATATGCGCATTGTTTAATTTGTGGTATTATAAATTTTGTGTTAAACACAAATAAAGTAGCAATATGTAATTGTTGGGCACAATTATTATGTTTGTAATTAGAGGTTATTTTTTCACTAAATTATATATATGATTTAAAATAATATTACATAATTCAAGTATATTTATATTTAGTGACTCACAAAAAATATTTGGCTTTTTTTTTTTTTTTTTTAGAAATTTTTTTTGTTCAAATTAACACACTAACATTTTTCATTAATTCTTTTATTCTAAAGATAAAGAATTTGTGATAAATGAGTTGATAGAGTATTGATTGGTCAACAACGTAAGATGGATTACATGAGTTCTATATAACTAGTGTTACGTGAGTAATTGAACATAAAATTATTAATAATGTGAAGTATTTAAGTGATTGTAAGATCATTCATTTATAAAAATTAAATTTTAAATTAAAATTTTATCACCTTATTTAAATTAATATGATGCTTACAAGTACTTTGAGTTTTATTATTATTGGGGTTAATTTTTTGAAATTTTATAAACTCTACAAATTAGACAATATTATGACAAAGAAATTTCTTTCAAACTTTTTTATTGTACCCTTTATATATATCTATTTTGCCAAAATTTTCAAGTTCAAACTTCAATCTTCACATAAGACAGCTAAAATGAATGGTTTGAACACTAGAAAGCTAAAAAAAAAAAAATATCTCTTAACTGAAAGCTCCTCAAGAACTTGCGACGTTAACTATCAAACAAAATATCACGCAATTTACATTTATTATTAATGTTCTCCCATCGCATTCTTGTTGTCAAACTTTCCAACAGCCTCTAACAATACTAGTTTGGAAAAAGGTATAAAAAATATATTAATTATAAATAAAAAACATAAAAATTTGCTAATTTTTTTTTAGTGAGGGTAAGAAGTCCAATAACTATAAAAAACACAAATAAATAAATTGTCATAAATTTGTCCACGTAACATGTAACGAGTGGTACTATATGAATAAAATTCTGCTAATGTTAAAAGTGTTGGATTTCTATTCCCTTCTTTAATAATTATTGGACTTTTAGTACCTTACTTAAAAATTAATAAAATTTTGTGTTAGTGAACTTTTGATGCTTTTCACTCCTAATAATTTTATTTATCTTTTACTATAGTACGAACTCTATAAATATATTAGATTTTAAAATACGAGTCTTATATTATTAAATCAAGTAAGACTCACTTATATTTATCAAATACGCAATATATTTTGAATAAAAATGCAATTGAGATATAATTTTAATAAAAATATATTAAGTTTTCCCTCTAACACTGCCAAATTAGAAAGTATTGGTGGTGTCATGTGTTCATTCATATCCAGCTCTTTTTGCTGCTACGGCTAAATAATAGTCTGATATGTGGATTAATACATAGCTCAAGTTAAAATGAAAAAAAAAAAAAATCTTCACTCACAACTTATAGATTATACTTCAAAAATAAAAAAGGCCCTTCGTGAAGTACGAACTCATTAGCCAAATCATGTTTACTCTTGTTGGTTTGAGAGGCTGAGAATATGACCACTAAACAATATGACCACACACTTAAAATTTTGTGAATTCAAACCTCAATAAATATTAAATTTTTATACAACACCCATAAATGACAATATTACATATTTACAAAAATTATCACTCATAACTCCGTTTAAAAAAAAAAAAAAAAGAAGAAGAAGAAGAAGTCTTATTTATTATTTGGAATTCCTTATCAGCATGTAACTAAGAAAGATTTTCTTTCTAAATTTATATATGTTAAATTAGAGATGGAAAAAAAATAAAAAATAAAATAAAAGAAAATGAAATGAGTTGCTTTCAGGGGCATTTTTGTCTTTTATAGTTTTTATTTTTTATAAATACTTTCTGAAGATTCCAATGATGATTTGTAGACAAGTATTTTTGAGAAGGAAGAGTAAAAAAGTAAGGAAAACGTAGGCCGAGGAGAATATATATGTGTAGTTGGATTAAACGTGGAAGACAGTGGTTGGTGGAGTGAATATAAAAATTGGGAAATTAACTTTACGTGGTTGACAAACAAAGCAATAGATCGTAGAAGCTCGTCTTTTGATTACGGGGACCCCTTAGACGTCGCCTAGCTTAAAAAAAAAAAAAAAAATTTACCGTTTATTTGTTTGATATAACTTATTTTTTATTATATATAATTTTATTTATAATTTTCTTAAAAAAAAATAAAATTTGGAGAAGTGAAAAATGAATTATGATTTAATTATAAGATATATATATATATATATATATATATATATATATATATATATATATTATATATATATATAATATATATATATAATATATATTTTTTTATATATGTTTTATTTTAAATTTTTTTTAAAAAAAATATTCTTTTACTAAAAAATTAAAAATAAAATTAATTAAATAATTGAGTTATTTACGTAATAAAATAAAAAAAATTATAAAATTTAAATATAATAAGAGTTTCACTTTTTAATTAGAATTATAGTTTCAACCAAATATTTATTACGTAGTTAAAACATTTTTTGTTTTTATATTTTTAAATATGTCCAACTATTTTTTTTTCGGTCAACAAATTTGTCCAACTATTTGTTCAGTTTTTAATAAATAAAAAACACATCTGTATAATTAATATAGAATTATATCTATCAACTGTATAAAAAGCCAAGGTTTGGCTTGGTAGTTCGACTCGTATATGTTTCGTCTTTTTGTTTATTTATTTATTTTTTTAAATTCAAATTATATTACATATTATAAATTTTAAAAAGAGATTTTTTATATAAAAAGCGCATTGATGAAAATTTTTTGGTCGTTCTTCTTATACATTATAATTACTAAAATACCTCAAAGAATAACTTATATAGCTTATAGATACAATGTTCACTATCTTTCCCTTAATCCCTCTCAAGTTACCTTTTTGTTCCTCTTAAATTTATATATATATATAAAATCCCTTATTTGGTAGTTCTCTCAATTTTTTTTCTTTTCTTTTTGATGATTTTTTTACACAAATAAAAAAACCAATTATTTCATTGTTCTCCCATTTTTGAGTTTTTTTTGTTATTTTTTTCTACAAAAATAAATGTTAAAATATACCAAAAATAAATACACTTATAAAATTTAAATAATTATTTTGTTAGTTTTATTTTGCACCATTTTAAAATTTTTTACTTTTTTTAATTTACGTTCTAAATAAATACATTTCTTATAAATAATTATTTTATTAATTTTACTATGTATAATTTTAGTTATTATGTAAAAAAAAAATTAGTTTACATTATTTGTTTGTATATTAGAAAAGTACCAAAAATAAATACATTTATAAAATATAAATAGTCATTTTATTAGTTTTATTGTAGACCAATTTAGTTATTTTTACTTCCTTTTTTAAGTTTACATTCTAAAATAAATACACTTATTATAAATAATTATTTTATTAATTTTATTGTGTATTATCTTAGTTATTATAAAAGTATAAAAAATAAATACATTTATAAAATATAAATAGACATTTTATTATTGTATACCAATTTAGTTATTTTTTACTTCTTTTTTTAAGTTTGCATTTTAAAATAAACACACTTGTTATAAATAGTTATTTTGTTAATTTTATTGTATACCGTCTTAGTTATTATGTAAAAAAATAGAGTTTACATTATTTTTTTCGTATATTAGAAACATACAAAAAATAAATACACTTATTATAAATAGTTATTTTGTTAATTTTATTGTGTATTGTTTTAGTTTTTTTGTAAAAAATAAAAATAAAAATTAGTTTACATTGTTTTTTGTTTATTTTGAAAAGTACAAAAAAAAAATATATTTATAAAATATAAATAATTATTTTTTACATTTTATTGTATATCATTTTAATTATTTTTACTTCTTTTTTTTTTTTTTTTTTAGTTTACATTCTAAAATAAATACACCTTTATAAATAGTTATTTTATTAATTTTATTACATTTAGTTATTTTGTAAAAAAAAAATTTAGTTTACATTTTTTTTTTTTACATACTAATTGAAAGTTTTTAATCACGGATCAAATAAGCCTAGAGGGGGGTGAATAGGTTATTTTTAATTTTTAACAAATATTAAATGTGTAATCTAATCACAACGGCCATACATGCAATCGCGTGTAAAGATAAATGCGGAATAAAAAACAACACACGATATTTTTAGGTGGAAACAACCTAGGCCACAACAATGACCTAAGAGGAAAACCACCGGTCCACCGGATCACCTAACTATCCACTATGAAAATCAATGTTCAATTACAACCATAGAGTCCAAAACTACCCGTCGCAGATAGATCCCCCTTTCTGTAATTTACTTACGAGCCGTCGCTCCTTTCACAGCCTTTAATAGCTAGATGTCTGGATCCAGACCAACGTTCCGATCTACTTGAGTCACACAAGATCAATCGAACCCGTCACCTTCGGTAATTTCGAGTCACACGAAATACCGAACACCTCACCTGAAACGTTAGCACAATAACACAAGTGCAAAGTGTGTCCTAGAGCGGATTTAAACAATGAACAATCCTAACTAGCAGATTCAACAGCATACGATGTAAAATCTAAATCAGCTAGCAAAATCTAGAACAATCATATAAAGCTCAATATCATGAAAATCAAATAGGCATATGAATCATTCAAACATAACCAGAAAATATGTTTGAACAATTAAAAGATGAAAACACCTAAGTATGATAGATGAAGACAAGAAGTTAAAAGCACAATTCGAATGATGAAAATATTAGATCAATGTATATATGTTATGCACAAACTAGTCTTACTTAAATAGAGTCCAAGTTTACTTCAAATAGGATTTGCAATTGACTATAACTCTTCTCCTATCAGGATTTAACAATTACCAAAATTATCCTCAAACAAGAATTTTGTTCTTAACATTAAATGGGGTCAATTAGGTAAAAGTAACATAAGGGTCGAATTAAAAAAGAATTTTAGCACAATTGGAAAATTGGCTCGATCGATCTAACCACTGGCTCGATCGATCGACCAATTCTCGATCGATCGACCAGGCGACTCGAACGATCTAATCCAGACAGAGAGAACCTGGATCGAAGTTGATCTATACTCGATCGATCCCACATGCCTCGATCGATCGAAGACCTCATTCGATCGATCGATCAACGCACATCTCGATCGATCGACACAAATTCTCGATCGATCTATCTCAACCCGAGAGCACCTCGATCAATGTCGTTCCACACTCGATCGATCGATAACTCGATCGATCGAACAATATACTCGATCGATCTATCTCAACCCGAGAGCACCTCGATCAATGTCGTTCCACACTCGATCGATCGACCAATTAAAAGCACAAGTTATTTTTCATTACGATCCATACTAAGTGTCGTGCTCATTTGTGTGAAGATGTATGCATGATAGAATATTATACCTGTCATATGGGGGTTGCAAGCTTGGTGAATCCATCATCATGTATCGTCTGATTAATCGGTGAATTCCTATTCTAGATTACAGTCAAACATTTTATCCACGAAAATTGTCAATACAAAATAAACCTTACACTAATAAATATAAAAGAGCACCTAAATAAATACAGTTTCTTACAAATTTTTTCTTGTACACCAATAAATATAAAATTATCCTTAAGATAGATACACTTCTTACGAATAGTTATCTTCTTAATTTTTTTGTATTTTCTACTCTTTTTTAATTTTATGTTAATTTTTTAGTATACTAATAATTATAAAAATGCATATAAATGAATATACTTATGAATTTTTTTGGTATACTAATTAAATACGAAAATGTCCTTATATAAAATGCATTTTTTATGAATAGTTTTCTTACACAAATAAATATCAAAATGTTTCTATAATAAATACACTTATTTTGAATAATTATTGTATTAGTTATATAAATGCTTATTTTCTTCATTCAGGTTGTATGTTATTGTCATAAGTTATCACACAATTTCTCATAAGATAATTTTATTTTATCTTTATTATTTACTAAAATAATAAATTAATTAAATATTTATTTTAAGAGTATTACTGAAAATATTTTTATAATTTTAACATCAAATTTTTTCCAAATTTATATTCAATGATTTTATTTTTTCTTTTATTCTCTTAAATGAAATTTTTTTGAATAATAATAATTATTACTTGACAATTAATACCACTATATATATATATATATATATATATATGCTAAATTTGAATTATCAACTCGTGCATGCACGGCTCCAAAACTAGTAATTAGATATAAAGTGTAGTTACGTTGCGTAAAAAATTCATGTTGTTATTAAAAAATTATTTTCTTAAAAGCACATTATTTCAATTTCTATGATTTCTTGAAAGGTGGATCAAAATAATTTTATAAATATAAACAATAATTCAAATTTTAAGATATTAAGAATACTGAAAATATATTAATATGTACTCAAAGTCTCGTGTCAATAAGGCTTTAGAGTTATAATTTTTCTTAGGGGTTTAAGTAGCTGCTTGTTTCTCCAATTGCTCTAGCCATCGTTTGGTTCTGTGGGCGCTAGGGGTGGATAGTGGCTGGGTTGGGTTGTATTGAGGAAAATTGAAACTAACCCAAATATTTTGGGTTTAAAAACACATAGACCAAAATGGCCAATAAATACTTCAAACCAATCCAACCCCAACCAAAACTTCCGAGTTTGATTGGGTTGGTAGTTCGGCCTAAAATTTCAAATTTTAAAAATCATTCATTTTTAATTCTAAATTTGATGTCTATCTAAATATATATATATATATATAGCCCAAGCAAACATAAGCTCTACTACAAAAAAGACCTTTAGGGACGGTTATTAACCGTCCCTAAAGACATTTAGGGACGGTTACGTTTCGGGTCGTAACCGTCCCGTATGCGGGCGTCCCAAAAAGTGACACTTTTAGGGACGGTTATTAACCGTCCCTAAAAGTAAAATATAACCGTCCCTAAAAGTGTAACAACCGTCCCTGAAAGTTTTTAGGGACGGTTACTGGGAAACTTTTAGGGACGGTTATTAACCGTCCCGAAAAGTTTCCCAGTAACCGTCCCTAAAACTTTTGTTTGAGGTTTTTGGGGACGGTTAATAACCGTCCCTAAAAGTTTTTTTTTTTTTTTTTTTTTTAAATTTTAATATTATGTTATTCTATACAAATAATTTACCTGTAAAACGCTGAAAAAATATATATATTCAAAATCATAAGAACGACAATATTACTGTTTACATATCATTACTAATTAATTAATAATTACAATATAATTAGTGATTAGTCACAAAATAATTGGAGTTAAAAATTCTCCAATATATACATGAAACTAAACATATAACAGACTTAGTTAGTTAATTACTAACAAGTAGTAATTAATTACAAAATTTGATCTAATTATCAACTAAATATCGCATATAAATTATACATAAGCAATTTCAAGTTCTACCTATTCTGTTAATGACAAACGTACACCATTCATGTCGGCAAACATCAATATCTTCTCTTGTATACGTTTTTTTTCCTGCAAACTATACAAATAAATATATAACATTCAAATCAGAAAATAATTACATATTTAAATCTTGAAAGGATTAAAATGTACATATCAACAATATAGTTAATACTTACCAACTCTTGACGATCCCTCCTTGGATTGAAGTATCTCTGCGTTGGAAAGAAAAAAAGAAGTCCAAAATTTTCTTAAGAAAATCGAAAGAAGAGTAAAATCTTCCAAACCACTTATAATACAAAGAGAAATTGATTGTTATTGTCATGACAATTCTGTAACTACAATTTTATTAAGCAATAACAAATATGATTATGTCAAATTATATAAACCTATAAAAGAAATATGGAAGTCATTATATGAAACATTCATATCAAAACAGAGGCAGACAAACTCAAACGGGAAATCAAGGATGACAATTGAGAGAATGAAAAGCAAGAAAAATACCAACAAAAGAATATGTGAAAGTTAAAACTGTATTATTTCATCAATGAACCATTCAAATGCCAAGTACAGATAACAGTTACCTTAATGTCCCACCAAATAGCAAACATGTATAAAGCGAACATCACAAAACACCATTTCACGTCGAGCTAGCCATGTCATCATCATGATCATTAGATAAACATGGCAGAAAATCATGGCAATCTTATAAGACTGATATCCTATCCAGGTGCTCACCAAATTATTTGAAGAGGTGGCAAAGATATTATCTTAGCAGACATGGGTTCAAGACTACATAACACAGTACCAAAAAAAAGGCAGCATAAATAGGCAGCAAAAAAGAAAACCTATTATTCTTACACTTATACATAGCCAACCAAAAATTTGGGCCGCATTCAGAACAGCCTAAAAGTACATAGATAACCATAAATCATACTTGTTCACTCCGCATTTAAGTAGTTCTCTAAATAAGCATGAATTAACTCATTAAATCAATTTTTAAATCATTATATATTACTATATTATCTTTGATTACATCACGGAATACGAGAGCTAACAAAAATTGCTACTTTCAATGAAAGTATTTAAATTTTCCATGATTATTTCTCAGTCCGAATAACTATCCATATATTTTCACCAGAAAAAGTAATTCCATCAAACAACCTGAACCTAATTCTGATTAATGGCTCCACAAATTCCAACCTCACGCAATCTTCTTATAATTTCCCCAAGATTTCGAGCAAGTTACCCGATGGTCGTGAAGCTCGGAAAGAATTTAGTTGCATTAAAATACCAAATTTATACTAAAATGGGCAAATCAATTGCACTATTAAAAGCAAAATCAGAGGAAAAAAAACACTACTCATATCATGGTCAATTCATTTTAAGGCTACACAACAACAGAACACAAATCACAAACGCAACCGATACTCTATTCAGTTCCAAACATCAGAGTCGGCAAATCAAAAAATGAACCCGTCAAACTGGCGAAAATCAAACGTCTATTGATCCAACCGAGCAGAAAGCGTCCAGAAAAAGTAAATTGACAGGAATTAGAACAAACCTGATGCGATCTGCTTTTGGAATCACACCATAGGAGGTTCGAAGAGAAGAAAATATAGAGCAAGTTGTCGAGTCTGCTAACCCAGCTACGTGTAATGAGTTTAAAATACAAGAAGGGAAGTCAGACGAAATTTAAAGATAAAAATGAGCTGATATATATCACTACAAGCAGAGCGCAAAAAAAATTATAAAAAAAGAAAACTGGTACACTAGAGGCTCACAAGGCTGACTTCGCCAGTTTCCCTTCTGAAAAGCTTACTCATGAGCATACTGTAAAAAGGAGGTGCTTGAGAGGACTTTTTGCAGAATCAGATCCAGACAATCCTGCAAAGCCTCGGCGCCATGGATGCCTCTATAATTGCAGGGAGAAAAGAAAAGACAACATATAGATTGCTAATTTACAACTCAATGAATCTTCTGTGATGATTATACAAGTAGAATGTAAGGATGCTATGAATCCACTCATGCTTTAAATGTATTTCTTCTAAAATAGAAACATATGGCCACTTACATTAAGCTTTACTGATCAATGCCAATACACAAGCTAGGCATTTGCTGATGACCAAGCAACAAAGCCTAGAGTGCTTCTGGTTAAAAACTATATTTACTGTTGTTCAAGTTCATCTTCCTAATTCCTAAAACAAATCAGATAAATGTCTCTGCAGCTTAAAATTGTTTAAATTTACAAATGTAAAATACAAAGCAGAAACCTAAATTAATGCTACACATAATAAAGAGGTAAGAAATTTGCTGCTTTTCAATTAATACCAATAGCATAGAAATCATTAAGAATGTTAATAGTATGATACACAAAAATCCAAAAAATGTATTCAACTCTTAGAGGACAGCTTCAATACAGAGCATTGCAAAACAAATCGTAAGTCTCTCAAAATTTTGGCCCATTTCAACTGTGATAAACAAAGAATTTGAGAATACCGAACCATCAGATCGTGCAAACAATACATAATCGACGATTGTACTTTCACTTTTCAACTTGCTTAGAACAAATATAAATCAAAGTAATAGAAAATAAAGAAAAACATCTCAGCTTGATATTAACCGGAGAATGAAAACCAATTACAAGTAGATCGACAACAACCTTGAAGATGTAAATCCCAGACGCCGTTTTTCCCATTCAGTGGTTTTATAAGGGTTCAAATATAAAATAAAAGTAACACATAAAAATTAAGATTGGAGTAAAATGGGAGTCAACAAACAAAATACCGAATCGAAGATTTCCTCACCTTAGCGTACGAAACAAGGAGGGTTTAGCGGTGGGTGGCCGAACGTCTGAGTTGGAGGCTGGAGGGCCAGAGGAGTTGAGAGGGTGAGACGGACCAGACGGTGAGTGAGGGCAGACCGGCAGGCGGCAGAGGCAGGATTGAAAAACTCTGGAGGCTGCCGTGGAGAGCTGCCGTGGAAGCGTTGACGGAGGAGCTGTGGCTTGGACGGAGGAGCTGGTTTGTCGTACACGTTGCTGCGCGCAGATACCACCGGCTTGGACGGAGGAGCTGGTTCGTCGTACACGTTGCTGCGCGCAGATACCACCGGCTTGGACGGAGGAGCTGGTTCACTGCTTGGACGGAGGAGCTGGCGCGCGGCTGGAGGCTAGGCGGCTGGGGGGGGCTGATATTACTTAGGGTTTTCAATCAGAAATAACGCGAGAACTGGTGGGCTGTGATGTTTATAAATGACATTTAGGGACGGTTATTAACCGTCCCGAAAGGTAAAACTTTTGGGGACGGTTAATAACCGTCCCTAAATGTCATTTACGAAAAACTACGCTGAACCGTCCCAAAATCCCACTTTTAGGGACGGTTCACCGGTTTTTTTTTAAAAAGAACCGTCCCTGAATGTATATATTGTTGTAGTGGCTTCAAAGGAGGTGGTTAAAGGAATTATGAGAATATATGCAATGAAGACTTTTTTATAAAGGTAAGTTAAAGAAAAAGTCTTTTTCAAGCTATGTGAGACTAAAAAAAAATTAAATTTTTGCTTACATATTACATAACTTATAAATATATTATTATAAATTGAGATAACAAGGTTAGCATTTAGTAAAATGATATGAATACTAAGCTATTTCATGCCAAACTTGAGTTCAAATCTCATAGGTAGTACATTTTTTTAAAAGTTTATTAATAAATATTCGAGTTGGGTTAGGTTTCATGGAAAAAAAAATTTCAACCCATTTCTTGCCATAATTGGTCGGATTGGTCGAGTTATAACACGATGTAGCAAAAATATATTTTGAGCCCAACCCAATTCGGATGGATTGGGTTGGTTTGTGGGTTCAATGGGTTGGTTTGTGGGTTCAACGGGTTGGTTTAGGTTTTGTCCACTCCTAGTGGGCGCTTCACCATCTACTAATCTTATGGGGTTCTTCATCACCAGCTCTCAGTGTTGCTGTGATTGTGGGCGCGGTGGTTTTGGATGGGTTTTCTTTTTAGGTGCTAGGGAGGTTCATTGCTCAATGGTGGTGTCATTTCAGCCGCCTCATGAGGTTGTCGATCTTGTGGTTTCTTGTGCTTTGGTTGAGCGTTGTTGCTAGGAGTTGCTAACACACCTTCATCATCTCCATTGGTTTTCTATTTTTAGTTTTTTGTCTTGTTTAGTCTTCATTTTAATAAGGCCTAATACTCTTTTGTTCTCTGTTGTGGTTGTTGTTTTCGTTGTGCAGTTTTTGGTTCGTTCAAAAACTTGTAGGTATTGTAGTTTTGTTCATTTTAAAACCTAATTTTCTTGTGCTTTTATGGTTGAATTTTGTTATGCATTTTCTAGGTTATCTAAAAACTTGTATCTAATATGACTATCGATGAGGTCCATGTGTTCGTTAAAAATATAGCTGAGAGGGTTTCTTATTTATTTTTTGAATTATTGTAACTGAGTTTCAATTTTCATTACTTTTAAAGATTCATTATTTTGATTACGACAGTCAAGTGTTGAGGTGAGTTGCAATATGAAGCTATTATTTAATGCTAATGTATAATCGCTCAGATATATATTTGGGTTACAGGAATTTTCTAGTTTTGAGCTTGTATTTGATTATGTGATATATTTGGTATTTTAGATGTTAGTTTGGATTGTAATTTTGCTTGATATTCAATGAAATTCTTACTGCCTTTTATCAAAGAAATAGACAGAGAGAGAGACAGAAAGAAAAGGTGAATTTTCTAATTTTGTATTCAAAGAGCATGTATTGTGGCAGTTCATGACAAGCTCGTACAATCAGCCTTGTGTTAGAAAATGAAGAATAGAAAATATTAAGTGTGTGTGGGCATTCTTTTTTCTAAATTAACTAAAGTGAGGCAAATTAAACAATGTCACAATAAATTTTTGTCTGTTTTTTAGGCCTGTTATAATTTGATTTTTCTTTTAGGTCATATTTGATTAACAATAATATGAATGATAATGATTCAAGTTATTTCTGTGTTTGGTTTAAATGTTAATCTGGAAGGAAATGAAAAGCATTCCAAAAATATCAAGAATACTTATTTCTCTCACACCCCTCAGAAATACGTTAGAATGCTTTATTTTTTTCCCACATATTTGTGTTATCTTATTTAAAAATAAAAAAAAATATTTTCTAATTTTGCTTCATTTATAATTTTATAAATGTTACTTTAATATTTATCATTATTTTGATTTCTCTGCTCAAACAAACATAATAATAGTAATACTATTTTTATTGAATTTTATTCCTATTATCATTCTTATTTTTATTACATTTACATTCTACGAACCAAACATAACTTTAAGGTTTTAACATTTTAAAAACATCAATAACTAAACCAACCATCATATACATTTATAGAAATATATTTTTAATATTTTAATTTTAATTGACATTTTATAAGTATTTAATTTCTCGAAGAAATTTAAGTACTATGTGTGTATCTAATGTGTAGCTTATATAGTTATTGAAGTTAAGTTCAATAAAAAAATCATTTGTGTATAGAGATTAAAAAAATATAACTCTCTCTTTTACTTAAAATAAATATATTAGCTTAAGAACTATGCTAAATTAATAATAATAATAATAATTTTCTTATATTTTTAAATATTACTTATTACTTATTTGGTGTGCTTGATTTTTATGGTTGAATTAATTTTTCATTTAGTGTATGTTCGCTTCTCATAATTAAAACTATTGATCTATTAGGAATATTATTCTTCAAAATAGGAAACTAGAAAAATGAATTGTAATTTTTATTCACTTGTTTGGTTGTTACTATAAAATAATCACAAATTTTTATATTAATTATATTCAGTATATTATTGTAGGAAAAAAAAAATATAATATATTTTTCATGAATTTTTCAAAAATACTTTCATCTTTACAAAAATAATTGATATGTTTTTGGAATTTTTTATTAAAAATGCATTAAATTATATTCTTTAAGGAGAAACAAATTTATAGAAGAATACAAATTTGTTCTCACAAAACAATTGGTATTCTTATGGAATTGCAATTGATAATATTAAAATATGTAAATAAACGAAATAAAAGAACAATAATTTCGAACATGTCCATTTAGTAATAATATAAGTTTAAATCGTCAAACCAACCAGTTGAACCAACTATTAAAATATTTTTCAAAATAGGTTGATTTTAGTTTGTAATTTTTTGAAACCATCATAGTCAGCTCGATTTATAAATTTGTCTTTAAACTGACCAGGCTCACCCATATACATAAGTTAAATATGTACATTTATATATAATTTAACATGTTATTATGATGTACTAAATCACCTATGTGAAGGTTCTTTGTTTTGTTGGTCGACATCTAGTTCAGCTAGTATAAAGTTGACATTGTTAAGAGAGTTCATGGTTGGAATCCCCATATACAATAACATTAAGACACCTTATAATAGTACAACAAAGGGTTTTAGGACACAATAAGAAAAATGCGAAAACATAAGGGTTTTATACAAATTTTGCATGGATACAATAATTCGAGTGTCTTTACTTGAAATAAACTTAAATTTAGGTATTTTATAAATAATTTACCCTTTAAGTTTGAATTTTTACGATTATATGTTTTTATAGTTAATGAGTTGTGCTCAACATGATGCCCATTTACTCATGTATAAAGTTTAAAATTTGAATCCCAGTTATATATGTTGAATTGCTTTAAATTAGAGTACAAAAGAAAATAATGTCTTTTTTATTTCAATTTTGACATACATCAATATGTATAAATCAAATGTAATATGTCTTTCTATTAATAAATATCCCTCTAAGTAACTATATTAATATATGACCTGGCCTTTTAAGCATAACAATCACTACAATACGAACACTCGAAATAAATTTTAGTTTAAATGAATAGAATTACTAGGTTAGTAGGTTACAAAACAAAAGTTGATTATATACATTGACATTTGACGCAGCGTGGAAAGCTGAAAAAAGAGGAAATAAGCTAGGTTTAGGCAAGTTTACTGTCCACGTAGGACGGTAGTTGTCGGACGGTGGCCTTTGACTCTGCAATAACATCGTCATTGAATCTTAAAGTGGACCCCTTTTCAACTGGGACCCCCAATCTACCGGGGCGGTGAACCTGATAATGCAAAGCAATTGAACCCAGATAATATTTTCCAACTTTTGAAGGAAAAAGTATGCTTCGATATTTTTGTGTCCCTTTATTTAATAAAAAATATATATTTATATTCTTATTTTTAAAGTATCATTTTTTTAGTCTATTTATTTAATTAACAATATATAAATAATTTAATTTAAAATAATTAATATAATTTAACAAAAATTGTTTTATCTATTTAAATATTTTATATTATATTTTTTAAAATACGATAAATAAATCTGTCAAAAGTACACAAAATTTCTATAAAATATGAATTTTAGAAAGATAGTTGGCAAAGATGTAAAGTCATAAAATTTATTATACTGTCATTTTATTTTAACAGAAGAAAATTAAATTTAAATAATTTAATATTTTTTTTGTCAACTATTTTTATAAATTTAATATTTTATGATTTTTTCGTATTTTTAAGCACTTTTATGCATCGTATTTTTTAACCCAAATATAATACCAACAAAAAATACAATACATAATATCTAAAAAAAATCAATCATTGTATTTATCGTTTAAAATTAGATCAATTAGGTACTTTTAATTAAATATAGATAAAAAAGATATCACTTTGAAAATAAAGATACAAATGAGTATTTTTTATTAAATAGTTTGTAAAAAAAAATTGAATGTAAAAATATTAAATTGATAAAAAAATAAAATTAAAATAGTATATTAATTTTTTGGATAGCTTTTGTACCCATGGAAACATTTGCATAAATTTTAATAGTTTGAAAGTGGTGCTAATGGATTAAATTAAAGAAATTTTCAAGCATTAAGTTTGGATTGCTGGTGCATTATACTACAATTCACTCTAATTCAATTCAAATTAATTAAATTTAAATATATTTCTATTTTGTATATATGTCACTTTTGTATGTCTGTTATCACTTTTTATTATACAAATTCTCACGCTATACTTAACTAAGCCTACTAAAGATTTTTATGTCCTTTTGTTCTTCGTATCTACATATATTGGTAGCATAACTTTTATTTAATTTTAGTTATTTTATTTTATTTTAACAAAACATAGTTTAAGTTTGAGAACGGAACGTTATCAAACTATAATTTATGCCCTAAGCTTGTAAATTGTATAACATAATTTTTCTTTAAATTTCATTTTTAACTTTTCTCATAATATATATATATATATAACATAAATAAATATATATTTCTTAATATTATAAAAAAATTAAACATATATTTTTTTATTAAAAAAAATTAAAAATAATATTAGTTAAATAATTAGTTTATTTATATACTTCAGATTGTTATATTTGAGAATTTATTTTAGTTAAAATATGTTGAATTTTGACGGAATAGTTAAAGTATACGTGTAAAAAATCCTAA
The DNA here is from genome assembly GCA_029378325.1 of Elaeagnus macrophylla. Lineage (NCBI taxonomy): Eukaryota > Viridiplantae > Streptophyta > Magnoliopsida > Rosales > Elaeagnaceae > Elaeagnus > Elaeagnus macrophylla. The sequence continues at coordinate 53,017,726 of CM055641.1, read as the reverse complement.
AAAGTCATAAAAGCGCAATTATAGATAGGATTGATATAAACAAATTGATCAATAAAAGTATATGATTGGATCAAACGAAAAGAATAACCGATCAATTTGATTGAATAAGCTCAAATTCAATAATTTTGCATTGGTAAATACCTATAATTAAAATAAAATATATAGTTTTTGAAAATCACTTGGTATTGCTATAGTGTTCTTCAGTGATTCATGGTAAAGCTAAACAAAATAGATATAATTGTACCATGTTATCTCTTATGAAGGGTTTAGTTTTAAAATTAGCCCTCAATTGATACCACAGTTGCTCCCTCGTTATTGAATAAATTTCAAATTTATAATTTGAAATAAGAAAGAATAAGTATTATTGGTAGACAATATATTTAGTCAATCATATCAGATAAATTTAAATATAATCATAATAGAACTGTATTAAAGTTTATAATGATTAATAAGTATAGTATTCGGTGATAAATTGTATAATATTATCGGATAAAATTGATTAAAATATTTTAATAAAATAATTTATATTTAATTTATTTTTATATTTTTACTACAATTTTAAAAATAAAAATATTATTTTTAATTTGAGATAAAATGAAAAGTTAAAAAATTACCTAAAATGACACTTCCTAAAATTTATAACAATAAAAATAGCACATTACCTTAAGTTAAAAGAGATATGAATTAGTGTTAGACATGTTATTTTTGTTATTATAAGTTTTAGGAGTGTTAATTTTGTAATTTTCCTTAAAAAGTTAAAACACATAATTTTATAATTGAAAATTCAATTAGACTAAGTTAAATATTTAGTATAATTTAGACCCATATTTGTTAATTATATAAATTTTTTACATAATTATACTATTTTTTATATATATATATAGTACGATATAATTTAATTTTATAATTAAATGTATAATTATATAATCATAATTTTTAATACTATATAATAAATAAGCAGTAAATAAACTAAATTTAATTAAAGGTGGTGTAACTTAGGTGGGGTTTTGGGATTATATTTGAAATCAATCAATTAATCTTTTCAAAAATGGATGCAAAAAGTTAAAATAGTTGGAGTACAATTATATTTTCTAAAATTAAAACACAAGATATATAAGAGAATTGTGGGGTTTGATGTTAGCAGTGTTTGCGTAACCAGCAAAAGGAGATCTGTGGGGATTTTTTTTTTTTGTTTGCCAACTAGATCTGTTGGGATCTTCTTAAGATCTTAACTCTTTTGACGTCGATCCCTCCCAAAATACACGCACATTCTCTCTCTATCATTCTTTAAAAGATCAATAACATCAAAACAGGCACATAAATCAAGGCCTGCCCAAACAATTGTGGGATTCTAAAATTATTCATTATATATAGGAGCTCTTCTATATTATATTTAAATTTTAAATATATTATATTTATTAATTTTAAATATAAATATTAAAAATCGAACATAAAGATACACATTTACAAACTTTTTTTTAAATTATTTTAAAATGAATGATGTTTCACACATTTTATCAAGTAATTAAAAAAAATATCATTTACTAAAATTATTTTATGAACAACATAATTTTTTTCTTCACAATTTACATAAAATTAAAAATTTAATTTAAATCGTAAAATTTTCCAGTTAGAACTTAACTCATTTGCTTAAAAAAAAAAAAAAGAGTTAGATCATTATTATCTTAACTAATTATATATCTTTTAAGTATATTTTACATTAAATTATGATAATTTAAAAATTTAAATAAAGTATTTATTAAGTGCGTGTCTATTTTCATATACAAAATAATTATTCTACATACTTAACTAAATAAATTTTTTTTTTTGTGTTTTTCAACATCAAATAAATTCGTGATATTTACTTATATGAGTAGGTAGACACATGTTACTTAGAAATGTTATTTTTTTTCTTCTAATAAATTAAATTAGATTAGACTTGACAATTGTATTGTGTCATACTAGCGTAATATGTTCTTGTTTTATAGTGTTCATGTTTTCATGATAATTGACATAATTATAAGTTGTAAGGTTTATGAAAGTTTTTGTGAACAAAATGTTTGATTGTAATCTAGTATCTAGACTCGTTGTTAAGTCAATTAATCAAAGTTGAAGAAAATACTGAACTCTCAATATGCATGTATCAAGTAAAAATATATGTTTCATACATACAATATCACACAATAATGCATGTACACTTAGAATAATTTTTGTGTGCACAGTTAGATAGATCGAGCTTTGGTTTCGATCAAGCCAGTTTTTCAGTCTCACAACAACTCTTATTTAATTGTGAAAAATGAATCCTTGTATGAGTAAAATTGTCCTTTATTGTTAATTCTCTTTTAGGTCAAAGCAGTTTGACCATGTTTAATTGTGAAAACTAAATTCTTGTATGAGTAGAATTGTACTTTTTATTAATTCTCTTTTACGTCAAACAAATTTGACCCTATTTAATGGTGAAAACTGAATCCTTGTAGGAGTAGAATTGTCCTTTATTATTAATTTTCTTTTAGGTCAAATTGGACTCTATATAAATAACTTTTGTTGGAGAAACATCTGATTGAGTTTTTAAAAGAAAAATCTTATTCTCTTCATTTATTAATCTTAGACACTTTCTTGATTTAATTGTTTAAACATATTGTGTGGTTATGTTTGAATAATTTATATGCCTAATTGTTCTTCATGGTATTGAGCTTTATATGATCATTTTAGAGTTTGTTAGTTGATTTAGTTTTCACAATATATGCTCTTAAATCTACTAGTTAAGGTTTTTTATTATTGAACCTGCTCTAGGACACACCTTATACTTGTGTTATTTGTGCTAATATTTCAGGTATAAAAAGTGACGTGTTCGGTATTTCGTGTGACTCGAACTTATCAAAGTTGAAGGGTTCAATTGATCTCATGAGACACGAGTAGAATGGAACATTGGTCTGGATCCAGACACCTAACCTGTAGAGGCTGTGAAAGGAGCAACGGGTCGTAAGTAAATTACATAAGGGAGATTTATTTGTGAAGAATAGTCTAAGACTTGAGTTTGTAATTGAACATTGATTTTCATAGTAAATAGTTAGGTGGTCCGGTGGTTTTCCTCTTAAGTCATTGTGTAGCCTAGGTTGTTTCCACCTAAAAATCTCCTGTGTTATTCTTTAACTCTGAATTTATTTTTACACGCAATTGCATTTCTAGCCGTTGTGTTTTAGTTATATAATTAAAATTTGTTAAAATTGAAAATAACCTATTCACCCCCTCTAGGTATATTTGATCCATAACTAAAATATTTCAATTGGTATCAGAGTAGGTTACTAGATAAACTTAATGTTGCCTAGGACCTTGTTATGAATAATTTAAGAGACGGTTCTTCTAAAACCCGTCCACCCTACTTTGATGGGTCTAACTACCCATATTGGAAAGTTCGTATAAGAGCCTTTTTACGTTCCTTAGATGAAAATGTATGAAATTCTGTGCTTTATAGTTGGGAGCCACCTAAGGTTACCAAGGATAATGTAGTCACACTTAAGCCTAGGATTGAATGGACTACTAAAGATAAAATTGGTAGTTGTTGGAATCAAAATGGCATTAATGCCATATTTAGTGTTGTGTCACCGGATGAATTTCGACGTATTTTTTATGTTGAAACTACTTGGGCTGCTTAGGACACACTAGAAGTTTCCCGTGAGGGCACGTCTCAAGTTAAATGAACTAAACTCCGCATGCTAGCTACTAAGTTTGAAAATCTTAGAATGGAGGAGGATGAAATATTTTCTAAATTTTATGCTAAATTATGTGATATTGCTAACTTATCTCAAATCTTGGAGATAAAATTGATGAACACAATTAGTTCTAAAAGTCTCATGCTCACTACAGAAATGCTTTGAAGCAAAGGTCACCGCTATAGAAGAAAGTAAAGACATTGACACCATCAAGATTGAAGAACTTGTAGGTTAAATTCAAACATTTGAAATGAACTTTCGAACACCCAAAAGAAACATGGGGTGTTGCTTTCAAAACCACCAACACTGATGATGGTGATAGTGATGATATGATGGAAGATGGAGAACTATTCATCCTAGCTAGAAAACTCAAGAAATGTTCAATAGAAAGGATTGACGAAGTAAAGAAAAATGAAGCCATACAAGAGATTGTAAGGGAAGAGAACTCATGCCAACAAGTTCAAAAGGTAAGAAAACTAAACCCAATTGACTTAAATGTTTTGAATGCAATGGTTTTGGTTACTATGCAACTAAGTGTGCCAACAAGAAGAAGAAAGTAGGAAAGGCTTTTAATGCTACCTTTCGTGACTAAAAAAGTGATCAGGACCAAGCTAATGGTTCAAATGATGGTAACACTAACTACCTAACTTTTACTGCAACTGTTGATGGATACTCTAGTGAATCTGACCTTGACTCAGATGATGAGGGAAGTAAATCCATTTTTGCTAAATTTAATGTGAACAGTTTTGTGGAACTCTTTATAGACTTAATTGGTTGTAAGAAAGAAAAAGATAGACTACTCAAGACTGTAACCAAGCTAAATGATCAAATCAAGGCACATGAGACTAATTTTTCCATTCTAGAAAATGAAAAACTTGAGCTGTCTGAACATATTAATATCTTGAAATCTAGTCTTGTAGGAATTGAACATGAGAGAAGCTTGTGCATGAACTTGATCAATCAAAGGAGAAGTCAAGAGATTAACTATTGGAGCTGAACGACTAGACAAAATTTTGAGCATTGGTAAGTCATATGGTGATACACGTGGTCTTGAATTCTTAGATAAAAATTGTACACCTTCGACCCTAAAGACTACATTTGTAAGATCTTCTAACTTTAGTCCTAAATATACTAATTGTGCACAAACAGCCACTACAACTACAGTAGCTAAGACTGTTAAGTTTGTACTTGTTTGTTATCATTGTGGTAGAAAAGGCTATATTCGACTTAAGTGTAGATTTTTGATGAATGCTCTTCAATCTAATAATTTTCTTCATACTTATAGTAATAAAGCTCATAATTATGATCCTACTATGCATGTGACATCTTCATTTAAGATGAATTTGAATAGGAAAACTGAGTCCAAGAATATGCCTACAAAGCCTAAGACAATTGAATCTCAACCCAAAGATATAAAGAAGTCAAAATTCATGAAAATTTAGGTTAGAAAAGATTGCATGTTTCCTGTTACCTGATCATTATTATTCGTTCAACTAGGTACTTTTGTTTGAGTGCTTAAATGACCCTAGGTGAGTAATTTTGTAGGTTTCTTTTCTTTCTGTTCCTATAATTTTTTATTGCTAAGATTGTTTAAAAAAATAGATTATAAGGTAATTAACTTAGATAATACTTACACATATACAACCTTGTATTTAGTAGCTTATTGTATTTTGATTCTCATTGTATGATGCTACAATTCAAAATTTTGCACACACTTACATCATTCATATGTGATAACACTATCGACTGAATTTATTCACACACTCGCTGAACACACACGTATATCATGCTTGAAATTTATGATTAATTTTGAAAGACTATAAGAATTGAGCTAGTCTTGATTACAAAATTGTATTGAGTTATATTTCTTGTCTTTTAAAAATTCCACCCTAGGTAGACAACTAGTATTGAGAGGGCTACCTACTGTGATGTTTGTAGTTACTGTAATGAGCAGAGAGGGCTACCTCATAACTAGTATGAAAGTCATCATATTAGGTTCATAGCTCGTGTATGTTACAAAAAAAAAAGAATTTAAAAAAAAATTAATTAAGAAATTTTATTTGGCATGCACAAAAAGAAAAAGCAAAAAGAGTTAAAAAATTAATTAAAAGTTTCCTTTTAGTAGACATATTTTATTTTATAAGATTGAAGACTTAATTATAATTTAACATGATAGGTGACATTATTTTCTTTTGGGTCTCTTATGATTGGTTATAAATAAATTAATGAAAATACTAGTGAAATTCGACTGTATATCATTCTAAGTGAATGTCAATATGTCGTTATATGTATTAGTGTATTTTTGTGGCTTATTTACTTTACTAGCTAATACAATGAATGATCAAAATTTAAGCAAAAATAATTTTTTAATTGGTTGTATACTTATTTATTTTAAATAGGTTTATTGCTTTGTATGGTCATTAAAAAAATTAAATGTTTTCTTTTATTACTACTTCTTATTATTTAGATCTTATTAAATGTGTTTTACGTTTAGAGAGTCATTGCATACATATTTCATTATTATCCTTTTAACTTGTGCAATTTCTCCTACATGCTTTGGACATATACATGTGTGATCATATGCATTGTTAGCCTACTTCGATAATTGTTGAACCTTGGGGAGAGTGATCCATGTCATTTTTGCTATTTCATGATTTGTCATTTTCGTATGTCAAAAAGGGAGAGAGTGATCTATGTCACATCATTCTCACTATTCATGTTGCTATGTATTTAAGGGGAGAGATTGGATTCAGGGGGAGAGATTGGATTCATTAATTGTGTGCATGTACTACATTTCATTCACACTTCTATATACACTGAACTAATAAACAATGAAGCTTCCAAGCCAAATTGGTATGGTTATTTGTTGGTCTTTCTTTTCAGTACACTAAACGTATTAAGTATCAAGTGAAGATGATTCTATCGGATCATAGATAGTTTCACTATTGAAAGTGTGTAATTGATGTAATGATTATTTACCTATGAGCGTTACGTAGTGAGAGAGTGGTTTTTCTATACGAAAATACCAAAGGGAGAGATTGTAAGGTTTATGAGTGTTGACAATTTTTGTGGACAAAATGTTTGATTGTAATCTAGTATCTAGGCTCGTAATTGTCAAGTCAATCAATCAAATTTGAAGAAACTACTGAGCTCTCAAAACGTATGTATCAGGTAAAATATATGTTTCATGCATACACCATCACATAATAATGCACGTACATTTAGAAGAATTTTTGTGTACATAGTTAGATAGATTGATCTTTAGCTAGATCGATCGAGCCAGTTTTTCAGTCTCACAACAACTCTTATTTAATTGTGAAAACTAAATTCTTGTATGAATAAAATTGTCCTTTATTATTAATTCTCTTTTAAGTCAAACCAATTTGATCATATTTAATTGTGAAAGCTGAATCCCTGTATGAGTAGAATTGTACTTTATTATTAATTCTCTTTTAGGTCAAACCAATTTGACTCTATTTAATTGTGAAAGCTAAATCCTTGTATGAGTAGAATTGTCCTCTATTATTGATCCTCTTTTAGGTCAAATTGGACTCTATATAAATAACTTTTGCTGGAGAAAAAGACACCACACTGAATATAATATTTTATACATCTGATTGAGCTTTTAAAAGAAATATCTTCTTCTCTTTATCTATTAATCTTATGCACTTTATTGATTTAATAGTTTAAACATATTGTGTGGTTATGTTTGAATAATTCATATGCCTAATTGTTCTTCATAGTATTGAGCTTTACATGATCATTTTAGAATTTGATAGTTGATTTAGTTTTTACAATATATGCTCTTAAATCTGCTAGTTAAAGTTTTTCATTATTGAAACTGCTCTATGACACATCTTGCATTTGTGTTATTTGTGCTAATGTTTCAGGTACAAAAGGTGACGTGTTCAGTATTTCGTGTGACTCGAACTTATAGAAGTTGACTGGTTCAATTGATCTCTTGGGACTCGAGTAGATTGGAACATTGGTTCGGATCCAGACACCTAATTTGTGGAGGCTGTGAAAGGAGCGACAACTCGTAAGTAAATTACATAAGAGGGATTTATCAGTTAAGAGTAGTCTAAGACCTAAGTTTATAATTGAACATTAATTTTCATAGTTAATAGTGCAGTGGGTCGGTGACTTTTCTCTTAGGTCATTGTTGTGGCTTAGGTTGTTTCTACCTACAAATCTCGTGTGTTATTCTTTAATTTCGCATTTTATTTTTATATACAATTACATGTTTGACCGTTGTGTTTAGGTTACTTAATTAAAATTTGTTAAAATTTAAAATAACCTATTTACCCCCTCTAGATATATTTGATCCATAACTAAAAACTTTCATAAATACTTAGATAATTATTTTTAAGTAAATTAATTATAGTAGTAAAAATAATATATTTAAATTTATAAGATAACTAATCATAAATGATAATATAATTGTGTTTATTGGTATTGTTGTATTATGTCAAGATTGTCATCACTATATTTTTGAAGATAAAAGAAAAAACTAAATATTATTTTTATTATATATGTCAAGATTGTCATCACTATATATATATATATATATATATATATATATATATATATATATATAGTGACGGACCTATCTTAAGGACTATACTGGACTTGAGCCCGGATAGCTTTTTGAGGTTTTATATATATATATAATCAAAAGAATTAGTTATATAAAAAAAAAATATTGTTAGTAATGTCACCTCTATAAATAAGTAAAAAGTTATATAGACTTATGTCCGATATAGCCTTTTTGAGGTTTTTATTTTTAATAAATATTGCTAATATTTTTGTAAAACACAATATATTATTTATCACCAAAATTTTATAAATAAACTTAGACTAATATACCATTTTTGGGTATTATATTGTCCACAACTCTGCTCCTTTTTTGCTATATAATTAGGTTATTTGGTATGTTGCTTGCTCCTGCTGCATAAAGTCAAAGTTTAATATTTTTTTTTTAAATTATTAAAGTTATCTATATTTTTAAAAAAAAATATTAAATATTCAAAATATTTGTACTTAAAATTACAATCAAATCAATAATTGTATGTTATATACTCTGAAAAATTATAACTTTTAAATTTTTGATCGACAACTATTATATAATTATTAATTTGAGTGTCTATGTAAGTATAAATTTGTATATATTTAGCACTCATCTTTCTTCATAACAGTTGACTATTATTTCGTTAGATTTGTTGAACCTTATTTGATAATTGATGAATTTTATGAAATATCGTCGGGATAACTTAAATAAATTTTTTGTTTGATTTTTTTAAGTTTATATTTTTTTTTGTTTTCTTTTTAAGTTTATATATTTTTTTAATGTTAGTTATAAATCTTGATATTATAAATAAATTTTTTTTAGAAGAATTTTTTTAATATATATTAGCCTCCTAGAAAAAAATTCTTAGGTTCATCCCTGTATATATATATATATATATATGTAATAACTATTTAAAAGAATATAATTTACATACTATCCTTTTGATCATTGATGAAAAAAACCAAAATATTTTGATATTTTGGTAAAAACATTTGTAAAATTAAAATATGAATATTGATATGGAGTAGAAATCGATTTCTTCTAAAATATCAAAATATTAGTAAATATCGATAAAAAAAAAAAATCTAAATATCAATTTTGATATTTTTGCTTTGTTATTTTTTTAAATGTCAACAAATTTTTTGAAAAGATTGGTAAATATCGATAAAAATGTATTTTTTTACAGTAATTTATCATGTAAAAGCAAAATTTTGTTTGTTTATAATTAAAATTTTTGGCAAGAATTCAATTATGATGATTTTTAATATGGACAACACCAATATTTATCTTGGAATTAATATCCTTAGTATTATAGGAATTTGATTAATCTAGAATGTTTTTTATATGAAGATGCTGTTGGAAGAAATCAACCAATTTATACCTAACATATTAATAATTACAAGTAAAATTATTATTACTTCATGTCATGATATGATTATTATGTCTATGTTGATGTTGATGTTGATGCTTCCACAACTCTAAAATTTGAACAAAACAGACAAAATTATTTTAATTAAATATTTATGTATATTTATATTGCATGTATCTTAATTCATTTAAAGTCATATTATATAAATTATATTTATATTTATTAAATAAAGATTGAACTTATATTTTTCTATTTTTATATGTCCATTATGTGTGTTATATATGTCATAAATATGTTATTTTAATTAAAAAAAATTAGCTAAACTAGTGTATTATTATTTATTTTAATATTTATTGAATTGTATAAAAAATTTCAAAAAATTTACAATAATTTTCGTAATTTTTTTTTCAAATATCCAATAATATATGTAATATCATCGATATTTTTGTAAAATTAAAGTTTTGATATTTTCATTCATGTTTTTTTATGAGAACATTTCTCTCTCTCTAATTTTCAAATATATGTGGCGGTTGGTGAAGAGAAATCACGCACCACGAATTTGTATTTGATCATGATTCAAATAGTTTCATTTAACCCCCTCACACTTGATAGAGCTATTACTTTTTCTCTCCTTTAACTGTATATATTCGGTGACTGGTATGGTGTGAAACACAAGCCTTTGTTTTCAAGGGGTCTGAACTATCATTGCATTCCTTTGTAGCTATTAATTATATATTTCTAACATTTTGTTGACACTAAATAAAATATGGTTAGTATATTCTAGACTCTCGATCTACAAATCATTTTACGTTTTTCAATTTGGAGACTATGATTATCAATGAAAATGAAAACTTTTAAGATGAAGTTTTGTCATTTCTAATATGATGCGATGATTGATCATCATCACATGAATTAGAGTGGATACTACCCTTTAATTTGTATTAGATCATATATATATATATATATTATTTTATTATTATTATTAATTTTTTTTTTGTGTGTGTATATATTTATTAAAAGGTTGTATAGTAATAATAATTTTTCTTACACACGCGTGCATACATGGTAGATGGTCTTGATTTTAGAGTATCATTGTCAACGAAGCTTCTTAAAGGTTGAAGTTATGCACTCATTATATATATATAGATGTAACTACTATGAAAGATTATTCTCAACACTAACATTTTGTTTCTTTTTGAAAAGTCATCAATAATTTTATTCAGATAAACTTTAAGACATACAAAGTTTTATGTGCAAATGTACAAAAGGTTTTAGAAAATCTGGATAAGAAGAAAAGCAACAATATCATATTTAATTAAATTATTTGTTTAAATGTAACCTGACTCTTTATTTATTTCTCTGTAATGTGTAATTCATTATATATATATATATATATATTAATTAAAGATATTTAGCCTTCTACAAATCATAACCTTCTTCAATCATCAATGAATAACCCACGTCTCCATCCCTTTTTTCATGATATATATTTTATTATCTTGTTACTATTATATAATCGTAAATACACAATTAATAAATTTTGGATAATTTTATCCAACATTTTAATTTGTGAATTTCGGTTTTCAAATTAATTGTTTGTAGTTAATTAAGTTAATGTTTAGGGCTTGATTAGTTTTATGTTAATTATATGGTGTTAGAGTTGTCTCATGTTGAATAATTTCAAAAGTTCATTATTTTCATGTAAAAAATTATTCCCAACGTATGTACTTTATTTAGATGTATATATTTTAGTGCTTGTTTCTCACCTCACTCATTGAATAAAGTTGTATTTGTCGGTTACTCATTAACTTAGTGGTAAAATTATGGTTTATTTGCGCCTGTTAACCCCCTCCCCTTTATTGGAGCCTTTTCATTTTCATTTTTTTTTTCTTTTTTCTTTTTTCTTGTTATTTGTGTTAACTTAATAATTTTTTTTCCTTTTAATTTACATTATCAAATTAGTTTTTTAAAAGCAATTATAATTTTATTTTTGTATTATCTATTTTAAATATATTTTTTTACATATTGATGTATTTTTTTTTATATTTAATTAAACATATATATTTTTATATATAATTGAACATACATATTTTTTTTTATAATTAAACTCATTTTACGTGATGAAAAGTGAAAGTTGTTCAAGAAAAAGACATATTTATCATATCAAGAAAAAATCATATGATTTCTAATAGAAAAAACATATGACATTATATATATTACTTTATAAAAAGAACATATGTGTCAAATATTAGAAAAAAAAAAATACGTATCTTCTGTCAAAAACGAACTTACGTGTTATCTGTTAGAAAAAAAAAATTTGTATTATCTACTAAAAAGAATATATATGCAGGAGTCATTTAAAAACTGGAACATTTAAAAACTAGTAAGTAAAATTATTGCCTTATAAATTTGATATATGTTTGTAATTAGCAAATTAGATTGTAATTAAGAATTGATCCAAATGTCGCTCCAGAATTTAGAAGGGAGGAACAACATCATATATTCATATCAACGTGTTCTTGAAAAAAATCAGTTTTTAATTATATGATTGAAAAAGTTTTTAATCACGGATCAAATAAGCCTAGAGGGGAGTGAATAGGTTATTTTCAATTTTTAACAAATATTAAATGTTAATCTAATCACAACGGCCAGACATGCAATCGCGTGTAAAGATAAATGCGGAATAAAAACAACACACAATATTTTTAGGTTGAAACAACCTAGGCCACAACAATGACCTAAGAGAAAAATCACCGGTCCACCGGACCACCTAACTATCCACTATGAAAATTAATGTTCAATTACAACCATAGAGTCCAGAACTATCCGTCGCAGATAGATCCCCCTTTCTGTAATTTACTTACGAGCCGTCGCTCCTTTCACAGCCTCCAATAGCTAGATGTCTGGATCCAGACCAACGTTCCGATCTACTTGAGTCACACAAGATCAATCGAACCCATCACCTTCGGTAATTTCGAGTCACACGAAATACCGAACCCCTCACCTGAAACGTTAGCACAATAACACAAGTGCAAAGTGTGTCCTAGAGCGGATTCAAACAATAAATATCCTAACTAGCAGATTTAACAACATGCGATGTAAAAACAGGATCAGCTAGCAAACTCTAGAACAATCATATAAAGCTCAATATCATGCAAATCAATTTGGCATATGAATAAAACATGAGAACGCCTAAGAATGATAGATGAAGAGAAGAAGTTAAAAGCACAAGTCAGATTTATATAAACTTATTTCGATGTGGTGAATTTTATGCACAAACTAGCTTCCCTTAAATAGAGTCCAATTTTTCTTCAAATAGGATTTGCAATAGACTATAATTCTACTCATATCAGGATTTAGTTCTCAAAAGAATTCTACTCATGCAAGGATTCCACAATTAAAACAATTCTACGCAAATAAGGACTCTATTTTCACAATACTTTTATTCACACAAGGATTCTACTTTCTTAACACTTCTACTCATACTAGAATTCTGCTTTCTCATTAAATGAGTCAAATTGGTAAAAGTAACACATGGGTCGAATTAAAAAAGAGTTCTAGTAGAAGTGAAAAACTGGCTCGATCGATCTAATGACTGGCTCGATCGATCGATCCAATTCTCGATCGATCGACCAGATTGATCGATCGATCTAGCTCAACCCGAGAGCACCTAGATCGATGTCGTTCCACACTCGATCGATCGATCACTCGATCAATCGAACAGTATACTCGATCGATCGACAAATTAAAAGCACAAGTTATTTTTCATTATGATCCATACTAAGTGTCGTGCTCATTTGTGTGAAGATGTATGCATGATAGAATATTATACCTGTCATATGGGCGTTGCAAGCTTGGTGAATCCATCATCATGTATCGTCTGATTAATCGGTGAATTCCTATTCTAGATTACAGTCAAACATTTTGTCCACGAAAATTGCCAATATAAAATAAACCTTACAATGATACAGTGCTACACTCAACAAAGTGATAATGGATTTTTTTTAATACAAGATAAAAAGAAAAAAATAATAATAATAAATAAAAAATTATAATATCTAGCCTTTGAATGTACAATATAAGCACTAAAATTATAGAAGTAATTATTGTAATTTAGTGTCATGTTCTTCGATTAAAATGTTGTAAGAGTTGACAGGTTAGGATTTTGAAACTCAATAAGTGCGAGGGTAGTTGTCACATGGTAGTGCTACATTTCATGGGTGTTATTTGAGATTTATTAGTAAAAAGCACAAAAGTAAAACAAGACTGAAATAGTTAAAATGAAAAGAAAATAAAGTTAAAGTGACTTTTTGAATGATAATTAAATTTAAAATATATAAAAAGAGTAAAACTCGAACCTTTAAAAACATAGTCAAAACTCTCAAGGAAAAAATGATACCATTAAAGTAGACCCGCATGGGAAGGGTTTATAGACATGGATTTATCACCATTAATAAAAATAAAATAAAATTAATAGATATTAAATATATTATTATATTACTATATTACTATATTTTATTTTAAGTATTTTTCAAGACATTAATAAAATTCAAATTTTGAATCATAAAAATAATAACCCGTTAAATCTTTTTTTTTTTTTTAAATAACTCAATTATTCAACTTATTTAAAACATAAAGCAAGAGAAAATAAAAAAAAATAAACCGAAGATAAGAATAAAAACAATATTTAGATAATTGCAGAGTTATACGATGCTATTATTCCTTAAAACAAAAACTAATAGAAAGACATTGATATTAATTAAAAATTATTACTAATTAATCTTTTTAAACTAATTACATGAAAAGAGGACTATAAAAAATTAGAGTGCACACACATATGATATATTTATAAATTTTATATAGTGTATAAGTAATATAAGACATTTATTTCTTAAAAGGTTAACATCCAAGATAGTTAGATCTCATGATTACTTATAAACCTTATATTAGTATCATGCTTAAGTAATATGGAACAATACTTCTAACATCCCCTCAATGGGTGGGTCTTTGTCTTTTTACAAAGACCATTCACTACTACAAAAGTGATTTTTCTTGACAGAAATTTGTTGTAATTTTTTTTAAAAACCGACAAGGTATAATATGTAGTGGATTTTTGAAAAACTGTTAAGATATATTATAGCTATTTTGACATTTTTTTTTATAGAAATCATAAAAAAAAAGAAGCTATAATTATTTATATTTATTCGGCTAAAAAAAAAAAAAGAAGGACGCGTGCGAGAAAAGTTGGCATTAATATAGCTGGTTTAATATTTCCCCTATTTCTTTCTTATCTATTTGGGAGGTGTTTCAAGCTTATTTAACGCTGCCAATAGTCAAATTTTGAAGTTAATAGACAAACCCAACAATCTCTTATTGCCAAACAATACGAACAAAATAAATACTTGACTTTAAGTCACAAATTCAAGTAAAAAAATAAAAAGTATTTTCAGGGAGTTGGCAAACAAAGAACGAAAATTATTTGCATTGACTTCAACTCAATGAAGTTGTTGAGATAAAAAGAACTACTGGAGGTAAGCGTGAAATATTTTTGATCCTCTTATTGTTTGTGAGTGATCTTATCTGGAGGTTATGATGCTATGATCTTAGTTGCACTTGGTAGCGGTGGAAGAGGTAGGTTCTTGTCAGGAAGGGGAGGATTCAGGAATGAGAGTATTAGGGGCCGTGATGTTGATCAGGGCTATTGTTATTTAATTGATGTCACAAAACAACATCATTTAAGTGGATGACATTTTGGTTATTATGATATTGTGTAATATATATTTTGGTCTTAATTTTTGTTTGAAGGTTAAGTAAACTTGGGGGTTAATTTTTGAAATCTACTTTCTCACTAAGCCAACTTGCCTATATATACTACTATCCACAATATCAATTGTGCAACAAGAGAACCACTGTCATCTTGTGAGAGGAAGACAAAAGATTTATTCTTCTTGAATTAATAAAGTCACTATTTGATTGAAGTTAATTTGGGTTCTTTGAAGCAAGCAGTGATTTCTTGGTTGGAGAACCATCACAGTATATTACTTGTGCTTTTGTCATCGTACAAGGTTAGAGATAATATGTAATTTAGCTTTCATTTGTAAGTGGTTATTTATTTGGATATTGGTGTTTAATTTGGATTTTGATAATAGATTTTTCTCGGTGTGCCATCGTCATTGGAGTAGACTTTTCACATTAAAAAGTTGAACAACTTAAATCATTGTGTGCTATTTATTTTTCTTATTGCTTATTATTTTGCTATTATCCATAATTAAATGATTTATGCAACTAAATTAGACCCAAACTTCATTTTCGCTAGCGCTAATTTTATAACAGCTATGGTAGAAATGAGTATGTAAACAGAGGTGAGTTATCTAGTCAAGGATTCAGGAATGAGAGCTTTAGGGGCTGTGGTAATTGTGATGTTGATAAGGGCTATGGTAGAAATGAGTATGTATACAGAGGTGAGTTCTCTAGTCGAGGTAACGGTGAGATTGGGCATCTGGGAGACGGTGGTGATCAACAAGGGAGAGGGAGCAGTGGGCATTCAACTGGGGTAAATCACAATGCCGATTATGCTTGAAACTTTTGTGATAATTTTTCAGTTGCTAGTGTTCATAGGATATCTTGAAGGTGATTCAAAGAAATTGTAGGTATTGGAAAGTAGAACATATTAATTGTTAGTGCATGAGTCATGTAATTAGTGTATATGTGTCTATCTGTAATAGAGTTTTAGGTTGTATATAGTTCTATTTTATTTAGAACTCTTGTATTTTATTTTCTATATATACCTCTGTTATGAGGTAATAACACAACAAGAAATATATTTCACTTAGTATATTTAACTTGATATTAGAGCAAAGGTTCAAAAAATGATTCTGTCTTTTTTCTCTTGTCTCCTGTTAGTTCAATCACCTGTCAGCTCCGCCGTTAGCACCACTGTCAGTGCCGCCTGTCTCTCCCGTGCACGGCGCAGTCCCTGTTGTACTCTGTCTCTCCCTCGCCGCGCTTTGCCTGTCTCTAGCTCTCTACTGCACCACACTCTGCCTCTCTCCCTGTCCGCCGTCTCTACGTGGCCTGTCGCACCGTGCTTGTCTCCAGATTTGCCGCCACCTGTTCAGATCCAACAGATCTGTAGCTGCCTGCTCCACTCCAACCCTATCCACCGTAGCCTGTTCAGATCTGCCAGTCGTGCTGCCTGTCATCGCCTGCTCCACTCCAACCCTAGCCGCCACCGCCTGTTCAGATCTGCCAGTCGTGCCGCCTATCGCCGTTTGCTCCACTCCAACCCTAGTCGCCAGCCTTCCAGATTTCCTTAAGGTTGTCTAGCCCAAACAAACACATCACCAAACCCTAGCCCATTCCCAACTAAACCCTAGCCCATTCCTCACTTAGCCAAACACATCAACCCAAACACATTCTAGCCCAAACACATTACTAACCCAATTAGTCCAAACACATCACCAGCCTAGTTAGCAACGGTTAACGGTCAACGGTCCATAAAAAAGGAGTGATTTTTTATTCCGCTACATTTTATTATTGTCTGTTTCAATGGGAGATTCAAAAGAAAATCAGAGTTCTAAGACAACTGAAATTCTGAAATTTGTAGTCTCTGTTAAGAGTTCAGAAGGTAGCTCTTTCGGTGGTACCAAACTCAATGGTACCAACTTTCGAACATGGAAAAGGGTTATGTTCGTTTTTCTTCGTGGGATGCACAAGATGGGACATGTAACTAGAACAATCAAGGCTCCTCATGAACATGATGTGGAGGTCTATACTAAGTGGGAAGATGATGATGGCCTCGTAATGTCTATTCTATTTAGAGTCATTACCGATGATGTACTACAAATGGTGGCAGAGTGTGACACAGCTGAGACCATATGGAAGACTTTAGGAGACCTCTACACTAATGAATCTGACTTTATACAAGTCCACGAATTAATGTGCAAAGCTACCAGCATGCAACAGAATGGGAAACTAGTGTCTATATTTTTTACCAAGCTAAAGAATATATGGGCTGAAATTGATCAGAAACATCCGTGCAAAATTAAAAATCAAGAGGACCTTATATGGTACCAGAAAGAAAAGGAGCTTGAGCGAGTTCATGCATTCTTAAGAGAACTTGATACGAAACATAGTAGTGTTAAGGGTGAATTGCTCCGAATGTTAGACCCTTCAAGCTTGACCACAGCTTTTACATACATCCGTAAGGACGAATTTCAGCAGGAAAGTCTTAATCAAGCACAGGTTGAATTATCTAGTCTAGCCATTCAAGCCAAATCAAAGGCACCTTTTCGCCAGTAGCAGAGTTCAGTTCCACTTCATCAGCAAGGACCTCCACTAGGCTTTGCCAATCGTCCTCGTCCTCATTGCTCTTATTACAATGAAGCGAGACATATCCGAGAGACTTGTTGGAAACTGAACCCGCACCTGAGACAAAAAAGGCCAAATTATCGTCCTAGAGTGAAAGCAGCTGCGCTACAAGTAGTACAAGAACTAGATTCCTATGGAGTGACTGAACAGGATCATCATGTGATATGTGGAGGTACCCCTATAGCTTCAATAGCTGGTCGTGGTAAGATTGGTATGGCTTTAAATGTTTCTCACCTTGTTGGGTCTAATACTTGGATTATTGATTTTGGTGCATCTGATCATATGACTTATGATAAATCTTATTTTACTGAGTTATCTTCCCCACCAGTGTCTTATGTTACAAATGCTAACGGTGAGGCTTTTCCTGTCTTAGGAAAGGGGTCAGTCCGTATCACTCCAACTTTACAGCTCCATAATGTTTTATATGTGCTTGACTTATTTCATCACTTAATATTTGTCCCAAAGTTGAATACTGAGTTTAAATGTTCTTTAACGTTTTATCCTATGTATGTGATTTTTCATGACCTTCTTATCAGGAAAATAATTGGTCGAGGGTATCTGAAGGGCAGATTATTTCATCTGGATCAGAACTAGGTAGGGGAGAAACCAGAAGCACAGTTGATGAACATTATTTTGACCCTATTATTTGTTAGTTTTTAATCATTTATTTCATAGTTTATTTTAATATTACTTTGATTTGGAGAGTTATGTTCATGTTTAATAGGTTCAAGCATTATAAATGAATAGTGGAGTGAAGTGTTCATAAAGGAGCCTAAAACGTAACCCTTACATTGTATTTCATTCACTATGTAAGGGGGGTCTAAATCAGAGCAGAGATACGTAAGGCTTACGCAGGAATCAACAAAGATGTAAGGAATCTTACAAAGCATTCCAACATAGTGCGCCTAGGCGAGGAAAAATTCATGCTGCAGCGAGGGGCTCTCGGGTGCATCCTGGGAAATCATAAAAATATTGCGCGCGCGGCATGAATATAGTGCGCCGCGGTGAGGGACTTTTTGTTTTGGTTCGTAGTTCTGAATGGTATAGCGCGTCCCAACATAGAAAAATGCGCACCGCGGCCCACGCGAGCGAAATTTGGTTTTTCCCCTTCCAACCCCCAAACACACACACACACAAAACCCTAACCTATAAATACGTCCCACAAACCTTTTTCTGTTTGAACTGGTGAACAGTAACGTAAACAATGCCAAATCCAGATTTTTCATGCATTTTTGAGAGAGAAATTACTTCATTAAGGCTATTCCATTGGAGCTTCATCAAGAAATTTGAAAAAGGTGATCATCCAACATCAAGGATCTTGTTCCAAGAGTGAAAGTGGGGTAGATTCTTGTTTGTAATCTTTTTTTTCTCATTAGAATTCTTTTGATGCTATTTATAATGAAGAATCTGGATTTGAGTTTGATTATGAGTAGCTAAATCCTTTTGTGTGGGATTTTAGGGATGTGACTTTGAATGGATAATGTTTATGTGGTTTAATTATTATTTGAGTGGTTTATTTCATGTTCATTGTTCTTCACATCTATGTTCATTAATTATTTTTGGCCAATTTAGTTTATGAATGTTTGAGACTATTTTAGGGTTGAAATTTAGAAACGCTATCTAAGTTTATCTGTGCATTTTTGAGCTTGAGCCTAAATTAAGTGCATTAACTTGTCTTAATTTAGGTGATTAAATTACTTTTTCCTAAGATTAATGCTAATTAGTTAATTAACTATCCGAATCAAAGAAGTTAATTAGGTGATTAAGAGAAAATTACCATTGATTTGGGGTTTTCTAGGGTTAGTGAAAAGAATCAATAAATTCCACTTTATACGCTTGATTGTGAAGACCACGTAAACCAATTTATCCATACTTAGTTCACTAACTATTTTCCCACACTAGTTCATCATATCATTTCGACCTCGTTCTTTACTCGTTTATTTATTTATTTATTTTAAGTAATTATAATTTTAGCAATCGTTTTCTAAACCAATATTTGATTAGAGTGTTTAGGATTTATTTCATCGCTAAGTTTTAGATTACATTTAACTCTTTTAAAAACAATCGCAATTCCTTTGAGAGACGATCTTGGGAGTATACTTGTCGCTTACTACAAGTGACTCGTGCACTTGCGAGCTTTTACAAATACAAAATTTGGTTATCAAGTTTTTGTGCATCAAGTTTTTGGCGCCGCTGTCGGACAATTGGCGTTTTTGAAATTGTTATTTGTTTTCTTTTTAGTTTACTTTCTTAATTTTTAGTCTTTGTCATTTTCTTCGTTTTTTTTGTTTTTGTGTTTT
Source organism: Elaeagnus macrophylla (assembly GCA_029378325.1). Classification (NCBI taxonomy): domain Eukaryota; kingdom Viridiplantae; phylum Streptophyta; class Magnoliopsida; order Rosales; family Elaeagnaceae; genus Elaeagnus; species Elaeagnus macrophylla. The sequence continues at coordinate 52,997,407 of CM055641.1, read as the reverse complement.
TGTTACTTGTTGGAGTCATATAGTGTCTGGTGCTCTGATTTATTGTTGTTTTTGATTATGCATGCATGGTAGGACCTCTCTCAAAAATCCACTCGTGCCATTCATAGACAACGTCAACAGGAGGCGAATACATTTGAGACCATCTGACGCTAACACTTGGGAGGAAGAGCAACCACCAATCATGGGAGAACCTCTACCTCCACCGAGAGAGATGACGATGAAGGAGTATGCAAGGCCAGTCATTGACACTGTAACTTCTTGCATCCAATTGGGAGAAGCAGCTCAAAATTATGAGCTTAAAAACATACATTTTAATATGTTGCCATCTTTTTATGGGATCCCTAATGAAGATCCGCTAACTTTTATTCGTGATTTCTATGCTACTGTGCAGACTTTTCCGCTACAGGGGCTAAATGAAGATCAGTTGAGGATGAGGTGTTTCCTATACACGCTCAAAGACAAGGCAAAGTCATGGCTTATGACTCTTCTACCCAGTTCTCTTTCAACTTGGGATGCAGTGTTCAACAAGTTTTTGGGAAAGTTTTATTCCCATCAAAAGACTATCGACTTAAGGACGAAAATTGCTACATTCTCTCAAATGGACGGAGAACCATTTCATGAGGCGTGGGATCATTTTAAAGTGCTTCTGATACAGTGCCCACACCAACTCTAGAATCAATTTTTCTACGACGGGTTGACACAACAGTGTCAATTTACTGTGGATAATGTCACCGGAGGGGCTATGGGAGAAAAGACCGCTAATGAGACATATGACCTATATGAGATGTTGGGAGCTAATTTCCAACAAAAGAGCTCTAGAGGACGGAGGATGGGAGTTAACGAGGTCGCTTCGAGTAATGAGATGGCGATGCAAATTGCGGAGCTTACCAAACAGATCGCGCTCCTTACCTCTAAGAACACATCGACTCAAGAGGTATGCAGTATTTGTAGTACTTATGGACATGGTGCTAATATTTGTCCTTTTGTTTGTGATCAAAATGTAGGTACAGGTTGCGAGCAAGCTAATGCAATGGAGGGATACCAACCAAGGCCAAGGAATGATCCTTACTCGAACACATATAATCTCGATTGGAGAAGTCATCCCAATTTCTCTTGGAAGGGAAATAACAATCAGAGCTATGCTCAGAATAACTTCCAACACCATCCCAACAACAACAATAACAATCCAAACAATAACAACTTGCAGCTTATTCTTCCCAACAAACCAAGCTTGGAGGACAACTTGAATGCATTCATTCAAGTTAGTCGAGAGAATCAAATGAAGAGTACTCAGAGATTGGATTCATTAGAGGCTTCTATGAAAAGGGTTGAAGGCCAAGTGGGTCAATTGGCAGAGCACCTCCAATGTCAAGAAAAAGGAAAACTACTGAGCCAACCCGAGCAAGTGAAGGCGGTCACGGTCCTTCGCAGTGGTAAGATTGTAACTAAAAATTTACCTGAAATATTTGATGATGTACCTTTTAATGCAGGAAACATGGAAGAAGGTAGTGTAATACCCAAGGAGAGTAATGCACCCAAGGCTAAGGAAGATGAACCTTCCAAGGAATCAAATGGAGAGTCATCCACTGCTCCCCAATTGCACAAATCATCCGAGCTTTACCGACCACCGGTACCTTTTCCACATCGTCTCAAGGACGATAAACAGGATAAACAATTTTTTGATCTTTTTAACATGCTTTCTAAAGTTCAAATAAATCTGCCCTTACTGGATGTTATTAGAAATGTGCCTTCCTATGCAAAATTTTTCAAGGATCTAAATACTAGGAAGAGAAAGTATGGTTTAAATGAAAGGATAGTTGTTTTTGAAATTTCTAGTTCAATTCTTCAACAACGTTTACCACCTAAACTTAAGGATCTCGGGAGTTTTAACATTAACATGACTTTGGGGAATAAGAAAGTGGTAAGAGCCATGCTAGACTTAGGTGCAAGCATAAACTTAATGCCATATTCGATTTATTTGCAACTAGGTCTAGGGGAATTGAAACATACTACCATGTCCCTACAATTAGCTGATAGATCTGTGAAATATCCTAAGGGAATGGTAGAGGATTTGCTTGTACAGGTTGATAAGTTGATTATACCTGTAGGTTTTGTTGTGTTGGATATGCAGGAGAATCCATCTATGGACAAAAAGCACACTATTCTTCTTGGTAGACCATTTATGGCCACTACCAAGACAATTATAGATGTCCATAGTGGAAGTCTAACTATGACAGTTTTGGAAGAAACTGTCAATTTTAGAGTATTTGATTCCTCCCCTTTACCTTCTATATCCTTAATTGATGAATGTTCCTATATTGACCATATTGATACTCTTATTTATGATGCCTTTTTGCAGGATGAAATTAAAGACGGACTTGAGTATGCCTTAATAGTTTATAGGATAGAGAGGGAATTGGATGATGAATCTGAGGGATACATAGAGTTGTTAGATAATGCTGAACCATTAGAAGAACCAAGTATGCCCTTAGAGTTACCCAAAATCCCATCTAGGGAAGACAATACTCCACCTAAGCTTGAGTTGAAAGAATTGCCAAAACGTCTTAAGTATGTGTTTTTGGGTGAGGGGGATACCTATCCGGTCATAATTTCATCTACCTTGACCTGAACCCAAGAACGAGCACTAGTGAAAATACTTAAGAAGTATAGGAAAGCCATAGGATGGAGCATTGGTGATATTAGAGGTATTAGTCCTACCATGTATATGCATAAGATAAATCTTGAGGACAATACCAAACTTGTGAGAGAAGCCCAAAGGAGACTTATCCCTATTATGCAAGTGGTAGTGAAAACGAAAATTTTAAAACTCTTGGAAGTAGGGGTTATTTATCCTATTGCGGATAGCAAATGGGTTAGCTCGGTACATGTGGTACTAAAGAAATTTGGGATCACTGTGATAAAGAACGATAAAAATGAGTTAGTGCCCACAAGAGTGATCACAGGATGGAGGATGTGCATCGATTTTTGTAAATTAAATTTGTACACAAAGAAAGATCATTTTCCTCTTCCTTTTATTGATCAAATGCTTGAAAGTTTAGCAGGGCATGATTTTTACTGTTTTCTTGATGGTCTTTCAGGTTATTACCAAGTGCTCATTGTTCTGAAAGATCAGGAGAAGACCACATTCACATGTCCATTCAGGACATTTGCCTTCAGGAGGATGTCATTCGGTCTTTGCAATGCCCCCGCCACATTCCAACGATGCATGATTTCAATATTCTCGGATATGGTGGAGAAGTGTATAGAGGTATTTATGGATGATTTTTCAGTTTTTGGAAATTCATTTGATGATTGCCTGAATAATCTGACTTGTGTGCTGGAGCGTTGTATTGAGAGTAACTTGACCCTTAGTTGGGAAAAGAGTCATTTTATGGTTAAACATGGCATTGTATTAGGGCATGTTATTTCAAGTAGAGGCATTGAGGTGGATAAAGTGAAAATTGATCTAATAGCTAAACTTCCACCTCCCATAAATGTTAAGGGAATAAGGAGTTTTCTTGGCCATGCGGGTTTTTATAAGAGATTTATTAAGGATTTTTCTAAGATAAGTCATCCCCTATGCATCTGTTAGCTAAGGATGTTTCTTTTGTCTTTGATAATGATTTCTTGAATGCTTTTAATGTTTTAAAAGAAAAACTAACTTCTGCGCCCATTATCATGGTACCTAATTGGTCACTCCCTTTTGAAATTATGTGTGATGCGTCTGATTTTGCCATAGGGGCTATTTTAGGACAACGAGTAGATAAGTGTTTGCATGTCATTTACTACGCTAGTAAAACTCTTAATGACGCTCAACTTAACTACTCAACCACCGAAAAAGAATTTTTGGCTATTGTGTTTTCTCTTGATAAATTTAGGTCTTATTTGGTAGGATCTAAAGTAATTGTGTATTCGGACCATGCAACTTTGCGATATTTGTTAAGTAAATCGAATGCTAAGCCTAGACTAATTCGGTGGGTTTTGCTGTTACAAGAGTTCGACTTAGAGATCAGGGATAAAAAGGGAACAAAAAATGTGGTAGCTGATCATTTATCTAGGTTGATTTCTGACTTTGACACTACTGAGAGTGACAAAGATATTGCTATTGTTGAGACTTTTCCTGATGAGCAGTTATATTCTGTGGGTCCAAACCCTTGGTATGTTGATGTTGTAAATTACCTTGCTAGCGGTTTGTTGAGGCCTAACATTTCTTTTCAGGAAAAGAAAAGGTTTTTTCATGTGTGCAGGCAATACTTTTGGGATGACCCATATCTATTCAAAATCTGTTAAGACCAAGTCATCTAGAGGTGTGTGCTGGAAGAGGAACATGCAAGCATCTTAACTTTCTGTCATGAACTTCATTATGGAGGACATTTTGGCTGTAAGAAGACTGCCATTAAGGTACTTCAATCTGATTTTATTGGCCTACTCTGTTTAAAGATGCTTATGATTTTTGCATGCGTTGTGATAGATGTCAGAGGACTGGTAACTTAGGTCGACGTAATGAAATGCCTCTGACATATAATCTGGTTGTTAAGTTGTTTGATGTATGGGGGATTGACTTCATGGGTCCTTTTTCCCCTTCTTCTGGCTTTGAGTATATCTTAGTTGCGGTTGATTATGTGTCCAAGTGGGTAGAGGCTATACCCACTAAATCTAATGATGCTAACTGTGTTGTGAAGTTCTTGAAGGAAACAATATTTAGTAGGTTTGGCACACCAAGGGTGATAATTAGTGATGGAGGGAGCCATTTCTGCAACAAACTTTTTGATGGATTGTTGAGAAAGTACAACATCACTCATAAAGTGGCCACTCCATATCACCCACAGACATTGGGACAAGTTGAAGTGAGTAACAGGCAAATAAAGAGTATTTTGGAACGTACGGTGCGACCTTCGAGGAAGTATTGGGCTTCAAAGCTCAATGACGCATTATGGGCTTACCGTACGGCGTACAAGACACCTATTGGGATGAGCCCATATAAGTTAATTTATGGCAAAGCATGCCATTTGCTCGTTGAACTTGAGTACAAGGCCCATTGGGTAATCAAGCAGCTAAACATGGATTGTCAACAAGCGGGCAAGAAACGCTTACTTCAACTTGATGAGCTTGAAGAGATTCAGAACGAAGTCTATGAGAATGCTAAGATTTACAAAGAACGCACCAAGCGTTACCATGACAAAAGGCTCGTTGGTAAGTCTCTCTATCCTGGAATGAAAATACTTTTATTTAACTCTTGTTTTAAACTTTTTTCAGGAAAGCTTCGATCAAGATGGAGTGGACCGTACCAGATTGTGAAAGTCTTTCCACATGGAACTATTGAGTTGCTCAATCCGAAGACACAAGTAACTTTCAAAGTGAACGGACACCGTGTAAAACCTTACTTGGAGGGAGTCGTTCACAATGGAGATGTGGAGTGCATTGAAGAGCATGCACCTTAGCTTTGAACATCGTCTTGCTAAGACGTTAAACTAGCGCTTGGTGGGAGGCAACCCACCATTTTAGGTAATATCTTTCCTTTCTTTTAATTTAGTTTAGTTTCGTTTGGTCTTTCATTTGCCCTTCCTAAATGCTTTTTCTGAACTGCTGTGTTGTTGAAAACCTTGAGGACAATGTTTAGTTTAGGTTTGGGGGTGCAAATTGGCTTGAAATTGTAACGAAATTTTAATACTTTTGGTCAATTTTTGATGAATAACTAGTCTTTGTGCATTGTTTGTCTGATATTTTAAAATATTTAAGGTTTGTTATAAAGATTGGTTTTAATTTGCAATATTTGTTTCATGCTTTTGATGTTGAAACTGAGATGAACCCGAATCTTGTGTTTAGGAATTGAATAGTGGAGACTACCTTGTGAGATTATTATTAAGCTTTTAACGCTTTATTCTGAGAGATAATTATTTCTCTACTGTTTTAAACACCTTTCATATCATTTCAAATTGTTAGATGATCTCTATAAGTTTTTGCATTGAATGTTAGGATTTTGAACATATAATGAAGGATCACGTATCTAATTGAATTGCATAGATTAAATGATTTTAGTGAAATTTAAAAGTGTTTGCCTATTTCATTCATACTTGACTTCAAAAGATACGAGGGAAATACTATTTCAAAAAAAAAAAAAAAAAGAGCTAAGATTTTTCCTTTCATAAAATACATATGTATTTGGGTCTTAATATATATATATATATATATAAGAGAGTTTATCATGACCCTAAGTTCTTCAAATGTGAGTTGGTTAATAAAGTAAAAAAATATATAGGAAACAATTTCCCTTAAAGTCAATGCATTTTCATTTTAAGGTAGACACTTGAAGTTTTTGCTTGAGGATTTTAATTGATGCATGAGATTAGTTATGTAATTTCTTCATAAATCCTATAATTTGATTCCTTTCATGAGATCAATGTTATGCACTTTTGAGCCTTTCTTGTTTAATCATATGCGAATCTATTAGCTCATTTCTTTACATAACTTCTATTCGCATATATATTGATGAGTGCTTGTACCCATAGGATCGATATGATTTAGAGAGTAATTCTTGTGAGGATTAGAGTTGAAACGAATTCACATTCTTGACACTAGGTTTGGGGGAATTAATGTTGATATGTTTTTAGTATGGGATTTAGATTTTGTGAAACGAAACTTTTCGACATGGTGAACCTTGATGTGATAAAATGCTGGATAAATTTGTGTACGAAGTCTTGGTTATAAATTGGAAAGAAACTAAAGCATGACAAATTTTGTTAATTTTATTTCTTTTAGATTTGTTAATTGTCTTTTAGATTCTAGTTTTGCTTGAAGACTAGCAAAATGTAGGTTTGGGGGTATTTGATGAACATTATTTTGACCCTATTATTTGTTAGTTTTTAATCATTTATTTCATGGTTTATTTTAATATTACTTTGATTTGGAGAGGTATATTCATGTTTTATAGGTTCAAGCATTATAAATGAATAGTGGAGTGAAGTGTTCATAAAGGAGCCTAAAACGTAACCCTTACATTGTATTTCATTCACTATGTAAGGGGGGTCTAAATCAGAGCAGAGATACGTAAGGCTTACGCAGGAATCAACAAAGATGTAAGGACTCTTACAAAGCATTCCAACATAGTGCACCTAGGCGAGGAAAAATAAATGCCGCAGCGAGGGGCTCTCGGGTGCATCCTGGGAAATCATGAAAACATTGCGTGCCGCGGCATGAATATAGTGCGCCGCGATGAGGGACTTTCTGTTTTGGTTTGTAGTTCAAAATGGCATAGCGCGCCGCGACATAGAAAAATGCGCGTCGCGGCCCACACGAGCGAAATTTAGTTTTTTCCCTTCCAACCCCCAAACACACACACACACACACACACACACAAAAACCCTAACCTATAAATACATCCCACAAACCTTTTTCTGTTTGAACTGGTGAACAGTAACGTAAACAATACCGAATCCAGATTTTTCATACATTTTTGAGAGAGAAATTACTTCATTAAGGCTATTCCATTGGAGCTTCATCAAGAAATTTGAAAAAGGTGATCATCCAACATCAAGGATCTTGTTCCAAGAGTGAAAGTGGGGTAGATTCTTGTTTGTAATCTTTTTTTTCTCATTAGAATTCTTTTGATGCTATTTATAATGAAGAATCTGGATTTGAGTTTGATTATGAGTAGCTAAACCCTTTTGTGTGGGATTTTAGGGATGTGACTTTGAATGGATAATGTTTATGTGGTTTAATTATTATTTGAGTGGTTTATTTCATGTTCATTGTTCTTCACATCTATGTTCATTAATTATTTTTGGCCAATTTAGTTTATGAATGTTTGAGACTATTTTAGGGTTGAAATTTAGAAACGCTATCTAAGTTTATCTGTGCATTTTTGAGCTTGAGCCTAAATTAAGTGCATTAACTTGTCTTAATTTAGGTGATTAAATTACTTTTTCCTAAGATTAATGCTAATTAGTTAATTAACTATCCGAATCAAAGAAGTTAATTAGGTGATTAAGAGAAAATTACCATTGATTTGGGGTTTTCTAGGGTTAGTGAAAAGAATCAATAAATTCCACTTTATACGCTTGATTGTGAAGACCACGTAAACCAATTTATCCATACTTAGTTCACTAACTATTTTCCCACACTAGTTCATCATATCGTTTCGACCTCGTTCTTTACTCGTTTATTTATTTATTTATTTTAAGAAATTATAATTTTAGCAACCGTTTTCCAAACCAATCTTTAATTAGAGTGTTTAGGATTTATTTCATCGCTAAGTTTTAGATTACATATAACTCTTTTAAAAACAATCACAATTCCTTTGAGAGACGATCTTGGAAGTATACTTGTCGCTTACTACAAGTGACTTTTGCACTTGCGAGCTTTTACAAATACAAAATTTGGTTATCAAGTTTTTGTGCATCAACAGTCTTGCTCCGTGTTGACTTCGAGTTTTGACAAGCTAAGTGAAATTTGATTGTGGCATCGCCGCTTAAGGCATCCGTCTTTTAGTCTTATGAAAAAATCTATGCCTACTTTGTTTATTGGTGTTAGTGAGTCTGTTTTACATTGTGAGACATGTGTTTTGGCCAAGAACCATCATATTACTTATTCCCCTAGTGTTTCTAATAAAAGTGCTATTCCTTCCTTTTGAATTAATTCATTCTAATGTTTGGGGACCGTGTAAAGAGCCCACTGTATCAGGTATGAGGTATTTTGTATCGTTTATTGATGACTGTACAAGATTGTCATAGGTTGCTCTTCTTAGAACCAAAGATGAAGTTTTTTCAACTTTTCAAAGTTTTCGTACTTATGTTCAAACACAATACAATAGCACCATTAGAGTCCTACATTCTGACAATGGGGGAGAATATGTTAATTGTATTTTTCAAGATTTTTCAAAACATATGGGATTGTTCACCAAACCACTTGCCCACAAACACCAGAACAAAATGGGGTGTCTGAAAGAAAAAACCATCATTTACTTGATATGGCTCGTGCACTACTATTTAGTGCTCATATGCCAAAATATCTTTGGGGCGATGCTATACAAGCTTTCGCCCATCTCATCAATCGTCTTTCATCTATTGTCCTTCAGAAAAAAATCCCAATCGAGGTTCTCGCATCTCATGTATCCTTACCATCATTTCATAATCTTCCTGCCCATGTATTTGGTTATGTTGTTTTTGTACATGTTCCTAAAAATCAGAGGTCTAAGTTAGATGCCCAGGCAATTAAATGTGTGTTTGTTGGTTATGGAGGTTATCAGAAAGAGTACAAGTGCTTCCATCCACCGACCAAAAAGAATTATGCCACTATAGATGTTGTCTTCTTTGAGGACATGAGTTATTTTTCCTCACCTAATACTGCTCATCAGGGAGAGAATTCATATTTCGAAAAATTGTATCATGGTGAGGGGGAGGAATTTGAATAATTACCTACTGATATTTCGATGGGTCCAGTTGAGATTCTTAACCCATTGAATCCAATAGTGGAAAAGGCAGATGCTCCAATTATCCAAGCACTAGTTCCGATCACTGAAAATAAAAATGAAGATACTGTTGTTCCCTTAGGCGTCACTTATACCCTTGATTAACAGCTCCCTGGTACTGAAGGTCACTCATCTGAGGTATATACACCTAATTATACTAATAGCATTGAGTCTAGTGTTGGACAGTATGTGTTACCAAATAGGTCTACTCACCCCCTAAAAGATATGAACCAAATATCCATGCAAAATCCAAATATCCAGTAGCCAACTACATGTCTACTAAAAGATTGTCTAAGCCATATGAATCATTTGTAAGTCAAATATCTGCTATATCAGTACCTAATAAAGTGCAGGATACATTGGGAGACCCAAAATGGAAGAAAGCAATGGAGGAAGAGATGGAGGCATTACAGAAGAACGATACTTGGCAACTTGTGCCTCTACCATAGGGCAAGAAGGCAGTTGGTTGTCGATGGGTGTTTACTGTGAAACATAATGCTGATGGATCTGTGAATCGGTATAAAGCCCGCCTTGTAGCAAAAGGGTTCACTCAGATGTATGGTGTAGACTACGATGAGACTTTTGCTCCGGTTGCCAAAATGAATACTATTCGGGTTCTGCTTTTGCTTGCCGCAAGCTTAAACTGGCCATTTTGACAATTTGATGTCAAAAAAGCGTTTTTTCATGGAGAGTTAGTCGAGGAGGTATACAAGAGTCTTCCACCTGGGTATGTAGCTGCTTCTCCTGGTAATTTTGTATGCAAATTGAGGAAGTCTTTGTATGGTCTCAAGTAATCCCCTTGAGCCTGGTTTGGAAGGTTTTCACAATTCATGCAGAAGGTTGGTTGCAGACAGAGTAATTTAGACCATACGCTATTTCTCAAACATCAACAAGGGAAGGTAACAACTCTAATTATTTATGTTGATGATATAGTAATTATTGGAGATGATACTGTTGAGATGGATAAATTACCGAAACAACTAGCCTTTGAGTTTGAGATGAAGGATTTGGGTGAACTGAAGTACTTCTTAGGAATTGAGATAGCTAAGGGGAGCGAATGAATTTTTCTATGTCAGAGAAAATACATTCTTGACCTACTAACTGAAACAGGTATGTTGGATTGTAAACCTATTAACATTCCTATTGAGCAAAACCATTGTCTAGCAGAGTATCCAGATCAAGTACCAACTGATCGATCTCGCTATCAGAGGTTGGTTGGGTGCTAAATTTATTTTGCACATACTAGTCCAGATGTCTCATATGCAGTAAGTGTGGTAAGTCAGTTCATGCATAACCCGAGTGAGAGTCACATGGATGCAGTTGTGAGAATTTTAAGGTATTTGAAGTCAGCTCCAGGGAGAGGAGTAATGTTCACTAAACACAACAATCCTCTTGAAGTTTGTGGCTTCACAGATGCAGATTGGGTAGGAAGTATTACAGATAGAAGGTCGACATCAGGTTACTTCACCTTTGTGGGAGGTAATTGGGTTACATGAAAAAGTAAGAAGCAGAAAGTTGTGGCACGGTCTAGTGCTGAGGCTGAGTATAGAGGTATGGCTCATGGTGTTTGTGAATTGCTGTGGATAAAAAGTTTGCTATTTGATTTGGGTTTTGAACTCAAAAATACTATGGAGTTGTATTGCGACAGTCTGGCAGCCATTAACATATCACAAAATCCAGTACAACATGATCATACTAAGCATGTAGAGGTTGATCGTCATTTTATAAAAGAGAAGCTATATGCCAAACTCATTAGCTTTCCTTTTGTTCCCACTGAGAAGCAACTTGCAGATGTGCTCACCAAAGGAGTTTTCAAGAAGGCGTTTTATGACTCACTAAGCAAGTTGGGCATAGTCGATATGTATGCGCTAACTTGAGGGAGAGTGTTAGCGTATGAGTCATGTAATTAGTGTATATGTGTCTATCTGTAATAGAGTTCTAGGTTGTACATAGTTCTATTTTATTTAGGACTCTTGTATTTTATTTTCTATATATATTTCTATTGTGAGATAATAATACAACAAGAAATATATTTCACTCAGTATATTTAACTTTAACTCAGAATTAGAGTAACATGATGATAAAGATTCATTTGCTACAGTCTAAGATTCCCCTAGCGCCCCTTTACATATATTTGTCTGGGATAGTTTTTTTTTTTCCATATGGGTTGTGTAACTTCTTAAAAACTTAATAACACCCACTTGTTTATTAAAATTGGTGGAAACATCTTAAGAAAAAAAGAAAGAAAGAAAGGTGGAAACTGCATGGTTGTATTGTGTTGCGGCTGTAATGGAACAATCCTAACAATTTAATGGGATTCAATTTCTTGTTTGTGTTGGTTATCCTTCTTCTTAATGTTCTCTTTTTTAGCCTACGGTGCAATGTTCAGATATAGGTTTAATGAGTCAGTTTAACTTGGCTCATTTAAGCTTCATCTAATGAGATTAAAAAAAAAAAAAAAAAAGCTCACTTAGCTCAAGCTTAAAATGAGCTAGCTGAGTTGTCTGTTAAAGTAAGATGCTAGCTCAACCTAATTTGTAATTCTAAATTCTCTATAGTGTAGACTCACTTATCTGCATAATTTTTCTCAAAAATAATTGAATTGTTAAAAAACTTGACAATTGTTGAGGATTTTTATTTTTATTTTTTGGGGACTTACTGGATGGCTGGGAATTCAACCCTAGCCTAGGTAGGAGAGGGATGATGGAACCACTGGGTTATGGACTGATCTCTTTTAGGCTTAATCTATCCTATACAAAGTGTTAATTTAAACTTATTAAGCGTTGAAGTCAATCTCAACTCATTATTCAAGTAAAAAACATAAAAAGTATGTTTGTCTTTTAACGTCCTTGGTGAACGTATACTTGTATAATAATCAATAGATATTTTACAACATGTAGTATCTCCATCAAGATGATGAAGTTTAATGTAAATATTTTGTGCTTATATATATGAAGGCAATTGTGGACAACCCTAAATCATCGATAGTTGATTTAGTAAATAAAACTAATTAATTTATTAAATTCATATTTATAAACTTAATTAAGCTTTCAAATTTCATTAATTACATAGTACGACGTAGTTAGCAAATTGAATATGCATGACTTATATTTTTTTTTTTCTTGATTGTTTAGTTTAAAAGAGAACCAGATAATTACTAGAGAAAGATATCAACAAAATGCGATCGGATTGGGCACTATATATTCAACTTTATATGGTTATTTAATTAGCCTAAGTTTTATGCAATTATGTAATACACACCTTTAAATACATTTTCACGTGTCTAAGTTTAAGACTTTGTTTATATTTTGACTTAATTAGAACAACGTTAAATTATTTTATATTTTGTTGCCCAAGAACAATATATTATGCTTATAATTAATATATTTATATTACCGAGATAATATATGCGAGAATCGTGAAATTAAAAATTTTATTAATATTTTAATAGTTAAAAGTCAACCAAAAATATATAGTTAAAAGTCAACTAAAAATATGACTAGGTATACAACACTTATGTTGTCGGTTTTATAAATAACCTACTATATATCTACAAATTTTCTTGTCGGTTTTAGAAAAAAACTAACTAGGTATGTACAACTTTTCTTGCCGAATTTTTTAAACAACCGACAATATATGTATACCTTTTTTGTTAGTTTTTACTAAAAATCGCTAAGGAAGATGAGTACCTATGCCAACACTGCATACATTGGCGATTTTTTAACCGACAAGATAGGTCTACTGTAACATTCCAAAATTTTCTATATTTAAATAAACCAAAAGAGGGTCATCAATGCGAAACAAAGTTCTCAAATAGTCTACCAATGTAAAATCCTCAATTTAAAACATTTATATCCTCAAGACTAATATTTATAAAATTCAATAATAATACAACTTAGCATCAAAATTTCTTAAACCTAGCACGCTAGACCAAAACCAACCTAGGGGACCAACAATTTTCAATAATGTTGCAAAATCTTTCTCATAGAGTTTCCTGAAAAAATGATAATAAAACTAGAATGAGTAATATAACTTAGTAAGTAAACTCACCATAATTAAAACATTAAGCAACACAATATAAAAACCATACTTAGCCAAAATATTTTCTTATATCACGCTTATGCATATAGAGTAATGCTTGTAATGCATTTGTCGAGAACATGCTTATTCTTTATGTAGTAAACCTTGCAATGCATTTTTATTTCTTATATAACATGCTTAATGCTTATAGGATAAAGTTTGTAAAATATTGCTATTTCTTAGAAACACTTTTCAAAACACTTATTCTTTCTTTAAAAGTACCATGAGTCATCCCTTAAACTTATCATAGTAGAGCTTTACATAAGTCACCCGTCTGCGACTGGCACGTGTGAAAGACATATGTAAGTGAGACTTAACTTATAACTTAGCAAAATTAGAATTCCGTACATAATTCTCACATGCACATACGTCCAAACCAAAGGTAAGAACTCTTTAATCCCCGGGTACCCTAACTTACACGAGAGACACTTCCCGCACACGACTCTTAAATTTATCAGAACTTATCATATCGTGTCGCTCCAAGACACTTAACTTATATTTGGAAGATTTAAGCATCTTATTAAAACATATGCTTGCTTGAAAACTTTGCTTAGAAAGATCTTTTTTATTTTGAAAGGCTTCATATAAATAAAAGCTTTTATAAAACTTAAGCTTATGATGACATGCATGAAATGATGCATATGTCAAACAATGCTCAATTGTACATAGGAAAACTTGAGAAATAGATCATATACATTCATAAAACATTATTTCACCCCAAACAATAACATAACACAAGCACCTTTTTATAACCACAAACAATCATATAATTAGACAAGCAAATAGACATATACTTAATATTTCAAGTAGGGTCAGTTTATTTACCTCAAAATGCTGCAATATTTCAAAATACTATATGATCTAAGCACATCCAATATTATCCTATAATTTTCAAGAGTAAAATAATCAACTTATAATCTTAATTATAAGGATATAACTATTTATTTTTCTTTTATTCGTTCTTAAATCCTATTCCTCATATAATTCCATAAATTATGACACTTTTGATAAATAATTTATGTTCTAAAATTCCCTTTACACTTATAAAAGATTATCCAGAGGAAAATATATCACTTGTTATAACCTAAAAATATAAGCTAATCTAAACACGTCTCAATACATGATTTCTTACTGAATACAAACAATTGGTTTCTTCGTAAAATTTCTTGGAGTCAAACTAGACACATGTATTTATTTGTATTAAAAATTTCAGATTCAAATGATGTAGGAATCATATTCAAAACATACTTGAAAATCAGTTTATGAAATCTGTCAGAAAATTTCCTAGTCAAAGTACCCCTTATTGAAAAATATCTCAAATATTCTATAAAATTTATTTGGATTCGAAATTTTCATAAACAATCAATAACATATATTTAAAGCTGTTATTAAAATTTTAGATTAAAATAACTAGGTTAAATAATCTAAAATTATTTTTATTTCGGATGTTAATAAAAAAATTGTAGAATTTTAGATTTTCATGTCTAATTTTGAAAATTCATGAAAATTAGAAAATAAAACATTTTTGAGTGATTCAAAAACCATTAGACTCGAAAAAATGTCTATAGTTTTTAATAAAAATTTCAAGTCCTAATTCAGAATGTAATTATTTTGAAATTATCATAAAATACATTTGACTCAGAATTTTAAGGTTTTGAGATTTCATTCTAGCCTCTTTTTCCCCTCTTAATTTTAGTTCATAAAAAGCCATGAAAATTTGTAGAAAACTCATATTATGTAGAGTTGTATCCAAAAAATTTAGAATTTTTATTTCCTCTTAAAACCTTTAATAAAAATATATGAAAATTTTTAGGACTAAATTCTTACCTTGAAATTGCTTCCATGGTTGAGTGAAAAACCTAGAATGCTAGAAACTAAAGAGAGGAGGGAGAGAGAGAAAAAGATTTAACATGAAAATATTTCTCGCTTTTCTTTTATTTTAGATTTTTTATTTTGTTTTGTTTTCTTGTTGAATACAAACTCTAATCTTTTAAGTAACTTAATCACAATCATAATCCAACACAAACACTCCCTTTTTCAAATTAACATTATTATTATTGTTATTTTTTTTGGATAGTTACAATTCTCTCCTCTTAAAAGGAATTTTGTCCCCAAAATTTGCATGCTTTAATGTATTAGATATCAAGTTTCAAACTCCATCTCAATACTTACGTAATCATATAACTATTTATAAATTAATATTATATGTATTCTATGCACAACTAATGTATATATATATTCTTGATCCTAATATTCCAAATAAGATACATTACTAAACTCACATCATTACATAAAAACTATTAAATGTTTTAATTTCTCCTGTCGAGAATGATCTTATGTTCTTATAGCAATATCTATCCAAATTCTAAATCTTAGTAAATACGTATTCAATAATTTTATCAAAATTGATTATAAACAAATGCCCAACATATCTAAATTTTTACACTATACACCAAATATATAGGTCTTATGCACTTCAATCTAACATCCCTTAAAGTCTTACTATTAGAGCACAAAGGTTTTAGGTCATCATGGTGAGTAATTGAGCACTATATCTACTCTTAATAACTCAATCGACACAAAATCACATGCAAAGTCAATTCTTTAATCTGATTGTTGGGCTTTGACAGCAAAGAACATAAACTTACGAATAACCCAATATATATTCAAACTCTTTTCCTTTTAAGTATTTATTACTTAGCCTATAATTTGACAATTAGAATAATAAAATATATATGAGATCTATCTTACTTTCCTATATTAATATACATATGTATTTTTTTAAAAAATGTTCTTATGTAAACACTTTTAGTATAATGAAAATGACCAATTTATGTAGTCATCTTGTAAGCATAACATCTAACTTTTAATTTAACTAGCAATAACACAAGCAAATAACATTATACAGTAATCTTAATGATCTTTTAAATTTAAGATATTATTGCTTAAAATCAAATTAACTTTAAAGCACATGAATAATTTTATTACTTAATGATACATTTCAAGCTCAATGATTATCTTAAAGTACATAAAATTAACTTTTCAAAGTACGGTAAAATCGTACCTACATTTATATAAAACAAAATAAACTTTCAATTTCTAAATTAATCTTAAATTTACTAAATGTAACATAAAATCATTGTTACATAGTTTCACTAGTAAAAGTCACACAAACTACTTATAAGCATACCGTACTAAAATTCATATACTTAACAATACTCTAATTTAACTTGATAATACCCTTACCTCATAGGTAAATTATTGTGATTTACTTGCTTTCATAAATAAATCATCACTCATGCAATACAATCATTTCATATAACTAAAAAGTGAAGATATACCTCATAAACCTTCAATAATCCCTCCTTCTTCTTTTTTTTTTTTTTTATTTTTTATAATTGTACATTTATCATTATTCTTATTTATTGTATCTAACTTATCTCCCAAGAACTAATTGAAATTTCTAAACCTTTAAGATGTCATTTGCTTAAATAGGCTCCAAATGAACTCGTATACTTGTCAAAAGCAACTCATATATACAATAAATTATTTCATGTTGCCTTGTACTATTCTAAAACAAACCAATGATTGCAAAAGTATGTATAGTTCCCTTTTCTTTTCCAAGTAAAATGAAACTACATATAACCTTTATAAGTTAGATAACTTTAAACTTGTAGTTATGACCCCTTAGTAAGTCTAAACTTCAAATAAACTAAATCATATAACACTTTTTTTTTTGCTACATTCAAGCCTCGAACTCGAGAGCTCCACCTTATTATGGTGGTTACAATGCCGTTTGGCTACTAAGGCCTTGGCAATCATATAACACTTTTAAATACAAGAAGGACCATGACATCCTTTTTTTTTTTTTTTCCTTCTTTCTTTCTCGTATCTAAAAGTCCAAGATAACTTATACATCAGAAGATACTCAAAACAATAATTCTTATGATAAGTTTTACTAGTTACAATCATATTAACTTAACACATCAAAAAAATTTCTTATAAATACTCTAATAATATTCTTTTCATCTCCACAATGACCATGAAATACAATCCAATATCAAAATACGAATATTCTATATAAGACATAATAACAAAATCAATTACTCATTATTTTCCTCTTGTCCAATATTTTTTTTAATTACTGTAATTGTCATATCTCTCAACATAAACAAATGAGGTATTAGTATTACATAAAGTAATATTTGTTTTCCAATAAATCAATTAGATTAATTGCATTCAAATGTATTATCCTTATCACTGAGAGTATCACAATCATAAACACACTTTTTCACCAACACTCTTGAGATACTTTATCGTAACATTAATTTTCTTATTAACTAACAAGCAAAATTAATATGTATTATTTAGAGAACTACTAACTCATATAAGATGTCTTAGGTTCACTCTTTCAAATTCAGAATTTAATCATCTATGCCACCAAACACAAAATATTATTTCTGAATCCATACTTCAAAAAGTAATCATCAATCTTGTCCAAACTTGAAGAGTTTTCCTTATTCTATTTCTTTAAACAATTAAGATTAACCTTCACATAAATTGGTTCCACATTAAATATAATGGTCATATATCAATATCTTTAATTTGATATCAATAATTTGTTAAAGGACCCAATGCCATCAGCTACAAAATTCGAGTCAATCTTCTACTTCTAATTTTTCTTGTTAAATTTCAATTCTTTATACCTAACCAACTTAAATCACCCTTTATTTTCTCCTTATCTATAAAATATTTATGATCACCTTGGATCATTGTCCTAATTATATAGTCAAAATATTTTTATCACTAGTTATTAAATCTTCAGCCCATATTTAAAAATATTCATTTTTCTTAACTTGTCCCTGGATGTCATTGCTTAAATTA
The DNA here is from genome assembly GCA_029378325.1 of Elaeagnus macrophylla. NCBI lineage: Eukaryota > Viridiplantae > Streptophyta > Magnoliopsida > Rosales > Elaeagnaceae > Elaeagnus > Elaeagnus macrophylla. The sequence goes on along the minus strand of CM055641.1, from coordinate 52,978,977 downwards.
CTAAAGAAATCAAATAATGCATCTAACCAATAGGAATAGAATCAATGTATTTAACAATGATAGAAGGTAAGCTAAGTATGACATTATTTTATTCCATCTTAAGAACTTACTATCATATATACACACAGTAACTAATCCATAGTAATCATAGCATTTCTTAATCTCTCTTCATATCAAGTTAATATTTCTAATATTTAATACTCTGCCAGGAATTCCAAAATCTAATAATGTTTCTATATCCATATTTAATGGTTGGATATCAACTAAATATCATTCATACTTGTATCATCACAAATAAATTTTTATGTCCAATTACAGTTCGACCTAAACTTATGCTCCTTATAACTAATATCTTATTATTCCATTTGCCTATAATGTTTCCTCTTAAAAATATGTTCCAATAGTATATTTATCATCTTACTACATGTTATAATTATGTCTTGATATTTTCTTATCAAAATCAAATCCATCAATTCTTAGAAAAAGACTACAAACATGTAGAAAGATTGTCTATTTTAATTTCTTTGTATGAACCAAGCCTAATAATTACATGTATCACCTCAAATAATTATTTAATCATTTTCTTCAAATCATATACTCCTATAAACCATGAAATCAAATGACAATGGATTTCATTCGGTAAAAAAGTGACAGTTATATCCTTAAGTGCACCCAAAATAAAGGCATCACTTATGACTATGCCACAACTTACACACTTATTCATATATTACTATTTTTCTACTCGAAAACTCATGTTTAAAAATGTTTGTAATCAATAGAGTGATCTAAGGTAAAATACTGTCGTATGACAATCACTCTGATCTTATAAACTCCTATTAAAATTTACAAATAAGGAGGGTATAAAACTTCATATCCAAATAAAAAAAATGTTATCCTCTTTTAAGATAGCTTTAAATCTCATTATTACGATAGGACCACATAAACAACTTGCACATTCATCAATCAGAATAATTTTCTTAAATTGAAATGACAACAAAACAAACTTTCATATAACATAAGACATAAAACAAGCCATGAGTATTTTGGATTTAGCAACCATCTTGATCCCCATCTATACGAACTTAAGTCTACAGAATCTAAAACCTGGCTCTGATACCAACTGTAACATCTCAAAATTTTCTATATGTAAATAAACTAAAAGAGGGTCATCAATGCGAAACAAAGTTCTCAAATAGTCTATCAATGTAAAATCCTTAATTTAAAACATTTATATCCTCAAGACTAATATTTATAAAATTCAATAATAATACAACTTAGCAACAAAATTTTTTAAACCTAGCACGCTAGACCAAAACCAACCTAGGGGATCAACAATTTTCAATAATGTTGCCAAATCTTTCTCATGGAGTTTCTTGAAAAAATGGTAAATAAAACAAGAATGAGTGATATAACTCAGTAAGTAAACTCACCATAATTAAAACATTAAGCAACACAACATAAAAACCATACTCAACAAAAATATTTTCTTATATCATGCTTATGCATATGGAGTAATGCTTGTAATGCATTTGTCGAGAACATGCTTATGCTTATGTAGTAAACCTTGCAATGCATTTTTATTTCTTATATAACATGCTTAATGCTTATAGGATAAAGCTTGCAAAATATTGCTATTTCTTAGAAACTCTTTTCAAAACTCTTATTCTTTATTTAGGAGTACCATGAATCATCCCTTAAACTTATCATAGTAGAGCCTTACATAAGTCACTCGTCGGCGACTGGCATGTGTGAAAGGCATATGCAAGTGAGACTTAACTTATAGCTTAGCCAAATTAGAGTTTCGTACATAATTCTCACATACACACATACGTCCAAACCAAAAGTAAGAACTCTTTACTAAAGAGTCTTTAGTCCCCGGGTACCCTAACTTACACGAGAGACACTTCCCACACACGACCCTTAAACTTATCAAAACTTATCATATCGTGTCGCTCCAAGACACTTAACTTATATTTGGAAGATTCAGGCATCCTATCAAAACATATGCTTGCTTGAAAACTTTGCTTAGAAAGATCTTATTTCTTTTGAAAGGCTTCATATGAATAAAAACTTTTATAAAACTTATGCTTATGATGACATGCGTGAAATGATGCATATGTCAAACAATGCTCAGTTGTACATAGGAAAACTTGAGAAATAGATCATACACATTCATAAAACATTATTTTACCCCAAACAATAACATAACACAAGCACCTTTTTATAACCACAAACAATCATATAATTAGACAAGCAAATAGACATATACTTAATATTTCAAGTAGGGTCAGTTTATTTACCTCAAAATGCTACAATACTTCAAAATACTATATGATCTAAGCACAACCAATATTATCTTATAATTTTTAAGAGTAAAATAATCAACTTATAATCTTAATTATAAGGATATAACTATTTATTTTTCTTTTATTCATTCTTAAATCCTATTCCTCGTATGATTCCATAAATTATGACACTTTTGATAAATAATTTATGTTCTAAAATTCCCTTTACACTTATAAAAGATTATCCTGAGGAAAATATATAACACTTGTTATAACCTAAAAATATAAGCCAATCTAAACACGTCTCAATACATGATTTCTTACTGAATACAAATAATTAGTTTCTTTGTAAAATTTTTTGGAGTCAAACTAGACACATGTATCTATTTGTTTTAAAAATTTCAAATTCAAATGATATAGGAATCATATTCAAAATATACTTAAAAATCAGTTTACGAAATCTGTTAGAAAAGTTCCTAGTCAAAGTACAGCTTATTGAAAAATATCTCAAATATTCTATAAAATTTATTTGGCTTCTAAATTTTCATAAACAATTAATAACATATATTTAAAGTTGTTATTAAAATTTTAGATTAAAATAACTAGGTTAAATAATCTAAAACTATTTTATTTCGGATGTTAATAAAAAAATTGTAGAATTTCAGATTTTCAGATCTAACTTTGAAAATTCATGAAAATTAGAAAATAAAACATTTTTGAATGATTCAAAAACCATTAGACTCGAAAAAATGTCTATAGTTTTCAATAAAAATTTCAAGTCCTAATTCAAAATATAACTATTTTGAAATTATCATAAAATACACTTGACTCAGAATTTTAAGGTTTTGAGATTTCATTATAACCAATTTTTTTCCTCTTAGTTTTAGTGCATAAAAAGTCACGAAAATTTGTAGAAAACTCAGATTATGTAGAGTTGCATCATAAAAATTTAGAATTTTTATTTCCTCTTAAAACCCTTAATAAAAACATATGAAAACTATAAAAAAATTTGTGAGTTTTAGGACTAAATTCTTACCTTGAAATTGCTTCTATGGTTGCTTGAAAAATCTAGAATGTTAGAAACCAAAGAGAGGAGGGAGGGAGAGAAAAAGATTTAACGTGAAAATATTTCACGCTCTTCTTTTATTTTAGACTTTTTATTTTGTTTTGTTTCCTTGTTAAATACAAACTCTAATATTTTAAGTAACTTAATCACAATCATATTCCAACAAAAACACTCCCTTTTTCAAATTAACATTATTCTTATTGTTATATTTTTTTTGGATTGTTGCATCTACATTGACGGTTAAAAATCGACATGAAAAATCACTTTTGTAGTACTGATTACTTTGTATTTCTAACCTATTTTATTATATTATATTCTATTTGGATCATTTGTCTTTTTTCTTTTTCTTTTGCAAGGCACATTCTTTTTTTTTTAAGCGAGGTCCAAAGTATTTGACCCATTATCGACTAAAGCTCTGTTACCATATAAATTTTATATAGTGTATAGCAACATGAGATATTCACTTCTTAAAAGGTTAACCTCCAATATAGCTAAGTCTCGTGATTACTTATAAACCTTAAATAAGTATCATGATTAAGTAATGTGGGACAATACCTCTAACAATCAAACTTGTTAAAATATAAAGCGGAAGGAAATATAGATATAAATAGATGAAAGAATGAATGTAGAATCTAAAATAATAGATAGTCAAAGTAAGTTGAGAAGAGAACCAAAAAAATCAAAGAAAAACATTCTAAATCTCATTCATAATAATACTGAATGATTACATTGATATTTATAGAGATAATAAATAAAATTTTAATCCTAACAGGACTCTAAATAAAACTCCTAAACTAATAGAAAAATATTAGAATAATTATCTAATATCTTATTCATAATAGTTTACAACATTAACAAGGAAACTAACTATTAATCTAATATTTCAACTCTCTCTCTCTCAAGCTGAACATAATCTATGTTCAGTTTGGACAATTACAACAAACATAAATAGAAATAAGCAAAATATTAAAAAAGATATGTCATAGTTGATGTTGAACCTCAAAGATACTTATAGTAGTCTTGTCAATTGTAAAAGTAAGTAGTCATTGAATCAACTAGAAATAACTAAAAATCATAGAATACATCACTTCGTTTAAGACGTTAACACTTATCGAAAGGCTGTTGTAAGCAGCTATGGCACAGGTAGCAGGAAGGCACACTTTAACTCTCCCTCTTAAGTTGGAATATAAATATCACACATGCTCAACTTGAATAATGAAAGATGGAAAATCTTCCAATAATAGAGAGCCTTACTATAGGGCATTAGTAGTATTCGTAGTTGAGACTTCCCGTAGCAATGGGATGGTGATAGGGTGCACCACGGTGGGCTGGTTGATCTTTATGAAAAACAACGGCTACAAGATCGAGATTGATACCAACAGTCGTGAGGCCTTGAGATTGACGTGAACGACAGCGGTGACGGCGGTGAAAATGGACAACGGCGGTGGCAGTCTGCTGAATGACGAAACTGAAGAAAAAAATAAAGTCGTTTTCGGATCTCAAACTATAGAAAGGATAGAACTACGTTTATAAAATATATTAAAAGTATTCAAGATCGAACACTACTATGATACCATGTTAAAATATAAAATGGAAGGAAATATATATATAAAATAGATGAAAGAATGAATGTGAAAGTTCAAATAATAGATAATCAAAGTAGGTCAAGAAGAGAATTAAAAAATTAAAGAAAGACATTCTAATTCTCATTCATAATAATATTGAAAAACACTTATGCATTAAAAAAAAAAATGGGATGAAGGGTTTTGTTGATTATCAAACTATATTTTTATTGACAAAAAGATTATCAATCTAATAAACTTAACACTTTGATCCCAATTAATTATATTTTAACATATTAGTCCTAAAATAGAAGTTTGAGGATTAAAATGTGACTAATATGTTACATAAGTCCCAATAGCTTATTATTTTTAATACCTAAGTTTAATAAATAATAATATTTTGAGACCTAAGTGTAATAAATAAAACTTAAGTATGACATTTAATAACTTCAGGGACAAAAAATGTTAAGCTTTTAGTTTGGAAACATTTTTTTCAATGAAGTCATAGTTTAAGAACCAACAAAGCCCTTACTTTCAAGTTGCACGTTATATTTTTTATGCTTAATTACATAAGCACAAATAAATTGCTTCTTCTTTAAAGTAATTTTTTTTCCCTAATACCACCTCTAATAAATTATAGACAAAAAATCTAATATGTTGTGTATTCTCAAAACACAAAATAAATAGAGAATAAAGAAAAAAATAAAAATAAAAGATAGGGCAGTAGAGCTGCCATGATAGACACAGATGAGTTGAGGGGTACTCGAAGATGATGGAATATATGTTGGTGGGTACGAGAGGTGTTGGATCTGACTCTGCCTCATGTTCAAATGAAAGTTAGGAGGAGGAAAAAAACAGGCAAGAAAAAAAAAAACCTTTAATAAACAACTTTTAAAATTTATAACAATAAAAATAATAAATTTTATATGTACCCATATATTTTAAATGCAAAAAAAAAGTTCAATTCTAACATTCTGCATTGAACGTCAACTAGTTTGATATCGTTTAAATTAAATTATGCTTATTAGACCTCACTCAATGTCATTAATATCATTTTTGTTGTTATAAGTTTAAGTAATATTTAAGACATAATTTTTAAAAATGAAAAAAAAAAGTCATGTACATTTTTTTAGAAGAGATTAACGCTTATTAATCAAATATATACTATATACAAAAGTATGAATAACGCTAAATATTTTTTTTTGGATAAAATTATCCTTAAATTTTAAGGTATTGACATTAGTTGTAATTTTAAGATTTATTATCACATATTCATATTAAATAAGGACTCTATAATTACCACATCCAATATGTATCACATTCAATAAAAACTTTAATTATATAATGATTACTGCATTTAATAAGAACTTTAAATATTATTTTACTTTTGTAATTAGTTTAAAAGCATAAGAAAATTAGTTTCATATTTATTTCAAATATGTTATAAAAATTAATACAGAAAATAAAATAACTAAAATATGAACGTGCAAAACACTTATCTTTAACTAGTAAAAAATATGATAAATACTTTCAAGTCACATAATACATATTTTTTGTTTCTTGACAGAACCACCAATAATTTATTTATTTATTTTTTTATAAGAACAATAATTTATTTCTTGTTTGAAGCATTTTCCTCTGAAACAATCTTGACTAGAATTGTAAAAAAGAAAAAAGAAAAAGAAAAGATAGGGCATTAGAGCTTCCATGATAGGCATAGATGAGCTGAGGGGTACTCTAGATATATGATGGAATATATGTTGGTGGGTATGGGAGGTGTTGGCTCTTCCTCTGCCTCGTGTTCTTATGAAAGCTCTTTTTTTAGGTTTTCAACTGGAGGGGACCAAAAGGCCAATCGAAACCTTCATCATCATTATTTGTATTATTATGAAAATGTTTTTATTCCATGTGATATAATATAATTAGTATTTTTTATCGACTATTTATCATAATTATTTCTATATTATATTTTTTTTAGTTTAGTATCAAATTTAATATTGATACGTTATTTCGTGCATATAACAACCTGGTATTTCTGGTATTTATTATTGATTAAAACACATTGAATTGACTTGTTTGATCGTATTGCTTGAGTAACTCAAACACAATTTTGTTTGGTTCTAGTCTTCTAGATAGATACATTTGGCCTTGGTTCTTGACTAGACAACTTCTTATTACATTTTGTTTTAGTTTGTTAAAAAGGTCTAATCATTCATCTAATGTCTTTTTCTTTCTTCATCAATATATTATCTCTCTATTCCATAAAATCCCCAAATTTCCATAAACTTTCTCATTAATAATTTCTGATACTTGAAATGGACTTTTCATCATTTTAGTTTGGTGGAAAAATGAAATTGTTCAAATAACACGAATGGTTTTATTGGCAGTGTAAAGAGATTTCAAATCAACAAACAAAATTGAAGATATACAAGAAAAAAAGTGGTAGTATATATCAGAAAGAGTTAATTAATGTTTAATTTACACAAATGTATCTTCACATCAGGTATGTAGTGACACATGGCCAAAAAAAAAAAAAAAAAACTAATGAATAAATTTTCTATTTTCAAAATTATTTAGCTACATTGCACAATATAATTAATATAAACGCAAATGCGTCTTCAAATTAGTGTCTACTTAGTATTTCTCAAAAGTTAATAGAAATCTAGTTTGTAGCAAATGCAAACATAGTTGTTCGAATTGTATTACCTGAATTGAAATTGAGCTGCTATGATTTCGTCCAGTTCTGAACAAAAATGTTATAGCTATTAATTAAATAAAACACCATTTAAAAAAAAAAAAAAAAAACTCACATTTGAACCAAAAGTATGTCTGTGCTTTTTTTTTTTTAATCGATAATCATTATTTAAGTGTAGCAAAATAGACGATATTAGTGAGAATCAATTACGATTTATCTACTTTCAGATGAGATAAAAGTAACAAACTAAACTATTAGACAATTCTCATGTGCCTCCTTTTGCTGGTACAACAGTTGGTATTTAATTAAAAGTAATCATATGTGAATATTTTAATATAATATCATTTAATAAGCCTCATCAATGAAATTCAAACCTCCAAAATAGGAGTATCATAGTTGTTACACTAGTGCAAGTAGTTAGCATATATGGAATAATGAAAGTGGAGTAAATATTATTTGGTAGCTTATGTCTTTTTCTCCACAATAATTGCAATTAGTGTGAATTAAATGACAAGCATCACCAAAGGCAGTGGAGATGAATTGGTTTTGTTGGGCTCATCATCCTAGGAGTTTAGTGATAAATATGTTGTCCAATATCTTTTTAAATATGAGTTTAAATACCCTTCTTATAGTTTAAAGTAGTTAAAGAGTGTGTATCCAAAATTAATTATATCAATCCTAAAATGTAATATATTCATCTAAAAGGTAATATCTATGTTTTGAGAAAACAAAATTGTATATTTAGAAATGATTCATGAAGGCCGAGGCACAAATGTTAAAAGATCTCAACTATTATTCTCTGTTTTAGTCTTGTTGAGGTTAATTTTAATTACATACTATGAAAATTCAAATTATATATCATTCAATGTCAAAAATTGTTACCTATATGTACTCGAGGGAAGAATTTTTTTTGTTGATTCTCGACCAAATTAAATATTGGTACAGGTTAATAACATGTGAGGGGATAAGGAGAGGGAAAAAACTTAAACATTTTCTCTATTTTTATCTCTTGGTTATCTTTATTTTTCATTTTAATTAGTCTGAATCAACATATTAACTAAGACTAATGAATAATGTTTTGCCTCAAGGGTATGTATTTGAAACTTTTATTGTTTATGTATTTAGATTGCCATTTGGTTAATAACTTTTATCGTTTGTTTTCCTTGTTTGAAAAAGTTGAACACTCTAAAATCGATTAGATGAGATTTGGGTTGTTATTTTTACAAAATCAAAATGACGGGTAGTTTGTGGAAATGCCTAAACTAATGGGATCATTAGCTTTCATCCTTCCACACTTAAATTAGATGGGTCCAGATGGCTGTGTCCATAATTGATTTTCTATATGAAGCCCAATGTTAGCCATTATTTTGTTTTTAAGGCCTATATAAAGCAGGTTTCTTCTTAGCTCAATTGATTTGAGAGTTTGGCAAGGAATAAAATATCCCATGGAGTGAATATTTACATCTAACATAAAAATATTATTTATAACATGTACAAAATAAAAATATAATCTCTGTATCATGTACATAATCTTGCGTTCATATATTTCTTACACTAAGATATTTAGAATTTCTTTGTCAAGATTTTCAAATTTTTTATGCAACATGTACATAATCAAAATGTTATTTATGTAACTTATACATAATTTTACATTCATGTTTAGAATTTTTTTGTTATGATTTCTATATTTTTCTGTAACATATACAAAATAAAAAATTTATTTATGTACCATATTATTTTTGTCTTTTTATTATTAAATGTAAACAACAACTTTATATGTCTTGAACTTGTTGTACGGTTGTTTTCTCCTACTTTTCTACTAGTAGAGAAGCATGTGCTTAGCACTTGTAAAGTATAAAATAATACTTTTTTTTAATTAACATGAATTAAATTTTTCAATAAAAAAATATTAAATAATTTTTTTAGTAATGTAAAATAAAACTTAAAAATATATAAAATCGATTAAATAAAATTATTTTCAAAATAAATTATTTAAATAATTCTTCTTATCAAATTCTTTTAATTTTTATATAATTTTCTAATATAGTTAGTTTTTAATTAATTTATATTACTTTATAAAGTTAAATTCAAACTTAATGATGCATAAATTCAATAATTTTATTTTGTAACTTAGAATAATCTACATAAAAGAAAGATTTTTGCTAAAGTCAGAATAGAACCTAAACAATTAAATGGCACATTCTTTCAAAGAAAGTCAAATCTACGGTTATAATCAAGAAATTTTTAACTTTTGTTATCTTACAAATTGAATTATCTTTTGAGGATGATTCTAAATCCAAGTAAAGTCTAATGACCATAATCCACAATAGGTTAGAAGAGGAATATTTATTGTTCCAAAAATAAGTGACCTGTATACCCCTCTCAATTACATAAAAAGTAACTTTGAATATATAGCAACACATTTCAAGGAAATGATTACACTCAATATGCATATGATTACCACATTAATAAATAATAAGCAATTTCTCCATGTTTAGTTGCTGGAAGAAAATTTTAAACCCCAAGGCTATGTATGAATTTTAGATTTTCATGAAATTTATTTATCTAAAATAACGTGAGTACTCATGAAGTCACAAAAAAGAAATATGAGCTTGAAATTATTTGAATGCAGAGACATATAAGATAATTTTTGTTTATCATTTTTGATAAATTGATGATTTTTTTTTTTTAATTTGCAATAAGTTATTCTAAAATTAATAGTTTTATATCAAACTACTTAATAAATAGACTAAAATATCCTTAGCTCTAGAAGCTACCATCGGTAATCTTATCAGAGCTCCTATCATACTAGCGACCTCATTGGAGCTGCAATCGTACTGGCTATTTCACCGGAGCTCCAACCATCCCATTGGTGACCTCACAAAAGCTCCAGCCATTCTGTTGGCAACTTTACCAAAGCTTCAGCCACTATATTGGACACAAAACACGCATCTTTTTATTGACTGTGTAAAGAGATTTCAAATCCCCAAACAAAATTGAAGATATACAAGAAAAAGAGTGGTAGTACTTATTAGAAAGAGTTAATTAAAGTTTAATTTTCACAAATGTACACTCACATCAGTTATGTAGTGACACATGGCAAAAACAATTAAAAATTAATAAATAAAATTTTCATTTTCAAAATTATTTTGCTACATTACACAATATAATTAATATAATACAAATGTGTTTGCAAATTTGTTTCCACTTAGTTTTTCTCAAAATTTAATAGAAATCTAGTTTGTAGCAAAATACGAACTTGGTTGTTTGGACTGTATTACTTGGATTGAAACTGAGTTGCTATGATTCCATTCCATTCTGAACAAAAATGTTGTAGATATTAATTAAATAAAATGCTATTTTCAAAAAAATAAATTCTCTCGTCTGAATTGAAAGTATGTCCTTACTTTTAAAAAAAAATCAATAATCATTATTTTAGGGTAATGAAATTGATGGGATTAGTGAGATTCGATTGCAATTTATCTACTTTCAGATGAGATAAAAGTAACAAACTAAACTATTAGGCAATTCTCATGTGCCTCCTTTTGCTGGTGCAACAGTTGGTATTTGATTAAAAGTAATTTTCCCAAGTTTAGATGAGATTAATTATCTATGAATATTTTATTATAACATCACTTAATAAGCCTCATCAATGAAATTCAAACCTCCAAAGTAGGAGTATCATATTTGTTACACTAGTGCAAGTTGTTAGCATATATGGAATAATGAAAGTGGAGTAAATATCATTTAGTAGATTAAGTCTTTTTTCCATAATAATCGCAATTAGTGTGAATTAAATGACAAGCATCACCAATGGCAATGGAGATGAATTGGTTTTGTTGAGTTCATCATCCTAAGAGTTTAGTGATAAAGGTGTTGTCCAATATCTTATTAAATGTGGGTTCAAATACCCTTATTTTAGTTTAAAGTAATTAAAAAGTGTATCTAAAGTTAATTGTATCAATCAAAAAATGTAATATATTCATCCAAAATGTAATATCTATGTTTTGAGAAAACAAAATTATAAATTTAAAAATGATCCATAAGGGTTGAGGCACAAACATTAAAAGATCTTAACTATCATTTTCTGTTTTAGTCTTGTTGAGGTCAATTTTAGTTACGTTCTAAGAAAACCCAAATTATATGTCATTTAATGTCAAAAATTATTACCTATATTAAACTCGAGGGGAGAAGTTTTTTTTGCTGATTCTCAACCAAATTAAATATTGGTACAAGTTAATAACATGTGAGGGGATAGGGAGAGGAAAAAACTTAAACATTTTCTCTATTTATATCTCTTACTTATCTTTATTCTTCATTTTAATTGGTTTGAATCAACATGTTAACTGAGACTAATGAATAATTTTTTGCCTCATGGTTATGTATTTGGAACTTCTATTGAATGTATTTAGATTGCCATTTGGTTAATAACTTTTATCGTTTATTTCCCTTGTCTAGAAAAATTGAACAATCTAAAATCAATTAGATGAGGTTTGGTTTGTTGTTTTTATAAAATCAAAACGATGTGTCGTTTGTGGAAATGCTTAAACTAATGGGATCATTAGCTACGAGCTTTGAGCCTAAATAACTTATATTTAAATTGTAAATTAACATTTTTCAAAATTAACAAAAATATTTTCAAAATTGTAAGTTTTGGTTACATAAAAATCATACAAATTACTAAAATGTCTTTTAGGACTAACAAACAAATACACCGGAGCTTTGGCGACTTTATTAATAAATTAACCGGAGTTTCGATTACTTGGCCGACAACATTACCGGAGCTCCGGCGACCTTGCTGGATAGGTATATAATGTATGACATACTATGGAAGTGGTGAGTGTAACATATTACGTACAATGGAAGAGATATATATAATGTGTTACATATAAGATATAGATGTATGTAATATGTTATATACAAAAGCTGAGGTTTATATAACATTTTACATACAATAACAGAGGTGTAGGTAATTTATTACATACAACAGTGGAGGTGTATGTAACATGTTACATGCAACAACAGAAGTATGTACATTTTACATGCAACAACATAGGTATGTAACATTTTACATACAACAACAGAGGTATATGTAACATATTACATATAACGACAGAGGTGTATGTAACATGTTATATACAACGATAGATGAGAGGAAGATAAATTTAAGAATATGAACAAGAACAAATACTAAAAAATTTCATAAGAAGAATGACATTAATAAGTATGTACTATGTTACATACAACGGCAGAGATGTATGTAACATGTTTTGAAGGGGTGTACGTAATACGTTACATACCCAAAAAATTGAACAATATGTATTGATTAGGGATGGGATGAGTTGCACTTGGGTGATAGGATCGTCAAGAATAAATTAAATGAGAATGATAATGGGTGTTGGGGTGGTTAGCCATTTAACATCTATACTATAAACTATCAAAATTTCAATCAAACAAAAATTCATTAATGAACTTGAAAGTTTTGACTAGTGTTTTGAAGCAATGGGGTACCACATGAAAAACAAATTGAGAACTGTGATTGGCAGTCTAAAACTGAATTGGATTGTAGATATCAGCTTGAAAGACTACCAAGTTGCTATGTATGTTAGGGTGAGACCTTTTTAGAAGCATTTTCACTAGTAAGGAACCTATGTATCCAATTGCTCTTGTTAGACAAACACGATTGAGTTTGTTTTCAGTCAATTTTTTTTGTTTACTCTTCCTTGAATCAACAACGTCTTCCTTGGATAGGAGTTCTTTTGCATTAATGATGATAAGAGGGACGACATTTTTGTCAAGTAATATAATTGCTGGCCATAGTTATTAGAATATTAAAGAAAATGAGAGATGGGGGAGAGAGAAAGAAGAAGGTAAGTAGCAGAATAGTATGGAATGTTGAAGAAAAATAACTAAATATAATAAAAGATAAAAAAGTAAAATATAACTTCTAAAACGACGTTGTTGAACAATTTAGAAAGTTCAAATTTTTCAAATATGCTTCTACTAGAGGTCATTAATTCCATTAGCTTCCATTCTTCCACACTTAAATTAGATGGGTCGAGGTGGCTGTGTTCACTCAATTCCTATTTTATAGTATTCAAAATAGTATTCCAATCAAATCAATTAGAAAACAACAAAAGAAAAAGTAAGTGGACCTAACCCATTGAAACATAACTGTATCCACTTTTCTGACATTAAAATTTGATAGAGATGAAATTGGAACAATGGATCTTTTTTTTTTTTTTTTTTCATTTTTATATTTCTTTGAAGCTTACATTGATAAGATCAAAGACTTCGATCAACTAAAGGATAAGTCCCAACGACCTATAACGAAAAAAAAATGATGGGTGGATTCGAGTATTCAAACCACTATTACAAGCAATACGAAAGAAAGCAAAATTTGTTCGGGCAGACTTTCAGGAGTATGTATACAAGACACCTCTCGTCTCCTATGCAAGAGAGAATTGAATTTAATTAGATTCTCTCTCTGGCTATTCAAAAATTTGTAGACACTCCATTAGTAGGAGAAGGGCTATCGTATCAAGATTGATTAGTTCTTTTTCACTACTAGTGAAACCCTAGACACAAGTATCTACAACATTGATTTAATTTCTATACGAAGCCCAACGTTGGCCCATTATTTATTTTAAACAAGATTTGGGCCTAATTAAAGTGGGAGTTCATTTAATTTGAGAGTTTGGCGAGGAATAAAAGATCCAATATAGTGTATATTTGCATATAACAATAAGAAGGATAAGAATAACATAATTTTTTTATAACATGTATAGAATAAAAATATTCTCTCTGTATCATGTATAGAATCTTGCATTCATACATTTCTTGCATTAAGACATTTATAATTTATTTGTTATGATTTTTATATTTTTTATGTAACATGTACATAATGAAAATGTTATTTATGTACTTGTACAAAATTTTGCATTAATATTTTAAATTTCTTTGTTATAACTTTCATATTTATTTTGTAACATGTACAAAATAAAAAATTTATTTATATACCATATTGTTTTTATCATTTTATATTATTAGATATAGACAGCCACTATACATGTCTTGAACTTGTTCGACAAGCTCTACCATTGTTTTCTCCTACTTTTATACTAGCAGAGAAGCATGTGCTTAGCACTTGTAAGGTATAAAAGTTAACATGAAATAAATTTTTCAATAAAAAAACATTAAATAATTTTTTTAGTAACATGAAATAAAACTTAAAAATGTATAAAATCAATTAAATAAAATTATTTTCAAAATAAATTATTTGAATAATTCTTCTTATCAGATTCTTTTAACTTTCGTATAATTTTCTAATAGAGTACTTAGTTTTTAATTAATTTATATTACTTCATAAAGTTAAATTCAAACTTAATGATGCATAAATTCAATAATTTTATTTTGTAACTTATAATAATCTACATAAAAGAAAGGTTTTTGCTAAAGTCAAAATAAAACCTAAACAATTAAATACCACATTCTTTCAAATAAAGTCAAATCGACGATTATAATTAAGAAATTTATAACTTTTGTTCTCTTACAAATTGTGTTAGTTTTTGAGAATGATTCTAAATTCAAGTAAAGGTTAATGACCACAATCCACAATAAGTTAGAAGAGGAATATTTATTGATCTAGAAGTAAGTGACGTGTATACTCCCTCTTAATTACATAAAAAAAAAGTAAATTTGAATATATAGCAACATATTTCAAGAAAATGATTGCATTAAGCATGCATATAATTTCTTTAAAGTACCACATTCATAAGTAATAAGAAATTTCTCCATGTTTAGTTCCTGTAGTAAAATTCTAAACATTAAGGCTATGTATGAATTTTAGATTTTCATGAAATTTATTTATCTAAAATTACATGAGTGCTCAAAACGTCACAAAAAGATGGATGGGCATGAAATTATTTGAATGCGGATAAATTTGAGGTAGTTTTTGTTAATCATTTTTGAAAAATTGATGTATTTTTCTTAATTAGCAATAAGTTATCTTAAAATTAATAGTTTTATATCAAACTACTTAACAAATAGACTAAATTACCCTTATCTCTAGAACCTACCGTCGGCAACCTTATCAGAGTTCTGACCACTCCATCAATGACCTCATCAGAGCTTTGACCCCACCAGCTACCTCATCGGAGTTCCAACTACTCCATTGGTAAGGTCACCAATGATCTTGCCATTCTGTTGGCAACTTTATTGAAGCTCCAGCCACCATGTTAGAGGTGAGGTAAAATGTTACACACCAAACAAAGATAGAGTAGAGGTAGATGCAATAGATAGAGGTTACTCTCATTCAATCTCTTTTCTCTTTCCCAGTGATTAGGAATTGTTTTTTGTGTTCTCATGATCGAGAGCCTTTAATCCATTTAACCTAATTTCTTGGTTTTTTTTTTGTTGGGTTTCTTCAAAATCTTCATCAAATTTCTCCTTGTCTGTTCGCTCAAATTTTTTGTTGTTCATTGTTTCTACTGTGTTCAATACCTTTCAACCATGTGAGAAGGAGGTTCAGGCAAGGAAGTCCAAAAGGTAGAGGTGTCCTTGAATCAAGACTCTTCAGGAGGCTTTGGAGGTGCCAAATTGAATGGCACCAATTACCATAGTTTGAGGAAGATGATGACAGCACATCTGTGTGGCCTTGAAAAGATGAGTTATGTAAATGGAACTATTGAAGCATCGGATGAGAAAGATCTAGGGTTTGGAAAGTGGGAGAACAACAATGGATAAGTGATGCCCATTCTTTACAAATCCATGATAGATGAGGTGGTCCAGCAAATTATTGGGTGCAAGACTGCAATTGAGATTTGGTAGACACTGAAGGAGCTATATCTAAATAAGTTAGATTTTGCTCAAATCCATAAGCTTTACAATAAGACATTCAAGATGACTCAAAATGAGCAACTTGTGTCCATATTCTTTTTTGCCCAAAGAATATATGGTTGGAGATTAATCAGAGGCATCCCAAAAAAATGAAGAATGAGGATGATATCAAGCTACACAATGAGGAGAAAGATTTGATGCGGTTACATATCTTCTAGAATGGGCTTGACAGACATACTAGTGCCAAATGTGAGTTGCTCAGGCTTGCTAGTCCTTCTTCCCTTGTTGATGCTTTTGCTTATATTCGCAAGGATGAGGCTTAACTAGAGAGTTCTAAAGACATTCAATCTGAATTTCAAGCCTTGCAGTTTAGTCTAAGTACGTGGCACCACAGCAGCCTTATCCCCAATCTACTAGAAATGGTCCCCTTTCTCAGTCTTTGCCATATTTCCCAGGTTTTACTAGAAGTCATCCTTACTACAATTTTAGCAAGAAACATGGACATATGGGACCAAGTGTCACAAGTTGAATGAATACCAGGCATCTTGGGCAAGATCATGTCCTAATGAACAAGGACGTGGTGCAACACATTTAGGGCATCTTTGGTTGACAATAATCGTAATCGTAATGGAAATCATTCAGGATATTACTGTGTTTGGTTTGATTGTACTCTGTAATGAAATGTAATGGGATTACAATAGTAGCAGTAATCCTCATTACGCCTGCAACCCCCTGTAATCCTCATTACGCCTGCAGCCCTCTCTATTTTTTTTTTCACAATTTGTATAATCATTTATGATTTTTTTGCTCATTCTATCTCTTTTCACTACAACAAAAACTACATTTACCGACGAAAATTGGGCCAACAAATATTTTTTCGTCGCTGAAAGTACACTATTACTGACAAACTTGTAACTGTTGTTGCGGATATAGTTGACCAAAAATTTGACTCCTATATTTTATTGCCAACAACATTTATCGACAAAATTTTGTCGGCAAAGTTATTTACTTCGACAAAATAAAATATTGTTGAGGAAATATTTGGCGGGTATTTTGCGCCAAATTATTACCAACTATTTTATTTGTCGCAACAGTTAAAAAAACTTTCACCAACCAGTAAATTTGTCATAAAATTGTTAAAACAGTTACCGACAAAAATTTTGTTGAGGAAATATAATTATCAACAAAAAATTAACTAGAGCTTTATTTTTATTATTATAAATTTTTGGGATAATAATTTTATTGTTTTCCCAAAATATTTTCTAATATGGTAAAAACCATTTTTGTATTTGCTAAATGGATTTTTTCATTCACAAACAAGGCATGAACATGTTACCTTCATCTTATTAGAAGGCTCTTTATATCATTTGAACTACTAAGTCATTTACGAAACTACATTTACTTGACATATAAAATAATTAATAAATAATTTAAAAATATAAAATAAAACATAAACATAAAATCTGAACCAGAACTGCATTTCTTGGTAATAGATTGAGTTTATAACAAAGAGACAAACAATAAATGATTATTTTGAAAGAAAAAACACAATAGATTGTATAGCAGTAACAAAAAAAAAAGAATAAACTTTACCTAGCTTTTTTCGCGTGTAATGTTTGAGGTTTGAGATGAGTTTATTGTAGTCTAAGAAGAACTGCAGAACTATTGCAGAGACGATGTATTAGAATGGATATGCTTTACACATCTATTCATATTGGTCAGCTCTTGTATTATATATGTATTTGGGATTAAAGATGCAATCAAGTGGGAGTATGTGATTTGTGTGCAATTTCTTTAAGAAAACATAAATTTCCTGAAGCATAAATTACTTACATAAAAATTAAGAAAAATGAAAAGAGAAGGACCTCAAAAATCAGTTTTATCAACTGGAGAACAATATTGAAGAAGAACAAGATGAGTTGTTCGTGACTGAGTAACGGCAAGACGGCAGGCCAACGACACAAGCTAGGAATGGCTGAACATGGAGGTGCTTGCCTGCCTGGGAATCACTGAGGATGGCTGTGCCTGCCTGCCTGCCTAGGAATGGCCAAATGGGTTAAGGCTGAAGGTTTTTTCGAAAGCCAAGTAGCCACCGTTGCAACGTAGAAAGAGATGTATGTTTTTTTTTTCTTTGATAGAACATGGGTTTTGAGAAACTGAAGTACGGTTAGTTTTTTAATAAAACATACCCAAAATATGTAAGGGGTAATACTAAATTTGTAATGGGTAGTGGGAATCGGTTACAAGGTCCCCATTGCCTTGAGACTTGCATGTAGTTGGAATAATCTTTTTGTAGATGCATCAAAAGTTTGCACTCCTTTCCACAATTCTTTTAAATCATCTATCAATGGTTGAAGGTAGATATCTATTTACATACTATGTAAATCTATTTACATACTATGTAAACTGCCTCTCTTTTCTTCTTTTTCATATCCGTTAACAGATTTTCTCACCCTTCTTACCTGAAAAATTTATTTATTCAAAGGTAGCCATGGATCTATGGACTATTCATGCCATTAACACCAGTAGAAGCCCTTTAATGCTTGAAAAATTGTTTGTCTTGATAATAAAGAACCACATTTAGTTGCTAAAGATACTAGCATAGTTGTTTTATCTTCTTGTTTTGCTCATGACAACTAGCATAGTTGTTTTAAAATTGTAGGAGGTCAGACAACACCATTTTTTCTTATTGCATTCATTGAGTTACATAGTATGTAAACTGCCTCTCTTTTCTTCTTTTTCATATCCGTTAACAGATTTCTCACCCTTCTTGCCTGAAAAATTTATTTATTCAGAGGTAGCCATGGATCTATGGACTATTCATGCCATTAACACCAGTAGAAGCCCTTTAATGCTTGGAAAATTGTTTATCTTATTGCATTCATTGAGTTACATAGTATGTAAATAGATTTACATACTATGTAAATAGATTTACATACTATGTAAACTGATGCTATTCATATACTGTATAGTTACTGATGCTATTCATATACTGTATAGCTCTCTTATTAGTCGTGTTGAACCTAGAACAAATATTAATCCTGTTTGAAAATGTAAATCTAACCAGAAAAATCAATTGGGTTAAATTGGTTTACATATGATGATAAACTGAGGTACTCTATTTTTGTTAGGCAAAACAGAGTATACATACACATACTATGTAAACAAGTATGTAAACTAGTTTACATTGTATGTAAACCCATTTACATAGTATGTAAACCAGTTTACATACTCGAAAAACACAATCTATGACATGATTGGAATTCTCTGCAGATTAGTTTCTCAATCTTACCTAAGAAACAGACTATGTAAACAGGCTATCTATTTACATACTATGTAAATTGATTTACATAGTATGTAAACCATTTTATATACTATGTAAACCTATGTAAATCAGTTTATTGGATTGTACTTCACCAACATTGATGCAGTAATAATGACCAATGTGAGAGATAACAATGAAAACTATAAAACACCTTTCTCTTAATTTAGATTTTGCATATATGGCATTATATAATCAAAACAAATAAATCAATAAAGAAATAATGAGGAAATTCTCCAAAAAATTAAAATTAAAAAAGGGTAAAATAAGGAAGAAACATGCCATTTACATACTTAGCCCTCTGCATATTCATGTTAACTTTATCTAGTATGTAAACATGTTAACTTGATGTTTACATAGTATGTAAATCTATTTACATACTATGTAAATCAGTTTACATACTACCTCTTATCTTCGTTTTTCTTTACCATAATATGCAGAAGACACTCGTGCCCAAGACAAACATTGCAGCAAATATTAGAACTATTACGATGATCCAATGTCCTTTTCTCCTTTTGGATTTTTCATTTGACTCTGGAAACAGACAGTTAAGAAACGATATTCTGTTATATATATATATATGGAATATATAGTTGTCTACTTGATTATATATTTATCTCTTGCTGACTTCATTTTCCATGAGCTCTCTTATATATATATATATGGAATATATAGTTGTCTACTTGTTTACATACTATGTAAATTGATAGTATTTTTTGAAGTAAGAAAGAAATTAGTATATTTTGCATTACAGAATTGTTAGTATTAGTATAAGTAGTACAAGAAGAAAACTACATTAAACTAAAAAATTATTCGAAGCGGCAAACCTTGAAGTGGTATGTCAAATAGTATATGAAAAATGTTTGTTATGTGCAGTGATATCACCTAAAGAAAAAGAAAATCAACCAATTTACATAGTATGTAAATAGATTTACATACTATGTAAACTGATTTACATAGTATGTAAATAGGTTTACATACTATGTAAATAGGTTTACATACTATGTAAACTGATTTACATAGTATGCTACCTCTTATCTTCGTTTTTCTTTTCCATAATATGCAGAAGACACTCGTGCCCAAGACAAACATTGCAGCAAATATTAGAACTATTACGATGATCCAATGTCCTTTTCTCCTTTTGGATTTTTCATTTGACTATGGAAACAGACAGTTAAGAAACGATATTCTGTTCATTAAAGAATACACAATATAATAAACAATGAAACAAATCAATTACTTGCCTTAAATGCTTCATTAGTAGCAAAGTAATCACACATCTCTTCCCAAACACCTTGTGTCAGATAGTCAATGTCTTCAGGATCACGTGGGACAAGTCGATGAGCCTTTCGAAAGATAATTAGGCACGTGAATTATTCAAACATAACCACACAGTATGTTTGAACAATTAAAAAATAAGAAAGTGCTTAAGCTAAAAGATGAAGAGAAAAATGTTTTTCTTAGAAGCTCAAATCATATATCGAAAATATTAGTTTATGTGTGGTGGTCATTATGCATAAACAAGAATCACTTATATAGAGTCTAATTTAACTTGAAAGAGGATTTGCAATGGACTACTACTCTACTCATATCAGGATTTAGTTCTCAAAAGAATTCTACTCATACAATGATTCTATTCATATCAGGATTTTGCTTTCACAAGAATTCTACTCATACAAGGATTCCAACTTTCATAACAATTCTACTCATACAAGAATTTTGCATTTAATATTAAATAAGTCAAATTGGTAAAAGTAACATATGGGTCAAATTAAAAAGAGTTGTAGAAGAACTGAAAAAGAGACTCGATCGGTCTAACCAGATCTCGATCGATCGATCCAAAAACTTCGATCGATCTAACCATGCAATTTCAAACCCGAGAGCAGTTAGATTGAAGTTGGTCTATACTCGATCGATCGCACATGCCTCGATTGATTGAAGACCTCATTCGATCGATCGATCAACGCATGACTCGATCGATCGATCAATTTTCTCGATCGATCTAGTTCAACCCGAGAGCACCTAGATCGAAGTCGTTTCACGCTCGATCGATCTATAACTCGATCGATCGAACTATACACTCGATCGATCGACCAACATGTGCACAATTTATTTTTCGTTACGATCCATACTAAGTGTAGTGCACAATTGTGTGAAGATGTATGCATGATAGAATATTTTACCTGTCATATGGGCATTGCAAGCTTGGTGACTCCATCATCATGTATCGTCTGATTAAACGGTGAACTCTTACTCTAGATTACAATCAAACATTTTGTCCACGAAAATTGCCAATATAAAATAAACCTTACAATTCCCACTAAAAATGTCACAAACCAAAGATGGATTAGTCCCATATCTAACTTCTTAAACAATCCAAAAAAAATTACATTAATGTGAGCTTGCAATGTCGTAAAAGTATCGATATGCACCATACCACTTTATTTCTTCATATAACCTCTCAATTAATCATTGACAATTGTTTTAAGTCATTTATTTAAGAGAATGCTTTATATTCAATTTTATTCATAATTAATTTACCCGATGCTTTATCAATATAATGAATCGTTGAAGCTCTGGTAACTAAAATGGCAAACTTCTTGGAAATCCAACAATCACGTGCTAGTTCCGTTAACTAGCGTTGGACAGAGAATGTTAAAATTATATTTTTTTTAATTTTTAATATTATTATACATTGCGAGGTTTTATGTATATAGAAAACAATATTACTATTAATCCTTTGCTGGATTTATAATGTTAATTTAGATATTCAATATTTTTATGCAAAAAACAAAAAATATTTTTTAATTATTTTGTACTGGAGTAATATATATTTCAACTGAAAATTAAGATAAAATTTCTTCAAATTTTAGAATATGTGTGAATTTTTAAAGATTTGGGTAATAAATTGTAGGATTTAAAATTTTTAAAATCTATATGTAAAATTTTAAAATTTTACGACTAAATTATCAAATTTAAAAATTTAAGAACGTTACCATAAATTTAAGAAACAATAAAACAATTTAACCTATTTTAAAAAAAAATTACCCAAAAATTTTGGACTTGATCTGCTAAAATATAAGACTTTACCCGCCAAAATTTCCCTAATTTTTTTGTCCGTACGTCGAAATTTTCATCTATTTTTTCCCCCCTAAATTAACTTCATTTGCCTCTAATTTTTTTCACCCCAAATTTACCTCCCAATGCCAAAACTCAAATTTCCCACTCTATTTTTCCTCAGCTCTGCTTGAACTCCATCATCTACGGGATCAAGCTCCAACATTAATTTGTTGCTCCATAGAGATCTTAATCCTCTAGTGTATTTCTCCTAATTTCAATATCTTCCTTTGTAATTAATTCTGGTGGATTTCCTTGTGCCGTAAGATCATAACCAAACCTCAACCAAATGACCCATAAAGTGATAGTAATTTCCAGACCACCATTGATGCCCTCCTACATAATGGTAAAGAGCTCTGTACTAAGAAGGCCATAATTAATCAAGATGGTAACTTTTAATCTTTATGCTCCACAATGTTTACATTATTTAGATCCCACAAGATGAAAGTATTAATATAGGTATGCTTTAACATAAGAGAGCCAAATGAAGTTTTTTTATGTTCTTTTTGCATCTTTGCTGAAAATCTAGAAGATGAAAGATGTTAAATAGGTTAGGTTAGTGTATAAATAATGAGATGGAGAACTTAATTATGTAGAAATTGTACTTGTGTAGAACTCACCTTGGTGATTTGGAAGTGGATGTGGTATTTGCTTGGTGTTGCCATAGTAAGAGCCAAGTCAGATTGCCTAGCTCTAATTTTATCATTTTAGGTATGTTCATAATAAAAAATTTAAATAATTTATTTCTGAATCTGTTTTCAATCTCTTCTTAGCTATCAATATAACTGAAAATGCCTTATGATTGCTATTTTTATGCTATTGAGAGAGATAGAAGATGAGGGTCTTTTAATTGTAAGTTCGAATGTGTTCGAACAAACTCTTGGAGCTATAGTTTTGACGTTTTGTCCATTTTAATACCTTTGATAAAAACTTTATGAAGAGAAATAATTATACAAATGTTGGAAAGTAATTTTGATAATTGCAAACCTGGTAATAAATGAAAAAAAAGAAAAGTCCATTAACAATTAAGCTCTAATCAGTAACCGAACTTCATTTACATACAATTTACATACTATGTAAACTGATTTACATACAAAAAAATAGATAAGATATGTATGTAAGATCAGTTTAAAAAGGTTCAAATTTTTCCTTTTCGGCATTACATTTATCACTGAATTTACAATAATTTTTACAAAAGAATTTACGGTAAAACATTTAGACGCTAATTAATTTATCTCAAACATCATATGATTGGGACCTGCAAACATGAAAGCCAAAAAAGATAAATAATTTTAATACCTTTGATAAAAACTTTATGAAGAGAAATAATTATATAAATGTTGGAAAGTAATTTTGATAACTGCAAACCTGGTAATAAATGAAAAAAAAAAGGAAAGTCCATTAACAATTAAGCTCTAATCAGTAACCGAACTTCATTTACTTACAGTTTACATAGTATGTAAACTGATTTACATACAAAAAAATAGATAAGATATGTATGTAAGATCAGTTTAAAAAGGTTCAAATCTTTCCTTTTCGGCATTACATTTATCACTGAATTTACAATAATTTTTACAAAAGAATTTAAGGTAAAACATTTAGAAGCTAATTAATTTACCTCAAACATCATATGATTGGGACCTGCAAATATGAAAGCCAAAGAAGATAAATCATTTTAATACCTTTGATAAAAACTTTATGAAGAGAAATAATTATACAAATGTTGGAAATTAATTTTGATAACTGCAAACCTGGTAATAAATGAAAAAAAGGAAAGTCTATTAACAATTAAGCTCTAATCAGTAACCGAACTTCATTTACATACTATGTAAACCAGTTTACATACCAGTATGTAAATAGTTTACATACCTATTTACATAATATGTATATGTATACTCTGTTTTGCCTAACAAAAACAGAGTATCTCAAAGTTATCACTATATGTTCTACATATGCAAAATCTAAATTAATTCAATATAAATCTCCAAGCACCACTCATATGAATGTTAGATCCTTGGTTTCAAAATATTTGAGAGAGAAAGATGTACAAAAAATTCTTACTTTTTTGAATTATTATTAGAGGCTTTCTCACATGTTCTTAATTTATTTAATGTGGTGTGGTTTTTGTTGTTCTATTAAAACATTTATTTCCTTTGCAGACTGAATTTCTTAGGATTTTTCTAAGAACCATCATAATCATGAAGAAGAAAGAAAAAAACAACTTTTGCCAATGCTGAAGATTACATAATCTCTGTAAAACTCTCCAATTTTTTGTATTAAATTAAAAAATTTCCTGTTTTGTAAAATTTCCCAGAAGCTGATGTTGAGCAGTTTAAATAAGACAATAGAAGCTCGAAAAGGTTACTTGGAAGAATCAGTTTCTTTCTTTTGTGGAAGCCTTAAAAAAATATCAAAGTAAAATAATTACCTGATCAGCAGTAAGTTTTAGGCCTAAGAAGTAGTCCAAAAAAATATTGGCATCATCAACTCATCATGTTTACATAGTATGTAAATCTATTTACATAGTATGTAAACTGATTTACATACTATGTAAACCATTTTACATACTATGTAAACAATCATTACAAAGAATAATTAAGTTTTTTGCAGTAATAGTTTTTTGCGATATAATTTTGAAGCTAGACTCCATTAGAGGTTCTTTCTTGAAAGTTCTGTTCCTTTTCATCTTTGCGGGTCCTTAGGCTTTAGTGGTTATATTACATTACTTTATTACATGTTTAGGTCATTAATGATGAGTCATGCACATCAGACAGTTTGCATGAAGTTGAATTGCTTCTTCCATTAATGAAAGACGCTTCAATTGAAGGTGTGTTCCTATTCATTTACATTATTAATGTTTGTGATACCTTGGCTCTCTCTTGTTATACCATTTGTCTATGTGTTATAAAGCTTGCAGGCAAAAAGATGTAGTTGGTCTTCTTGCTTTTAGTGGCTCTGTATGTTCTTTTGCATACTTTGTAAATTAATGTACATAGTATGTAAACTGATTTACATAGTATGTAAATCATTTTACATACTTGATGTGATAAATTTAGTACTCGCAAGTGTACGAATCACTCGTAGAAAAGTGATAAGCAACTTCCAAGGTCGGTCTCTCAAGGAATTGCAGTGGTTCTAAAGAACTAACTTTTTAATCTAAATAGAGTTCTAATGAAAATAAAACATTAATTAAATAGAGTTCTAGTAAAACTAAAACTCTAAGTAACTAGAATCCTAAAGCTAGTAAAACTGTAAAAAGGTGTTTGATTTGTAACGGGAACTAAGTACGAGCAATTAAACGAAAACAAAATTGCAATTTAACAATCAATTCAGATATATTTGAAGATCAATGGAGGATGTATGGACGTTTAGCTTGGTTGACCATGCTTGCATCGAAAAGGTATGGTGAAATAACATGAACGTTCTATATAAACAAAATTACCGGCTTTCCTTTTAATTATGAGACTGCCTGCGGTCGGGGTAAATCTCTTTGTTGATTAACTAATTAACTACCTTCGGTCGGAGTAAATCAAATAGTAATCAAATTACGCGCAAGGAAAAAACATGCCAATCGAATTAATGCTATGACTAAGTCACTAAATTGAAGCTTTGATTAAGTGTTTCGGAATAAAGTTAAGGTGACGTTCCTATAACTAAATTCTAAGATCTTTCAACCTAACTACGAATCTCAAATTGGCCCATGATAATTCATAATTAAATATCTAAACATGCTCTTAATCAAAAAGTAAT
Source organism: Elaeagnus macrophylla (assembly GCA_029378325.1). Lineage (NCBI taxonomy): Eukaryota > Viridiplantae > Streptophyta > Magnoliopsida > Rosales > Elaeagnaceae > Elaeagnus > Elaeagnus macrophylla. The sequence goes on along the minus strand of CM055641.1, from coordinate 52,952,342 downwards.
TTGTTTATATTAAATCAATAAAATATACACCATACACAGTTCTAGCAAACATGGCAACACAAACTAAACATCCATAATGAAATTAGCCACTCATGTTCATATTAATATTCATAGACAAATAAAATATGAACATACACTCCAACGAAAGAAGAAGAAAAATAGAATTCTATAACACCAAAGAAAACCTAGATCTAAATACCGCTTATGGATGGGATAGCGTTCTTCTCCAAAAGCTTTATCTTCGATTGTCGACGGCTTCCTTGGATCCTTAGAATGGTTTCTCCCGCTTTGTTTGAGTGTAGCAAAGCTCCCAAAGTTGATTGAATGTAGTGTTTGGTCGCAAAATTGTAATGTGTAAAGTTGTGTACAAGTTGTTCGAGTTCTGTAAGGGGGAATCTAAGGGGGTATTTATAGATGTAAGGGTTTACACAAATCCTGATTGCCATAGGAATAGGCACGTCTCGGCATGTATTTTCCCTGCCGCGGTGCAACACAAATTCTGAAAATAGTGTAAAAACCCGAGAGCTCCCCGCCGCGGCATGACTTTTCCTCGCCGCGGCGCGCGTTGTCTTCAGTTTCTTCACGTTTACCCCCTTACATATGTGATGGCTTGTTATGTAAGGCTTACATATTTGTCTAGTTTAGCCCGTAACTCGTGATCCGAGCGCCGTAAGTGTTCCGTCTTTGCATGTTTTCATTATTTGACTCATTTGACGCTAAAAACACCTGAAATGCACTAAAACATACCCGTGACTTCGAATGGATAGATTTATGAAAATAATCAAATAAACAATCATAACAAATCTATATTTTAAACAATTAAGCGCAATTAATCAGAAATATTAGTGCTTTTCGAGCACTCATCACAACCCCCAACCAGCTTCTTGCTAGTCTCTAGCAAGTGAAGCGATCTAAAAACTAAAATAAAAACAAATAAAATAAACTAACCTAACCTAAATCACTTCCGTAGATTGTCACGGTTGCATTTAGCATATGCAACAAGCCTTTAAACCCCTAGGTGGCCTAGTGGACGAGTTATAGTCTCGTGAGGGTTTCTAGTGATGACACCCACAAACATCGTACGACTCTCAAAACTAATAAAGACTCTAAACATACTTGAATCAATCCATGCATATGTCTCAAAAATTGTTAACAACAAATGGCATACGAAATAATTAAAAATCACTTAAGCTCAAAAACAGTCCAAACATCAAACCCATCATGGTAATCGAATTTTGAACAACCAATCAAACCACAAACCCGTTAGTTTCACTATTTGATCGTGTCATGTATGATATTCATAGATTACATTTTAATATCTCATAAATGTGCAAGTAAGAATATGAATGAGAATTTTACACATACAATCTCCATATGCTCATTTTTCAAATCTATCTCCACTAATATAGAAATCAAACTACCTAGAATCAATAGGACTTCATTGAGCTTGTAAAGTTATGGCTAGGTGTGTGATTATGAAAGTACTGAAATGATATTTTCACTAGGATAAGAGTACTTTTTTATTTCACAAACTTATTTTCAACTTTCTCCACCAAGTGTTCTTTTTTATCCTCCTATAAATTCCATATGTCCTTGGATCTTTTTTTGCTTGATTTTCTTTCTTTACTTTTCTTGCTTATTATTTCAATCATCATCATCTTTTTTTTTTTTTTTTGTGATGAAGCAAGATAAATACAACATAATTGCTCATGAAAATCAAATATTACATTGAGTACTCTTTTCACTAAGGGTAGTACAACGTATGTCAATGTTGAATTCAAGGGTGGACTATGGATAAAATAATACGGGGAGGCATGAAAAGTCCAAACGGTCCAAAGATAGCCTAAATCACTTTCTAAGTGGCATTTGATTCTATCATTTCGCTTCAATGGGTTTTCAAATGAGTTCTAGAGTTTGTTGAGATTTAAAATATATCACGAACATGCATACATTACACAAACCAAAAATAGTCATACTAACCATACAAACTACCAAATATACCACAAAATCCTCAAACTAGATGAATCTAACATTTATGTGTCTCCTTACTTAGATAAAAATCTAATTTCTCTCATATGTCACCATCATTACAATCATGTTAATATCATAGACTTCCGGATTGACTCAAGTAGACACGACACTAACCTAAAAATTCAAGTGACAAAAGTTAAAAATTATAAATTTGGTCATTTCATGCTCATGGAATATTTTTCCCACCCCCAACCTAATTTCTACATTGTCCTCAATGTTAAAAAGAAAGACAAAAGAAATTAAGAAAAAGTGAGAGAAGTTACCCCCCTTTTGTATGAGATTGAGTACACTACACGTACGCTCTTGTTCATTGTTCCTCACTTTTCTCATGATGAAGCAATTAGTGTGCAAGAAACATGTATGAAACCTCTAAATGTGTGCATCACAACTCAAATCTAAATTTAAATTATAACTAAATCAAATGAAAAACAAAGACATTAAACAAAGTTAGAAATCTTAAACAATCCAAAGAAAAATAAAATAAAGGAAAAACTGAAAAAGAAAATTAAACTAAATAAAAAAAATTAAAAAAAATAAATAAAAAGAAAATAAAGAAAAGAAAAGAAGTTGATACTATCGAATATGGTGGGTTGCCGCCCACCAAGCGCTTTCTTTAACGTCTTAGCAAGATGTTGCTAATTCGTTTCTATCCACCATCATCAAAGATCTTGAAGTGTGTGATATCAATTTTCCGAGCTAATTTGTCATTAAGCTTGTCCTTCCATCTCGGTAGTTGTTTCCTATGAAGCACAGCACACACTTTTTCGTGGAAGTGGTATGGAAAATAATTTGAGAATGTGCAAGTCTTAGGTGCCTTGTGCGGCATGGGAGGTGAAGATAATTTCTGCTTGTTCTCTGATGTGTTAAAATGTGTACTCGCAAGTGTACGAATCACTCGTAGTAAAGTGATAAGCAACTTCCAAGGTCGGTCTTTCAAGGAATTGCAGTGGTTTTAAATAGCTAACTTTTTAATCTAAATCGAGTTCTAATGAAAATAAAAGACTAATTAAATAGAGTTCTAGTGAAACTAAAACTCTAAGTAACTAGAATTCTAAAGCAAGTAAAACTGTAAAAAGGTTGTTTGTTTTTGTGACGAGAACAATCATACGACAATCAAACGAAAACAAGATCGCAAGTAAACAATCAATTCAATTAAATCAAATATCAATGGAGAATGTATGGACGTTTAGCTTGGTTGACCATGCTTGCATCGAAAAGGTATGGTGAGATAACATGAACGTCCTATATAAACAAAACTACCGGCTTTCCTTTTATTTACGAGACTGCCTTTGGCGGGGGTAAATCTCTTTATTGATTAACTAATTAACTGCCTTTGGCTGGGGTAAATCAAATAGCAATCAAATTATGCGCAAGGAAAACATGCCAATCAAATTAATGCTATGACTAAGTCACTAAATTGAAGCTTTGATTAAGTGTTTCGGAATAAAGTTAAGGTGACGTTCCTATAACTAAATTCTCAGATTTTTCAACCTAACTACGAACATCAAATGGGCCCATGATAATTCATAATCAAATATCTAAACATGCTCTTAATAAAAAAGTAATTCGTTTATTCCAAATAAAATACACCATACACAATTCTAGCAAACATGGCAACACAAACTAAACATCCATAATTAAACTAGCCGCTCATGTTCATATTAATATTCATAGACAAATAAAATATGATCATACACTTTAACAAAAAGAGAAGAAGAATTAATTCTATAACAACAAGAAAATCCTAGATCTAAATACCGCTTAAGGATTGGATAGCGTTCTTCTCCGTAAGCTTTATCTTCGATCGTCGTTGGCTTCCTTGAATCCTTAGAATAGTGTCTCTCGCTTCGTTAGAGTGTGGCAACGCTCTCAAAACTGATTGAATGTAGTGTTTGGTCGCAAAATTGTGAAATCTAAGAGTTGTGTACGAATTGGTCGAGTTCTATGTAAGGGGGACTCTGAGGGGGTATTTATAGATGTAAGGGTTTACACAAATCCTGATTGCCATAGGAATAGGCGCGCCACGGCATGCATTTTCCCCACCGCGGCGCAACACAAATTCTAAAAATAATGTAAAAACCCGAGAGCTCCCCGCCGCGGTATGCATTTTCCTCGCTGCGGCGCGCGTTGTCTTCAGTTTCTTCACATGTACCCCCTTACATATGTGCTGGCTCGACATGTACGGCTTACATATTTGACTCGTTTTGCCCGTAACTCGTGATCCGAGCGCCGTAAGTGTTCCGTCTTTGCGTGCTTGCATTATGTGACTCATTTGACGCTAAAAACACCTGAAATGCACTAAAACATACCCGTGATTCCGAATGGATAGATTTATGAAAATAATCAAATAAACAATCATAACAAATCTATATTTTAAACAATTAAGCACAATTAATCACGAAATATTAGTGCTTTTTGAGCACTCATCACAACCCCCAACCAGCTTCTTGCTAGTCTCTAGCAAGTGAAGCGATCTAAAAACTAAAATAAAAACAAATAAAATAAACTAACCTAACCTAAATCACTTCCGTAGATTGTCCCGGTTGCATTTAGCATATGCAACAAGCCTTTAAACCCCTAGGTGGCCCTAGTGGACGAGTTATAGTCTCGTGAGGGTTTCCAGTGATGACACCCACAAACATCGTACGACTCTCAAAACTAATAAAGACTCTAAACATACTTGAATCAATCCATGCATACATCTCAAAAATTGTAAACAACGAATGATACATGAAATCGTTAAACATCACCTAAGCTCAAAAACAGTCCAAACATCAAACTCATCATGGTAATCGAATTTTGAACAACCAATCAAACCACAAACCCGTTAGTTATACTATCTGACCGTGTCATGCATGATATTCATAGGTTATATTTCAATATCTCATAAATGTGCAAGTAAAATATTAATGTGAATTTTGCACTTGCAAACTCCATATGCCCATTTTTCAAACTCATCTCCACTAATATAGGAATCAAACTACCTAGAATCAATAGGACTTTATTAGGCTTGTAAAGTTGTGGTTAGGTGTGTGATTATGAAAGTACGAAAATGATGTTTTCGATAGGACAAGAGTACTTTTTATGTCACAAACTTATTTTCAACTTTTTCCACCAAGTGTTCTTTTTCATCCTCCTATAAATTCCATATGTCCCTTGGATCTTTTTGCTTGATTCTCTTTCTTTATTTTTCTTGCTTATTTTTTTAATCATCATCATCATCATTTTTTTTTTTTGATGATGAAGCAAGATAAATTCAACATAATTGCTCATGAAGATCAAATATTATATTGAGTACTCTTATCACTAAGGGTAGTACAATATATGTCAATGTTGAGTTCAAGGGTATACTATGGATAACAATAATACGGGGAGGCTTGAAAAGTCCAAACGGTCCAAGGATGGCCTAAATCACTTTCTAGGTGGCATTTGTTTCTATTATTTCGCTTCAATTTGTTTTCAAATGGGTTCTAGAGCTTGTTGAGACTTAAAACATATCATGAACATGCATACATTCCACAAATCAAAATAGCTATACTAACCATGCAAACTACCACATGTACCACAAAATCCTCAAATTAGATGAATCTAACATTTATGTGCTTCGTTGCTTAGGTAAAAGTCCAACATCTCTCACATGTCATCGTCATTACAATCATGTTAATATCATAGATTTCCGAATTGACTCAAGTAAACACGACACTAACCTAAAACACTTCAAGTGACAAAAGTTAAAAATTTAAAATTGGTCATATTTCATGCTCATGGAATATCTTTCCCACCCCCAACCTAATTTCTGCATTGTCCTCAATGTTGAAAAAGAAGAACAAAAGAAATAAGAAAAAAAGTGTGAGAAGTTACCCCCCCTTTCGTATGAGATTGTGTCATTACTCATTATGCTCTGGTTCACTGTTCCTCGCTTTTCTCATGAAGAATTTTTGTGTATGAACATATATTGAACCTCAAAGTGTATGCAACACAATTCAAACTCAAACCCAATTTTAGATTATAACTAAGTCAGATGAAAACAGAAAAACATTAAACTAAGTTAAACAATCCCAAAAAAAAAAATAATAATAATAAAAATACGATAAAAGAAATAAAAGAAATAAAAACAACGAAAGAGATACGATACCGAATGGGTGCCTTCCATTAAGGGCTTAGTTTAACGTCTTAGCAAGACGTGACTGATCTCTTGTCAAGGGGGGTTAAATGTGTAATTGTACTGTTTATCTCCTCCCTTATCTTTCTCAAAATGAGCTTTCGTCCTCCAATTCGAGTTTTTGTAGTTAGAATGCATTAATTGTAGGCATCATCCCGACTTAAATTTATCAGTTTGTCCTTCCCTCTCCATTCAATATTTTGAGCCTCAATTCTGTTACTTATGCTATCCTGCAATTGAATGTTAGAAAGAATAGGGGAGGGTTGAAAAATTTCAAACTGTACAGTCTCTCCAAAAACTGTCATTGATAACTTCCTATTATGGACCTCAATAGTTGTCTTGGTCGTGGCCATGAATGGTCTACCAAGAATAATTGTATGTTCCTTGTCCTTAAGAAAATTTTTGTCCATCTTAAGCACCACAAAGTCCACTGGTATAATAAACTTGTCCACCTGTACTAACAAATTTTCCACTATTCCTTTTGGGTATTGAATAGAACCGTTTGCAAGTTGAAGGGTCATCCTTGTTTCTTTAAACTTTCCTAATCCTAGTTGCAAGTACACTGAATATGGCATTAGGTTTATACCTGCTCCTAAGTCTAGCATAGCCTCGAATACCCTTTTGTCTCCCATAGTGATGTTAATGTTGAAACTACCTGGATCGTTCATTTTGAGAGGTAAGTGTTGTTGGATCATTGGACTAGCAATTTCTGACATTTCATTCTCTTTGCTTCTACTCTTTTTGATGATAAAGTTCCTAAAAATTGGATCATAAGTTGGACTGTTCTTAATAACATCTAAAAGAGGCAAATTATAGTTAATCTTAGAAAATAAAGCAAGAGTGTTAGAGTATTGTGCATCCTGATTTTTCTCCTTAAACTGGTGCATAGGTGGTATTGGTGGTCTGTATGGGTCCATTGACTTGTGCAATCGAAAAATGTTGGATGTTTCTCCAATTTCTTTCTTGGGAAGTTCATTAGGAGTGGTATTAGACTCATCATCTCCCTTGAGAGTTGAATTCTCACCTTCGAAGTTACCTGTACTAGACAACAAAACATTAGAATTATCAGGTAAATTTTTAGGTACCTCCTCATCACTTTGAAGGATTGTGATCGCCTTTGCTTGTTCAGGTTGACTAGGCAGCTTTCCTGTTTCTTGTTTGTACATTTGTTCCGCTAGCTACCCAACCTGTATTTCCACTCTCTTTACTGAAGCTTCTATAGAGTCCATCCTTCCATTACAAGATTGTATGAAATTATTTAGGGTTTCCTCTATGGTCGGTTTATTTTGTGGAAATTGTCGGTTTATGTTTTGGCCTTGTGTTTGGTTTTGGACAAATGGTTGGCTATTGTTTTGTTTCCATCCAAAATTAGGGTGATTCCTCCATCCAGGGTTATAGGTGTTTGAATAAGGGTCGTTCCTAGGTCTAGGTTGGTACCCTTGCATTAAATTCGCCTCCTCAGTAGTACCTGTATAAGGGTCGCCTGCAAAAGAACAAACGTTAGCACCATGTCCATATGAACCACAAACTCCACATACCTCGTGTTTTGGCATTTGATTAGCATTGGAGGTTGTGAGAAGTTGCACTTGTTTCGTCAATTCAGCAAGTTGCATGGCCATTTCATTGTTGGAGCCTAATTCGTGGACTCCAGCTCTTCTTCCTCTAGCGCTCTTTTGTTGGGAGTTGGCTCCCAACATCTCGAATAGTTTGTATGTTTCATCCGCTGTTTTCTCACCCATTGCTCCTCCTGCAGCATTGTCAACTGTGAATTGACATTGTAGTGTCAATCCGTCATAGAAAAACTGATTCTGTAGCTGCAATGGAAAGTGATGGTGTGGACATTGTATCAACAGCAATTTGAATCTGTCCCAAGCCTCGTGGAAGGGTTCTCCGTCCATCTGCGAAAAAGTAGCAATTTTTGTTCTTAGGTCAGATGTCTTTTGATGGGAATAGAACTTACCCATGAATTTATTGTAAACATCGTCCCAAGTGACCAAAGAACCGGGTGCCAATGTCATTAGCCAAGACTTAGCTCTATCCTTGAGAGTGTATGGAAAACACCTCATGCGTAGTTGATCTTCACTAAGTCCCTGCAATGGAAAAGTTTGCACAGTAGCATATAGTTCACGCATAAAATTTAAAGGATCTTCATTAGGGATACCGTAAAAGGAGGGAAGCATGGAATAATGAATATTTTTCAATTCATAATTCCTAGCCGCCTCTGTAAGTCGAATGCACGATGTGGCGGTCCCAATGATAGGTCTTGCAAACTCTTTGTTCATCATCTGCCTAGCTACGTTGTCACCCATTGTTGCTTGCAATTGTTGTTGGACTTCTTCCTCTTGAAATTGAATATCCAGTTTCTTTGATCGGTGTTTGACTCTATGTATGTTGTCAATGAAAGGAGAGAGTTCCTTGTTAAGTGATCTCCTACCCTGCATGCACAAATAAAAAGCAAACAAAGATCAAGGCAGCAGTGAAATTTGAAATTAAGCACAATTTTTTTTTTTTTTTTTGATTTTTTGATTTTTTTTTTTTGTATTTTTGAATAAAATAAATAACTAAAATAAATAAAATAAATAAACAAATAAAAATAAATCAGAAACTCTAAAAAGTTAAAAAGAAAATTATTTAAAACGCCAATTCCCCGGCAACGGCGCCAAAAACTTGATGTGTTAAAATGTGTACTCGCAAGTGTACGAATCACTCGTAGTAAAGTGATAAGCAACTTCCAAGGTAGGTCTCTCAAGAAATTGCAGTGGTTTTAAATAGCTAACTTTTTAATCTAAATCGAGTTCTAATGAAAATAAAAGACTAATTAAATAGAGTTCTAGTGAAACTAAAACTCTAAGTAACTAGAATTCTAAAGCAAGTAAAACTGTAAAAAGGTTGTTTGTTTTTGTGATGAGAACAATCATACGACAATCAAACGAAAACAAGATTGCAAGTAAACAATCAATTCAATTAAATCAAATATCAATGGAGAATGTATGGACGTTTAGCTTGGTTGACCATTCTTGCATCGAAAAGGTATGGTGAGATAACATGAAAATCCTATATAAACAAAACTACCAGCTTTCCTTTTATTTACGAGACTGCCTTTGGCGGGGGTAAATCTCTTTATTGATTAACTAATTAACTGCCTTTGGCGGGGGTAAATCAAATAGCAATCAAATTATGCGCAAGGAAAACATGCCAATCAAATTAATGCTATGACTAAGTCACTAAATTGAAGCTTTGATTAAGTGTTTCGGAATAAAGTTAAGGTGACGTTCCTATAACTAAATTCTCAGATTTTTCAACCTAACTACGAACATCAAATGGGCCCATGATAATTCATAATCAAATATCTAAACATGCTCTTAATAAAATAGTAATTCGTTTATTCCAAATAAAATACACCATACACAATTCTAGCAAACATGGCAACACAAACTAAACATCCATAATTAAACTAGCTGTTCATGTTCATATTAATATTCATAGACAAATAAAATATGATCATACACTTTAACAAAAAGAGAAGAAGAATTAATTCTATAACAACAAGAAAATCCTAGATCTAAATACCGCTTATGGATTGGATAGCGTTCTTCTCCATAAGTTTTATCTTCGATCGTCGTTGGCTTCCTTGAATCCTTAGAATAGTGTCTCTCGCTTCGTTAGAGTGTGGCAACGCTCTCAAAACTGATTGAATGTAGTGTTTGGTCGCAAAATTGTGAAATCTAAGAGTTGTGTACGAATTGGTCGAGTTCTATGTAAGGGGGACTCTAAGGGGGTATTTATAGATGTAAGGGTTTACACAAATCCTGATTGCCATAGGAATAGGCGCGCCGCGGCATGCATTTTCCCCACCGCGGCGCAACACAAATTCTGAAAATAATGTAAAAACCAGAGAGCTCCCCGCCGCGGCATGCATTTTCCTCGCCGCGGCGCGTGTTGTCTTCAGTTTCTTCACATGTACCCCCTTACATATGTGCTGGCTCGACATGTACGGCTTACATATTTGACTCGTTTTGCCAGTAACTCGTGATCCGAGCGCCGTAAGTGTTCCGTCTTTGCGTGCTTGCATTATTTGACTCATTTGACGCTAAAAACACTTGAAATGCACTAAAACATACCCGTGATTCCGAATGGATAGATATATGAAAATAATTAAATAAACAATCATAACAAATCTATATTTTAAACAATTAAGCACAATTAATCACGAAATATTAGTACTTTTTGAGCACTCATCACAACCCCCAACCAGCTTCTTGCTAGTCTCTAGCAAGTGAAGCGATCTAAAAACTAAACATCCATAATGAAATTAGTCACTCATGTTCATATTAATATTCATAGACAAATAAAATATGAACATACACTCTAACGAAAGAAGAAGAAAAATAGAATTCTATAACACCAAAGAAAACATAGATCTAAATACCGCTTATGGATGAGATAGCGTTCTTCTCCAAAAGCTTTATCTTCGATTGTCGACGGCTTCCTTGGATCCTTAGAATGGTTTCTCTCACTTCGTTTGAGTGTAGCAAAGCTCCCAAAGCTGATTGAATGTAGTGTTTGCTCGCAAAATTGTAATGTGTAAAGTTGTGTACATGTTGTTCGAGTTCTGTAAGGGGGAATCTAAGGGGGTATTTATAGATGTAAGGGTTTAAACAAATCTTGATTGCCATAGGAATAGGCGCGTCGCGGCATGCATTTTCCTCGCCGCGGCGCAACACAAATTCTTAAAATAATGTAAAAACCCGAGAGCTCCCCGTCGCGGCATGACTTTTCCTCGCCGTGGCGCGCGTTGTCTTCAGTTTCTTCACATTTGCCCCCTTACATATGTGATGGCTCGTTATGTAAGGCTTACATATTTGTCTCATTTAGCCCGTAACTTGTGATCTGAGCGCCGTAAGTGTTCCGTCTTTGCGTGTTTTCATTATTTGACTCATTTGACGCTAAAAACACCTGAAATGCACTAAAACATACCCGTGACTTCGAATGGATAGATTTATGAAAATAATCAAATAAACAATCATAAAAAATTTATATTTTAAACAATTAAGCACAATTATTCACGAAATATGAGTGCTTTTTGAGCACTCATCAATACTATGTGAACCTATGTAAATCACCTTTTTCTTTTTAAAGCTATTTGTCAAATGTAGCCCTAACAAGTCTGATTTCTGATTTGGAGGGGTTAAATTCGGATGAGATTTCAAGTTACTCTTTTGTACCATGTGCACACAGTGGTTGTTATCACTAGAGTTGCAATAATGTGAGGTGAGGTTCATTTATTGTCTTACAATTAATATCCAGTTATTTGCATTTCATTACATGATTTTTAAGTAAATTAAATGTTTGTTTCAAATGCTTATTTCATTACTAATTGTTGATAAATTTCATTATTTTCAGGGTGGTTGTCAAGTAAATTTGCAGCTATATTACTCTTTCTCTTTATGTATTTGGGTGTACAGGTGAAATTTTTTTCTAAAAAAATATTAAAAATATAGTCAGTGTATAAAATAATATGCCCCAATTTAACATCATATATTTTCTTATATAAATGATTATCAATAAATTTTACACTACAAGCAAGAATGTTTTCTATTTGATTAGAGTTCAAAATACAAGAGTAATGCACTCAAAGAGCAAATGATACATTATAAAACAATGGCGTGTCGGAGTAAGAATGAGAAATCAAGAAGCAAATTTGTGGGATTACATGCATCTTTTTAAAAGTCTTCGTGTTATTTATGCTAACAAAATTATTTGTTACTATAAAATTTATCCATACAAAATTATCCGTATAAAAATTATGCCAACAAAATTATGTCACTATAAACTTTTATCAATAAAAAAATTGATTGCTAAAAAGCTTACATCAACAAAATATTCTGTTGCAGAAAAACTTATACCAACAAAATAAGTTGTTGTTTATAATTAGAGTTTTATCGACAAAATAATTTATTACTATAAAGTTTATATCAACAAAATATTCTGTTGCAGAAAAACTTATACCAACAAAATAAGTTGTTGCATATAATTAGAGTTTCATCGACAAAATAATTTATAACTATAAAGTTTATATCAACAAAATACTTTGTTGCAGAAAAACTTATACCAACAAAATAAGTTGTAATTAGAGTTTCATCGACAAAATTATACCGACAAAATGTTGACATTTTGCGACAATTGTTTTGTCTGTGAAGTCTAAATTTGAATGCAGGTAACGAGTTATAGCAACGAAATTTAACTTTTGTCTACAAATATTTTTGTCGCTAATAACTCAAGTTTTAGCAACGAAAGTTAGTTTTCGTCGGTAATTAGAATCAACGACTGGGATACAACGACGATCTTACCGACAAAATATTTAGTTGATGTAAGTATTTAACAACTAAAATTATGTTTTTACCGACAAAATGTTTTGTCGGCAAATGTAATTTTTGTTGTAGTGTTTAGTAAAAAAAAAAGTTTATTTTTTTTAATTTTACTTCATTTATAATTTTATAATCTTTATTTTAATATTATTATTTATTTTGATTACACTACTTAAACAAACATTGTAATAATAATATTGTTTCCTTTACATTTAATTTCATTACAATTACCATTCCCATTACTTTTATATTCAGCAAACCAAACGTCACCTTAGTTCAAAATCCTGACTACTGTTGTGTTGAGGGACAGGATCATACAACCACTGCTGGTAATCCTTTTGTATCTATGGTTGGATGTGATAAGATTGGTAAAACTTTATATGATTTTGACTTTGTTGGGAAAGATATCTGAATCATTGATTCTAGGGCATCGAACCATATGACTTATGATAAATCCTTTTTTACCTCTTTATTATCACCATTTGTATCTCAAGTTACTAATGCAAATGGTGAAGCATTCCCTATTTTTGGAATAGGCTCAATTAGAATTACACCCACCTTAGAACTTCAGAATGTGTTTTATGTACTTGCTTTATCTCACCACTTGATTTTTATCCCACAATTGAATGTTGAAGCTAAGTGCTCTATGACCTTTTTTCCTATGATGTTGTGTTTCAAGACCTTCAAACAAGGGAGATAATTGGTTGGGGAGATATGAGAGGAAGATTATTCCATTTGGATTTGACGTATACAGGGGAGAAATCAAGGAAGAAGGTCCCGATTGCTTTGATTTCAAGTTCTAAACAGTTCAGTGAGCTATGGTTATGGCATCGTCATCTTGGACATCCTTCATTTAGTAGTATGAAAAAGTCTACGTCCTCTTTATTTTTGGGTGTTAATGAGTCTTCTCTTAGATGTGAAACTTGTGTTTTGGCCAAGAGCCACCATGTCAATTATCCTTTAAGTATTTCCAATAAAAGTACTATTTCTTTTGAGTTAATTCATTTTGATGTCTATGGGCCTTACCATGATACTAATCCTATAGGCATGTATTGGTTTTATTTCCTTTATTGTAGATTGTACTATGGGTTCATAAGTTGCATTATTTAAGTCAAAATTTAATGTGATTTTACCTTTAAAATTTTTGAAACCATGATTCAAACCCAATATTGTGGTCATATTAAAATTTTTTGTTCTAATAATGAGGGGAGTATATGAGTCATGATTTTTAGAACCATCTCAAGGCACAATGCATTATATACCAAACCACTTGTCCCCAGACACATGAACAACATGGTGTATCTGAGTGTAAGAATAGACATCTACTGGATGTTGCCTCCTTCATCCCCTGGTCAACATGCCTAAGTTTTTTTGGGGAGAAGCTATTCTTACTACTTCTCATCTTATTAATCGTATGCCATCAAGTGTCCTTTAAAGGCAAATTCATTTGAGGTACTCTTCACCCATGTCTCTCTTCCTTTGTTCCATAGTCTACTTGCTAGAGTCTTTGGATGTGTAGCCTTTGTTCATGTTCCTAAAAATTAGTGTTCTATATTAGAGCCCTGTGCTTTAAAACGTGTCTTTTTTCGGTATGGAACTCATCAAAAAGGGTATAAGTGTTTTCATCCACCCACCAAAAAGTTTTATGTCACTATAGATGTTACATTCTTTGAGGATGCCTTCTATTTTCTCCCACTAACACTTCTCTTCAAGGGTAGAAGTTTAACTATTTTGAAGAGATGGTCAGTGGAAGTAAAAAGAATGAAAAAGATGAATAACGATCAAGCATTCATGTTGTTCCTGATACCATTCCAAAAAAAGATGTATTTCCTAAAGAATGGTCAAACATTCATGTGGTTATTGAAAACGATATAATTCCTAATGTTATTCTTGGATAAGATATCACTTTTGAAGAATAATCAAACGTTCATGTCATTCCTTAAAGCATTCATCTTGACCAATCAAATTGTAGTGCAGAAGAAGTTTCTAAAATAACTCCCCTTCCTTTATCTATCCCCTTTGGCCAATATTCCCTAGATTCTGTAGATCAGCATAAGGTAAATCCTGAACATGTCTCTAGTTTCATTAATAATGTTGTTCCTGGTGAAGGGTCTGAACCTAATCAATTTACCCTGCCTAGTAGAACCACCCATGGGAAACCACCAAAGAGGTATGAGCCTAGTACTAAAGCCAAAGTTATACATCTCATTGCCAACTATGTGTCAACCCATAGGTTATCTAAGTCATAATAATCCTTTATGCATCATTTTTCTTCTGTATCTATTCTTAACAAAGTACATGAAGCTTTGAGAGACCTCAAATGGTCTAAGGCAATGGAAGAAGAGATGGAGGCATTACAGAAGAATAATACTTAGGAGCTATTACCATTTCCTAATTAAAAGAAACCTACGGGGTGCAAGTAGTTCTACACAATCAAGCACAATGCAGATGGTTTAGTGAATAGATACAAGACAAGATTGGTAGCCAAGGGTTTCATACAAACTTATGGTGTGGACTATGATGAGACATTTGCTCCAGTTGCAAATATCAACACCATCAGAGTACTATTGTCTTTAGCAGCAAATTTAGATTGACCACTCAAGTAATTTGATGTAAAAAATCTTTCCTCCATGGTGATTTGACTAAAACATTTTATGTAAGTCTTCCTCTTGGATACGAGACTATAGATAAGACAGACGTAGTGTGCAAATTAAAGAAGTCATTATATGGCTTGAAGTAGTCACCTCATGCATGGTTTGGGAGGTTCACCCAGTCAATGAAGTGCTTTGGTTATAAATAAAGCAACTCAAATAACACTTTGTTCTTCAAGCATCAAAAGGGTAAGATAACAATGTTAATAATTTATGTGGATGATATGGTGATTACAGGAGATGACAATGATAGGATTGGAATACTAGAATAATCGTTAGCCTCTAAGTTTGAGATGAAAGACCTTGGAGAGTTGAGGTATTTTCTTAGCATCGAGGTAGCAAGGTGGACGAGCTAAATCTTCCTGTGTCAACCAAAATTGTTGTGGACTATTGGCTGAAATAGGTATGCTGGATTGTAAACTCATTGACACACCAATTGGATAGAATCATAAATTGGTAGAGTACCCTGATCAAGTTCGAACTGATAAGGTAAGATATCAAGGGTTAGTTGGAAGATTAATTTATTTTAGTCATATCAGACCAGATTTGACATATGTAGTTAGTGTAGTAAGTCAATTCATACATAACCCAAGTGAAAATCATATGGATGATGTTGTGAGGATCTTAAGGTCCTTAAAGACTACATCAGGGAAAGCTTTAATGTTTTCAAAACATAATCATCTTGAGGTGAGTGGTTTCACTAATGCAGATTGGCCCATTAGGCTGAATGCATTATTGATAGGAGGTCCACTTCTAGTTACTTCCCATTTGTAGGAGGAAATTTTGTTAGTTGGAAGAGTAAAAAGTAGAAGGTGGTAGCAAGGTCTAGTCCTGAAGTAGAATATAGAGGAATGACACATGGAGTTTGTGGGTTATTATGGTTGCGTAATCTATTGTGTGACTTAGGATTCAAACCTAAGCAAGCTAGGAAGTTACATTGTGACATATCACATAGTCTATACAACATGATCGTACTAAACATATGGAAGTTGATAGGCATTTCATTAAGGAGAAACTTGATGTAAATTTAATTGCATTTTCATTTGTTCCAACTAAAGAATAGTTAGCAGATGTAGTAGCTAAAGGAGTGTCCACCAAGGTATTTCTTGACTCACTTGGGAAGTTGGGCATCTGTGGCGTGTATGCTCCGACTTGAAGGGGAGAGGGTTTGAATGACATGATGTGAGGAATCAAAAATTAACTATGGAGTGATTGGAGATCTGATTGAGTTGTAACTTGTTTTCTATTCGGTTAGTTTATTACAACTATAATTATTGCATTTATGTAGTTTTCTTTTGTTTATCTTATGTAATCATTGTATTTATGTAGTTTTCTTTTGTTTATATTTTGTAATCATTATAATTATGTAGTTTTCTTATTGTATAAGCCTATAACTATTATATTTATTACCTCCATTGTGAGAAGAAAGTACGATCTTATTATTCTCTCAATCATATTCCTATTCTCAACTAAAGGATGGATGTAATATATATGATGTCATGTCCTTAATAAACATCATTTCATAAAACTAAATCACTTAGCAAGAGAGAGAAAAATAAGCATCAAATTCTATACTAAGATGCAAATTTTTTTTGACAAAATAAACCTCCCTTGGATGGGAAGATCATCGCCTTTCATTTCCAAGTTTATTAGCTATCTAAAGAATAATGTTATGAGCTAGTAAGGGTGACAATCATGTCGTATTATCCGTATTCTTGTCATGTTCGTTTTGTGTTATTCGTGTTAGTTGATATATGAAAATATTTACTCGATTTTTTTTCGTGTTGCCTATTTATAATAGTAAGAAATAACAAAACCTTTAAGAATATGAAAAAATTATTGATCAATTCTTACTCAAAAAATTTCGTGTCGTGTTGTGCTCGGATCGTGTTGTGTCAAAAATTGCCACCCCTATGAGCTAGCACCAAAGGTTGATAGTTTAGGGGTTTTTGTGTATATCTAATGCTATTTTACTACCTCGAATCTACGTCCTCATGCATGTAACTCAGTTGCAGTACCAACTGAGCTATCCTACTTTGGTGGATGCAAAATTCATTTTTACATAAATATGACATAAAATGAACAATCCTACCACTTGTCAGTTAAATTCTTAAAGACTAAATTAAAAACACTTTGGCAAAAAAGAAATGATATAGTGTTCTTTTGATAGAAACAGTGCAATTATATTACAAGAATCATAATTTCATTACCCCTTTTGCATGATGAGCCTAGCTAAAGGAGGAGTTCGCTTAGGTCTCAATTCAACACAACGATTACCATGATCTTTACAACAATATAGCTACATGTTGCTTCAATGTATGAACACTTTGACATAAATTTTCCAAAAAAAAAAAAATGATGTTTAGATTCCATTATGTTAATAAATGATAGGATTTGTCATGACTTTCACAACTAATAGTTTAATTATAATGAAATTATATAGACCTGGTCCCTAATTTCTTCTCCTACATTCATAACAAACAAGGCCTCTGATTCAAGCACTAGATAATCAACCTCATCGAATCCAAACAATGTCAATACATAAAGAGGAAAAATAAACCAAATCTCCTCATTTTTACCAAATATTAACAAAGCTAAATTTTCTCTCTACTCATTTTACATCTCAGTATTTTCTTTATCTTTCTCCTTTGTTTTCTTTCACAAATATGAGTAAAATCTAGTAAAAGAAACTATCTAGCATCTATTTTAGTTGCCGTTGAAGTTAACCCATTATGAGAGAAAGCTATGTTTGTGAAGTTAAATTATCAAATGACAACCTACTACAGTAACACAAGAAAAATGATCTAACATAGACTCCATTTGAAAAATATAAACAAATTTCCCGAAGTCTTTATTCGACTTCATTGGGATTTTGAAACTTTACTTTTTTGCCCTTACATGAGTTTATTGTATTTCCAGATCTAGATGCCTCTATCCATTTAGCAACAAAATCACTCCATGTAATACTATCCCTTCGACTTCGAATTCGACACCAACGAATGGTTTCCTCCAATGATCTCAAGGTAGTTTTTATCTACAAATTTACAATTATCTCATCTACTTCGTCTTTGTTTCTTGCCCTTCAATTTTTTCTTTTTGTCTTTCATAAGTTTTCATCAATCAATGGATAGACATAAATTTGAAAGATATAAAAAATGATAGTGGCGGTTGAAATGATTCTAAGGTGTCTAATGTTGTTTCTCCTGTTCTTGTGGCTTGGCAAAATTGATTTTGAGAGTTCGATTCATAAATAGATTATATAGTTTTTAAATAATCGAGTTAGTCCCAAAACAACACGTGAGTCGTACCTAATGTGTATGTATAAATATGTATACACTATGCATAATTTATAGAATGTATAGAGACTAAATATGTATACTTATGTACAAGCTAACATATTAGTTTGAGAACAATTCAATTATATACAAAATTCCTATTATGGCTCGTGTGCAAGTATGATATTACTCTTTCTGTAACTAAATAGTTAATTGTGAACTCAATATGATATATCATTTAAAAAAAAAAATTTACAATATAGCTCTAGTTGTGGCAGCTTATTATCTTCTTTGTATTCACGTCTAGGTTTCTCACGACTAGTATTTCACAATATATCTTATCATATGTATATTTAATAATATATATATATTTTACTCAGTTGTACATAGTTAAGAAAGATTTAACAAAACGTAGTTAGGAATTAATAATTAGGAGCCAAATTAAAAAATAAAATTTATAAATACATATATTAAAGAGCCCAAATTCTTCCTTATGTTTGTTGTACAACCCTGAACTTTAACTTAATATTCCAAATCTCAAATTCATTGGTTTTATTTTTGCCTCCTTTTTTCTAAGAAAACCCTAACATTCATAACTCCACCATCTTTTCCCCTATTCATTCCTTTGCCTTCCTCTTTCCTCCACCGATCACCACCTCAACGTATAGATCTTTCTTCGACCACAGCTTTTCACTTCATCACCCACCATCTCCCTCACCTGTGTTGTAGCAAGCCACCATTTTCAGCCATCTTTTTTCCGCTTACAACCCCTTCTATTTGTATTGTTTTTCTCTTTAGAGCTACCCTTCTTCCTAGAGTAATCTAGTGGATATTTGTCAATTTTGATATGTTTGATTTTGTTCCTTTACATTCTTGACCGACCATGAAGGATAATCAAGATGACGATTCTGACTTGATTATAGTCCATCTTTGAGGGATTGCAGCACCCTCTATCTTATATATCTCTACATTTTGATTTTTTTTTTTTTTTAATTTTAGGGTTTTTGTTTTTTAATTTTGTCTCTATATGTATTGGGTGACAGGACTTGGATGGTGGTATTTTTATTTTCTTTGGTCATTAGTGGTGGTAGATTGTTATATTTATGTAACGTCAAGATTATAATCCTTTTAGACCATATAATGCGTGCTTATCATAGGGATGTCGTGCTTGGCTTGGTGGTTCTTCCATATTTATTAGATGCTGATGTTAATTTGGTATGTAGAACTAGGTATAGGTTGGGAAAACAATCTATATAAAATGACTGCTATGTGTTTGTTCGTAGTTTATGGTTTGTAAGAAGGTGTTTTATTCATCTTTCTTAAGTTTGTAATTTTATTGTGATTTTAGTGAAATTTTCTCCTTTTGAACAAAAAAAAAAAATTTGAATTGCAACTTATAACTACTTTGTATAGAAATCACCTACAAGTTTGCATGAATATGCCTACATCTAGTAATATATTAGTGCATAATAGCTAATATTATTATTCACAGTAAAGCTCTGTGGCTTCCGTCATGAGTATAATTAATATCTATGTTAAATGTTAAACGATTGTTATAATCTTATCTAGTTTAGTTATCATCTTTTTAGATCTTCATGCAAAGACTGAATTAAATCTAGTAAGCGTATTTTTTGGTTGTTCATAATTCAGGGTTGGTTAATATGCAAACCTTTAACCAATTTTAACCAACTACATAGTAAGAAAATATAGAAAGTCTTAAGTGTACCTAGACTTCTAAAGCTAAAGTTAATAATTCAAGAATGATTTTGGGTTATGATAGTAATTCAAGATTAAAAAAAAATTAAATCTTTATTCATGCCGTATATGGTTAAATTGTAGGCTAGTGATAAGGATAGATCCATTGATTACATACTTCTTGTCATCGTATTTATTTAATATTTAATTCTTTTCTGTCTTTTATTTACAATTATTTAAAAGAAAAAAACCCTTCCACTAATTTTAATTATTTTGCTAACAGACTAGTAATTAAAGGTAGAAATTGTGACAATCCATGTGGGTTCTACAACTTTTGTTCTTAAATTATTTATCACTTGTACACAAACCACATATATTTACGTGATTTCAAGTTTGTTAAATTTTTGGCGCTGTTATTGAGGATTGGCTTTACAATTTTTCCATTAATTATTAGTTTTAATTTTACAATTCTTAGTATTTTTTTTTATTTTCATATTTTTAGTTTTATTATTTATTATTTTTAATTTACTAATTTTTTTAATTTCTAAGTTTCATGATACATTGAATGCAACAATGTCACTCTTACAACTTGAGTTCTAAAGGACCGATTGACCCACTGCTAGAAAATACAGTTGAACCCACTTCTTTAAGTTATTCAAAACCCAAGCAATAAGAGATGGCAATAGTCAACCAAACTATGAAGGAATAAGCTGTACCTGACTTGGAGCAGCTGTTCTTGTGCATTATGTACCCCAACTTAGAGGTAGGATTTGAGTTTAAATATGGAGTAATTCATTTTTTGCCTACTTTCAGAGGTTTAGCTAGAGAAGACCCAAACCAACACTTGAAGGAAGTTCATGTAGTCTGCTCTAGCATGAAACTAGCAAACATTACTGAAGAATTAGTGAAGCTTAGAGCCTTTTCTTTCTCTTTAGAAAGGTACTTTCTAGCTTTAAGAGCCACAACAATAAGGAAACAAATCTGTGATATTGTGTAATCAAATCGAGAAACACTTTATGCATACTGGAAAAGGTTCAAAAGGTTATGTGCTAGTTGCCCACAATACTAAACAAGTGAGCAACTTTTGTTCCAATACTTTTAAGAAGGGCAAGCACACGTAGAAAGAAATATGATTGATGCTGCAAGTTGCGGGGCTTTGGTAAACAAGACACCAGCTGAAGCACGGACCTTAATTGCAACCATGGCTACTAATTTTCAACAATTTGGCACCCGAGCTGACCCATGAGTTAAGGTAAATGAGATAAGTACTAACTCTAATCTTGAACAAAAATTGAATAATCTAACTAGTTTAGTGCAACAGCTAGCCATTGGATAGGTTAACCCATGTGGCATATGCTTTCTAATGGGACACCCTACTGACATGTATCCCACCCTTCAAGAAGAACAACCCAACTCTGTTGGTGATTTTCCAGGATAGAGGCCCAAGTATGACCTATATATAAATTCTTATAACCCTAGATGGAAGGATCACCCAAATTTTAGCTATGCAAGTACCAATCAAACAGGTGCTCTCTGCAATCCACATGGATTCCCTAATCCTAAGCCACCACAGCAATAGTACCAAACTAGACCACAGTCATCCCAGCAACCCCAAGGTAAGTCTCTTGAAAACTTAGTTAATACTCTAGCAATTGACATTGTTAAGTTCCAGCAGGATACTCATGCAACTATAAGGAACTGTAAACTCAAATAGGTCAACTGACCACATTGGTAGGAAGATCGGAAGCATTGGCATCTGGCAAGCTCCCTTCACAGACTGTAGTAAATCCTAAGGAGACTGTCAATGCCATAAATCTAAAAAGTGGCAAGCAATTAGAGAAGCTCGAACAAGGGCCCAAGATCACCAAATG
Organism: Elaeagnus macrophylla; assembly: GCA_029378325.1. Taxonomy (NCBI): domain Eukaryota; kingdom Viridiplantae; phylum Streptophyta; class Magnoliopsida; order Rosales; family Elaeagnaceae; genus Elaeagnus; species Elaeagnus macrophylla. The sequence continues at coordinate 52,930,289 of CM055641.1, read as the reverse complement.
TGATGAAGAAAAGACCACCCCAAAAGAGGCTATGGTGGCACCAAAGGTAATGTAACATCCTAAATTTTTTAATACATAAATAAACCAAAAGAGGGTCATCAATATGGAATAAAGTTCTAAAATAGTCTACCAATGTAAATATCCTCAAGCTTAATATTTATAAAATCCAATAATAATACAATTTAGCAACAATTTTTTAAAACCTAACACGCTAGACCAAAACCAACCCAGGGGACCAACAATTTTCAATGATGTTGCCAAATCCTTCTCAAGGGATTTCCTGAAAAATGGTAAATAAAACTTAGATGAGTGATACAACTCAGTAAGTAAACTCACCATACAAGGAATATTAAGCAATCACATATAACAAACAATTTATTCAAGATAAATAACATGCCAATGCTCATGTTTTCAATATCAAAGTTGATAAAATGTATGGTCACTACTTAAATAATAATCTTTGAAGACCATATTTCAAATAATGTCGTGGCCCAAAATTAAACATATAAAAATTTATTTTTCTTAATAGATCGTTACTCATAGCAAAACGTTCAAAAACGATCTTTCTCAATATGTCACGATTCGTAACAAAACTTTTCAAAATTATATTTTATAGAATGCCATGAACTCTATCGTATGAATGGTGGAGCCAATACAAAATGTCACCCGTCGGCGACCAATACAATATATGACCAGTCAGCGACCAAACAATAAATTACTCATCGGTGATTAGCACACATGAAGGGTAAGTGCAAGTGAGTCATAAAAATCATAGGGTCGAAGCTAGAATTCCATAACAAATTCTCACATGCAAAAATCCGTCTAAACCATATGGTAAGGAACCAAATGCCCTCGAGTAACCAATAACACCTCCCCCACACGGCCCAAAACAAATACAACATGCTCCTAATTAGAGTCCAATCATAACGATGGTCAAAAGCATTCTGTCAAAACTATTTTCATAAATCTGTTTGATTTTAAAGTCGAGCAAAATTCAAATCATGAGGTTTCAACATTAAAAGTTTTGTATGTCATGCATATGAACATACTTGTACCAATACTGTACAACCAATAATCAATTATGCAAACACAAAGCACATATACATACGAAAATGATATCACACTATCTATTTAGCCATAACAATTCCAAAACAAAACATATAAATGAGAACAATCATAAAAACGTTCATACATAAAACAAATAATACTTAATATTACAAGTAGGGTCAGTCTACTTACCTCAAACATGTTGCAAAATTTCAAAATATCATATGATCTAGGCATAACCAATATTATCCTATAATTTTCAAGAATAGTAGAATCAACTTATAATCTTAACTATAAGGACATAACTATCTATTTTTCTTTTCTTCGTTCTTAAATCCTATTCCCTGTGTGTTTCCATAAATTATGACATTTTTGATAAATAATTTATCTTCTAAAATTTTCTTTACACTTATAGAAGATTATCCCAAGAGAAATATAAGATACTTATTATAACCTAAAAATCTAAGCTAACCTGAATATGTCTCAATAAATGATCTATTACTAAACAAAAAAAATTAGTTTCTTCATAAAATTTCTTGGAGTCAAACTAGTCACATGTATATATTTTTATTAAAAATTCAAATTCAAAAGATAGAGGAATCATATTCAAAACATACTTGAAAATCAGTTTACGAAATTTGTCAAAACATTTCCTAGTCAAAATACCTCTTATTAAAAAATATCTCAAATATTTTATAAAAATTATTTGGCTTCTAAATTTTGATAAACAATCAATAATATGTATGCAAAGTTGATATTAAAATTTTAGATTAAAATAATTATTTTAAATAATTTTAAATTATTTTTGTTTCGGATGTTAATACAAAAACTGCAGAATTTTAGATTTTTAAATATAACTTCAAATATTCATGAAAATCAGAAATTTTTTTTTGAGTGATTCAAAAACTATTAGACTCAAAAACATGTCTACATGTTTCAATAAAAATTTCAAGTTCTAATTCAGAACCTAATTATTTTAAAATTATATGAGCATACACTTGAGTCAGAATTTTAGAGTTATGAGATTTCATTATAGCCTCATTTTTTCCTCTTAATTTTAATACGTAAAAGGCGACGAAAATTTACAAAAATCAAAATATGTTGATGTTCATCATAAAAGTTTAGAATTTTTTTTATTCCCCTTAAAACCCTTAATAAAAACATATGAAAACTATTAAAAATTGTGAGTTTTGGACTTAGATTCTTACCTTGAGATCACTTTTATTGTTACTTGAAGACCTAGAGTGCTAGATATCATAGAGAAGAGGGAAAGAGAGAACAATATTTAACCTGAAAATATTTCACGCTCTTCTTTTATTTTAGAATTTTTATTTTGTTTTGTTTGCTTATTGAATATAAATTCTAATCTACATAAGTAACTTAATCCCAATCATATTTCAACCCAAATATTCCTCTTTTATATTAACATTATTTATTTATATATTTATTTATTTATTTTAGGGTTGTTATAGGTAAAATCTAAACCATCTTTACAATGATATGTCCATGTTGCCTTTTCCTAGTAGGTTTAGGAGTACAAGGAAGGACGAACATGAAAGAGAGGTTTTGGAAACCTTTAGAAAAGTGCAAGTGAACATTCCACTTCTAGATGCTATCAGGTAGGGGCCCATGTATGCAAAGTTTCTCAAGGAACTGTGCACACCCAAGCGCAAATTAAATGGTATTGAAGTAGTAAGTGTGGGAGAAAATGTGTCTGCTGTGCTACAAAAAAAGCTCCCACCGAAATGTCGAGACCTAGGTAGTTTCACTATCCCGATAAAAATTAGGTAATACTAGACTTGAAAAAGTCATGTTAGATTTAAGAGCATCTATAAATGTCATGTCATATCATATTTATGCTTCTTTAAATTTAGGTCCTTTAAAAAAAAACTAATGTTATTTACAACTTACTGATAGGACTAATGTTTACCCTAAATGTGTTATTGAAGCTGTCTTATTGTAGGTAGATGAAATGCTCTTTCCAGTAGATTTCTATGTTATGGAAATGAGTGATGACTCTCACACCATGTCTACATCACTGTATTGCAAATACCATTTATGAAAATAGCTTGAACAAAAATTGATGTCTATAATGGAGAGTGCACCTTGGAATTTTGGGGAGGTAATTCACTTTAATATCTTTGAAGCAATGAAATATCCAGATGACGGTGGGGATGACTTTGGATGATACTAGCAGCGTTCGACAGAGGACGTTAAACCAAGTGCTTTGTGGGAGGCAACCCACCAAATTTGTTTTCTACTTCCTTTTTACTTATATTTTTACATTATATTTTGCATGTGCTTACATTGAAAACAATGTAAGAATTAGGTGTGGGTGAGTGTTAACATTTCATATATTTCTTTTGCTTTATTAGTTTAGCATGTTTTATGGTTAGTATGCTCTAGGTAGCATTTATACACACACACACACACACACACACACACACATACATACACATATATATATGTGTGTGTGTGTGTGTGTGTGTGTATTTTTTTTTTTTTTTTTTTTTCATTTTTAGTATTTATTTATTGCATTTTTTAGAATATTTAGGATTAGTAGACGGGCTTGAAAACAATCACATATTTTTTTCTTTATTTTCTGGCATCTGCGATGAAATTAGTTAAATAATGTTAAGTTTCAAAAAATGATATATGTTGATAGTCTCTTGACCTTATTCCTAAGTAGAGGCAACTTTATGGTAATTTTGCTTGAAACTTGCATGCAATATAGCTAAGTTAGTGATAGGAAAAATTATGTTCTTGAACTTATGAAAAATGTTATGAATCTTTTGAAGCTTTACTATGATTTTAATGAGCATGATGAGGATGCTAAAACTTTTCTTTAAGTTCATCAAAGCGAATGCTAATTGTATCTCTTAAAAAATGATTAAGGTGATAGAATTACCCATTTGACTAAATTATCCTACCCATAATGTGGTTGTGCTCATAAGGAGAACCCTTTTAGTGAACCAATTTGAGTCTATATGAGCCAATTGTTTGTATCCATTCCTTACCCTTTGAACCAAACACTTTGGCCATACCCTATAATTCAAGATAAAGTAGAGTTGCACAAAAAGAGAATGAACCTTACAAAAATGCTAGAATAAGGTTTAAGAGTGTCAATTGTGCCATAATTAATTAAATATCCAACTAATACAAATTATTCCTTACATTATTGTTTACAAAAATAATTCAAAATAAGGGGACAAGCTAAAAAGAAAATAAAAGGGGTTATGTATTGGAAAAATATTATCATAAAGGGAAAGAAAATAAGTTTTAATTATGTGGGGTCCAAAATACTGAAATTTGACCCTGTATTATTGACACACTTGGTCTTAGGATAGCATTATTTATAAGTCTCTTTCTCTTACTCTATAGACTCTTGAATTTTAATTTTTCTTTTTCCCTTTCATTTGATTGAATGAATAAGCCTAGCCATATTACAACCAAATGAAAGATCTTTTGATTTTAGGAAATATTTTTAGTGAATGGAGATGTAACTTTAAAGAAAAGCTTATGGTATTCAATTCAACTCTACAAATATTAGTGATGTTTTATAAGGAAGAATAATATTATAACATATTTAAGTTACATAATTTAACTATTGCTAATGGGTGAAAAATCACACACACTTTGAGCATGATTATTGTATACTTTGAGCATGATTATTGTATAGCAGCTAAGCTAAGAGATGATTAGAGATAATATTTAACATTTATTTGAAATTGAAATCATAATGTTGTTAAGCCCTAGAGATAAAAAGCATGGTTTGCATTTGCTTGATAACTAGCAAAGAGTCGATGTGGGAGAGTTTAACAAGTACTATTTTATACATTGACAGAATGCACACATCGACAGCAGCAACAATATAATATACACAAAATTGATTAGAAAATAAATCAATCTTTGCATCATTATATCATTGTTAAAGATTCTTGAAGAAAGATTAAAGAAGAAATTAAAGATTGATTTTATTGGTCCCTATGGCTCCAATAATTTTACAAAATTAGATTCTTTCTCTACTCCTTGCTTTGTTATTATGGATTATTTATTACATATATTGGATTTTGTTATTTCTATGGCTAGCTAATTATTTTATGTGATTGTCGGCAATTTTAAGCTTTAGACTATGATTTAATTAAATTTATGTCATGAAGAATATTTTATTTCAATTATTGATGTGTTCAATTCTATATTTAAATGTCATGGTTATGCATGTAAAAATTAGAGTGATTAACTAGTTTGTTTCATTAATATACTTACATCTAGTTTAATATACTAGTACGTGATAGCTAATATTATTGTTCAAGATAATACCTTGTGGTTTCTATCATGAGTAGATTGATACATATATTAAAGGTTAAATGATTGTTAAAATCTTACCTAGTTTAGTTATCATATTTTTAGATCTTCATACAAAGAGTGAATTAAATCTAGTTAGCATATCTTTAGGTTGTTCATAATTTAGGGTTGATTAATAGGCATATTTTTAACCAACTATACAAGAAGAAAAGTTGGAAAGTCTTAAGCGTACCTAAACTTCTAAAGCTAAAGTTAAAAATTCAAGAATGATTTTGGGTTATGATAGTAATTCAAGATTTAAAAAAATAAATCTTTATTCAAGACATATTTGGTTAAATTGTAGGCTAGTGGTGAGCATTGACCCATGATCACATACTTCTTGCCATCGTATTTTAATTCATATTTCATTTTTTTGTCTTTTATTTACAATTATTTAAAAGAAAAAAAATCCTTCCACTAATTTTAATTATTTTGCTAACGAACTAGTAATTAAAGGTAGAAATTGTGACAATCATCGTGGGTTTGATAACCTTTGTTCTTAAATTATTTATCACTTATACACCGACCATGTATACTTGCGTGATTTCAAACGTGTCAAGTTTTTGGCGTCGTTGCCGAGGATTGGCTTTACAATTTTGCCATTAGTTATTAGTTTTAATTTTAAAATTCTTAGTAACTTTTTTATGTTTATTTTCCTATTTTTAATTTTTATTTTTTTTTATTTTTTATTTTTAATTTACTAATTTTTTTTAATTTCTAAGTCTTAAGATACATTGAATGCAACAATGTCACTTCTATAACTTGAGATCTAAAGGACCGGTTGACCCACTGCCAGAAAACATAGTTTAGGTTTGAGGGTGTGAATAGGAGTCAACTAAAAACTTTTTGATACAAAATAATCATGCTTTTGGTTAATTTATGGTGAGTAATTGAGTATAATATGTATATTATGTTTGATTTTCTTTAAAATTCTAAAAGTTTGTTGTAAGAATTGGTTCATATTAATAATTCATAAATCATGCTCTTAATATTGAAACTGAGATAAACCTAAATTTAATGTCCTATAATCAAATAGTAGAAACTACCTTGCGAGATATTTCAGCCTTTAGCATTTCATTCTGAGAGATTAATTTTTTATACTCTTATAAACCCCTTCCTTGTGATTCTAAATTGTTAGAGATGATCTCTATAAATTTTTGCATTAGATGTTAAGACTTTTACCAATCAAATGAAGTTTAAGTTGTTTATTTTCATAAGTCTAATTGAATGATTTGAGTAGCAATTAAAAGTGAGTATTTATTTATCTTCATGCTTAACTTCTAGTGTATAATATTATATATGAGATTCCTTTAAACAAAAAAGTTATAATAGTTACTCAGCAAAAAAAATACTACATAAAAGGTTGGGAATTTAAAAAAAAAAATGGATATATGTACAAATAAAAGGAAATATATATATATATGTATATATATAAAACAAAAAAAAAATAAAAAAAAAATCCCAAAATCTTAAAGTGTAAATTGGCTATTATAATATAGAAGAAATAACCATTTGAAGTTAAAACTATTTTCATTTATTCATAGGCACATGCTTGATATTGTTAGCTTAATGAGTTTGATTAGAGTATGATATGAGCAATGTGAGTCCTTCATAATCCTAACATCTAATTACTTCCATGAGATCAATTTTGTTGAACTTGAGCTTTCATTCTTTATATTTTCTTTCTTCTTTTCATAAATTTTATTTGCATATACTTTGTTGAGTGCTTGAACCCTTAGGATTTGTGTGATATTAAGAGTGAATCTTATGAGGCTTATAGTCGAAGCAAATTCAAATTCTTGACGTTGCGTTTAAGAAATTTGATATGAATATGTTGGAGCATTGGAATATGGATGAACAATATGAATTTGATTTGCATAGTAGACTTTGATGTATGTTGAGAGGTTAAACATGATTATGCATAAAACTTAATTATGAACTGTAAAGGAACAAAAGCAAGATAAATTTTTTTAATTTAAGTTAATAATTTTGTTTGTTTGTAACTAGCTTTAATTTATTTTGTTTGTTAGGATATTTATGGGTATCATTACTGAATACACTCAAGAGACTATAACTTGTCTACTAGGGCTACATAGGGATTTAAAGTATAATTGTGTATGCTAAATGCAAACACAATAATCTATGAAAGTAATTTAAGTTAGTCTAATCTAGTTTAGTTTATTTATTTTTCTTTTAGTTTTTAGATTACTTCAATTGCTAAAGACTAGAAAGAAAAGGGTTGGAGGTTGTGATGAATGCTTGAAAATCACTAATATTATGTGATTTATTGTGCTTAATTGTGACAAATAGATTTAATTATAACGCTTTTATTTAATTATTTGCATAATCTATTATTTAAAAATCACTGGTATGTTTTGGTATATTTTAAGTACTTTTAGCTTTAAAAGAGATAAATAATGTAAGCACACAAAGATGGGACACTTGGAACACTCAAATAGCAACCTAGGAACAAAAGAACTAAGACATGTAAGCCTTATATCAGAAATCAACCAGTATGTAAGGGTTAAGTATATAGACAAGAAAATCAACTTGTGTCGTGAAGGAGATTTTTGTGCCATGGCACACTCCTCTTAGATTTTTGTATGGGGCAACTTTTAGGCTTATGTTGTGACGGATAAAAAGTTGTACTGTAACGCACATGTATTTTGGGAGAGTCCTAATTTTGTACAACTCTTACATCTATAAAAAAATTCTTACATTTCCAACATTATATACACAAAAATACACAAATTTTAGCCAAGTTTTGCACTAAATTTTAAGGATTTTTGGAGCTTTATCACATCTTAGGGAGGCAAGAGAGACACAACCAAGGAAAAAAGAAGCATTTGAAGATCAAAGATTAAGATTTTGGGAAGGAAACATCATCCAAGCCAATTGTGGTATCTAGATTTAGTTTACTTATTGTTGTTAGATGTTTCTTCTTCTTCTATCCTCCCTAGAATGTATGTTAGATTATATTTTCTATGAATATTAATCTAAACATGTTTAGCTGAATTTAATTATGAATATTTAGCTTTTGTTGCCATGTTTGCTAGATTTATTTTAGGGAATGTTTTAATGGCAAAATAGGTAAATATTGCTTTTTGATTAAGAGTTTGTTTATAGATTTATTTGTGAATTTTTATGGGCCAATTTGATGTTTATAAATAGATTTGAGAATTTACTTTTAGGAACATCACCTTGACTATATTTTGATAAACTTAATCAAAACTTCAAATTGATGAACTAGTATGGCATTGATTTGATTGTCATATTTTTCCTTATGCATAATTTGATTGCCTATTAATATACCTGATCCATAGCATATTGATTAGTTAATCACTAAAGAAAATTTTTCGATCTGTAGGAATTTTCATAAATAAAGGGAAAGCCGATAATCTTTATTTATTAGTCGGTAATCTTTGTTCACCATAATATTTTGATACAAACATAGTCAACTAAGTTGAACATCTATAAATCCTCCATTGATTATTAAAAACCTATTGAAGTTAGTTTAAATTAAAAGTGAAACATAATTTTGTGATTCATTTGTTCACCATCTTCATTCTTGTTCTTGCTCTTTGCGATCTAATTTACCGTTTTTCAGTAGTTTTAGGATTTTAACTTGTTAATATTTCAATAGCTTTAGGATTCTAATAATTTGTGTTTTAGTAGTCTTAGGATTCTAACTATTTAGTATTTTAGTTGTTACAGGATTCTAGCTAGAGAAGTGTGTAGCAGTTATTTAGAACCACTGCGATTCCTCTAGAGATTGACCTCTAAGGTTTGCTAATTATTTGCTACAAGTGATTTATACACTAGTGAGTACTATAATTTGCACATCACTTTTATGAATTAATGAAGGTAATATTTAATAGAAAAAATTGTCTATTTTTTTAAAAGTACTTTTATAATAGAAAATGCTTATCAATAAATAAATAATAAAATGTGCAAGTGTTTTCAAAGCTCAAAAATATATTTTGTATTTCATGACATAAACACAAATTTACTAAAAGCGTTTTCTCATGAATTTTGTTTCAAACCACTACTAATAAAAAGCACAAGCAAATAAACTAGGGAAACTTATCAAGTAGTTAACTTTAGCTTACACACCATATATAGTAGTTATGAAAATCTTCATTTTCGGAGGAAAAACTCTATACAGGCAGAAAGAGCTCATTTCAATCTCCACTTAAGTTATAAGTTCATTTACAAATGTAAAATAATAACGAAGACATTGGTCTTATTGGTTACTATATACAAAGCAACCATATAATCAAATGAAAATAAATAAATAACTATATATATATCTATATATATATATATATATATATATATATATATATTTATTATTTTATTTTATTTTAAAATTAAAAATAAAAACTTTACTCATTGAATTGAGACTCTCATTAGGCCGGGCTCTGCGACCTTTCTACAATGAAAACACTTTGACATCAATGCAAGAAATGATATAGTGTTGCTTTGACAAAAACAGTGCAATTATATTACAGGAAGCATAATTTCATTACCCCTTCTGTATGATCAGCCTAGCAAAAGGAGTTAGCTCAAGTCTCAATGCAATACAACGATTACCATGATATTTAAAACAATATAGCTGCATGTTGCTTCAATGTAATAACACTTTGACATAAATTTTCCAAAAAATAATTGATGCTGTGATCCAATTATGTTCATAAATGATAGGACTCGTCATGGCTTTCACAGCTAATAATTTAATTATAAAGAAAACGTACAGACTTGATCCCTAATTTCTTCTCCTACCTTCGTAACAAACAAGGCCTCCAATTCAAGCACCGAATAATTAAGCTCCTTCAATCCAAACAAAGTCGATATGTAAAGAGCAAAAATAAACTAAATCTCCCGATTTTGACCAAGATATTAACCATAGCTAAATTTTCTCTCTCCTCATTCTACATCTCAGTACCTTTTTTCTCTTTCTCCTTTGTTTTCTTTCATAAATATGAGTCAAATCTAGTAAAGGAGACTGACTATTCGACAGCTATTTTGGCCACGTTGAAGTTAACCCATTATGAGAGAGAATGTTGTGCTTGTGAAGTTAACTTATCAAATGGCAAGCTCATTTAATAATTTTATACTATATATAAAAGTATTAATCACGCTTATTATTATATAAACATGATAATAGAATAAGTATTACATTTAATACAAATTCTAATCATATGATGATTAACACAACTAATAAAGACTAAATATTATTTTACTTTTATAATTAATTTAAAAACATAAAAACATTAATTTCATATTTGTAGAAATTAATCAAAGAAAAAAATTTAAATATGTAAAATAATTCATGTGTAAAGCACGTGTTTTTACTAGTATAAACAAATTATTCGAAGTCTCAATACGACTTCGTTTAACTTTACTTTTTTTTTCCCCCTCATACGAGTTCTTTGTATGTCAAGATCCATATACCTCTATTCATTTTGCAACAAACTTGCTCCATACAATACTCTCCCCACAACTTTAGCCCCAACGAATGATTTCCTCCAATGATATCAAGGTAGTTTTTATCTACAAATTTACAATTATCTCATCTTCTTTGTCTCTGTTTCTTGCCCTTTGATTTTTTGTTTTTCTCTTTCATGAGTTTTCATCGATCAATGGATAGACATAAATTTGATTTTGTTAAAGAAAAATTCATGAAAGAGATGAAAAATGATTGTGGTGGTTGAAATGATTCTAATGTGTCAAATGTTGTTTCTCCTCTTCTTGTGGCTTTGCGAAATTGATTTTGAGAGTTTAAGTCCTAAATAGATTATATAGTATTTAAACAATCAAATTAGTCCAAAACTAACATGTTAGGCATATATAATGTATATCCATAACATATGTACACATAATGCATAATTTACAGAGTATATATAAACTAAATATGTATACTTAAGTACAAGCTAATATGCTATTTTGATGACCATTCAACTATATACACAATTCCTATTATGACTTGTGTGTAAGAATAGTATTACTCATTATGCAACGAAATAGCTAATTATGAACTCATTATAGTACATCATTCAAAAAAATATATATTATAATATAGCCCTAGTTGTGGCATTTTATTATCTTCTTTGTATTACAATCCCGGTTTCTCATGGCAACTATTTTACAATATATCTTAACTTATGTATATTTAATAATTATATTTTTTAACTTGTTGTATGTAGAGTTAGGCAAAAATGTAACAAAATGAAGTCAAGAATTAATATTTAGGTGCCATGACACACTAATCACATGTGCACAAGTTATGTGAGTAATAAAATGCACTTAAGTACAGATATTGATCCACAGGGAGTTATGTAACTTGTAAGTGAGTACCAATTAGAATGCTCCTAATACTATTTGGACAATAAAAAATGATAAACACAGTAAAATCAATGACAAGTAATTATTCAAATCATAAAAATCACCATAGCAAAGATATATGAGAGAAAGGATCTAAGAATATGATAACTCTACAAAAGTAGAGTTATTTGTTCGCTTCTAAGCTATTTATTTGCCTTGTTATGTACTTAATAGCATAAGAATGTCTAATTTATGTCCTAACATGTCAATGTAGGTGGAAAGGAAGTGAACGGAGTGATAACAAACCAAAAGAAAGGAAGAAAACCATTTCAAGCCACGATGTGTAATAAGCTAGGCTACGGTGCACACAAGGATGAAATTATGGTTAGAAACAAGGTGAGTAATGCTGAGGCAATGAGTCAATTGAGCCACAATGCATCTGAAGAATAAAAACTTCTAGAGACACTGGAACCGCGACGATGAGTTACTTGAGCCCTGGCTTAAAAGGTAAAAAAAAATGATCGGAGAACCTTAGGCCACTGCGGGAGTTATTTGGAGCTGCGGCATAACAATTTGAGAAGTTGATCTGAGAGCACTACGCCACGGCAGTGATGCAAGTAAGTTACAGTGCATGTAACCACCAGAATTCCTGAATAAGATGAGCCGTAGTGCTGGGTAACTCTAGCCCCCTGCCTGCGTATATTTTGTGTGTAAAAATTTGCTAGAAGTTCAAGCTCCTATTTTGAATCAAATCCTTTCCTTCCTAAACTACCTTGGCCTTTATATAGATAAGAAGGGTCTAAATGAAGGCATTCATTCAATTTAGTAATTTAGCATTCTTAGAAACACAAATACTCCATCAGCCATTATAGTGGATCAAAACAAGAATTAAAAATACAAGTGGAGGAAGCTAATGTTTGTGAAGATTTAAGAAGGGATTGGTGTGCTATAGCAAGAGATTGTTTTATAATTCTTTTCCTTCTCTATTCTTTTGTTAACTTGATGTTTTCCTATAGGAATATTTTAGATTTTGTTTTTATTAACATGAGTAGCTAAACTTTATTAACCTAGGATTCATTAATATCCTAATCACTTAACATGAGAATCACTAAAATTACACCAAAGTAATTGCCATCAATTGTATGATCAATTAACACTATACTATGCATGCATTCCTCTCTCAAGCAAACCACACACAATGCAACAATTCAAACCAATCACACTTTCATACCAATTAGATTAAATTATCACTCATTAAGATTGTCAATTATGGATCACATGCATAAAAATCATACCTTTCAACCTAGATACTACACATGCTATTCAATCAAAACAAACATATAAATACTTCTCTCAAAGCTACCTATATGCCTCTATTGTATAATTGTTGGCCAAATAATTAATTAATAATTAAAATCAGATTAAATAATATAATTGATTAAGCAATAACAAAGGGATAATTAGAAGATGTCATTTAGAAAATTGGGTTCATAAGACCCCTAGATTAATAAAGTTTAGCTAGTCATGTTAATAACAACAAAATCTAAAATATTCATGAAAGAAAACATCGAAATGACAAAAGAATAGAAAAGGAAAAGAATTACAAAATAATCTCTTGCTATAGCACACCAATCCCCTCTTGAATCTTCACAAACTTCAGCTCCCTCCACTTGTATTTTGTATTCTTGCTTTGATCTTCTATAATGGCTGCTGGAGTATTTGTGTTTCTAAGAATGCTAAATTCCTAAATTGAATTAATTCCTTGATTTAGGACTCTTATTGTCTATATATAGGCCAAAGTAGTTTAGGAAGGAAAGGAATTGATTCCAAATAGGAGTTTGAACTTCTTACAGATTTTTGCACACAAAACATATGCATGTCACAGCCTAGAGTTACCCAGCACAGTGGCTCAGCCTGTTAGTTATGTGCACTGGGGCTTACATGCATCACCACTGCAGCCCAGTGCTATCAGATCAACTTCTTAGATTGTTACGCAGTGGCTCCAAATAACTCTCACCTCGACCTAAGGCTCTCAGGTCCTTTTTACTATCCTTCTGAGTCGCGGCTCAAGTAACTTATTGCCCCAGCCTGAGTGTCTTGAATAGTTTTTGTTCTTAAGGTGCACCACAGCTCAATTGACTCACCGCCTCAGCTTTACTCTCTGTGTTTCTGACCATAATTCTACCCTTGTGTGCGCCTTGGCTTGACATCTTTTCTTCCTCTCTTTTTTGTCCATTTTCACTTCGTTCACTTCCTTTCCACCTACATTGACATGTTAGGACATAAATTAGACATTCTTATGCTATTAAGCACATAATAAGGCAAATAATTGGCTTAGAATAGAACAAATAACTCTACTTTTGTAGAGTTATTACATCCTTAAACTTAACTATTTGTTTTTCCTCAAGTAAAGCCAAAGCTAAACAACGCAAAGCAAATTATTATCCAACATGGGTATACTATTTATAAACACATATCTTCTAATGCATGCATAGTCAATAAAGATTATTCCCCTCAAAGATTGTACAATTGTATTTTAAGGAGGTTCACATGCTATCAATCAACTTTTCATCAACACAAGTGTATGCAAGGTTTTTGATGAAATGATTTGTGTGTGTGTGTAATGCACATAGTGTCATCCAATGCACCCATGAAATTAACTTATATAAGCATTCCAAATGACTAAGTCTTAGAACAATTTTCATGAGTCTACTTTTCACACCTCTCTCCATTAATATAAATAATGCATTTAGCTAAATATCAAAAGGGCTTTGTATGCTTGTAATGTTAGGCTTAAATGTGGGTAGATAAATGGTGACATTTAGGCTCATTCAACACCTTAGCTTGCATTTTTTTTGTCATCATGCAACATGGTAGACACATTTGAGTTTTTAGTTGATATTTTAGTGCACCCTATCTTATTATTTTTCATTCTTTTATTCCACATTACTTGTAACTTCACAACACCCCCAATTTTTTTTTTTTGAATTTATTCTTTTTATTTTCTTCTTGTTCATAGGGATATTGGTGTCGTGATTTTTTTTAATAAGGCGCACCATACTTAACCTTACTTTATAGCACAATACATGATTATATTTTCACACAAGCTAAGAATGCAAAGGTAAAGGTAATACACATTTTTTGTTAGGCTCACATGTAGTTTAAAGACATGAAAGGTATTTGTTTTGGTTCAAATGGGTGACTAAGGATATATAAATATAGGTTAGCTTGGAAAGCTCAATCAGTTCAAAATAAAGGCCTAAATCATTTAAACAGCTAAATACTATTTAGGATTTCGCCTTAAGGGATGATCAAATAAATTCTAAAATATGGAAGACAACATCACATGGTATAACTTACAATAAATTTTCTCCCATTAAGAACACCACAATCAACTATGGCACTTGCATAAAGTTAAATCACTCCAAAAAAAACTAGCAAGCATACACAAGATTCATGTAGTTATCTCAATAAACATGCTACATTCCCTATTCATGACAACCAATTCTATCATTAAGTTCATATATTTCTATTAAACATATATGCAGTTAGATTCTATATGTTCATCAATGTCTACCCAATTATTATTAAAAATAACCTAAAATTTTTAAAATGGCTACTAATCACAAAAGAAAAGAATGAATTTTCCTCCCCCACACTTCAATTGCACAGTATTCTCAATGTGCAAAACACATAGAGTAACAAAGATAAATAAAAAAGGGTAAAGAAAAACTCCCTCAGTGTTGTTATAGTCTTTAGAATCTAATGTATCCATGTAAGAACCATTGTCTCTCTCTCTTGCATTATTCACCTAAAACAACAAAGCAAAGAAAATTAAAAATGTAAAACATAAAGATAAGATTTTTAATCACTTGGAATGACTCTCAAGAAGGGTCACATTTTAGGTTATTGACTAGATTGGTAGGCTCTTTCCTAAGGTGCATCTACAAAGGTTAGCACAAACTTGTCATGTGTTAATTGCTCTCTATGATAGTGTTTTACTCTATCGCCATTGACCATGAACCATTCCTTTTGTGGTTTTCTAACTCAATGGCTCCATGGTTGGTTACTTTAGTAACTGTGAATGGGACTGACCAATGACTCTTGAGTTTTCCTAGGAACAATCTTAGTCTTGAGTTGTAAAGTAGCACCTACTATCCCATTTTGATATTTCGTTGGACAATTCTTTTGTCATGCCATCTTTTTGTTTTCTCTTGTACATATTGGCATTCTTATAGGCATTCCATCATAGTTTCTCTAGCTCATTAATTTGCAGCAATCTTTTCTCTATAGCTACAACCAGTTCCACGTTTAATTGTTTCAGTGCCAAATATGCCTTGTGCTCTAACTTTAAAGGTAAGTGACAGGCATTCCCAAATACAAGCCTATATGGGGTGGTTCCAATGGGTGTTTGATATGTAGTTTTGTATGCCCACGAAGCATCATCTGACTTAGCTGACTAATCTTTTTGGGAGATGTTCACTGTCTTTTCTAATATCTTTTTCACCTCTCTATTGGAAACTTTTGTTTGACCACTTATTTGAGGATGGTAGGGTGTAGACACCTTGTGTTTTATCCCATATTTAGACAATAAAGAGTTGAAAGCTTTATTACAAAAGTAATTATCTCCATCACTAATAATTATTTTTCGTGTACCAAATCTAGTGAAAATATTTATCTTCCAAGAATTTGAACACGGTTCTTGCATCACAGTTTAGACTAACTATGGCTTCTACCCATTTAGAAACATAATCCACTCTAACTAAAATGTATTGACTATCGAGAGAGGATGGGAATGGTCCTATGAAATCAATGCCCCAAACTTCAAATAACTCAACTTCAAGGATAGTGTTCATGGGCATCTCATTCCTTTTGGATATATTACCTATTATTTGGCATCTATCACATGATTTGACATTTAGTTGAGCATCTTCGAATATTGTAGGCAAAAAATAGCCAGATTGGAGTGTCTTAAATGCTGTATTAGAGCTCCCAAAATGGCCTTTGATAACTCTATGAAAATAGAGTTATTATATTATTTTTAAACTTAATATTTACTTGTCTAATTGAATAAATAACATTTTTGGGGTTAAAATATTAAATAAGATAAGTTTTGAGTCAAATGGTAAAAATAAATGAAAATATAATTTTTTGAAATTTTTAGGGATTTTTTATTAATTTTTTAATGCAGGTGGATGCATATAGAAGTATTCGGGATGTTCTTAGAAATATCCAGATGCACGTTGATGCTAGTTGAGAGCCACACAAGCTACATCAGTGAATCACAGAGCACCGGGTGTCAAAGCGTCCCAATTAGCGTGCCATATGTCAGCACAACATTCATTTCATAAAACACCGAACGATTTGCACGTTAAGCCACGCAAGCAACACCAGCAAATCATGAAGTGTCATGTTGCGCCAGCTTAGCAATCTATTCCAAGTAAGCCTCTAGCAGCGCCACGTATCACTCGCGTACAGCCCCCATGTTTTTCTGTGCCAAGTGTCCTCTAGTTCGTTCCACCCTTTTTAAGTACCAAATGTCATCTTCTGATTGGACAGTGCCTATTTTTTAAATTATTTTCATCCCA
The DNA here is from genome assembly GCA_029378325.1 of Elaeagnus macrophylla. NCBI lineage: Eukaryota > Viridiplantae > Streptophyta > Magnoliopsida > Rosales > Elaeagnaceae > Elaeagnus > Elaeagnus macrophylla. The sequence goes on along the minus strand of CM055641.1, from coordinate 52,912,986 downwards.
ACCATTGATTTAAAAACTGATCGAATAGTCCATATTTTATCTGAGACATTTTCATGGATTTTAGCCTCACCATAACACCAATTTCGGATAGAACAATTTTAGTAGGAGTTTGAGAGTAGTTTTCATCATTTTTGAGCAAGAGGCAAGGTTTTGGGTTGTTTTGGAGCACAAAGAGACAACTTGGGAGCATTTTTTAGGTAAATCTACACAACAATTTTAGCATTCAACTCCTCAAAGTGTAATCTTTATGTTTCTTATAACTTTTTCTATTGTTTTTATTGTTTTAAAAATAGGTAGTATGGAGTAGAGATTTTTGTTTTAGGAATTTTAATGGAACCCATTCTATTAACATGATTGTTTAATTAGGCGATTTGTTAATTTTATGTGCAATTAAAAAATTGATATGAAATTATGAACATGCATTAAATTGACATATGTGTAATGAGAAAGAAATTTTCATTATTTTGTATGTAATCACTTTTAAATTCTAGGTGCTCAATGACCCATGTATACTTAGATGGCCATAAACATGTGGGCTAGGTATATATGGATTAAGATTAACATGACTATAGACATATGAGTGATAATTATTTGAGTAGAGTTGATTAACAATCCATATACGGTATGTGCAAAAGTAGTAAAGTGTACGTAAGCACGAGTCGAACCTTAGAGATTTGAGATAATTTTATATATTAAGACTAGCTATCAAGTTTTTATGCTTTTTTGTTCTATTTGAATGATCGAGTTTTTGAATGTAAAATCTAAATACCAAATTGAACTAAATGAAATTAAAGAAAAGAAGTTTTTAACACAATTAAATGAAATCTAGGGATTCAACTTCCCTCATTCTACTCCCATGAATTTTTATGTCTCATTAATAGTAACTAAAATATATGGATTATCAATCAACTCTACTCAAATAATTATCACGTAGATGTCTATGGTCATGTTAATCCTAATTAATATAAACCTAGGCCACATGTCTATGGTCATGTAAATATACATGTGTCATTAAGCACCTAGAGTTTAAAAGTTATTACATACAAAATAATAAAAATTTCTTTCTCATTACACATATGCCAATTTAATGCATGTTCACAATTTCATATCAATTTTTCAATTGCACACAAAATTAATAAATCATCTAATTAAATGGCCAATTTAATTAAGAGCATTAAGCACATTAAATTAGATCATCCAAACACTTTAATAATATTAAATAAACATTAAACAATCATGTTAATAGAATGAGTTCCATTAAAATCCCTAGAACAAAAATCTCTACTCCATACTATCTATTTTTAAAACAGTAGAAACAAGAGAAAAAGTTATAAGAAACATAAAGATTACACTTTGAGGAGTTGAATGGTGAAATTGTTGTGTAGATTTACCTAAAAAATGCTCCCAAGTTGCCTCTTTTTGCTCCAACAAATCCAAAACCTTGCCTCTTGCTCAAAATTGGTAAAATATTGCTCTGAAACTCCTATTTTGTGTTCTAAAACTGTTCTACCCGAAATTGGTGTTGTGTTGAGGCTAAAACCCTTGAAAAATGTCTCAAATAAAATCTGGACCGTTCGATAAGCTTTTAAATCAATGGTTGGATGAAAATAATTTAAAAAATAGGCGCTTACAAATTAAAAGACGACATTTGGCACTTAAAAAGGGCAGAGCAAACTAGAGAGCAACGCGTGGCACGAAGAAACATAGGGTTGTGCGCCCTGCTAGAGGCTAGCTCGGAACGGATTGCTAAGTTGGTGCCACACGGTGCTCCATGTTTTGGTGGTGTTGCTTCCATGGCTTGATGTGCGGATCGTTCGGCATTTTCTGAAATGAACACTGTATTGACAAGTGGCATGCTAATTGGGACGCTTTGAGACTCAGCGCTCTGTGATTCTCTGATGTGGCTTGCGTGGTTCTCAACTAGCATCCACGTGTGTGTGGATATTTCTAAGGATATCCCGGATACTTCTATATGCATCCATCTGCATTAAAAAATTAATAAAAAATCTCTAAAAATTCTAGAAAAATTCTAAAAAATTATATTTTTATTTATTTTTACAATTTGATCTAATACTTATATTATTTTAATATTTTAACCCCAAAAATATTATTTATTTAATTAGACAAGTTAATATTAAGTTTAAAAATGATATAATAACTCTGTTTTTATAGAGTTATCACACCCCAACCTTAATATTTTGCTTGTTTCAAGCAAAACATATACACGAATAAATTAGAGGACCTTCAAAAATCAACCAATACACTCAACTTAGATATTTCTATGGATATGAATCCATAATGCTTTCATTTAAGGGTATAACCAAAAAAAAATTATGACATGCTCCATATGCGTGTGTGTTATGCCAAACTAGTTTACATTTTATGCCATCAAAATAAGCTCATGTGAACTATGCAATTATAAGAATAGTCTACAATAGTACCAAACTTCATAAGTCCACATTTAGTCTCTCTCTGTACTAATGTAAATGCAAGCTTAGATTAAAATCAATAGGCCTTTTAAAACTTGTAATGATAAGTTAGGATATGGGGAGGTGAGATAGAAAATATTTTGGCTCAAATACACCCTTAGCAAACCAAATATATACAATAAACTAATGAGCTCATGACCATAAGTAGTGTACACTCAAACTTCGTTTTTTTTTTTTTTTTTTGAGAACTACACCCCAAATTCAATCATTGATTTCATTTTTTTTTCTTTTTTTTATGAACCCAATAAGATAAACCACACATTCCCAAAGCATACAAGCTCAATGATAGATAACATAGTACATATTTAACTAAGGATGTCATGGGTAAGTGAAATTTATTATTTGGGCTAGGCTAATCACATAGGTAAAATGAAATGAAATGACAACATAAAGGCTCAAAATGAGGTAACTAAGGACGTAAATAATCATGGTGGCTTGAAAAGCTCAAACGGTCCAAAGAAGGCCTAAATCATTTCTCAACCTAAGTAGCACATATAATTTCGCCTCAAGAGATACCAAAGTAGATTCTAAAGTTTGTTATAGACAAATAAATCATCAATTCATGAAATTCACACAAACTTATCAAAATAAGCATACAAATTCACAAAGTTATGACATGTGCATATAGAATGGAGCATTTTCAAATCAAAAAAATTTAGCCATACATACCTCAATGAATACACATGTTCATAACTATAACATTTCAATCCAAATCTAATGTATGTCAACCACAAATCATCATTGGGTTCTTATTAAATTCATTTCATAAGCAATTCACCAACATACCAAAGTCATAACTAGTCATTTTTACCACAAAACTATAATCTTACTGAAGAAACAAAAGTTTCCCACCCCCAAACTTAACATGCATATTGTCCCCAATATGCAATAAAGGAAACAAAAGCAAATAAAGGATGAGAAAACTCCCTCAAAACTTGAAGCAATATTTTGATTTGTGTCACCTCCAAGCTCCAAGGCTTCTCATTATTACCCTACAAAATTCAAACAAAATTATTCATTAGTACTTTAAAAACTTGGGTTGCCTCCTAAGAAGCGTCACATTTTAGGTCCTTGACTAGACTTTCCTTGAACATATCAAGATGGATGGTATAAAAATATTCCATGAATAACCGCTTAATGATTTTCATGTTGGTTGGGCCAAGGTCATCAATGTTACTCTTAGGGTTCCATGCCCTCTTCCTCTTTTTCGAGGCACCTAGATCCATCTTGAAGAAGTAGAAGTCTCCAACACCAAGATCTTGCTTGAAATTCAAATCAAATGGGTTGGTTGGAACTTCCATTGTGAACTTGCACTCCTCAAGCTCATCTTCAAAATTTTACTCATTGCTCAAACCGGTATCATTGGGGAGATCCATGGTTCTTATGACCTTGAAGGTCATTAACCCATCTAAACTCCTCATGTTGACCTCCTTTTCTTCTATATTAAAGTTAAGTACCGCGGTGGCTTGGAGTTGTATCGTCTCTTCCTTAGGAGTCTCATTTTTCTTCTCTCGAGCTACTTCAAGATTTTCTATGTCATCCTTAGGATTTTCTTCCACTTCTGACTGAATTTCTCTTCAAATTCTTTATTCCCGCACACCTCTTCTTCATCCTTGCTAACAAATATCTCATAGCCATACTCGGTTATATAGTTCTTGATTAACTCCTTCATGGAAGGCTTGTTTACTTGTGGGGGTGGTGGTAGTGGTGATTGCACATAAGTGTTCATGGAATACGAAGACCAAGTAGAATAATCACTCGATTGATTATAGCTCCAAGAGTAATTAGGTTGGCTCCCCAAATCCTGATATTGGTGATAGGAGTGTGATGGCTCCTGATTGGTATAAAATTTATGGTAGGTGTGTCCCACTTCATTCCATCCATAAGTGCGTAACGGACTTTGTATAGCTCCAGTTTCTATGAAAGACCTCAACAACGAAAGATGGTAATGTTCTTGTATTGTGAGATCCCTCAAGGTACTATTTCGTTCAATTCAAGTTATAAGGTTTGAGCCTCCTCAAATGTCATCCGTGCATCATTGAGACTTTCATATTCAAATGGGTCCATTACCTAACAAACAAAACTCAAGAAAAACATAAAATACGAAAAGTAAAAGAAATTATAGAGAAACCTAACCAAGTAATGATAATAAAAATAAGCAAGAAAAATCAACTAAAAAGCTAATAAAAATAAATAAGACAAAAAAAAAAACTAAATAATATAACAAAAAAAAAAATACATACATACATATATATATATATATTAATTTTAGAAATTTTTAATTAATTTTTTTTAATTTTTAATTTGATAAAATAAAAAAAAATGTTCAAATTAGAGGAGAAAGCCTTGTATCAATATTAATCCTAATACACTAGCAAGCTCCGCAACAACAGTGCCAAAAACTTGTTGTAATTTCTCGCAAGTATATGGTAAGTGCAAAAGTAGTAAAGTGTGCATAAGTACGAGTCAAATCTCAAGTACTTGAGATAATTTTGTATATTAAGACTAGCTATCAAGTTTTTATGCTTTCTTGCTCTATTTGAACGATCGAGTTTTTGAGTGTAAAATTTAAATAGCAAATTGAACTAAATGAAATTAAATAAAAGCAGTCTTTAACACAATTAAATGAAATCTAGGAATTCAACTTTCCTTATTCTACTCCCATTAATTTTTATGTCTCATTAATAGTAACTAAAATGTATGGATTATTAATCAGCCTCCATAGTGTAAACTGTGGTAGTAATGAAGTATACTTCAAACGTCTTCATAAGGGACACATCATCTCAAAATTTCATCACTGCATTCTTTGTAAAGATAGGAATTATCCCAAAAATATTGTTGCATATCATGGAAGAATTTCTTCTTTTGGTGCCATATGAGTTTGACCGAAAGAATGTTGGTAGCTAAGAAATTTGCAATATTTGCATATCATGGGACTTCAACTTGATGTATTGAAATTATTTTCTCGTCTGGAAAAGATTATCTAATGATCATGTTGTCATCCACTTTGGCTTCTTTTTGTAATCTAGATTAATGATATGCCACTTGGTTTTTTGTTCCTTTTTTATCTCAAATTTTCACATAAAATTCTTGTAAAAGGAGTACCCATCTGATGAGTCATGGTTTGGCATCTTTTTTTTCATTAAATATTTGATTGTCGAATGATCCGTGTAGACAATTACTTTATTTCCCACAAGATAGGCAATAATTTTTCAAAGGCATAGATAATAGTTAAGAGCTCCATTTCTGTAGTGGCATAGTTCATTTAGGCATCACTAAGTTTCTTGCTTGCATAATAGATAGCTTGAAACATTTTCTCCCTTCACTGCCCTAAGACTACTCTAATGGTGCAATCACTAGCATCACACATTAGCTCAAATGGCTTGCTCCAATCTGGAGCCATTATGATCGGTGTTGACACTAGTTTAAGTTTTCAAGGTCAAGAATGCCTCCAAGCATTTGTCATCAAACATGAAGGGTGTTTTTTTCTCCAATAGATTACAAAAGGGTTTAGATACTTGAGAGAAATCCTTGATAAATCTTCAATAAAATCCGACATGTCCAAGCAAACTACTAACCCCTTTGACACTTATCGGTGGCAGTAATTTTTCAATCACTTATATCTTAGCTCTGTCCATCTCAATCCCTTTGGCTGACACCTTGTGCCCCAATATGATGCCTTCTTGTACCATAAAATGGAATTTTTTCCAATTTAGAACCATATTTGTTTCCTCACATCTTTGCAAAATGATGTACAAAATCTAGATAGCTAAATTTTGTATTTGTAAAAAGATAGTAAGTGCACAAGTCACTTGTAATAAGTGATAAGTATACTCCAAAGATCCTCTCTCAAAGAATTTGCAGTGGTTTTAAAAATGTTAAATGTTTTCTAAATTGAATACGAAAAAGATTAAATCCTAAACATTATAACAAAAGTTGATTTTGATAATGGTTGCTAAAATTGTCAATTCTTAAAATAAGTAAAATAAACAAGTGAAAAGTTTGCCGAAACGATAGGATGAATGAATGTGGGAAATTAGTTAGCTAACCATTCATGGGTAGAATAATTTAAGTGATTTTTATAATTAAACATACAAAGTAGGATTTGTTGATTTTTTCATCATATCTAGAAAATTCCAAGTCAATGTAGATTTTTCCTTAATTAATTAACTAACTTCTTTGACCCTGACCGTTAATTAATTAATTAGCATAAATCCAAAGAAAATAACTTAATCACTTAATTTAAGACAAGTCAATGCACTTAGATTAAGTTCTTGTTCAAGAGTGCTTAATCAAACAAAGATGATGTTTCTAATGTCCAATTCCAATATATTTTCTAATGCTCATAAACTAATTTGATCAAGAATAATCCATGAACAAAGATATTAAAAATAATGAACAAGAAATAAATTACTTTAATCCATAATAAATCACATAAATAGTCATCCATTCATGGTAACTTCATTAAAATCCCACACAAATATGTTTAGCCTATCATAACAAAAATCCAAATTAAGGTTTTCTATTACAAAAGACATTCTAAGAATTCTAGAGAGAAAAGAAATTAAAAACAATAAAGATTCCCACTTTCACTCTTGAAATAATCTTCCTGAAGTTGGATGGTCACCTTTCTCAAGAATCTTGATGAAGCTTCAATGGAGGTATTTCTCTCTCTAAAATGTAGGGAAGATGTGTTTTTTTGGCTACTATTCACGCTCTGGTATTTGGGGAGGGTTTTTAGAATTGTATTTATAGGTTAAGTTAGAAGTGAGAATGAATGTGTAAATTTCTGGGGGTTTAAATGGTTTCTGAGTATGCGGGCCGCAGCGCACATATTTTCCTGCCGTGGTGCGAGGTGGATTTTTTGTCCTAGTATACAAACTTGAGAGATAGGTGATGCGCCACACAATTTCTTCTATTGCTGCCCACATTGATTTTTGACTCCCATAATAAAAACCCGATAGTAAACTACTACGACACATATATTTTCCTGCCGTGGCACAACTTGTTGTACATGCCTTGTAAATGTCCCTTACATAATTCTTGATTCCCAATGTAAGGGTTACATGCCTTAGCTCTTGTTTGTTCCCCCTTACATAGTGCATGGAATTCAATGTAAGGCTTACATCCTTTAGCTCTTTTTACTCTATTTTCACTCTCTTTGACCAATTAAGTCCACAATTCATTCCAAACTTACTTGGACCTACAAAACACAAAAATACCTTCCAAAATAAAGTAATATCAAAATAAAACATAAAATAAATACTTTAAAAATAACAAATAATTGGTCAAAATAGTATTCATCAAATATCTTCAAACTTATATTTTGTTAGTTCTGAAGCAAAACTAGAACTAAAAAGACACATAACAGAATTAAGAACTTAAATTAACAAAATTTTCATGCTTCTGTTTCTTTTCAATTTATAATCAAGAATTATGCACAAGTTCATCAAACATTTCTACACATCAAAGTTTTCCATGCAAATTAGTTTTGCTTCACAAGTTTAAGTTCCATTACTAAAAACATATCAACATTGGTTCCCTCAAACCTAGTGTTAAGAATTTGAATTTGCTTCACTTTATTCCTCACAAGATTCACTCTTTAAGTCACACTGATCCTATAGGTTCAAACACTCAACAAAGTATATGCGAATTGAAGTTATGTAAAGAAATGAGCTAAAAAGTTCGCATATGTTAAAACAAGAAAGGCTAAAAAAATGCATAACATCGATCTCATGAAAGGAATCAAATGATAGGATTTATGAAGAAATCATAAAATCATATTACTATTCTCATGCATAAATTAAAATCATTAAGCAAAATTTTATGCCCTAGAATGAATGAAAATGCATTAACTTTATGGGGACTTATTTTATCTTTCTTTTGTAATAACTATTTCACTGTTTCTTAATACTCTCTTTATTTATTTATTTATTTTTAATCACATATATGTATTTTGTAAATGGCAAATTATGTAATGGATGCTGAAATTCTCATATATCTTTTAAAGTCAAGCATGAATGAAATAGACATACACTTAAAATATTACTCAAATCATTAAATCTAAGCAATATAAATAGATATATAATTCTTTATTAAATGTTAAAAATCCTAAAATTCAATGCAAAAAACTATAGAGATCATCTAACAACTTGAAATAATCACAAGGTAGTCTCCACTATTGGACACCTAACCACTAGATCTGGGTTCACCTTAACTTCAACATCAAAAGCATGAAACAAAGATTACAAATTAAAACCAACCTTTATAGCAAACCTTAAACATGTTTAAAAATCAAACAAATAATGCATAAAGACTAGATTATTTAACAAAAATTGACCAAAAATATGATAATTTTTTTTCAAAAGTTTTTTATTGGACCAATTTGCACCCCCTAAACTTAAACTAAACATTGTCCTTAAGGTTTTTAACTACGCAAAGGTTCATAAAAGTATTGAAAAGGGCAAATGGAAAAGTAACTAAACTAAAAGAAAGGATAGATATTACCTAAAAACCAAGCACTTGGTTTAACGTCTTAGCAAGACATTGCTTGAGGCTAAGGTGTATGCACTTCAATGTACTCAACATCCCCATTGTGAATGACTCCTTCCAAGTACAGCTTCACACAATGTTCGTTCACTTTGAAAGTTATCTAAGTCTTTGGATTTAACAATTCTATGGCTCCATGGGGAGAGATTTGAACAATTTGATATAGTCGACTCCAACTCTATCTTAACTTACCTGGAAACAATTTAAATCGAGAGTTAAACAAAAGTACTTTCATTCCAGGATAGAGAGACTTACTAATGAGCCCTTTGTCATGATAACACTTAGTGAGTTCTTTGTAAATCTTTACATTCTTGTAGGCTTCATTCCTTATCTCTTCAAACTCATCAAGTTGAAGCAAGTGTTGCTTTCCTGTTTGCTCATAATCCATGTTCATTTTCTTGATTACCCAATATACCCTGTGTTCAAGCTCAATGGGCAAATCACATGCTTTTCCATAAATCAACCGGTACGAGCTCATCTTAATAGCAGTTTTGTCTGCCATACTGTAAGCCCATATTTGAGCTTGGATGCCCAATCCTTTCTTGAAGGTTGCATCATACGCTCCAAGATACCTTTGATTTGTTGATTGCTCACTTCAACTTGACCAGAGGTTTGTGGATGATATGGAGTAGCCACCTTATGTGTAATGTTATACTTCTTCAATAACCCTTCAAAGAGTTTATTGCAAAAGTGACTCCCTCCATCACTGATTATCGCTCTAGGTGTCCTAAACCTGATAAATATTACATCCTTTAAAAATTTGACATCACAGTTAACATCATTAGTTCTAGTAGGTATAGCCTCTACCCACTTGGATACATAGTCAACAGCAACAAAAATATATTCAAAACCAGAAGACGAGGGAAAAGGTCCCATGAAATCAATTCTCCATACATCAAATAACTCAATAATCAAATTAAATGTCAAAGGCATTTCATTACATTTTTCTATATTACTAGTCCTCTAACTTCGATGACATAGCATGCAAAAATTATGAGCATCTTTAAATAAAGTTAGCCAGTAGAAACTAGATTGTAATACCTTGATGGCTGTTTTCTTACCACCAAAATGGCCTCCACAATGAAGCTCATGGAAAAAGGCCAAAATGCTCTTATGCTCCTCTTCAGGCACGCACTCCAAATGACTTAATCTTGCCAAAAGTTGAACAAATAAGGGTCATCCCAAAAGTTGTGCCTGCAAATATCGAAAAATCTTTTCTTTTCCTGAAAAGAAATATTAGGCCTCAACAAACCACTAGCAAGATAATTTACTATGTCAGCACACCAAGGATTTGGGCCTACAATAAACAACTGTTCATTAGGAAAAGTCTCAACAATGTCCAATTCTTTATCACTCTCAGCAGTGTCAATGTCAGAAATTAACCTAGACAGGTGATCAGCTACTACATTTTTAGTTCCTTTTTTATCTCTGATCTCTAAGTCAAATTCTTGCAAAAGTAAAACCCAACGAATTAATCTTGGCTTAGCATTCGATTTATTCAACAAATATCTCAAAGCTGCATGATCAGAATGCACAAGGTTTTAGACCCTATCAAATAAGATCTAAATTTATCTAAAGAAAATAAAACAGCCAAAAATTCTTTTTCGGTGGTGGAATAGTTAAGTTGGGCATTATTGAGAGTTTTACTAGCATAGTAAATGAAATGTAAATGTTTATCTACTCTTTGCCCCAAAATAGCCCCAATAGTAAAATCTTAAGCATCATACATTATTTCAAAAGGTAACGACCAATCAAGTGCCATGATAATAGGCTCAGAAGTCAACTTTTCTTTCAAGGTATTAAAATTAATGAGGCAATCATCATCAAATACAAAGGAAACATTCTTAGCCAACAAATTATATAAGGGATGACTTATTTTGAAAAAATCTTTAATAAATCTCCTATAGAAACCAACATAACCTCAAAAACTCCTAATTTCCTTGACATTAATGGGAGGTAGCAACTTAGTTATCAAGTCAACCTTTACCTTATCTATTTCTATACCCTTACTAAAAATGACATGTCCTGATACAATGAGTTATTTGACCATGAAATGACTCTTTTCCCAACTAAGAGTTAAGTTACGTTCAATGCATCATTCAAGAACAAGAGTCAAATTATGCAAACAATTATCAAATGAATTCCAAAAAACTAAAAAATCATCCATGAATACCTCAATGAATTTCTCCACCATATCCAAAAATATAGACCTCATGCATCTTTGGAATGTAGCGGGGGCATTACATAAACCGAATTGCATCCTTCTGAAATGAAATGTCCCAAATGGGCAAGTGAATGTGGTATTCTTCTGATCCTCTGGTGCAATGGGCACCTGATAATATCCTGAAAGACCATCAAGAAAATAATAAAAATCATGCCCTGCAAATCATTTCAACATTTGATCAATAAAGGGAAGAGAAAAACGATCCTTTTTTTGTGTACAAATTAAGTTTACTGAAATCAATACACATCCTCCAACTTGTGATCATCCTAGTAGGCATTAACTCATTCTTGTCATTTTTCAAAACGGTGATCCCTGATTTCTTAGGTACAACATGTATCGGACTAACCCACTTACTATTAGAGATAGGATAAATAACCCTTTCTTCTAGGCATTTTAAAAGCTCGATTTTCACTACCTCTTGTATGATTGGGTTAAGTTTCCTTTGAGCTTCTTTCACAGGTTTGGTATTGTCCTCTAAAATAATCTTATGCATACATATAGTGAGACTAATATCTCTAATATCACCAATGCTCCAAGCTATGGCTTTCCTAAATTTCTTAATCACTTTCACAAGTTGTTGTTCTTAGGTTTGGATTAAAGTAGATGAAATAATGACCGGATAAGTATCCCCCTCTCCCAAAAACACATACTTAAGATGCTTACGTAACTCTTTCAATTCAAGCTTAGGTGGAGTAATATCTTCCCTAAGTGGTGTCTTTGGTAACTCTAAGGGTGTACTAGGCTCAACTATAGGTTCGACACTATCCAACAATTCAAGGTACCCCTTAGTCTCCTCATCTAAATCCTTCTCACCCATATCAACGGTTAAAGCATACTCAAGTTTATCTTTCATCTCATCCTACAAAAAGGTGTTGTGAACAAAAATATCAATATGGTCAATATAAGAACATTCATCAATAGTGGAAACAGAAGTTATAGGAGAAGAATCAAATACTTTAAAATGAATAGTTTCTTCCAAATCAAACTTCCACTATGGACATCCATAGATGGATTTTCCTGCATATCCAAAACAACAAAATCAACAGGTATAATCAGCTTATCTACTTGTACAAGCAAATCCTCAACCATCCCCTCTGGGAATTTAACAGATCTATCAGCTAACTGAAGGAACATGGTTGTAGGTTTCAATTCTCCTAAACCTAGTTGCAAATAAATTGAATAAGGCATTAAGTTTATAATTTGCACCTAAGTCTAGCATATCTTTTACCACTTTCTTATTTTCCATGGTAATGTTAATAGTAAAACTACCAGGATCCTTTAACTTTGGTGGTAAACTTTGTTGAAGTATTGCACTTGAAATCTCAGACATAACAATTCTTTCATTAAGTTCATACTTTCTTTTCCTAGCGTTCAAATCTTTGAAAAACTTAGCGTAGGAAGGCACATTCCTAATTACATCCAATAATGGAAAATTAATTTGAACTTTGTAAAGCATGTTAAATATGTTAGAGAATTGCTTATCCTGTTTATCATTCTTAAGACCGTGTAGAAATGGTATGAGTGGTCAGTAAGGCTCTGATATTTTGTACAATTGAGGGACTCTTCATTTGCTTCTTGGAAGGTTCATCATGCTTTTCATTGGTCTCATCACCTCCCTTGGATATTACATTATTTCCTTCTATGTTACTTGCTCTATATGGTAAATTATTAGAAATTTAAGGTAAATTTTTATTTACTACCGTACCACTTTGAAGGACTGTTACCGCCTTCGCTTTCTCGAGTTGACTAGGAAACTTTCCTTTTTCTTGCCTTTAGAGATGCTCTGCTAATTGCCCAACTTGGCCCCTCTTCATGGAAGCCTCCAATGAGTCCAACCTTTTTCTTTTTCTTCATGTGGTTGTCTCGACTCACTTGAATAAAAGAGTTTAAATTGTCCTCCAAGCATGGATTGTTTGGTAGAGTGAGTTGCAAGTTGTTGGGAGGATTGTTTGTAAAATGATTCTGAGCATAAACGCGATTGTTGTTTCCCTTTTAAGAGAAATTTGGATGATTTTTCCAACCTGGATTGTAGGTGTTAGCATAAGGATCATTTCTTGGTTAAGGTTGGTATCCGTCCATTATGTTTGCTTGCTCTTGGCTTGTACCTACATGAGAATTACAAACAAATGGACAAGTATACGCACCATTCCCATAAGTACTACAAATACCATATACCTTTTGAGGTGAAACATTTTTAGAAGTAAGGAGTGCAATTTGCTTGGTTAGCTCCTCAATTTGTATAGCCATTTCATTTCCTAAAGCTACCTCATTAACTCCAATTCTCCTTCCTCTAGCATTCTTTTGTTGGGAATTAGCACCCAACATCTCATACAAATCGTACGTCTCTATTGCAGACTTTTCTCCCATAGCTCCACCTACAGCATTGTCCATAGTGAATTGACACTATTGTGTCAACCTATCATAGAAAAAATAGTTTTGGAGCTATAGTGGAAAATGATGGTATGGGAACTGAATCAGAAGCAGTTTGAATTTATCCCATGCCTTATGAAAGGGTTCTCCTTCCATTTGTGAAAATGTTACAATTTTTATTCTCAGGTTGGCAGTCTTTTGATGGGAATAGAACTTTCCCATGAACTTGTTGTATACTACTTCTCAAGTAGAGAGGGAATCCGATGAAAGAGTCATTAGCCATGACTTTGCTTTGTCTTTAAGCGTATATGGAAAGCATCCCATCCTCAATTGATCTTCATTTAGCCCCTATAATGGGAAAGTCTCACAGTAGCATATATTTTACAAACTGAAGGAATACTTATAGAGAATTCAAAAATAAAAACTTAGATATTCTAACTTATATTTTACAAATGAAAACTAAGGCCTTATATAGAGTGCGAGGCCAGCTATCAAATAAAACTACAATAATTTTAAAAGATAAACCTTATAAGACTTTTATAAAAGTAGATACTCTCGTATATGGAGAGTCCCTTGTCGGTGTCGGCAGATGCTTTTTGCATTTGGAGAGTGGGTCCCTTGTCAGTGTCAACAAATGCTCTCGCATGTGAAGAGTGGGTTCCTTGTTGGTGTCAGCTGGGTTGAGTAGTTTATCCACTAGTGCTTGCCATCTGTAGTTCACTTTCTAAAGGTTCTAGATCTAATTTTTCTTCAGAGTCACTATCGCTCTCTTCAGAACATAATTTTTCTAGTTTTCTAGAGATGTATTCATCGCTTTTTCCTTTCTCTTTAAGAGATTGAATGATTTTTTCAAATTTAGTTTTCTCCTTTGGAGATTTAGGAGATGGAGGTGTTTTAGTTTTTAGAGCTTGAAATAACTCTATTGGTTTGAAATTATCAAATTCATTTAAGGGAGTTTTATCCCACCATCGTGCAAATGATGTCCTTATTAGGCACCATATATCTTGATATGTAGTTAATGCATATCCCCATTTCCAGATCCATGGGATTTTGTATAAAACAAAGAAGAACATTAATGTATGATCTTCATTTAATAGAACTAATATTTAGTTCTTCAAATTGATCTAAAGCCTTTGAGACTTGTTTGGGAAATATTTGTGATGTTGGTCCGAAAAATGAGAACCAATTTCTAAACCATGTGGGAAAATTATGATAAGCATAATGATCTTCGATTTTAAATTGTATGTACCATGTGTGAGAACCTTTTGAGTTCTGGTAATATAGCATGTTTTCTCATGCTTGGATATAATCAAAATAGTCATATGAGACTGGGTGAATTTTTCTATTTTTGAATCTTTCTCTAGCAAACAAGTTAAGATTCCAGTCAATTTTAGACAAAATTCTTTTTATTTTAAAAGTGGAATATGCAATCTCATAAGAGTTACGCATATTATGGGTGACTTCTATTGAGTCAGTTTCTTTTAGAATTTGTTCATAATAATCCCTTGATTTAGGGATAGTATAAGATGATAAATTATCTTTGAGATAGATTAGAGCTACCTGTTCAGGTGTTTTTCCTAAATCTTTGTATTCGACTGGAACAATCATTTTGCTTCTAATTTCTTGCCAATCATACTCCTTATGAGGGGTTCTTGTATAAATAGGTTTTTATTGGGGACTGCTTGAGCACTCTTTTGTGCTGCCTGAAGATAGTTTGTTTTTGTCAGGGATTTGGAGAAATTCCCTAGTGAGAAAATCTGGGAGTGAGTTCTCTTCCCCCTTCATATGTTCGATGTCAAAATCCAATATAGATAATATGGCTTGCCACCAGGCAAAAATCTATTTAGATGCTAAATTTTTGACGTCCTTTAGAAGCATTTCTTTAGCGCTTTTACAGTCCAATCTTAGTAAGAACTTTTGGTGTAGAAGTTTGTCTTGGAACTTTGAAATGCACAGAACAATAGCTAGTATTTCTTTTTTAATTGTAGAGTAGTTTTTTTGTTCTGGTTTCCAGGTGCCTGAAGTGTATCTTACTAGCACCTCTTTTATAGGCATTTTTTGTTTAAGAATGCCTCCATAGCCTGTTTCTGAAGCATTTGTCTCCACTACTTTTGAGCTTCGGGGTCTGATAAGGCTAGGCACGGGAGCTCTTTAGCGTCTATTGCAAGATTCTTATAAAATTTGTGATATAATTAAGGCTTCCCAAAAACCTTTGTAGTTGTTATTTGTCTTTGATTTCATCTGGAAATTTTTTAGCATAGACAATGGATCTATCAATTGGACTTATGTGCCCACGTTCAATGTTGTGGCCCAAGAACCTTACTTGGGTTTGGAATAGTTTCATCTTTTTAGATGACACTACGAGTCCATTAATTTTTACCACATTAAAAAACACATTTAAGTGTTTCTAATGTTGGTCTACTGAATTTGAGTAGACTAATACATCATCTATATATACAATGGTAAACCCTAAATTAGGGTTAAAAATTTCATTCATTATTTTTTGGTATTCACTGGGGACATTTTTAAGCCCAAATGGCATAACATTCCATTCGTAAAGTACAAACGGAATAGTAAATGCTATTTTATACTAATCACTTTTAGCAATCTAAATTTCCCAGTAGCCATTTTTCATATCAAATTTTGAAAAATAATGACTTTGTGCAAATTACTTAGTAAGTCCTTTTTATTAGGTAACGTATATCTTATCCATCTAAGCACCTTGTTAAGGGGCTTGTAGTTAATAACTAAACGAGGAACTCCTCAGTCAATTTTTGTACTGTTTTTCACATAAAAGGCCGGGCATGACCATGGTGAGGTACTAGGCCTTATTAGTTTCTTTTTTAGCAAGTCTTCTATTTCTTGCTTGCAGATTTTTAAATGCCTCTCATTCATTTGAATGGGTTGGGCTTTAATACTGATTTGGGTTTCCTTAAATTCAGGCTCATATGGCAATTGTACATGTTTCTTTCGTTCCCAAAATGCACTGGGAATTTCAGTACATATTTTTTTTCAAATTTTTCTTTTAGAGACTGAATTTTATTTTGCATTTCATAAGAAGCAATTTTTCGTCTAATCGTTTTAAGATTAATTTCTGATTGTAATGAATAGAGGAATTTTTCCTTTTCATTAACCTTTTGTTTTAGGTTATTAATTTCAGGTCATTGTGGCTTTTCAGTAAATTTGAAGATAATGATCTGGCCTTTTAGGTCAGTAGTTATACCTTATTTGGTAACAGTAAATGGGTATATGTTGTGATAAATTTAGTACTTACAAGTGTACGAATCACTCGTAGAAAAGTGACAAGCAAACCTCTGAGGTCGGTCTCTCAAGGAATTGCAGTGATTTTAAACAACCTTTTTCTTCATCTAAATAGAGTTCTAAAGCAAGTAAAATACTAATTAAATAGAGTTCTAGTGAAACTAAAATTCTAAGTAACTAGAGTCCTAAACCTAGTAAAACTGTAAAAAGAAGTTTTGTTTTGTAACGTGATCAATGGTACGAACAATTAATGAAAACAATAACGCAAATTCACAATCAATTCAAGTATATTTGAAAATCAATAGAGGATGTATTGATGTTTAGTTTGGTTGGCCATGCTTGCATCGAAAAGTAATGGTGAAATAACATAAATGTTTTAATAAACAATTTTACTGGCTTTTCCTTTTTATTACGAGAATGCCTACGGTCAGGGTAATTCTCTTTGTTGATTAACTAATTAACATCCTATGATCGGGTATATCAAATAGCAATCAAATTATGCACAAGGAAATTTATGCCAATCAAACTAGTGTTATGACTAAGTCACTAATTTGAAGCTTTGATTAAGTGTTTCGGAATAAAGTCAAGGTGACGTTCCTAAAACTATATTCTCAGATTTTTTAACCTAACTATAAATATCAAATTGGCCCATGAAAATTCATAATTAATTATCTAAACATGCTCTTAATCAAAAGGTAATTCATTTATATTAAATCAATAAAACATTCACCATAAGCAATTTTAGCAAACATAGCAACACAAACTAAACATCCATAATGAAATTAGCCGCTCATGTTCATATTAAAATTCATAGACAAATATAATATGATCATATACTTCAACGAAAGAAGAAGAAAATAGAATTCTATAACAACAAGGAAATCCTAGATCTAATTATATAGATCTAGAGGGGATATTTATAGATGTAAGGTTTTACACAAATCCTGATTGCAGTAGGAATAGGAGCGCCTCGGCATGAATTTTCTCCGCTGTGGCGCAACACAAAATTGGAAATATTGGTTGAAACCCGAGAGCTCCACGCCGCGGTGCGCGTCGCCTTTCCCTTCTTCACATTTACCCCCTTACATATGTGCTTGCTCGTTATGTAAGGCTTACATATTTGTCTCGTTTTGCCTGTAACTCGTGATCCGAGAGCCGCAAGCATTTCGTCTTTGCGCGTTTGCATTATTCAACTCATTTTGACGCTAAAAACACATGAAATACACTAAAACATACCCGTGATTCCGAATTGATAGATTTATGAAAAATGGTCAAATAAACAATAATAACAAATCTATTTTTGAACAATTAAACGCAATAAACCACAAAATATTAGTGCTTTTCGAGCACTTATCACAACTACCAACCAGCTTCTTGCTATTCTCTAGTAAGAGGAGCGATCTAAAAATTAAAATAAAACAAATAAAATAAACTAACCTAAATCACTTCCGTAGATTGTCATGGTTGCATTTAGCATATGCAATAAGCCTTTAAACCCCTAGGTGGCCCTAGTGGACGAGTTATAGTCTCGTGAGGGTTTCCAGTGATGATACCCTCAAACATCGTAACTAACAAAACTAAATAAGACTCTAAACATACTTGAATCAATCCATGCATATGTCTCAAAAATTTTCAACAAAGAATGTCATACGAAATAGTTAAAAATCACTTAAGCTCAAAAACAGTCCAAATATCAAACCCATCATAGTAATCGAATTTTGAACAACCAATCATACCACAAGCCCGTTAGTTACACTATCTGATCGTGTCATGCATGATATTGATAGATTACTTTTAATATCTCATAAATGTGCAAGTGAAATATGAATGAAAATTTTGCACTTACAAAATCTATAGGCTCACTTTTCAAATCCATCTCCATTAATACAAAAATCAAACTACCTAGAATCAATAGGACTTTATTAAGCTTATAAAGTTATGGTTAGGTGTGTGATTATGAAAGTACTGAAATGATATTCTCAATAGGATAAGAGCACTTTTATTTCACAAACTTATTTTCAACTTTTTCTACCAAGTTTTCTTTTTCATCCTCCTATAAATTCCATATGTCTCTTGGATCTTTTTTGATTGATTTTCTTCCTTTACTTTTCTTGCTTATTTCAATCATTTTCTCAATTTTTTTTAATCAAGCGAGATAAATATAACATAATTGCTCATGAAAAATCAATTATTACATTGAGTACTCTCATCACTAAGGGTAGTACAACGTATATCAATGTTGAGTTTACGGGTGTCACTATGGATAAAATAATACGGGAAGGCTTGAAAAGCCTAAACGGTCCAAAAATGCCCTAAATCACTTTCTAAGTGGCATTTGATTCTATCATTTCGCTTCAATGGGTTTTCAAATGAGTTCTAGAGTTTGTTGAGATTTAAAATATATCACGAACATGCATACATTACACAAACCAAAGTAGTCATACTAACCATACAAACTACCACATATATCACAAAATCCTCAAATTAGATGAATTTAACATTTATGTGCTTCGTTGGTTAGGTTAAAATTTAATTTCTTTCATATATCACCATCATTACAATTATGTTAATATCATAGACTTCTGCATTGACTGAAGTGGACACGACACTATCCTAACAAAATTCAAGTGACAAAAGTTAAAAATTTAAATTTGGTCTAATTTCATGCTCATAGAATATTTTTCCCACCCTCAACCTAATTTCTACATTGTCTGATGCACAAAAACTTGATAGTCAAATTTTCTATTTTATAAAAAGCTCGTAAGTGCACGAATCACTTGTAATGAGTGATAAGTATACTCCCAAGATCGTCTCTCAAGGAATTGCGGTGGTTTTAAAACGTTATTTATTTTCTTATTCAGTCGAACAAACAATCCTAAACATTCTAACAATTGTCGGTTGAAGAACAGATTGTAAATTCGGAATTAAATCAAAAACTAAAATAAAATGGAAATAAAAGTAATCACAACCAAGGGGAGGATGATGGATGTAAATGGGAATTTTAGTTCGCTATCCATTCATGGCAAAAAAAAATTAAGCATTTAATTAAAAGTTGGATTTAATGATTTTTCGCTAAACCTAGAAAATCCCAAATCAATGGCAATTTTCACTACGATCAACTAATTAACGTCTTTGATCTGGATCATTAACTAATCAATCGAAATTAGCTCAAGGAAATAATTCTAACCACCTAAACTAACACAAATCAATGCAATCAATTTAGGCTCTTGTTCATAATGCACAATTAAGTAAAGATGGCGTTTCTAATGCCTAATTCTAAAATATTCTTTCTAACTACAAACTAAGGTTTGGTCCACCATTAATTCACAATCAGAAAATAATAAGAACATGAACAAGAAGTAAATCCAAATCATATATAATTAAATTACAAAATTGTTCTTCCAATCATTGGAAGCAAGACTAACATCCCAATTACATAAATTAGCCAACCATAACTAAATTGGTGTCAATCAATTTAGTCATGGAGGCAAACCACAAAATCATAGAAGAAAAAGATATTACACTAAAAATACCCCAATGAATCCTTTAGCTCCAATTCTTTAAACTTGGTTGATCCCCTTTCTCAAATCCTTGGAGTAGCTTCAACAATGGAGTGTCTTCTCATGATTTTGGGTGGAAAACCCTTGCTGCAGTAGCAGCTAAGGTGGGGAAGAAATTGGCTATGAAAACTTTTGTTTGGGAGAGATATAATGTGGTATTTATAGGAGGAATGAAGTGGAATATGCATTTTAGGGTTTCTAGGCAGTTTTGGCACACTCGCCTCGGCGCAGGTTTTTGCCCACCGTGGCGCGCGTTGAATTTTGGCTCCATGGTAGAAAACAGAAACCTCCCCACCGCGGCGCAGGTTTTTCATGCCAAGGCGCGCGTTTCTTTTGTCTTGTATGTAACCCTTACATAGTTTTTGACTCCTTATGTAAGCCTTACATTTTCTGGCTTTTATTACCCCATTTTCTCTCTTTTTGTGTTATTTCAATCCAATATTCTTCAAGAGTCCAAAAACCTACAAAACACAAAAATACCTTCCAAAACACGAAAATAATAAAGTAAAACATAAAATGAATGCTTAAAAACATAACAAAACATAGGTCAAAATTGTGTTCATCATTGTCCTCAATGTCAAAAAGAAAAACAAAAGAAATTAAGAAAAGAAGTGAGAGAAGTTACCCCTTTTTCGTATGAGATTGTGTACACTACACGTACGCTCTAGTTCATTATTCCTCGCTTTTCTCATCATGTAGCATTAAGTGTGCAAGTAACATGTATGAAACTTCTAAGTATATGCATCACAACTCAAATCCAAATTTAAATTATAACTAAATCAAATGAAAAACAAAGACATGTTAATTATAGTTAATAACTAATCCAAAAAATAAAATAAAATAAAATAAATAATAATAATAATAATAATAAAATAAAGGAAAAACTGAAAAATAAAATTAAACTGAAAAATAAAAATGAAAAATAAAAATAAAAAGAAAATAAAGAAAAGAAAAGAAGTTGATACTACCGAATATGGTGGGTTGCCTCCCACTAAGCGCTTTCTTTAAGGTCTTAGCAAGACGTTGCTAATCCGTTTCTATCCACCGTCATCAAAAATCTTGAAGTGTGTGATATCAATTTTTTGAGCTAGTATGTCATTAAACTTGTCCTTCCATCTCGGTAGTTGTTTCCTATGAAGCACAGCACACACTTTTTCGTGGAAGTGGTATGGAAAAGGATTTGGGGATATGCAAGTCTTAGGTGCCTTGTGTAGCATGGGAGGTGAAAATAATTCCTCCTTGTTCTCCTTAAAAGGTTGTAGAATTTGATAATCCTTAGCTTGACATTCTTTGAGAATTGCTTGCTCCTCATCTGTATTTTCTACATAAAGTGGTAAATCATCAAAAGTTTCAGGAAAATAAATATTTTTAAAATTTTTACCACTTTGAAGGATTGTGTCATCCTTCACTTGCTCAATTTGAGTGGGCAACTCTTCTTGTTTTTGAATTTGTTCCGCTAGTTGCCCAACTAGCATTTCTATCCTTTTCATTTATGCCTCCATGGACTCCATCCTTTCACTAGTAGATTGTATGAATGCATTCAAGGTTTCCTTTAAGGTTGGCTTCCTAGGTTGATTAGAAGCTCTACGTCCTTGTATGAAAGAATTCAAGCTCTGCTCCAAGGTGGGCTTCCTAGATAGATAGGGTGGGCCATATGGATGAAAACTTGAGCTTTGCATTTGACATTGGGTATAAGATGGGTCATATGGATGAAAATTTGAGCCTTGCATTTTGTATTGGGCATAAGGTGGGATAGAGTTTGCTTCCCATGAAAAATTATGGTGATTTTTCCACTCAGGATTATAGGTACTAAAATAGGGATCATTCCAAGGTGGATGACATCCCTCATTAAGATCAAAGTTTGAATTAGTGGATGTATAGTAATCACCTACAAAAGTACAAACATTAGCATAGTGCCCATATAAACCACAAATGCCACATACCTCCATGTCTGTCATGTCATGTAGCTCTTCAAAAAGCTTTGTATTGGCTCATGTATTTCAGTATCCAGCCTAATTAGGTTCATTTTAAAATTTGTTGATGTTGTCTATGAATGGTACCTTTCAAAAACTAACAAAAACAATAGAGAAATCAAAGCACCATAAAATATACCACAGATTAAGCAAATAAAAGCACTATATTATTTTTTGAATTTTTAATTTTTTTTTTATTTTTTTGTATTTTTGAATAAAAGACAACAAATAATAAAAATAAAATAAATAAACAAACAAAAATAATTCAAAAACTCTAAAAAGTTAAAAAGAAAATTATTTAAAACGCCAATTCCTCGGCAACGGCGCCAAAAACTTATTGTGATAAATTTAGTACTCGCAAGTGTACGAATCACTCGTAGAAAAGTGACAAGCAAACCTCCGAGGTTGGTCTCTCAAGGAATTGCAGTGGTTCTAAACAACCTTTTCCTTAATCTAAATAGAGTACTAAAGCAAATAAAATACTAATTAAATAGAGTTCTAGTGAAACTAAAACTCTAAGTAACTAGAGTCCTAAACTTTGTAAAACTGTAAAAAGAAGTTTGGTTTTGTAACGAGATCAATAGTACGAACAATTAAAGAAAATAATAACGCAAATTCACAATCAATTCAAGTAGATTTGAAAATCAATGGAGGATGTATGGACGTTTAGTTTGGATGACCATGCTTGCATCGAAAAGTAATGGTGAAATAACTTAAACGTTCTAATAAACGATTTTACTGGCTTTTCCTTTTTATTACGAGAATGCCTACGGTCGGGGTAATTCTCTTTGTTGATTAACTAATTAACATCCTACGATCTGGTATATCAAGTAGCAATCAAATTATGCGCAAGGAAATTTATGCCAATCAAACTAGTGCTATGACTAAGTACTAATTTGAAGCTTTGATTAAGTGTTTCGGAATAAAGTCAAGCTGACGTTCCTAAAACTATATTCTTAGATTTTTCAACCTAACTATGAATATCAAATTGGCCCATGAAAATTCATAATTAGTTATCTAAACATGCTCTTAATCAAAAGGTAATTCATTTATATTAAATCAATAAAACATTCACCATAAACAATTTTAGCAAACATGGCAACACAAACTAAACATCTATAATGAAATTAGCCGCTCGTGTTCATATTAAAATTCATAGACAAATATAATATGATCATACACTTCAACGAAAGAAGAAAAAAATAGAATTCTATAACAACAAGGAAATCCTAGATCTAAATACCGCTTATGGATGGAATAGCGTTCTTCTCCAAAAGCTTGATCTTCAATCGTCAACGGCTTCCTTGGTTCCTTAGAATGATTTCCCTTGCTTCGTTGAGTGTGGCAAAGCTCCTAAAACTGATTAGATCTCTTGTTTACTCGCAAAATTGTTGTGTGTAAAAGTTGTATGTAAGTTGGAGTCTAGAGGGGGTATTTATAGATGTAAGGGTTTACACAAATCTTGATGGCAATAGGAATAGACGCGCCGCGGCATGCATTTTTTCCACCGCGGCGCAACAAAAAAATTGGAAATATTGGTTGAAACCCGAGAGCTCCTCGGCGCGGCGCGCGTCACCTTTCCTTTCTTCACATTTACCCCCTTACATATGTGCTTGCTCGTTATGTAAGGCTTACATATTTGTCTCGTTTTGCCCGTAACTCGTAATTTGAGCGCCGCAATTGTTCCATCTTTGCGCGTTTGCATTATTCAACTCATTTTGACGCTAAAAACACCTGAAATACACTAAAACATACCCGTGATTCCGAATTGATAGATTTATGAAAAATGGTCAAATAAACAATAATAACAAATCTATTTTTAAACAATTGAGCGCAATAAACCACGAAATATTAGTGTTTTTTGAACACTTATCAGTATAGCATACTTAGGAATGGAGTTCCTAAGATAACCATCTTACTTAATTCTCTACTTAAGAGAAATGTGGTTTCAATGCATATACCATTAATACATACAGTCGCATTAGACAGTTTATAATTTATTGGCATTCGACCATCATTTACAGTATTTTATACTTGAGTGATTTTTGTAAAATACCTAGTAGGTACTATTCCTTCACTTATACAGTTTAGATCAACACTTGAATCAATTAAGGCTTCAACTATAAAGTGATATTCTTTATTAATGACGATGATTACTTTTGAGTACCATTTATGATTAATGACCCTGTTTAGAGTATTAAGGAATTGCATATCACCGAGTTCAGTGATTGTATTGCTTTCTTCTATAACTTTTTTATTTTTAGAAATTTTTACTATGATACTATCAAATCTATTTTCTACTTCAATCTCTTTAGGTTCTTCAGATTGATAATTATTGTATAACTCAAGTATTTGAACTCAATTTTAAAGATCTTTAAGATCTTGATTGGTTTGAGTTTCTAATTGGATTTTTAATTCTTTAAGATCCTTCTTAGTTTGGTTGATCTCAGCTTTTAGATCACTAAGGGTAGGTTCTTGAGTTACAGAATTTCTTTTAATCCTATTGAGGATTTCATTAAAAGAGTATTGTTGTTAATTCTTCAGTAGTTGACTTTGTAAGCCTTTACTACTTTGAGTAGTTGCCTTTGTAACAATGGGAACCTTTTCTTTAGCTTCTTCGATATAGTGAGTTAAAGCTTTTCTTTTTTCTTATGGATTTTCAATCTTTTCAATAAGATCGAGAATTAGACTTTCATCCTTAGTAAGGACATTTATATTTTGTCCATTCATCTTAATGATGGCTTTGTAATGATCGCATTCAGAATCTTTCTTTTGAGAAAGATTTTCATCTAAAGTTGAGGATGAAGTTTCTTCAAAATCTTCTTGATAATCATCTTCGCTCTCTTCTTCCTTCATTTCGGATGATTGTTCATTAAGAATCTAAGCTATTTAAGCTTTATAGGAATCGTCAATGGTTAAAGCATTAATTTTGATGAAGACGCGACAATTAGGGCTGTAATGACCCTTTTTGCCACACTTATAATAAGTGGGTTCTTTACGTGAACTTTTAGTAAACGAAGGCTTTTGTTGATAATTAGGCTTTTTAGTCCAATTATGTCTTTTAGGCCTTTGAGGCTTACTAGACCATTTTCTTGGGTAAGGCTTAGAATAGGCTTTGAGCCTTGTCTTTTTACAAGTTTTATGGGCTTTAGGCCTAGATCCTTTGAATATATTTTGATACCCATATTGTTCACAAAAATAGCCAATGGCCTTTTTGCCATAGAGTTTTTCTTTATTCATCTAGCGTTGGAGCTTTAGGTCTGTACAAAATGCAAGGCCTTCAGCTACTACTTCAGCAGCTAATTCTCTATACGTATACATGCCAAATGGTATTGTACCATTATGTTTGGCCCATAGTTTTGTACGTAGTTTTTCTACAAACAGAGTGGGTAACCCTGAGATGAACCTCTCTTTCCAGAACTCACTACTACAGTCTTCTCTTGTGAAGACTTTGGTAAAGAACACATCTTTATACCATTTGAAATGTGAAAATTTAGGGCATCTTAGGTTAGCAAGATGCTCTTGGCTTTTGTCTTGTTGTAAGGTTGTTGATCCTGCGAAATGTGTTGTATTAACACAATCTTGTAAGGTTTGAACGTCTCCATTGTCATTTACTTCTTTCTTTACTGCAGAAATAATGGCATATCTTTCAGATGGTCCAAGGAAATTATCCCACCAACCTTGTAGTTGGCCAATAAATCCAGCTATAGGTGCCTGGCAAGCTTGTTGATCATCATTACCAATGAATTTAACTATTCTATATCTTCTACTTTAATAACTTCTTTGTTTTTAGAAGTTGAGGGTCTTAGAGCCTCAAAGTTATTACTAGAAGATGAAGATTTAGTAGAAAGGTTTGAAAAACTCCTTACTAATCTTGCCATTTTAAAAACGTTTAATGTTACCTTTTTATCTTGTACTCTCATGGTGAACTCACCTTTTTATACATCGATGACTGCTTTTTTGGTTTCTAAAAATGGGCGACCAAGTATAATGGGAATGTCACGGTCTTCTTTCATGTCAAGTACAATGAAGTCTATCGAAAAAATGAATTTGTCTACTTTTACCAACACATCTTCTACTATACCCTAAGGTTGCTTGATTGACTTGTCCACCATTTGCAACATCACTAAAGTAGGTTGGGCTTCACCAACTCCTAGTCATTTGAAAACCGACATTGGCATGAGGTTTATGCTTGTGCCTAAGTCACATAGTGCTCTTCCAAAGTATATATTTCCAATAGTGCAGGGAATGTCAAAGCTACCCAGATCTTTCTGTTTTTGTGGTAGCTTTTTGTCCAACATAGCGCTGCAATTTTTGGTTAAAGGTATTGTTTTACTGTCACCAAGTCTCCTCTTTCTTGAAAGTATCTCATTCATGAATTTTGCATAAGAGGGCATTTTGCTCAAGTGCATCTACAAATGGTATGTTGATGGGTAGCTTTTTAAAGATGTCTAAGAAATTGAAGAACTATTTATCTTGCTTTTGTTTCTACAAACTTTGAATGCAAGGTATAGTGGTAGTGTACAAATTACTCTTCTTTGGTTGAACTACTTCTTTCTCTATACTCTCTTCCTCGACACTTTCTTCCTTTTTCTCTATTTCTTTAGGTGTCTCTTGTTTATCCTCCAATACCTTACCACTTCTTAAGGCAATAGCTTTATACTATTCTTGACCCTCCGTTCTAAGATTAACTGCAATAACATTATGGGAATTGCCTTGAGGTTTTTGACCAATTGCTTGGACTATCTATTCCATTTGAAATTCTAGTTTGGGAATGAAAACTCCATGTTTAGATTATATTTCATTCACTTTTGTGTTCATTTCCTCGATGAAATGATTCATGTCCTCCATTAGGGTATCAACATTATCTTCCCCTAATGCTTCTTCTCGTCAACATGTGTATATGTCTATGGTTGGTAGAACCTAGTTTAAGGTTTCTATTGATGGATAGCTTGTGGACCACCATGATTGTTGTTCCAAGAAGGATTTGGGTCAGTTCTCCATCCTTGATTGACAGTGTTTAAATATGGATTCCTCTTATGCTTTTTGGTTGCTCACATAATTTGTTGCTTCTTAGAGGTCTCCACATGTCTTTGTCGGGTGAGGCCCACTGCAAAAAATGCACATCTTAAGATTGGTTTGCACCATATTTACTCGAACTGCTTCACCATTTAACTTCCTTATTCATCCCAACAACAAAGCATTGGTTTTTGCTTGCATTGATGTAAGGCATCCATATCTACTACTTTAGCTACTCTTTTGGGAGTCACCCTTTCCTTTGGCCATGGAAAACTATTTCAAGCCATCTCATCAAGCAATGCAAATACTTGATCCACTTTTTTATTCATGAAGCTCCTCCTACTACAACGTCTGTAAGGTTTATTTTGTATTGGCAATTTTCATGGACAAAATGTTTGATTGTAATCTAGAGTAAGAGTTCACCGTTTAATCAGACAATACATGATGATGGAGTCACCAAGCTTGCAATGCCCATATGACAGGTAAAATATTCTATCATGCATACATCTTCACACAATTATGCACTACACTTAGTATGGATCGTAATGACAAATAAATTGTGCACATGTTGGTCGATCGATCGAGTGTATAGTTCGATCGATCGAGTTATAGATCAATCGAGCGTGAAACGACTTCGATCTAGGTGCTCTCGGGTTGAACTAGATCGATCGAGAAAATTGATCGATCGATCGAGTCATGCGTTGATCGATCGATCGAATGAGGTCTTCGATCGATCGAGGCATGTGCCATCGATCGAGTATAGACCGACTTCAATCTAACTGCTCTCGTGTTTGAAATTGCATGGTTAGATCGATCAAAGTTTTTGGATCGATCGATCGAGGCTTTGGATCGATCGATCAAGATCTGGTTAGATCGATCGAGTCTCTTTTTCAGTTCTTCTACAACTCTTTTTAATTTGACCCATATGTTACTTTTACCAATTTGACTCATTTAATATTAAATGCAAAATCCTTATATGAGTAGAATTGTTGTGAAAGTTGGAATCCTTGTATGAGTAGAATTCTTGTAAAAGCAAAATCCTGATATGAATAGAATCATTGTATGAGTAGAATTCTTTTGAGAACTAAATCCTGATATGAGTAGAGTTGTAGTCCATTGCAAATCCTCTTTCAAGTTAAATTGGACTCTATATAAGTGATGCTTGTTTGTGCATAATCATCACCACACATAAACTAATATTTTCGATATATGATTTGAGCTTCTAAGAAAAACATTTTTCTCTTCATCTTTAAGCTTAGGCACTTTCTTATTTTAATTGTTCAAACATACTGTGTGATTTTGAATAATTCACGTGCCTAATTGTCTTTCATGATATTTAGAATTGCATGATAGTTCTAGAGTTTACTAGCTGATTTGTTTTTACATCATATGCTGTTGAATCTGCTAGTTAGGATTTTTCATTGTTTGAATCCGCTCTAGGACACACTTTGCACTTGTGCTATTTGTGCTAACGTTTCAGGTGACGTGTTCGGTATTTCGTGTGACTCGAAATTACCGAAGTTGACGGGTTCGATTGATCTTGTGGGACTCAAGTAGATCGAAACGTTGGTCTGGATCCAGACACCTAGCTTGTGGAGGCTATGAAAGGAACGACGGCTCGTAAGTAAATTACAGAAAGGGGGATCTATCTGTGAAGGGTAGTTCTAGGACCTATGGTTGTAATTGAACATTGATTTTCATAGTGAATAGTTAGGTGGTCCGGTGGACCGATGGTTTTCCTCTTAGGTCATTGGAGTGGCCTAGGTTGTTTCCACCTAAAAATATTGTGTGTTATTTTTTATTCCGCATTTTATCTTTACACGCGATTGCATGTCTGGCCGTTGTGATTAGGTTACATAATTAATATTTGTTAAAATTGAAAATAACCTATTCACCCCCCTCTAGGTATATTTGATCCGTAACTAAAAAACTTTCAATTGGTATCAGAGCGGGTCACTAGATAAACTTAGTGTTGCCTAGGACCTTATTATGGATCATTTGAGAGAGGGTTCTTCTACAACCCGTCCACCTTACTTTGATGGGTCTAACTACCCATATTGGAAAGCTCGTATGAGAGCATTTTTACGTTCCTTAGATGAAAGTGTGTGGAATTCTGTGCTTTATGGTTAGGAACCACCTACGGTTACCAAGGATAATGTAGTCACACTTAAACCTAGGATGGATTGGACTACTCAATATAAAATTGGTAGTGGTTTGAATCAAAAGGGTGTCAATGCTATTTTTAGTGCTGTGTCGCCGGATGAATTCTAACGTATTTCTGATATTGAAACTGCTAAGGGTGCTTAGGACACTTTAGAGGATGCCCATGAGGGCACGTCCCAAGTTAAACGAACAAAACTTCGCATGCTAGCTACTAAGTTTGAAAATCTTAGAATGAAGGAGGATGAAATGTTTTCTGAGTTTTATGCTAATTTATGTGATATTGCTAACTCTTCTTCAAATCTTGGAGATAAAATTGATGAACGCAGGTTAGTTCAAAAAGTCTTATACTCACTACCAGAACGCTTTCAAGCAAAGGTTACAACAATAGAGGAAAGCAAAGACATTGACACCATCAAGATTGAAGAACTCGTTGGTTCAATTCAAACATTTGAGATGAACCTTCGAACACCCAAAAGGAACATTAGTATTGCTCTCAAAACCACCAATGCTGATGATGGTGATAGTGATGATGTTATAGAAGATGAAGATCTACTCACCCTAGCTAGAAAACTCAAGAAAATGTTCAACAGAAAGGATCTACAGATTAAAGAAAAATAAAGAGATCGTAAGGGAAGAGAACTCGTGCCAATGAGTTCAGAAGGTAAGAAAACTAAACCCAATGGACCTAAATGTTTTGAATGCAATGGTTTTGGTCATTACGCAGCTGAGTGTGCCAACAAGAAGAGGAAAACAGGAAAAGCTTTCAATGCTACCCTTAGTGACACAGAAAGTGATGAAGACCAAGCTAGTAGTTCAGAAAATGTTAACTCTAACTACGTAGCTTTTACAGGAACTGTTGGTGGATACTCCAGTGAGTCAGACCTTGACTTAGATGATGAGGGAAGTAAATCTATTCTTGCTAAATTTAATGCAAACAGTTTTGAAGAATTATTTATTGATTTAATTAACTGCAAGAAAGAAAAAGATAAGCTTCTCATAACTGTAACAAAGCTGAATGATCAAATCAATTCACAAGACCTTAATTTGTCAGTTTTAGAAAAAGAAAAAGTTGAATTGTCTGAGCATGTTGACAAGTTGAATTTGAGTCTTGCAAGTATCAAACAAGAAAATTCAAAGCTTGGGCAGGAATTGGAGCAATCAAAGGAAACTGTGAAGAGATTAACTATTGGAGCTGAACGACTAGACAAGATGTTGAGCATTGGTAAGTCATATGGTGATACACGTGGTCTTGGATTCATAGATGAAAGTTGTACACCTTCCACTTCAAAAACTACATTTGTAAGGTCTTCTAACTCTACTTCTACCTCCACTAATTTTGCACAAACACCCACTACAATTGTAGTACCTAAAATTGTTAAGTTTGTGCCCATTTGTCATCATTGTGGTAGAAAAGGCCATATTCGACCTAACTGTAGATTTTTGATGAATGTTCTTCGATCTAATAATTATCTTCATGCTTATAGCTATAGAACTCATAATTATCATCCTACCATGCATATGTTGAATTTGAATAGGAAAGATGAGTCTAAGAGCATGTTTTTAAAACCTAATGAAATTAAATCTCAACCCAAAAACATAGAGAAGTCAAAATTCATGAAAATTTGGGTTAGGAAAGATTGCATGTTTCCTGTCACTTGATCATTATTGCTAGCCCACCTAGATACTTTTGTTGAGTGCTTAAATGACCCTAGGTGAGTATTTTCGTAGGTTTATTTTGTTTTTGTTGTTAGAATTTTTTAAGGTTGTTTAAAAAAAAAAAAAAACTACAAGGTATTGGATTCATATAATACTTATACTTATACAACCTTATCTTTTGTAGCTTATTTTGATTCTCATTGTATATTCAATGCTACATTTCAAAATTCTGCACATATTTACATTATTTCCATGTGATGACACTATTGACTGAACTTATTCACACACTTACTGAACACTCATGTATGTCATCGATGAAATTTATGATTAATTTTGAAAGACTCTAAGACTTGAGCTAATCTTGACTGCGAAATTATATTGAGTTCTATTTTTTATCTTTTAAAATATTTCATCTTAGGGAGACAACTAGTATTGAGAGGGCTACCTACTATGATGTGTGCAGCTACCGTAGTGAGCGGAGAGGGCTACCTCATAACTAGTGTGAAAGTCATCATATTAGATTTATTGCTCGTACATGTTTAAAAAAGAATATAAATAATTAAGAAATTTCATTTGACATATACAAAAAGAAAGAGCAAAAAGATTTAAAAAAAAAATAAGAAATCTCCTTTTGATAGACATATTTTATTATGTAAGAATAAATACTCAATTATAATTTAGCATGATAGATGAAATTATTTTCTTTTGAGTCTCTTATAATTGGTTATAAATGATTTTATTATAATGCAAGTGGAGTTCACATTGTATACTACTTTAAGTGAATGTCAATATGCCATTATATGTGTTAGTGTGCTTGTGTGACCTATTTATTTTACTTGCTAATACAATGAATGATCAAAATTTAAGCAAAAATAATTTTTCAATTGGTTGTATGTTTATTCGTCTTAAATGAGTTTATTGCTTTGTGGTAAAAAAAAATCAATAAAAAATAAAAATAAAAAAAAGTAAAAGTAAAAAAAAATAATATTTTTTGTTTTCTTTTAAATTTGTTTTACGTCTAGAGAGTCATAGAACTTAGGGGGAGTCATTGCATACATATTTCATTATTCTTCTTTTAACTTATGCAATTCCTCCTACATGATTTGGACACATACATGTGTGATCATATGCATTTTTAGCCCACTAAGATAATTGATAAACTTTGGGGAGAGTGATCCATATCATCTTAACTGTTTCATGATTTGTCAATTTCGTATGTCAAAAAGGGGGAGAAAGATTCATGTTGATATGGAGATTGGATTTAGGGGGAGATATTGGATTGATATTGGATTCATTAATTGTGCACATACACTACATTTCATTCGCACCTTTATGTACACTGACCTAATAAACAATGAGGCTTTCAAGCCAAATTTGTGTGCTATTTGTTTGTCTAATTTCAGTGGACTGAGCGTATCAAGTATCAAGCGAAGATGGTCCACCAGATCATAGATAGTTCCACTGATGTAATTGATGTAATGATATTTTAGCTATGAGTGCTATGTAGTGAGAGAGTGGTTTTGTCACATGAAAATGCCAAAGGGGGAGATTGTAAGGTTTATTTTGTATTGGCAATTTTCGTGGACAAAATGTTTGATTGTAATCTAGAGTAAGAGTTCACCGTTTAATCAGACAATACATGATGATGGAATCACCAAGCTTGCAATGCCCATATGACAGGTAAAATATTCTATCATGCATACATCTTCACACAATTGTGCACTACACTTAGTATGGATCGTACTGAAAAATAAATTGTGCACATGTTGGTCTATCGATCGAGTGTATAGTTCGATCGATCGAGTTATAGATCGATCGAGTGTGAAACGACTTCGATCTAGGTGCTCTCGGGTTGAACTAGATCGATCGAGAAAATTGATCGATCGATCGAGTCATGCGTTGATCGATCGATCGAATGAGGTCTTCGATCGATCGAGGCTTGTACGATCGATCGAGTATAGACCGACTTCAATCTAACTGCTCTCGGGTTTGAATTGCATGGTTAGATCGATCAAAGTTTTTGGATCGATCGATCGAGGCTTTGGATCGATCGATCGTGATCTGGTTAGATCGATCGAGTCTCTTTTTCAGTTCTTCTACAACTCTTTTTAATTTGACCCATATGTTACTTTTACCAATTTGACTCATTTAATATTAAATGCAAAATCCTTATATGAGTAGAATTGTTGTGAAAGTTGGAATCCTTGTATGAGTAGAATTCTTGTAAAAGCAAAATCCTAATATGAATAGAATCATTGTATGAGTAGAATTCTTTTGAGAACTAAATCCTGATATGAGTAGAGTTGTAGTCCATTGCAAATCCTCTTTCAAGTTAAATTGGACTCTATATAAGTGATGCTTGTTTGTGCATAATCATCACCACACATAAACTAATATTTTCGATATATGATTTGAGCTTCTAAGAAAAAAAAATTTCTCTTCATCTTTAAGTTTAGGCACTTTCTTATTTTAATTGTTCAAACATACTGTGTTGTTATGTTTGAATAATTCACGTGCCTAATTGTCTTTCATGATATTTAGAATTGCATGATAGTTCTAGAGTTTACTAGCTGATTTGTTTTTACATCATATGCTGTTGAATATGCTAGTTAGGATTTTTCATTGTTTGAATCCGCTCTAGGACACACTTTGCACTTGTGCTATTTGTGCTAACGTTTCAGGCGACGTGTTCGGTATTTCGTGTGACTCGAAATTACTGAAGTTGACGGGTTCGATTGATCTTGTGGGACTCAAGTAGATCGGAACGTTGGTCTGGATCCAGACACCTAGCTTGTGGAGGCTATGAAAGGAACGACGACTCGTAAGTAAATTATAGAAAGGGGGATCTATCTGTGAAGGGTAGTTCTAGGACCTATGGTTGTAATTGAACATTGATTTTCATAGTGAATAGTTAGGTGGTCCGGTGGACCGGTGGTTTTCCTCTTAAGTCATTGGAGTGGCCTAGGTTGTTTCCACCTAAAATATCGTGTGTTATTTTTTATTCCGCATTTTATCTTTACACGCGATTGCATGTCTGGCCGTTGTGATTAGGTTACATAATTAATATTTGTTAAAATTGAAAATAACCTATTCACCCCCCTCTAGGTATATTTGATCCGTAACTAAAAAACTTTCAACGTCAATGATGGCTTTTGGTTGTCCTAATAATCCATTGTGGAAGGTATGTAATTGCAGCTAAGTTAGTAAATCGTGGTGAGGGCATTTCCTTATAAGTTCCTCGAAGCATTCCAAAGCTTCGTAGAATGTTTCCTCCTCAAGTTGTTGGAACAATTTGATGTTGTTTCTAAGCATAGCAGTTTTTGAAGGAGGAAAGAATTTGGTCAGAAATCTCTAAAGCTAGCTGGTCCCATGTCGTGATTGACCCTTTTGGTAGTAATTGTAACTAAGCCTTGAGGAGAAATTTAATGCATAATTTACACATCATATAATTAGTTCTTATAATTTTAATTAACCTTCAAGAGGTAATTTCTGGTAGAGATTATGAGAGAAAAATATGAAAGCAATTGGAAGAACAAATCAAGGATTAGAGGATTAGAGAATTGGGTGACAATCTTCAAGACATTAGTTTGTAATTATTCTTCTATCTTCTAAATTCTTTAATGTTTTCTTCAATTGTAAATCCAAATTTTATGAACATATTATCTAACTAACTTTTCCATTAATCTAGGGGTCTTATAAACTCAAATTTTTAACAAGTGTTGATCTAAATTATTCTCCTCTTGTGAGTGCAATTTATGTTATATTATTTGGTCTTCTCACATAATTGGTTGTTGTAAGATTGTGATTTTACGTATTACATAGTTTTTTTTTCGTAGGTTTTTTTTTCAACCATCTAAATAGTAATAGTAATATTTATCTGGTAATCATTTAAAAGTTATAATATTCTCTGTGGGTTCAAGTTCTGTACTTTAAATATTTATCACTTGTAAGCGTCTCATATACTTGCTGTTTAGCGTGACCAGAATCTTTAATCCTCAATTTCCTAACTTGTGAATCACTAAAATCCTCCCACGCAATTACCAACCAATTATATGATCAATTGAATCTAAACTAGCATGCATTGTTCTCTCAAGTAAATTATATGCAATATATTAATTAACCTAATCACACTCTCATGCCAATTAGATTGAATACTACTCATTAAGTTCATTAATTATAGACAACATACACAATAATCGTACCTTTCAGCCTAAAGACCATGTATGTTATTAAAACAAAATAAACAATTAAATACTTTTCTCAAAGCTATCTAATTAATTTTATGATATAATTGTTGGCCAAATAATTAATTGCAAACAAATAAGATTAAATAATATAATTAAAATTGCAATCACAATGGGTTAATTAAAAGATCATTATGTAGAAAATTGGGTTCATAATACCCCTAGATTAAGTAAATTAGTTACTCATAATAATGTTCATAAACCCTAGAATATTCATGGAGGAATACATACAATCTGATAAAGAAAGAACAAAAATTATGAATACACTTAATTTGTTGAGCTTATAACAATTTTTTCTTGAATCTTCTCCAAACTTGTGTTTTCTCCAATGATTTTCTTAGTCTTTTCTCTTGTCTCTCTATATTCTTGGCTGCTAGAAAATTATGTTCCAAATGCTAATTGTGTTTTGGCTCTTGTAAATTATTTTATTTTGAATGGAAACGAATTAATATGGACCATTGGATCAACTCCTAAAAATATCCAAGGGCTGAGAATGGAACCAACAAGTGAAACGAATCTAATGTGGCAAATTCATTCAGAAAAAACAACATGCACCTCGGAATAGGAAAGTGCGCGTAGCAGCACAAGGCTCTTAAAATTTCTGGTGAACTATGTGGGTCTCGGCATGTAGTTGTACTTGTCTCAGCAAGCTCTGTGGTGTTTTGTACTTCAACGTGTGCCAAGTCATACATGTCTTCCCTCCATGGCATGGAAGCCTCAGGTTGTATATTTTTTCTAGCCGCATCATGGTAAAATAATCTCCTGCCTCACCATAAGTGCTTTTTCCTCATTTTAACCTATTTTTCCCAGTTTACTATTGTTCCACCAACATTTATGTAATTAAACTCAAATTAAGAATTGTTATGATATTTAACACGAAACAAGACAAATAGTTAGCTTAGAAATGGCTAAATAAACTCTAGTTTTGTAGAGTTATCACATGCTTAAACTTAACTCTTTGCTTGTCTCCATTAACACATGCATATTCAACACAAATTGTCCCCCTTAAAGATTACACAATCCTATGGTAAAAAATTTCACATGACCATCAATCAACATTCTATTAATACAAGGGTATGCAAGGTTTTTGACGAATTGATTCGTGTGTGGGTGTTGACATGATGTCATTTAGTGCACTCGTGAAATCAACTTATATAAGCATGTTAATAGACTAAGTCTTAGAACAAATTTTATGTCTATTTTTCTTATTCCTCTCCACTAATATAAATAATACATTTAGCTAAAGATCAAAAGAGCTTTACATGCTTGTAATGATAGGCTTAAATGAGGATAGATAAATGGTGATATTTAGGTTCTTTTCACACCTTAGCTTGGTTTTTGTTCATCATGCAATGTTTGGCAACACTTGAGCTTTCATTTAGTGTTTCAGTGCACCCTATCTTTTATTCCACATTTCTTTTTGCAAATTCACAACACCCCAAAACTTATTGTTAAATATATTCTTTTTATTTTCTTTTTGTTTATGGGGATAATAGTGTTGTGAGTTTTTTTTAATTAGGGTTTATTACATTTCACCTCACTCTATAGCATAAAACATGATTGCATTACATACAAGCTAAAAGTGTAAGGGTAAAGGTAATGCTTATTGGTTTTAAAATATGGCTTCAAGATGTGAAAGGTTCTTAGTTAGGCTCAAATGGGTGACTAAGGACATATATGACAAGCTCTAGCTAAACACTATTTAGGATTTCCCTTCTAGGGCTAATCAAATAAATTCTAATGTATGGCAGACGTCATAAACTAGTATAACTCGTACCAAATATTCTCCCCATAAGAATACCAAAATGAATCATCAACATGTGCATAAAAATGAATCAATCTATTCAAACTAACAACCATACACAATGTCACATCCCTAATTCTTGGATACGTGAATTTTTAAGATAGATAAAATTTGAAAGAAATTTATTAAATTTTAGAATCATTAATTATGAAATATCAATTTAAAATAAAAAAAATCAATTATTAATAATTTGGGTACCCTTAAAATAATTTAATATTTATAGAAACATAATAAAAACTTCAAAAACTTATAATCCAAATAGTTACAAATATTTGAAATTATAAGAAATCAGAGTGGTCTCAGCTTGTCTACTCAATAAACAGAATAACTAATAAAAGAAATAAGGATAAAGGGAAAAAAAATTTAATTGAACTCCTTAGAAATACGCACCTTACGATTAAGTCACAACAACTACAAAGAAACGGTATCTAATCTGAAAAGATAAGGGAAGCAAGGTAAGCTACAACTAGCTCAGTAGAACTATACTCCATGCACAGTCCTCAATGAAATCAATGATGTATGCTACATTTAAAATATTTTATGCATGTCTAGTAATAAATCATTAGTATATCAGTAGTGGGGAGATTTTATTTTTAAACTCGGGCATACCTATACTTTCTCACTTCCGAAACCAGGTGGAGTATACATTTTAGGTACCCCATGCATGCTCATACAATCATAATGAAATATGCAATGTCCAATATAAAATACTCATGTATGCTATGCCAAATCCATATGTATTGGTCAACTCTGAGACGCACGTGGGTCCACCTTCGACCCTATGTATGATCATAATCCGAAATACATATGGCACATGTATGGGTCAACTCCAAAGTACATGGGTCCTTGTCATGTGGACAGTCCAACTCTGAGACCCATAGACGGAACAAATACCGAGACCCAAGATGGACAACTCCGAAACACTATGGGGGGTCCAACTCCAAGGCCCATGTGCGGTCTAATACCAAGACCCATGTATGGACAATCTCTGAGATACATGTGAAATATAATACGTACCTGTAGTCCATCAAAAATAGTTTGCTACATCTAGTAGCCCCAGGTACCATATCTCCGTAAGACATCTATAAAGGTAATACTCCCCACAAAAATATTTTCATGATGCATGCACAAAACTTAGACTCCATGTAAAATATTTTAATACCCATATTTCATAATCTCATATATACATATAAAATGCTTCCAAACGGGGTATCTTAATTATAACATCATTATCAACACTTTTATAAAAATATTTATAAACATTGCATCAATTTCGGTCATTCAAATATCTATGATGATGCATGATATTTTCATAAAAATAATGCCTGAAAAAAAAGTGGAGTAATAATCCCTACCTCAATAAGTTTCATAGGCACACCTATCTTAGAAGCTGTTCTTCCTAATTTAGATAACGTCTCAAAACATCGTTGAAGGATCTATCATTCTAAGTATTTTACCAATCCCGTCTTTCCAACGCTTTTTTAACAACTTAAATCTGTCATTGAATTTAGAAGAATGTCAAGTTTTTTAACATTATTATCATTCAATAAGATCTCAATTATATAGGTGTGACAAACTTTTCTCACACTAAAGTTAGTAACCTTAAACATAACGTGTTTTAAACAAAACTCTAATAGATCAATAAGAAGTCGATATTATCTAACTTAACATTCCTGTAAATTACATGTTTACATGTGATCTTATGGTTTGTAATTTGTAATGGCATACACATTCCAAGACAAAGTGCTCAAAGATTAACCAAGATATGTCCTTAAATTACTCCTAATAGTCCACCACTTAAAAACCACAATAGTGCATACGTATCCAACTCGATATTATTTAATTAACATAGCCCCAAGACATTTATCAACTCCAATTAATAACATTAAATAATGCATTTTCATGTCAATAAACAAAAAGTCAACCAACCAATTCCATATAGATTTTTACTAAAAACTTTGTATGGGAAATAGATTTACAACCTATCTACTTAAAAACAAGCACAAGTGGTGGTTTTTAAATGATTAACAATCAAAATTCCTTATGTAATATAAATATGGAATATATATAATAATAATTGCTATAAACATCACCAAGTGTTGAAAAGGAAGTGAACTTCACAATTAGAGATGTAAAGAAGAAGAAAACCAAAGTAACTCCATTGGAATTCCTTAATGCAAAAATTGAAATCGAAGAGTATCGAATTCTAGCCAAGGTATTTAGTCAACGAATGACTTGATTTAGGCATGATTATAAAGAATTTAGAAGGAAAAACAAAGAAAGGGGGCCCCGAAGTTGAATCTGGAAAACAAGGTATCCAATTTAATTGAGGTATAAGACACGAAAATAAGATAATTTCAATTGAACATTTAACATGATTGATTGATCTAATACATACCATCCCAACACTCAAATATTCTCAGTCATTCATCAATATGAATATATAATCCAAGGAAGTCAATATCAAATTCCATCACATACAATCATAGTCTAGTAAGTGAAAAATTAAACCAAAATTAAAGAGTCTATTTCTCATCAATATCACCACCAATAGCAACATTTGAACAACTGGCAATAGAGAAAATAATGTCTACTCACCATTAGAAAAATCAAAATTGAAGGAATCTATGATTGCAGTTCTGGACAGTGTTAGAGAACGGTGTTGGATGGAAAAGGACGGTAGTGGAGTAAGGACCCAACTCCGATGGACTCACGTTGGAGGAAAAAGAAGCTGAAGGTGGCCAAGAAATGGTGGTCAAATGGTAGGTGTGCACGAACAGCAACTGGCTGTTTCCACACTGGCTCTTAACAGTGTTTGGGCGTTGAACTCTTTAGTGGTGGAGGAAAGAACGACAGTGAGATGAAAGGCGTCGGTGTCTCACTGGAGGAAAAAATTGTTGGTGACTTGTGCCATGAGCGACAGCAGAAGTAGTTTCTTGATAGCCTTGGAGATGCACGCGTGTGAAGGAAGGACAATGGCATTAGGGAGAATAACGGCTAAGCCTCTCCTCCTCCACTCTCTCTCGTGGCGGCATAAGCCAACCTTAAGGTTTGGCACGCGAAGAAGGAAGATGGGGGTAAATAAGATTTGGGATAAAAAGACCAATCTGCCCTTGCCCTTACATATAAAGTTTTTGATAAACTAGGGGTATTCTAGTAACTTTCACTCAATTTTCCAAAATTTCTAAAAAGGTGTATAAAATTGTAGAAATTAGTTTGAACCATTATAAAATATTTACAAAATATTTATTTTGGCTACATAAAAAAATACAATTTCAAACTTTAACAAGTTTAGAAAAAACTAAATTTAGTACATAAATTTAAATTATTTTCTAAAAAAAATAGTAATTGAGATCGGGGTCTCACACACAAGATTAATGTAAATGTCTCAGTAAGGATGCTACGGTCCTTAGCCTCGTCATTGGGTCCATACATTTCATATTAGCATACATGCATTTAATTTACATGTATTCATCAATTTATATCCAAATTATGATCAAAACACTCCTAAAAAAAGAAAATGGCTACTAAATACTAAAGTAGATAACGAAGTTCCCTTCCCTACACTAGAATTGCACATTGTCCCGAATGTGCTAAAAAGAATGTAAAAGAGTGAAAGGAAAAAAAAATTCCTTAGCATTGGCACACCACATTCTTTCACCAAATCTATCAAATCTTGTTATGCCATTTCCCTCTACATTTATTCACCTAGAAAAACAAAAACAAAAACAAATAAAAATAAGCAATAAAAATGTTAGGTTGCCTCCCAACAAATGCCATGTTTAACATCCTTGGCTAGACAGTTATACCAACTCCTTAAATGGGGTTTAGTGCATCATAGATCTAGTTGGCATTTCAATGGTGCTCCTATACTTCTTCAGTCTTGTCAACCCTATGTTAGCTCTTTTACCACTACCTTGACTTGTGTCAGCACTTGCATGATTGTTTTGTATAAATTTCCTCCTCAATGAACATGGTCTCATTGTCACTATCCAAGTAATGACATCTTCTTACTCACACTTCTTTTATTTTCTTTTTCATTTTCTTTCCCACAACTTTATTCTTCACATCCTCTATTTTATACTCCCATTTTTCCTGAACTAAGAGTCTATTAACTTTCTCATTTTCCTTGTAGGATTTTTAGAAAATTTAAATACCTTGAAATCAATTTTTAGTCCATTTTGGATAAAATTTAATTAAAAGTCTGAAATTCTAAAAGATTAGAGACCATTTTGTATGAAAAAAGGTTGGGGACCAAAGTCTATTATTGGGTAAAGGTTAGGGACCAATAGAGTCA
The DNA here is from genome assembly GCA_029378325.1 of Elaeagnus macrophylla. Classification (NCBI taxonomy): domain Eukaryota; kingdom Viridiplantae; phylum Streptophyta; class Magnoliopsida; order Rosales; family Elaeagnaceae; genus Elaeagnus; species Elaeagnus macrophylla. The sequence goes on along the minus strand of CM055641.1, from coordinate 52,871,377 downwards.
TTAACCCATCAAAACTTCTTCCTGTGGCTTTGAAGGGTCTCCCAAGAATAATGCATATGTCATTGTTATTCTCCATATCTTAGATGATGAAGTTTGCTGGGAATATAAATTTATCTACTTTGACCAACACATTTTCCATTATCCCCATAGGCTTCTTGATTGAACAATCTTCCATTTGTAGAGCGACAGATGTAGCTTTAAGTTCTTCAAGACCAAGTTTCCTAAAGATTGAAAGCGGCATAAGGTTTACACTTGCTCTTAGATCACATATTGTGTTTGTGCATAGGATTACAAAGCTGCCAGGTTGTTAAGGGTACTGTTAGATAGAATTTCCTTCATAAACTTAAGGTAGGAGGACACTTATTGTAAGGCATCAATGAAGGGTATGTTTATGTGTAACTTTTTAAATACATCTAAAAATTTAGAGAATTACAAATCAGGATTGTGTTTTACAAAGTGTTTAAGGAAATGTATGGTTGGGCTGTACAGGCTAGGTTTATTTCTTATACTTATCTTCCCATTTTCTTTCTCCTCCTTTTCCATTAAAACTTCATTACCCTTTTGCTCTTCTCTTAGCTCAACCTTTTCAATTTCTACCTCCTCCTCCCTCTCAGTATGGTTTTCCAAGTGAGCCCCACTTATTGTTCCACTCATTGTTATGATTGCATTGCACTATTCTTTGGTGGGTCCTTTTAAGTTTACTTGGGTGTCACTTTGTAGATTTCCTTAGGGCCTTTGGTTTAGAGCTTGAGCTAGTTTCCCCATTTGTACCTCTAAATAATCTAATTTTGTATTTATGTTGTGCATGAAATCTTTCATCATTAACATCAAAGCATTTATACTATCTTTAGTGGTGGGCTTCTTCTCTTGATTTTGTGGTGGTGGTGGTGGTTGTGGTTGCTAGAAACCCAATGGGTATTGTTGACGATTAAATTGATTACTACCTTGATTATTGTTGTTTCATGAAAAGTTTGGTTGGTTCCTCCACTTGAGTTGCAGGTGATTAAGTAGGGGTTCCCTTAATAATTATGATTATTGACATAATTAACAGCTTCTAGAAGGTTCCCACATACGTCAATATAATGAGGTCCACTGCAGTAATCACACACTATAAAGGTGGTTGTACCATATTGACCCCAACTAGTCCTCCATCCAATTTCTTAGTTAACCTTAATAGAAAAGCATTTATTTGAGCTTGCAATGCTTCTATGGTATCCACATCAACTACTCAAGCTACTCTTTTGGGGTTCAACCTCTCTACAAACCATTGATAGCTATTAAAAGACATCTCGTCTAGAAATGCAAAGGCTTCCTATTCAGTCTTACTCATTAAAGCTCTCCTTGCTGTAGCATCAAGGATGGACCATGGCTATCCCATTAACCCATTGTAAAAAGTTTTCAATTGCAGCCAACTGGGAAGACCATGATGTGGGCATCTTCTTAGTAGCTCCTTGAAGCATTCCCAAGCTTTATAGAATGATTACCTTTCAAACTGTTGTAAATATGGGACATCGTTTCTGAGTTTAGTAGATTTTAAAGGTAGGAAGAACTTTGCAAGGAACTTCTGAGCCAATTGATCCTAAGTAGTGATTGACCTAGCCAGTGGTGCCTTTAACTGATCAACACTATTTTGAACCTAATATTTGTTAGTTTTTAAGTATTTATTTCATGATTAATTTCGGTATTACTTTCATTTAGAGGGTATTTTCATATTTTGTAGGTTTAACCAATGTGAGATGAAAAGTGGAGTAAGTGTTCAAAAAGAGCTAAAAGTGTAACCCTTACATTGGATTTCAATTACTATGTAAGGGGGGATAAACTAGAACAAAAGTACGTAAGGTTTACGTTAGGAATCAACAACTTTGTAAGTGATTTATGTGGTTTATTTTATATTCAAGTGATTTATTTCATGTTCATTATTCTTAATATCTATGTTCATTAATTACTTTTGGACAATTTAATTTATGAATATATGAGAATATTTTAGGGTTAAGTCTTAGAAACGCTATCTAAGTTCGATTGGGCTTTTTTTTTTAGAATGAACCTAATTTAAGTGCATTGACTTGTCTTAAATTAGGTGATTAAACTACTTTTCCTATGATTAATACTAATTAGCTAATTAACGGTCCGGATCAAAGAAGTTAATTATTTGATTAAGAAAAAATTACCATTGATTTGGAATGTTTTAAGCTTAGTGAAAAGAATCATAAATTCTACTTTATATGCTTAATTGTAAAAATCACAAAAATTAATCTAACCGTGATTGGTTCACTAACTGATTTCCCACACTCGTTCATCATATCATTTCAACTACGTTTTAACTTGTTTATTTTACTTGTTTTAAGGAATTATTATTTTAAATACCGTTCTCAAAATCAACTTTTATTAGAATGTTTAGGATTTAAGTTTTATTTACAACCAATTTAGATAACATTTAGCATTTTTAAAAACAATTGCCATTCCTTTGAGAGACGATCTTGGGAGTATACTTGTCGCTTATTACAAGTGACTCGTGTACTTGCAAGCTTTAACAAATATAAAATTTGGTTATCAAATTTTTGTGCATCAAATTTTTGGCACCGTTGCTGGAAAATTGGCGTTTTCATTTTAGTTTACTTTATTAATTTATTAGTTTTTGTGATTTGTTTCTTTTTTTTTTTTTTTTTTTTTGTTATTTGTTTGGAGTCATATAGTGTCTAGTTCTTTGATATTGTTGTTGTTTTTGATTGTGCATGCAAGGTAGGAGATCCCTTGGAAATCCACTAGCGCCTTTCATAGACAATGTTAACAGGAGGTGAGCACATTTGAGAGAATTTGATACCAACATTCTGGAGGAAGAGCAACCACCAATTATGGGAGATCCTTTACCTTCACCTAGAGAGATGGTGATGAAGGAATATACAAGGCCAATCATTAGCATTGCAACTTCTTGCATCCAATTAGGAGAAGTGGCTAGAAAGTACGAACTTAAAAATATTCATTATTCTATGTTGCCTTCTTTTTATAGGATTCTTAATGAAGATCCACTAACATTCATTCATGATTTTTATGCTACTATGCAAACTTTTTCGATACAAGGGGCTTAATGAAGATCAATTGAGGATGAGATATTTCCCATACACATTCAAAGACAAGGCTAAGTCATGGCTTATGACTCTTCCACCGGGTTCTCTTGCAACTTGGGAAGCAATGTACAACAAATTCATGGGAAAATTCTATTCACACTAAAAGATTGCCGACTTGAGGACAAAAATTGCAACATTCTCACAAATCTTGAGGTGTGGTATCGCTTCAAGTTGCTTCTGATTTAGTGCCCACACCATCATTTTCTATTGCAACTCCAGAACCAATTTTTCTATGATGTGGACAATGCCGTCGAAGGAGATAAGGGAGAAAAGATCGCAATAGAGACATACAACTTGTATGAGATGTTGGGTGCTAAATCCCAACAAAAGAGTTCTAGAGGAAGGAGAGTTGGAGTTAATGAGGCAACTTTGGGAAATGAGATGGTGATACAAATTGCGGAGCTAACCAAGCAAATTGTGCTCCTCACTTCTAAGAACACACCAACTCAAGAGGTACGCAGTATTTGTAGTACTTATGGGCATGGTGCTAACATTTGTCCATTTGTTTGTGATTCTCATGTAGGTACAAGCCAAGAGCATGCCAATGTAATGAAAGCATACCAATCGAGACCAAACAATGATCCTTATGTAAATACATACAATCCGAGTTGGAGAAACCATCCAAATTTTTCTTGGAAGGGAAACAACAATCCCGCCTATGCTCAGAATCATTTCCCACACAATCCTCTCACAACAGCAACTTACAACTTACTCTTCTAAACAAGCCAAGCTTGAAGGATAACTTGAATGCTTTCATTCAAGTTAGTCGGGACAACCAAATGAAAAGCACTCAAAGGTTGGACTCATTGTAGGCTTCCATGAAAAGGGTTTAAGGCCAAGTTGGCCAATTAGTAGAGCATCTCCAATGGCAAGAGAAAGGGAAATTACCTAATGAACCCGAGCAAGCGAAGGCGGTTATGGTCATTCGAAGTGGTAAGGTAGTGAATAAAAATTTACCTGAAATTTCTGATGATTTTCCACTTAGTACAAGAAACATGGAAGGAGATAGTGCAATACCAAAAGGAAGTGATGAGACTAATGCCACAAATAATGAGCCTTCCAAGGGAGCAATTGAAGATTCATCAACCACCCCTCAATTGTACAAAACTTCAAAACCTTACCGACCACCCATACCATTTTCACACTGTCTCAAGGACGATAAACAGGATAAGCAATTCTTTGACTTGTTTAATATGCTTTATAAGGTTCAAATTAATCTGCCTTTACTGGATGTGATTAAGAATGTACCTTCTTATGCTAAATTTTTCAAAGATTTAAATACTAGGAAAAGGACGCATGGATTGAATGAGAGAATTGTTGTGTCAGAAATCTCGAGTTCAATCCTTCAACAAAATTTACCACCTAAACTAAAAGATCCCAGAAGCTTTAACATTGACATCACTTTGGGAAATAAGAGAGTGGTAAAAGCAATGCTAGATTTAGGTGCAAGTGTAAATTTAATGTCTTATTCAATTTATATGCAACTAGGTTTAGGGGAATTGAAACCTAAAACCATGTCCCTTCAATTAGCTGATAGATTTGTTAAGTACCCTAAGGAAATGGTTAAGGTTTTGCTTGTGCAAGTAGATAAGCTGATTATACTTATTGATTTTGTTGTGTTGGATATGCATGAAAATTCATCTATGGACAAGGAACATACTATTCTTCTTGGTAGACCATTCATGGCCACTACCAAGACTATTACAGATGTCCATAGTGGAAGTTTGACTATGACAGTTTTGGGAGAAACTGTTCATTTTGAAATGTTTGATTCTTCTACTTTACCTTCTATTTCTACTATTGATGAGCGCTCTTACATTGATCATATTGATACTCTTGTTCATAATGCCTTTTTGCAAGATGAGATTGAAGACAAACTTGAGTATGCTATAATAGTTGATCTAGTAGAGGAGGATTTGGATGAAGAGACCAAGGGATATCTTGAACTGCTAAATAGTGTCGAACCTATAGTTGAGCCAAGTATACCCTTAGAGCTACCTAAAACCCCATCTAGGGAAAACAATACTCCACCTAAGCTTGAATTGAAAGAATTACCTAAACATCTTAAGTATATATTTTTGGGAGAGGAGGATACTTATCCGATCATTAACTCGTCGACTTTGACCCAAACCCAAGAAAGAGAGCTAGTAACGATACTTAAGAAGTATAGGAAAGGTATAGGGTGGAGCATTGGTGATATTAAAGATAATAGTCTTACTATGTGTATGCATAAGATCATTTTATAGGACAATACCAAACCCGTGAGAGAAGCCCAAAGGAGACTCAACCCTATTATGCAAGAGGTAGTGAAAACTTAAATTTTGAAACTCTTAGAAGTGGGTGTTATTTATCCTATATCAGATAGCAAATGGATTAGTCCGATATATGTGGTACTGAAGAAATCGGGGATCACCGTGGTTAAAATGATAAAAATGAGTTAGTGCCCACTAGGATGATTACTGGTTGAAGGATGTGCATCGATTTTCGTAAACTCAATTTTTACACAAAGAAATATCATCTTCCTCTTCCTTTTATTGATCAAATGTTAGAACGTCTAGCAGGGCATGACTTTAACTATTTTCTAGATGGTCTTTCAGGTTATTACCAAGTACCCATTGCTCTGAAAGATTAGGAGAAGACCACATTCACATGCCCATTCGGTACATTTGCCTTCAGGAGGATGCCATTCGGTCTTTGCAATGCCCCCGCCACATTCCAACGATGCATGATGTCGCTATTCTCGAATATGGTGGAAAAATGTATTGAGGTATTTATGAATGATTTTTCAATTTTTAGAAATTCATTTGATGATTGTTTGAGTAATTTGTCTCTTGTGCTTGAACGCTGCATTGAAAATAACTTAACCCTTAGTTGGGAAAAGAGTCATTTTATGGTCAAACAAGGAATTGTTTTAAGACATGTCATTTCTAGCAGGGGGATTCAGGTAGATAAAGCAAAAATTGACTTAATAACTAAATTGCCACTACCTATTAATGTTAAGAAAATTAGGAGTTTCTTAGGCCATGCGGGTTTCTATAGGAGATTTATTAAGAATTTTTCTAAAATAAGTCATCCTTTATGTAATTTGTTGGCTAAGGATGTTTTCTTTGTGTTCGATGATGATTGCCTTACTGCTTTTAATGCTTTAAAAGATAAATTAACTTCTGCGCCTATTATCATGGCACCTGATTGGTCTTTACCATTTGAGATTATGTGTGATGCCTTCGATTTTGTTATTGGGGTTGTTCTAGGACAAAGAGTAGATAAGCATTTGCATGTCATTTACTATGCTAGTAAAACTCTTAATGATGTCCAACTTAACTATTCGACCACCGAAAAAGAATTCTTGGCCGTTGTGTTTTCTTTAGATAAATTTAGATCTTATTTGGTAGGATCTAAAGTTATTGTACATTCGAACCATGCAGTTTTGCGGTGTTTATTGAGTCAATCAAATGCTAAGCCAAGGTTAATTCTGTGGGTTTTACTTTTTACAAGAATTTGACTTAAAGATCAGGGATAAAAAAGGAACTAGAAATGTTGTAGCTGATCATCTGTCTAGGTTAATTTCTAACTTCGCCACTACTGAGAGTGACAAAGAAATTAATATTGTTGAGACTTTTCCTAATAAACAGTTATTTTTTGTAGGTCCAAACCCTTGGTATGCTGACATTGTAAATTATCTTGCTAGTGGTTTGTTGAGGCCTAACATTTCTTTTCAGGAAAAGAAAAGATTTATTCATGTTTGCAAGCAATACTTTTAGGATGACCCAAATATGTTGAAAATTTGTCAAGATTAACTCATCTGGAGGTGTGTACCAAAAGAGGAGCATGCAAGCATCTTGGCCTTTTGTCATGAGCTTCACTGTGAAGGCCATTTTGGTGATAAAAAAACCGCCATTAAGGTACTCCAATCTAGTTTTCATTGGCCTACTTTGTTTAAAGATGCTTATGATTTTTGCACGCGTTGTGATAGATGTTAAAGGACTGGTAATATAGGTAGATGTAATGAAATGCCTCTGACATATAATTTAGTTGTGGACTTGTTTGATGTTTGAGGGATTGACTTCATGGGTCCTTTTCCCCCTTCTTCTAGATTTGAGTATATTTTGGTTGCGGTTGATTATGTGTTCAAGTGGGTAGAGGCTATACCCACTAAGTCTAATAATGCTAACTGTGTTGTTGATGAACACATTTTTGACCTATATTTTGTTATATTTTTTAGCATTCATTTTATGTTTTATTTTATTATTTTCGTGTTTTGGAGGGTATTTTATTGTTTTGTAGGTCAAAAGAGGTTTGGGAAGAAATGTGGAAAAAGAGAGCAAAAGAGAAGCAAAAGTGCTTAAATATGTAAGCCATACATTGGCGCGTAAGCCTTACATAGGAGAATCAGCACAATATGTACATGTATGTAAAGGCATTTACATACCATCACAAAGATGCGCGCCGCGGCATGAATATTGTGCGCCGCGGCGAGGGAATCAACAAAGTATGTAAAGCCATTTACATACTATGTACATACATTTACATACAAGGCGCGCCGCGGCATGATTATTGTGCGCCGCGGCGGGGAGGTTTCTGTTTTGAACCAACGAGCCAAAATTCAACACGCGCCGCGGCGGGAAAAACCTGTGCCGCGGCGGGAGGTGCCAAAATTGCCCAGAAACCCTAAAACGCGTATTCCACTTCCTTCCCCCTATAAATACAACATTATACCTCTCCCAAACACAAGTTTTCACAACCATTTTCTTCCTTCCCCTAGCTGCTACTGCAGCAAGGGTTTTCCACCCAAAATCAACCCAAAATCAAGAGAAGAACCTCCATTGTTGAAGCTACTCCAAGGATTTGAGAAAGAGGATCAATCAAGTTCAAGGATTTGGAGCTAGAAGATTCATTGGGGTATTTTTATTGTAATATCTTTTCTCTTCTCTGATTTTGTGGTTTGCCTCCATGACTAAATTAGTGACACCAATTTAGTTATGGTTGGCTAATATATGTATTTGGGATGTTAGTATTGCTTCCAATGATTGGAAGAACAATTTTGTAATTTAATTATATATGATTTGGATTTATTTCTTGTTCATGTTCTTATTAATTTCTGATTGTGAATTAATGGTGGACCAAACCTTAGTTTGTGGTTAGAATATTTAAGAATTAGGCATTAGAAACGCCATCTTTGCTTAATTGTGCATTATGAACAAGAGCCTAAATTGATTGCATTGATTTGTGTTAGTTTAGGTGGTTAGAATTATTTCCTTGAGCTAATTCCGATTGATTAGTTAATGATCCGGACCAAAGACGTTAATTAGTTGATCGTAGTGAAAATCGCCATTGATTTGGGATTTTCTAGGTTTAGCGGAAAAATCATTAAATCCAACTTTTAATTGAATGCTTAATTTGTTTTTACCATGAATGGATAGCGAACTAATATTCCCATTTACATCCATCATCTTCCCCTTGGTTGTGATTACTTTTGTTTCCATTTTATTTTAGTCTTTTATTTAATTCCGAATTTACAGTCTTTTCTGCAACGTGACAATTGTTAGAATGTTTAGGATTGTTTGTTCGACTAAATAAAAAAATAGATAACGTTTTAAAACCACAGCAATTCCTTTGAGAGACGATCTTGGGAGTATACTTGTCGCTTACTATAAGTGACTCGTGCACTTGCGAGCTTATATAAAATACAAAATTTGACTATCAAGTTTTTGTGCATCAGTTGTGAAGTTTTTGAAGGAAATAATATTTAATAGATTTGGGACACTGAGGGCTATTATTAGTGATGAAGGAAGCCACTTCTGTAATAAGCTTTTTGATGGGTTGTTGAGCAAGTATAACATCACCCATAAAATGGCTACTCCATATTATCCACAAACATCTAGACAAGTTGAAGTGAGTAACCGATAAATTAAAGGTGTTTTGGAATATACGATGCGACCTTCAAGGAAGGATTGGGCTTTAAAGCTCAATGATGCATTATGGGCTTATCGTACGGTGTACAAAACACCTATTGGGATGAGCTCATACCGGTTGATTTATGAAAAGGCGTGTCATTTGCCCATTGAGCTTGAGCACAAGGCCTATTGGGCAATCAAGCAATTGAATATGGATTATCAACAAGCAGGAGAGAAACGCTTGCTTCACCTTGATGAGCTTGAGGAGATTCGAAATGAGGCTTATGAGAAAGCCAAGATTTACAAAGAATGCACCAAGCATTACCATGACAAAGGGCTCATTAGTAAGTTTCTCTATCCTAGAATGAAAGTTCTTTTATTTAACTCTCATTTTAAACTTTTTCTAGGAAAGCTTCGATCAAGATGGAGTGGGCCATACCAAATAGTTGAAGTATTTCCTCATGGAGCTGTTAAGTTGATCAATCCGAAGACTCAAATAACTTTCAAAGTGAACGGACATCGTGTGAAGCCTTACTTGGAAGGAGTCATTCACAATGGGGATGTGGAGTGCATTGAAGTGCATACACCTTAGCCTCAAAGATCGTCTTGCTAAGACGTTAAACTAGGTGCTTAGTGGGAGGCAACCCACCGTTTTAGGTAATATTTATCTTTACTTTTAGTTTAGTTAGTTTACCATTGGCCCTATCTAAATACTTTTCTGAACTGTTGCATAGTTGAAAACTTTGAGGACAATGTTTAGTTTAGGTTTGGGGGTGCAAATTGGTCCAATAAAAAACTTTTTTTAACAAATTTATCATGTTTTCGGTCAATTTTTGATGAATAATTGAGTCTTTATACATTTCTTGTCTAATTTTTAAACATGTTTAAGATTTGCTCTAAAGGTTGGTATTAATGTGAAATCTTTGTTTCATATTTTTTATGTTGAAATTGAGGTAAGCTTGAATATTTTGTTTAGAAGTCCAATAGTGGAGACTACCTTGTGAGATGATTATTGAGCCTTTAACGTTGCATTCTAAGATACAATTATTTTTCTACTCCTTTAAACACTTTTCGTATTCTTCTAAATTATTAGATGATTTCTATAGGTTTTTGCATTGAATGTTAGGATTTTGAACATCTAATAAAGAATCATGTATTTAATTGTATTTCTTATATTAAATGGTTTGAGTGAAATTTGAAGTGTATGCCTATTTCATTCATATTTGACTTTAAAAGAAATGTGGGAATTTTCGCACACAAAGAGAACCATAATTTGCCATTTACAAAATACACATGTACATGGGTCATAAAAAAACCTATATAAAAAATAAAAAATAAATAAAATAAGAGAAAATAAATCCCCTTGAAGTCAATGCATTTATTCTAAGGCATATACTTGAAATTTTTGCTTGATGCATGAGAATAGTAATGTGATTTCTTCATAAATCCTATCATTTGATTCCTTTCATGAGATCAATGTTAAGCACTTTTTAAGCCTTTCTTGTTTAATCATATGCGAATCATTAGCTCATTTCTTTATATAACTTCTATTCGCATATATCTTGTTGAGTGTTTGAACCCAAAGGATCAGTGTGATTTAATGAGTGAATCTTGTGAGGATTAAAGTTGAAGTAAATTCGAATTTTTAACACTAGGTTTGGGGGAACCAATGTTGATATGTCGTTAGTAATGGAATTTAGATTTGTGAAGCGAAACTGGTCTACATGGCGAACCTTAATGTGTTAAATTGTTGGAAAAACTTGTGCATAACTCTTGATTATAAATTGGAAAGAAATTGAAGCATGACAAGTTTTGTTGATTTAACTTTTTAGTTTAGTTAATTGTCTTTTAATTATAGTTTTGCTTGAAGACTAGCAAAATTTAGGTTTGGGGTATTTGATGAACACTATTTTGAACCTATTATTTGTTAGTTTTTAAGTATTTATTTCGTGATTAATTTCGGTATTACTTTGATTTAGAGGATATTTTCATGTTTTATATGTTTAACCAATGTGAGATGAAAAGTAGAGTTAAGTGTTCCAAAAGAGCTGAAAAATATAACCCTTACATTGTATTTCAATTACTATGTAAAGGGGGATAAACTAGAGCAAAAGAACACAAGGTTTACATTAGGAATCAACAGCTGTGTAAGGATCCTTACAAGGCATGTACAATAATGCTTGTCGCGACAAAAGAAAGTGTGTGCCGTGATGAGGAGATTCATGTTTTGTTGAGGAATCCAAAAAATCAACGCGCGCCATAGCGGGGAGCTCTCGGATTGTCCAAGATAAAGCTCGCACCACAGCAGAAGTAAACGCGTGCTGTGGCCCGTGCATCTATTTTTCACTTACACTCCTTCCAACCCACACACTCACACCAAAAACCCTCTCAAACCCCAACTCGTGAATAGTGCCAAATTTCATCTTCCACACTCCTCCATTTTCTAGAGAGAGAAACCTCCATTAATGTTCCATTGAAGCTCTTTCAAGAACCAAATTAGAAGAGGTGACCATCCAACTCCAAGAGAGGCATTGCAAGAGTGAAGTGGGGTATTGTTATTGCTTGTAATTTCTTTTCTCTTTAGAACTCATTAAATGCTATTTGTAATGGAAAACCTTGATTGAAATTTTGTTATAAGTACCTAACTCTTTGTGTGGGATTTTAGTGATGTGACTATGAATAGATGATTATTTATGTGGTTTATTTTATATTCAAGTGATTTATTTCATGTTCATTGTTCTTAATATTTATGTTTATTAATTACTTTTGGCCAATTTAATTATGAATATATGAGAATATTATAGAGTTGAGTGTTAGAAACGCCATCTAAGTTTGATTGGACATTTGTTTTTAGCATGAACTTAATTTAAGTGCATTGACTTATCTTAAATTAGGTGATTAAATTACTTTTCCTAGGATTAATGTTAATTAGCTAATTAACAGTCCGGATCAAATAAGTTAATTAGTTGATTAAGGAAAAATTGCTATTGATTTGGGATTTTCTAAGCTTAGTGAAAAGAATCAATAAATTTTACTTTATATGCTTAATTGTGAAAACCATGTAAATTAATTTAACCGTAATTGGTTCACTAACTGATTTCTCACACTTGTTCATCATATCGTTTCAACTACTTTTTCACTTATTTATTTTGCTTGTTTTAAGGAATTATAATTTTAGAACCCGTTCTCAAATCAACTTTTATTATAATGTTTAGGATTTAAGTTTTATTTACAACCAATTTAGATAACATTTAACATTTTTAAAAACAACTGCAATTCCTTTGAAAGATGATCTTAAGAGTATACTTGACGCTTACAAATATAAAATTTAAGTGAGCATTTTTAAGTGACGCTTATGCTTACAAATATAAAATTTGGTGCATCACTAACCAAGCCTTTGCCTTATCCTTAGTGAGAAAGGAAATAAGCAAACGTGTATTGCATCATCTGAGACACCATTCATCTTCAAGGTGTCATGGATTTCCAAGATTAAAGCTAAGTGCAAGTTGGCGTCATCATTGACCAACCCTCCAAACAAAAATTAAGCTATCCAAACTAGTATAGCAATACCTAAATTTGCTATCCATTACAAGTTCTTAAATCCCCGACAATGGCGCCAAAAACTTGACACGCTAACAGCAATTGTATGGGTGGGCGAGTAATAAAGTGTACTTAAGTGAGCATATCAATCCCATAGGGAATTGTGTAACTTGTAATTTAGTACCAATTAGAATACTACTATTAATCTTTGGACAATGGCAAATGATAATAATAGTAAAATAAATGACTAGTTATTCAAATCACAAAAATCACAACAGTAAATATTTATGAGAAAAAGGATCTAAGAATCTTTAATTATCCAATTTTCTAACATGTGAATTACTAAAATCCCCCAAGCAATTACCGACCAATTATATGATCATTGAATCTAAATTATTTTGCATCTTCTCTCAAGTAAACTACATGCAATATAGTAATTGATAATTCTATAAAAATAGATTTATTAATATCCTTTTAAATTAATTATTACATATTTGTATTAAATAAAATAAGGTGTTTTGTGTTAAAAATGATAAATCTTACCTTTATAAGCCAAAATGAGAATATTATAATTTTTTTGATTTTTTTAAACATAGGAGGATGTACTTAGAAAGTGGGTTGGATGTAGTTAATTAGAAACTCTAGATGCCACATGTGTGCCACGCAAAAAGAAGATAGCCAATCTCCACACTCCATATCATCACAAATGCTACGCTGCTTAAGACCCCACGCCATGTGTCAATCAAGTGTTGATTTTGAAAATGTCGTGCCAGCCAAGCCATGTTTGCCAATTGTCGATCACCAAGTGTACCTGAAACTCAAGCCCTCCAACCAGAATAATGCAAACTTGAATTAACTCAAAAAAAGTTTTAAGTATCAATGGAGGATGTATGGACGTTTAGCTGGGTCAACCATGCTTGCATCGAAATGTTATGGTGAATTAACATGAATGTTCTAATAAATAAAGATTACCAACTTTCCTTTTATTTACGAAAATTCCTACGATCAGGGAATTTTTGTTGTTAATTAACTAATCAATATCCTACGATCGGGTATACTAAATAGCAATCAAATTATGCACAAGAAAAAATATGTCAATCAAACCAATGCCATGACTAGGTCATCAATTTGAAGTTTTGATTAAGTTTTTCACAGTAAAGTCAAGATGACATTCCTAAACCCAAACTCTAACATTTTTCAACCTAATCATGAATCTCAAATTGGCCCATGAAAATTTACAATTAAACATCTAAACACACTCTTAATCAAAAGGTAATTTTATTTATCTTTAAGCAATAAAAATATCCACCATATTAATTCTAGCAAACATGGCAACACAAACTAAACATCTATAATAGATTTAGCCAATCATGTTCGAATTAATATTCATAGACAAATATAATTCAACATACATCTCAAAGAAGTAAAAAGAAGAGGGAAAAATTGTATAACAACAAGAAACCTAGATCTAAATAACGCAATTGGATTGGATGACGTTTCCTTCCCCAAAAGCTTGAACTTTGATCTTCAATGGCTTCTTGAATCCTTAGAATTGATTTTCTTACTTCTTTGAATGTGGAAAAACTCCAAAAATCTGATTAAGTCTAGTAATAATTCTCAAAATTGAGTTGTATGTAAAAGGGAGACTTAATGGGGTATTTATATGTGTAAGGGTTACATAAAATTTGGGTTGTCCAAAACATACGCGGGCCAAACCTGAGAGGCTCCCGCCGCGGCACAACTTTTTCCTGCCGTGACCCGCGTTGTAGTTTGTGTCTTCACAAGTACCCCTTACATACTGGTTGGCTTGTCATATAAGGCTTACATAATTTGACTCGTGTTGCTTCTAAATTGTAATTTGAGCGCCGTAAGTGTTCCGTCTTTGCGTGTTTGCATTATTCAACTCTTTTGACCCTAAAAACACCTGAAATACACTAAAACATACCCGTGATTTCGAATTGATAGATTTATGTAAATAATTAAATAAAGGAGTTATAACAAATCTAATTTCTTACAATTAATCACAATAAATCACGAAATATTAATGTTTTTCAAGCACTCATCAAGTATATCATATGATACACCTATTCAAATGGTTTCACTTTTATCACTTCTAAGAAAAAAATATTTATATGTTCTACTAAAAAAATATATGTTCTAGTAAAATGTTATCATTTTCTTTTGGAACCAACAAGTGGTATTAGAGTTAGGGCCCAATTTGTATTACGTGAACCCACACAAGGTAGATCCCTAAGGTGGAAACAAAACCATATAGGTAGCACTTGTGGCCCAAGTTTGAGCAAATATTGGGCTTCCTGTTGGATCATGGTGGAAACTTCGCGATATTGTTATAGACCTATTAGACTCTCGAGGTTTGATTTACTTACCACGCATGTGAACTCGATAGAGTTTGGATGCCTGTTTGAATAATGTGACTAAATGGCTGGTCATTGGTATTAGGGCATGGTTGGAGTCTCAGTAGGTAAATGTGTTCTCATTCTAGAAGAGGTCGTTAAGTATTCGAAAAAACCTATATTGGAAAAATATAAAGAGCAAATTAAGTGTATAATGATGATCTACTTCTCTTAAAAGTTTAACCTTTTCGGTTGGAATCTCATACCTAATATGTACTAATTTTAGTAATTTGTATAATTTTTATAAATTGATGAAAGTAATATTTAATCGAAAAAAATTGTCTATTTCTTTAAAAGTATTTTACAATAAAAAATGCTTATGAATAAATAAATAATAAATTGTGCAAGTGCTATTAAAGCACAAAATATATTTTGTATTTCATGACAAAAACACAAATTTACTAAAAGCATTTTCTTATTAAATAAATTTTAACTGAAACCACTACTAACAAAAAGCACAAGCAAATAAACTAGTGCAACTTATCAAGTAGTTAGCTTTAGCTTACACACCGTATATAGTACTTATGAAAATCTTCATTTTCGAAGGAAAAACTCAATAAAGGCAGTAAATAGCTCACTTTAATCTCTATTTAGGTTATAAGTTCATTTGTAAGTTTACAAGAAACAAAGAAGGTATTAGTCTTACTATTTATTATTTACTATTTACTATTTACAAAGCAACCATATGATCAAATGAGCCCAACTGTTAGATAAATAACCAAAGAAAAAAACAACCAATACATATCCCTTAATTATCCTGAAGGAGATAATTATGGAGAGATAACTCAAATCCTAAATCAAGTCTATCTACATGGTTAAGTGATTACCATCAGGTAAATCTTCTCCCCTATATATACGCACATTGTTCACTTCAAACAACAAGTTTAATAATTGGAATCACATATTCACAGACATGACATACCTACAATATTTCTCGATTTCTACTTCTCGTCCCTAAATTACAAAGAGAGACTTTGTACCCTCTATTGTCTTCATTATCCAAAGTGACTTAAGCATTAAAAGGCCAAAGGCCACCGCACTTCATGGTAGTCCAAGATCCTAATGAGTGTTCTCTATTCGTAGAACTACAACAAGGAAAAGTACACCCCTTCTTTGACGTTGATGAAAAATGATACCAATATCTGGCATCGTTTGTAGGAAGAAGTGTGTTTTGCTAGATGGTTAACATAAAAGAGAACTGTAGGAATATTTGTTGTGTTCTTCGTCAGATTTAGAAAAACAAATGTGAGAAAAGATAATTTGTCCAAACATCCTAACAAAGACTGTATGGACTTTCAACAAAATTCTTCCAAAAATAGACTCTCATCCAACACACCAGCATCCTCGCGACGAGACAAATCCAACCATGGTATTCATAATGACTTTTACTACCCGTACAAAAATCAATATATAATATGGTTTGCAAAAATAAACCATTTGTCCTTCCATGAAGAACAAAGAAACAATGGTTTCCTAAACTCTAGTCCCTCAAAGTATAATAAGATGTCCAACTGAATATTCAGCCATCTATCCATCCTGTGCTTCCACGACCTAACCTGCACATCCACCAACACACCTATAACGGGCCCGACTGGCTAGTTGAAAAAGATTTGGAGAGACACCTACTCTAATGTTAGAGGATTTGTATGAGGATTGCCTTCCACATAACCAACAAAGTCTCCAAGGAAAATTTCCTTCCAATAAGAAGACAAAAAAAATTCAAGTTTTTGCACTACAACCTTAGCCAACTACAACCAACTATCATGAGGTCCAATTGGTCATTCATTTACCTGCATTTCAATGCAAAAGAGAACACATTCCTTGCCATCCCACAGCGCCTACCAGAGCCAAAGGCTCTAGAACCATTTCTTGTCAATAAGGACTCCATATGACATCTTCTAAGTACTATAGTGCATTGGTGCCCCCTATAACCTAACAAGACACCTTGCAGGTTGTGTAGTCTAGAACATTGCCTAACAGGCCGCACATTACAAAATTGTGTGCTACCCAAAATGTTGAACATCTTACATCACTCAACCATGTCGACATTGTCCGTTCACTCAATTGCAAGCCATCCATCAAAATGGACAAGAGTGCCACGAGTCGTAAGGCCAGACAGACACATATGGTTGGCCAACAGAAGTTTGTTAAAATGAAAAACATGGCTTGCCAAATAGACATGCTCTAGCCATACAGAAGTTACCAAACAGAAATGTGGCTAGCCAGACAAACATGTGGCTTGCAAAACATAAGTTTCCTAACAAAAAAGTGGCTAGCCAAATATATGTTGGTTGGGCGTAAGTTGGCCAACGATGACCAACAAGACAGACACGTGGCTAGCCAGACATAAGTTGCCTAATAGAAAAGTGGCCTATTAGACAGACATGTGTTAGCTAGATAGAAGTTTCCTAAAGGTGGCAGGCCAAACAAATATTTTCAAACAAAAAAATGGATGGCTAGACAGAATAGGCTTTTGCTAAACATAATCAGGCAAAATAGTCCACGCCTGCAAACTGGTCATTTATGCTCCCACCAAATGCCTCACCAAGCCTAACTCTACGTTCTCTGTAAGTTTTCTCTTCTATCCCTACCCATCAAAACAATGAACCACAGTCCCTAACACGGGACAAACCTTAGAAGATTCCGTTATCTCACAAGGTGGTGAGACTGTGGAATGCCAAATGATAAAATGCCACATCATATGGTTCTACAGTCTTCAACATTAATTGTAATATAGTTTCCTAGTTACAGAAAAATGAAACCTCCAAATGTACAGCACCAAGGCCACGACCTTATGCATAACTAAGAAAGTTCCACTCTACTAATAGATGAGATTATGATCCCCAGGTGTCCAACTAGAATGGATCAACCAAGGGTACAAACCTTTAGACAAAATACCTTTAAAAGTGGTCCAAGAGTACCTAGAGAGTTTTCTAGAAATTTGCCCAAGTTCTCTCTGACACACTTGGAAAGATCATCGTAATCAACCAAGTCTATACACAAATTCACCAAAATAATGTGTTCTTTCCAATAGGCGTTCTATCCAACAATAAAATAACACATGTTTTCACTCACATGCCAATGGTCCAAAACAATGTTCAAATTCCTCACGAATTACAAAAATTTACACAATGCTTGGAAGACATACCCAAGAGGTAAGCACTGGCCAAAAAGGCCCTGAAACAAAATTTTAGAAAAGTCATTTCTACATATGGTCAAGGTTGCTGCCCCCATGAATCATTTCACTTTGCAAGCGATAGAAATGACAAAAGGACAAGAAATGCCCCATATTAGGTATTTATTTTTTACATGTACTTAAACCATGTTAGCCCCCCAAGATTGTTATTCTCTACTTGAATTTTTTTCCCATACTAAAAAGTCTAAACCGTAATCGCTAAAGGGTTTCCTAGACTTGGAAAAGTCCACTAGGCACAACACCCCAAAAGAATGGAGCTGTGACTCTGTCCCGTGAAGAACGAAGAACGACATATCTCCAAACCATGCTCCCACACATGCAAGTGAAGGGGCAGCCAAGCTAGCGTGCTACTGATGGCTAGCATCCTTACCATAGGCTATGCAACTCATAGATAGCATGCAAAAATTACAAAGAACAAATTTATCTATCTCTAGGACTCAACTTCGCCCACCCACGACCGATTCATACGTCCACCCATCTTTTTCATTGTTCACTCCTCTATCTTCCTCTTTACTCCATAGAGCACCTACCTCCATATTTTTTTGCCAACAACGTTGACATTTGGGTCATTTTCTACCATTATTTTGTTTGTTGTTTCCTTCATCATCCAAACCACTATCAATCTATAAAATCTTCTCTAAGAGTTTTCCTCTTTAGAGCTACCCTTTTCCCTAGAGTAATCTAGTGGATATTTTTCAATTTGATATGTTTGATTTTGTTTCTTTACAAGCTCGACCAACCATGGAGGACGATGAAGATGACAATTTTGACTTGATTATAGTTCGTCTTTGAGAGATTGCAGCACCTTCTATCTGATTTGTGTCTACATTTGTGATTTTTTTAATTTTAGTTTTTTTTTATCTCTATATGTATTGGGTGGTTCGGATAGTGCTATTTTTATTTTCTTTAATTAGTATTTGTGGTAGATTGTGACCTTTCTAGTATGTCAAAATTATAATCCTCTTAGAAGATATACATATATATGTTTATCTTAGGGGTGTCATGCTTGGCTTGGTGGTTCTTCCACAGGCATTCGATGAGGGTGCATTGGTGTGTAGAACTAGGGTTGGTTTGGGAAAGCAATCTATGTAAAATGATTGCTATGTGTTTGCTTGTAGTTTATCGTTGGCAAAAAGGTGGTGTTTTGTTCATTGTTCTTAAGTTTGTAATTTTGTTGTAATGTTAATGAAATTATCTCTTTTTGAACAAACAAACAAACAAAATTGAAGTATAGCATATGATACGCCTATTCAAATGATTTTAGTTTTAATCCTCCTAAAATATATATATATATATATATATATTCTAGTAAATGACATATATTTTTCGTAAAAAAATATATTATTTTACGTTGTAAAAAAAAATAACATATATTTTTCTGAGGGAATTAATAGTGAAACTTCATGTATGAAGAAAGATTATGCTATTTAATTTATGTATTGTATTTTTTCACATTAGAAAATTAGTAAATTTGAAATATAATTGAGATGGGATACTCTTCTTAAAATTAAGAATATAATTGAGATGTGTTATTCTTCTTAAAAGTTTAGGACTTGTTTAACCAATTAACTCAAAAATTGTTTTCAAATCATAACTAAAAATAATAACATGTTTTACCAGTATTTTAAAAAATTAATTTTAAAAATAAAAAACAAAAATTATTATTGTATTGTAGTTTGGCCAAATTATAAATTTGTTTTCATTGTATACTTTTTAATTTTAAATTTAATATTATTATAATAATTAAACATTATAATTGAATTTAGATCGTCTAAATTTTACGTAATTAATATAACCAAAAAAAAAAAAAACACTACTTAGTAATAGATTACAAATTTTATTCAATTCTAAAAAAGATTATTTATCTTCTAAAAGCATATTTTTGCCAAATTTGATGAGAAATACGATCACAATAGTTTGCCCATATTTAAAAAGAAAAACCTATTATTGCCTAATTGTTCTTTAAAATTGTTTTGATAATAAAATGTTATTTATTTAAATTTTACCTTTTACTTCTTTTTTTTGTTGAATACTTTTTATGATGATTTATACATCTTAATTGAATAAATTGAAAATATTTATAAAAAAAAAAAAAATTCGTTGAATTCTTTAAATAAATAGAAGTTAAATCTTGAAGGAGTTGTGAAAATATTAATTAATAGTGACTCTTTACATTGTGACATCTAGAAAATTAAGGGCAATTTTTAAAATTTTGTTAATTAGCCGAAATACAGAAATATGGGCCTTAAAGAATTGAAATTATTAAAATAATAATATTTATCTATTTATATTTATAAACTCTAATATGATAAAGTTGAAAACTCATTAGAACACCTAAGGAGAATAACTCTTTTTTTTTTATCTTAGTATAATTTATATGTTTTTTTAGAAATTACTACTTGAACTTTTTTTTTTTTTTTATACTTTATCTATTTGTGTAAAATAGTAACATATTTTATTTAATATGGATGTTAAATATTAATTAAGCCATTTTTAGTGAATTGTGTGTTAAGAACTTTTTATCGAATTTGGGTGACTTATTTGTTCAAATATTAAAACAAATTGTAATTGAAATACTTGATTGATAGATCATAAAAGAGGGAAAAAAATTAATTTATTAAATTGAAAGTAACTTCAAATTTTTAATAAGAAATAAAACACTTTACCTTAAGTATCATATATTTTTACAAAAATATATAAAAATTATATGTTATATTTATTTTTGTTATTATCACATTAAAAATGTTTATATTATTTATTTTTTACTTAATTATTTACTTTTTATGTCATAATTTTTATATAAATTATTATTATTAAATAATTATAACAATAATTATTTAAGTTATAATAATATTATAAAATTATATTTTCTTATTTTTAAAAAACAAAAAGAAACAAAAACTAATAATAATAATAATAATAATAATAGTAATATAAAAATTAAAAAAAAAAAAGACTAAAAGCTGCAAATGCAGTCCATTTAGTCAAATTATCAAACTAATAAAAAAAAAAAGTCCTAAAGTTAGCCAATCCTCCTCTTCTCTGTGTTTTCAGTTTTCTCAAAAACAATGAAAACACATTCAAACTATTCTCAATTTTTTATTTTTTAAAATACATTATTTTAAAAAATAATAACTTAAAAATAATGGCCAAACCCAAACACCTTAATTATTTTTTGAAAGTAATTTTTTTTAAATACATAAAACAATTTTTAAATTATTCAGTCAAACAAGCCTTTAATATTTTTGGTTGGAATCCCAATAGTAATTTTAGTACTTTGAAATAGTTTTTATAAATTAATAAAAGTAATATTTCATCGGAAAAAATTGTCTATTTGTTTAAGAGTATTTTTAAAATAAAAAATGCTTATGAATAATTAAAAAGTAAATTTTGCAAGTGCTTTCAAAGCTCTAAAATATATTTTGTATTTTATGACAAAAAAAAAATACAAATTTACTAAAGGCATTTAACATGAAATAATTTTTAATTGAAATCACTACTAACAAAAAGTACAAGCAAATAAATTAGCGCAACTTATCAAGTAGTTGCTTTAGCTTAGATATTGTACATAATAGTGATGAAAATCTTCATTTTTGGAGAAAAAACTCAAAAAAGGCAGTAAACAGCTCACTTCAATCAGCACTTAAGTTGTAAGCTCATTTGTAAATGTACAAGAAACAAAGAAGGCATTAGTCTTTGTTGCTTCAGATATGAAAATGTAAATAGGCATAAAGTTACCGATATATTGAAATATATTACGATATACTACTTGGATTAAGTCGTGGACTAGGTCGCCTTTTTTAAAACGTTTTGCAGCTCTGCACAAAATGTGCAAGCAGTAACAACCCTGTCGTCCTCAGGATAAAACAGCTCATAATCTGAATCTGGTTGAAGACCAGAATACTACACCTTAAAATTTATGTTGCGCGGAATCTATAGTAAAAAAAAACATTTTACGTATTTTTTCTGCGTTTGTATTTTTGAGATTCTCTATGGAAAATATTATTTTCTGGGTTTTTGTATCTCTACAAAGAACGAAGAACAAAGAGAGACTGAGAACAGAGAAAGTACAGAACAGAGATGAAGAAGAATGTTTCTGAGATGTGAAATAATGAGAGCTATGGCCCTCTATTAAAAGCTGAAATTTCCAGCCAACTGTTACAGAAATCGGGAGGATGAGAACGTGCAACGTTCACAAAGAAACGGTCATAAAGAACCTGCAACGTTCATAAAGCAACTTTCATAAAAAACATGCAACATTCGTGGACTGACTCAGTTTGGATAAGAACGAAAAATAAATTCTGACTGAGTCTGATATTATCTAACTGTTAGAAAAAAATAATAATTAATAAAAAATTCAAAAAAATAAAGTGCCACCTAACCTCACACTCGCACTCGCACTCGGCTTAGCATGGCACGGCACGGCACGACCAGCCGATCGGATGGACGGACAGCAGCAGCGGCAGAGAACGCGTGTGGATGGACCCACAATTGCCTAATTCCTCTCCCCTTTCACAAAAATATGTGCCCCTTGGGGTCCAATCCCAAGTCTAAATCCTTTTCTTTATAAACAGCTCCTAAGAGATGCATAAAGCCAATATGGGACAAAAGTTTTTAAGAGAATAACTTATGACACTTTTTCCTCTTCATTTTTTTAAATTCACATCAAATTTTCAACAATCCCCCACTTGAATTTTATATAAAAATGGTTTTCATCGAGAACTGATTAATCAAAGATATAAGATTGTGCATAAAAAAAAGGTGTCTATCAACTTGAACAGTTGTATAGTATTGATGTTTTAGAATATACTAGAGTAACTCATAGTTTTGAACTCTATCTCTAACAACATTACACACACAACCTTTCCAAACTATAGTTCAAAAAGCCTGTGTTTTACAGCCATGAACGTGTATCCCAGTATAGTGAATGCTCCAGTAAATTTTGCCCAAAAAAATTTCATAGGAAGAAGCCACACTTCCATATTCACATAGGTGAGTCTATCAAGAGTATTCCTGTAGCTATGTACTCCACTCCAGATAGAGTATAGAACTCATTAAGAGTTAATAATTAACTCATCCTTTCTGTCGATTCAAGACTTCATGCTTATAACAATATAGAATGGGACTTATAATAGCATGATTCAACTCATATCACTTCATGACTTGTTATTACCCATTGAACTTACTTCTTGGGATCTCCAGTCTATAAGTTGGGTTACCATAATGAGTGACCCTTCATTCTAAGGGCATTAGTCTCATTCATTTCAAGGTTTTGAAAACCTTCTCTCTTACTAATTCTTTCGTCAAAGGATCAGTCAAATTATCATCAGTATGTATATGATCAACTCTTATAGCCCCTGTAGAGAGAAATTCTCAAATAGTACTATGCTTATGACGTATTTTTCATCTCTTACCGTTGTAATAAAGGTTCTGAATCTTTTCAATTACCGCGGTACTATCGCAGTGGATCAAGACAATTGGTATCGGTCTTTCCCATAAAGGGATCTCAGCTAATAGATTATTGCAGTAGATCAAGACAGCTGATATCAGTCTTTCCCATAAAGGGATCTCAGCTAACAAACTTCTTAACCAGCCTGCTTCCTCACTAGCAGTAGCTAGTGCTATCATTTCAGACTCCATCATTAATTGAGCCAAAATAGTCTATTTCTTAGACTTCTAAGAAACAGCTCCACCAGTAATGCTAAATATATAGCCACTAGTTGCTTTGGAGTATTCTGAAAGGGTGTTCCAATCAGCATCGCTATATCCTTCTAGAACAGCAGGAAACTTCTTATAATGTAATCTAAGGTTCATAGTTCTCTTAAGGTACCTCATGACCCTTTGAATTGCATTCCAATGCTCTATACTAGGTCTATTAGTAAACCTACATAATAGTCCCACAACATAAGCTATGTCTGGCCTAGTGCAGTCAGTAGCATAACGTAAACTACCAATGATGCTCGCATACTCAATTTGTCTAACACCGTCGCCAATGTTCTTGAACAACTTCACACTATGATCATAAGGAGTACATGCAAGTTTGTAGTTAAAGTAATTATATTTCTTTAAGATCTTCTCAATGTAATGAGATCGATCTAAAGAAAGTCCCTTTTATTCCAAGGATTACACTTACTTCTCCAAGGTCTTTCATGTCAAAGTTAGCACACAATAAATTTTTCACATTATTCACAACATAAATATTTGACCCAAAAATAAGCAAGTCATCCACATATAAACATGTAATAGTGCAAATGTCAGTTTTTGATTTATAATAAATGCATTTGTCACTTTCATTCATTTTGAATCCATATAAGATAACTAGATTATCAAATTTTTCATGTCATTGCTTAGGTGCTTGTTTTAGACCATAAAGAGATTTATCTAGTTTACAAACTTTATTTTCTTGACTAGGGACAATAAAGCTCTCACGTTAATCCATAGAAATCTCTTCTTCTAAGTCACCATTTAAGAAGGCAGTTTTAACATCCATTTGGTGCACTACTAAATCATGAATAGTAGCAAGGGAGAAAAGCACACGTACAGAGGTTATTCATGCAATTAGTGAAAAGGTATCAAATAAATCTACATTTTCTCTTTGCCTGTACCCTTTAGCTACAAGACGAGCTTTGTACTTTTCAATAGTACCATCAGGTTTTAATTTCTTCTTTAGTATCCATTTGCATCTTATGATTTTGCAACCAAGGGGTAAGTCAACTAAATGCTAATTTCTATTAGACTCAAGGGAGTCCATTTCATCATTTTTAGCTTCTTCCCATAAGTTGGCATCTAAAAAAGATAAGGCTTCTTGAAGAGTTTGGGAATCTTCCTCAAAGGCATAAGAATAAAAATCAGACCCATAATCCTTAGAGGTTCGAGCTCATTTACTTCTCCTTAGTTTAGTGTCTAATTCCTCATTTTGTTCACTAGCTCTAATTATGGGCAAACTACTAGATGACGAGCCCTACTATTCTTCAATTTAAAGGGAAACCTATGTTCATAGAAATCTGCATCATTTGATTCTATAACTACATGATCATTTAAGTCATAAAATTTATAAGCTTTACCATTTACAGCATATCCTATAAACATACATTCATATGCTCTACTAGCAAGTTTATTTCTTTTAAGATCAGAGATTCTAACATAGGCTAAACAACCCCAAGTTTTAAAATAAATTAAGTTAGGTTTCTTATTTTTCAAAATTTTATATAGTGAAATTTTACTTGTAGATTTAGGCACTCTATTTAGCACATAGCAAACAGTTAATAAAAATTTTTCCTACCAATGGGAAGCAGTACCAGAGTTTAATAAAATTGCAACAACTGATTCAGTAAAAGTTCTATTTTTTCTTTCAGCTTTACCATTCATTTCATGAGAATAAGGTGCAATTTTTTCATGATTGATTCCATGGGTTTTATAAAAATTATTGAAAATATTGGAATCATATTCAGTGTCTTTATCACTTCGAAATCTTTTTATTTTTCTATTAAGTTAATTTTCAATTTTAGTTATAAATATTTTAAACATGTCAAATGCTTCACTTTTATTTTTTATAAGATATACATAAGTATAGTCTGAACAGTCAACTATTAAAGTTATAAAATAACATTTTTCTATTTCTTGTTAAAATACTATTAAGTTCACATATATCAGAATGAATTAAGTTTAACGGTTTAGATTCTCTAACTACTAATTTATGTAAAGTTTTTGTTATTTTAGTTTGATTGCAAAAATCACATTTTTCAA
This sequence comes from Elaeagnus macrophylla, assembly GCA_029378325.1. Lineage (NCBI taxonomy): Eukaryota > Viridiplantae > Streptophyta > Magnoliopsida > Rosales > Elaeagnaceae > Elaeagnus > Elaeagnus macrophylla. Next base: position 52,845,462 of record CM055641.1, on the reverse strand, counting down.
AATCATTCAATGATAATTTAAGAATTAGTTCTAAGTTACTCATGTTCTTTATTATGCGTTTATTAATATGACAAAGTCTAGCATGCCAAATATTAAAAAAACACAACATGTAAGAAAAAGAAGAAGCTTAATTAATGTATACAACGGCCAAACATGCAATCTCGTGTAAAAATAAACTGTGAAATTAGAAAATAATACAAGAGATTTTTAGGTGGAAATAACATTAGCTACAATAATGACCTAAGAGAAAAATCACCGGTCCACCAGACTACTTACCTATTCACTATGAAAATTTAATGTTCAAATACAAAGTCAGGTCTTAGACTACCCTTTACAGATAAAGCCTCCAATGTAAAGAGTAATCTAAGACCTGGCTTCACAATCTGCACAAGGTTGGTGCGAACGGATCCTGACTGATGTTTCGGTAAACTAATGTTACACGAAATACTGAACACGTCAACTTTAACACCTGAAAAGTTAGCACAAGTGCAAGGTGTGTCCTAAAATGGATTTAATAAAGAATAATTCTAACTAGAAGATTCAAAACACATATCAAATAAATCAAATCTCTAGCAAATCCTAGAACAAGTAATTAAGCACAGGTTCATTTAAAATAACTTCTTTAAATATCAATGATCAATCATGAAAGAACCTAAGCAGGAGAAGCTATATTAACATAAATATATGAAATAAATAAGCCTAGACCTAGACTATCATGATCACACAAAATATCAATAATTAAATAAATTTAATCACAGTTTCGTAATCAATGATTCATGATATAATAAATAGGCTCAAATCTATATTAACATAATTATACAAATATAATAGGTTCAAGATCAATGAATAAAGCACGCATGTATTAGCATAGATGTAAAAGATGAGAATATTAAGCTAAGCCTAAGAACATGATTCAGAAAATCAGCAAGTGTATTTGAGTCAAAGCCTAGGCACGTATATATATACAAAAAAGGATACGTCTTATCGTTTTATGAAAACCTAAGCACGAATACGTCACTTGATGATGTGTCAAAATATCATTGCTAGTTTGGATTTGACTAGGATTGAAAACGTGTGAAAAAACTTAGTTTCTGTCGGCAGGATCGATCCATCATAACCTTGAGGTGAATTGATCCGACATTGAAAAATTTACGCCAATGAGGCTTTGGATCGATCCGTCCCAAAATACTGTTACGCCTACGTATAGGGGGATCAATCGATCTATGAGAGGGATTGATCCGTCTTTCTAGACCCACTATTTTTAAAGAGTACATACTTCAACGGGATCTTTTTGGAATCGATCCATATATAGGGGGATCAATTCGTCTCTTAGGGGGATGGATACCACTTCCTTAAAATGCACATAACTTTTTATCTACATATTAGAATTACTCCAAACGAAACTTATGTAAAGTGCAAGTGAAGGGGATCATTTTTACCTTAAAATGGAGAGCTTTTGAGGTTTTGACAAAGGTACAACTTGAAAATACTTGAATCAAACAAGAGCGATGACGCGCCATTCCTAAAGTCTAAACATTACATAAATTATATTTGTCTACAAAATTGCCAACTACTTACGTACTTCTCAATTGTATACAAATCAACCCCTTTAGTTTGAGTAAACCTAGCCTTGTTGAGAAGATAGCTTGAAACTAAGTTCTTTCTCATCCTTGAAGCATGCAGGACATCCTTTAAGATGACAATCTTTCCAGAGGAAAACTTCAATTCCACCTCATCAGTACTAGCAATTTTAGTGGAGTGGAAGTCGCCCAACAACACTTTATTATTCTCAAATACAGAATAGGACTTGAACATGTCACGATCATAGAAAACATGGTGAGATGCACTAGTGTCCACCCACCACCCCTCGGATCCACCAACAAAGTTGATTATAGATATAATAGCAATAAGCTGATCTTCGATAAGGTTCGCCTGCGGGACAGAACGATGCCTATTCCAGTAGTTCCTATCCAAATGGCCAAGCCTGTTACAACTATAACACATGAATGTGTTATTTCTTGAGGGGGTCAAGGTCCATTCAGTGGAGGATTTATGTTTATATTTTAGTTGTTATGATTCTGATTATTATTACGATTCTGAGTTTTCATGTTTCTTCCTTTAGGTTTTAGAATTATAGAGGAGGATTTCTTATTGGCTCTATTGTTTGAGACACCGAGTACTTCGTCTTTTTGATCTTGTTTTCGAGCTTCTTACTCTATACGTAGACGGGTTATAAGACTTTTTAGAAAAAAAAAATTTAGTTTTATGTCTAAGTACATTCTTAAAGTCTTTCCATGCAAGGGTAATTTATCTATAATAATAACAACTTGAAATTGTTCATCTAAAGTCATACCTTCAGAAGTTATTTCAAGTGCTATCTTCTGTTGTTCATGTGACTGAGCTTCCACAGATTTATCGTCAGTCATTTGGTACTTCAGGTATCTACTGATAGCATACTTCTTTGTTCCAACTTCCTCAGTGTCATACTTCTTTTGAAGTGCATCCCAAATTTTCTTAATTGACTTATCAGAATTATAGTAGTCATACAAATCATCTGCTAATCCATCAAGAATAAAGTTTTTACATAAAAAATCATTTTTCATCCAAGTGTTTAAATCCTTAGTTGTAGCTTCAGTAGGAAGATTTGGCAAAATTGATTTTTCAGCAGTAAGCACAGAAGCGACTTTCTTTATGGTGAGAAAAAAATAGCATTTTTTGTCTTCATCTTTTAAAATGAAGTCCTTCAAAGCGAAAAGGTTTGTTAAGATCAGCAATTAAAATTTCAATAAAGATGGCAGATTAATACGTCTTAAAATTGTTGCTTCAGATATGTAAAAGTAAACAGAAACGAAGTTACTGATATACTGAAATATACTGCTTAGATTGAGTTGCGGACTAGGTCGTTCTCTTTAAGATGTTTCGTACCTCTGTCCAAAATATGCAACTAGTAACAACCCCATTGTCCTTAGGATAAAATAGCTTAGAATCTGAATCTGTCTCAGACCTTCACTGCACTGGTTGAAAACTGGAATACCACACCTTAAAGTTTATGTTACTCGGAATCTACAGTGGGAAAAAAATATTTTATGTATTTATTCTACTTTTGTATTTCTAAGATTCTATATGGAAAATATTGTTTTCTGGATTTTTATATCTCTACAAAGAACGAAGAATAGAGAAAGTACACACACACTCAAGCACGCACTCGCGCTCAATCGAACGGCAGCGCGCCTATAGGTGGATCCACAATTGCCTATGTCCTCTCCCCTTCACAAAAGTTGGTACCTCTTAGGGCCCAATCCAAGTCTAAATTTTTTTCTTTATAAATGCCTCCTAAGATATGTATAAAGCCAATGTGGGTGAGAGAGTAACTTATGTCACTTTTTCTTCTTAGTTTTTTAAATTCACATCAAATTTCCAACTGCCATACAATTTACGTGACTTTTAACTATGGGCAAATTTACAAATCAACTATATAATCAAATATTAGATTACAATCAGAACCAAAAAAAAAAAACATACGCACAAAAAAAATGTAAGTATATTAAAAAATCAGTCCCATCTACCTTAATAAATGATCCAAAACAAGCTTAAACAAGTGACATCATACTCTGTTTCAATCCAAAGGATTTCCGACTTCGGCGTCTGGCTGTAAATTTGAGCCCAAACATCTCCTTGAAAGCTTGCTCCGGCACTTCTTCGCCGACCAGCTTTGAAACAATGATGGCACTATCTGTGACATGGTCAACGTCTTTTATACCACTCCACAAGCGTTGGACCAATTGCAACCTCCTGTACTTTGTGTTTAACCCAATACCCCACTTGAGGAAGATGTTCTCTCTTTCATTCTTAGTTAGCCTCTTCTGCATTTGTTTGGCTAACATGTGTCTTTCACGCGATAAAGCCTTCATGCTGCTCAAAGAAGTTACAAGTCAATCACACTAATAAAGATGTCAGTGTGAAATTTCGCATGGGATATTGGAGTGTACCTTGATGCTAAAGTTAGAGTTCGACCATCTTCCACGGTTTGGTTGCCCCGAGAAAATATTTCTTTGAGGAAAGACAATCTCCTTAGTTCTACCTCCATGTAAATAGAATCACTTGGATCCCCTTTAAATAGTTGGAAGAAATAAGTTCTGTGAACCAATGAGACGTTGCAAGAATGCCAGAGTTCAATGATTTCTCTTTGGAGCCTCTTGAATTCTGAAGGCCAATTTGCAGGACTTCCAACTTCGCTCTGAATCGGGTCCAAGCCAACATCTTTGACACTCTTTGCAGTTTTAGAATCTATTTCAGTCTCTGGTATCTGCCACTTAGAAAACCCGAGTTAGAATATATGATTGGCTAGATCTGCAAAACTGAAATTGTTTCCCCAAAGAAAACCTTTCAATATTTTTCGATGAGGGGGCGCCAATTGTCCTGTTCTTTTGGGATAAAATACACGTTAGTCCTATACTTCTTCTCAACAAGTACAATTTAGTTCAGTAGTCATGTAAAAATGTTGAAAAAATGAACTTTAGTCCCATTTTATTTTGTAAAAAAAGAACTCGAGTGCACCTTTTTACCCATTTTTATACAAATACATCTAAAGTGCATGTGTCGAGAAATGCAGGACGTACTAGCTCTAATGCCATTGGATGCAATTAATTTTGCAAATTTCGAGTACCTTCATATATCATGTTAGATTATATAGTACAAGGATAATATTGCCAAAAATTGGATTTTAAACGAGTAAAGTAGTAGTTAAAGTGCAAGTCCATATATACTGAACAAAGTGTCGCATTAACAACTGACTAATTACATAGGAAGTGATGAGTAATGGAAATACTCACCTCACTATCAGCAAGTGATTCATCAGAGTCAAGATTGGCTGGTTTCTTCGCAGCCAAAATACTGATATTCATTCCTTCGCTGTCAATAGAGGAGTTGACATTTTGTGCATTAAGCTCATCAGCTGCATCATTCTCAGAAGTTTGAAAATCATTTGTTGATAAGCTTACAACCTCATAGTCAAATTTAAATGAAGGAAGATTATTCCGGAGGCCTTTTGGTCTTCCCGTGAAACTCTTTTCCAATATAATTGATGGTGTGCTCTCATAGTTATCGATATTCTCAAACCAACCTGAAGACAAACTAGTTGTTAATCTTGCTTTGCAACTCCTGCTCCTAGTTAATGCCATACATGTAAAGCCGGACAAATCTTTCTCCATCAGCCATTGAGATGGCTTTTCAGGAGATGGAACTAGAAAACTTGTTTGAACTGTATTCTGTGTTTTCTCTTTCTTTGGTGAGGTTGACTTCAATTCTTCATTTGTACTTTGTCCATTCTCAACCACTATTAATCTGGAAGCAATGGTGTTCACGTGAGGAGATGATACATTTGAATTGGCATGCTTGTCTTGACTTGAATCTGACATTTTTGGTATTAAATTTGTGTTCCTGTTTGGTTCTTCCATCTCAATACATCTTACGTCCTTGCAAACATCATCTGAATTTTCGTCAGGCTGTTCATCGGTCTCTTCCTGGGGCAGATTAATTTTGACAAAATCAGGAGTGGCACTGCCAACAGACAATTGTTGAGAGGAGTCTGCGTGAAGGAAATCCTCGTCATCATTGGCAAGTTGGAGAAAGTTCTCATGTGAACTACTCCTGCTGAATCCATCTGAATTTTGATATGTATCATAAGACCTGACACTGTTTGCTATAGAACCAGTCATAATAACTTGCCCTGGTGTTTGATTCTCAATGTCCCATGAATTATGCACTTTTAACTTGGGATAATACTGATCTACATCTACCTGCAGAAATATGAAAAATAGCTAAACTTGGAATGTATATTGAGCTTAAATTGGACTAATTATTCGTCAGTCCATTTGACTACACTTACCAGTACCAACTGTTTGTCATCATCGACTACACGCAGCAGATCTTTAACCTGAGACCGAAAAAGGTCGCGTTGTTGTGTGACCTCAGCTATTTCTTTTTTGAGCTGCATGATGGATACATGAAAGGATACGATTGTATTTTAGATAATATAAATATGATTCTGACAATGTAGGGCAGATTAGAAGCAGAGGTTACACTGAAACAGTACAAGATTGAATGGTCGCTTATAAAAATATCACTGTTTTAAAGAATATGGTAGCTACTATAAGTGATCTATTAGGCACTTATATTCATTAATTACCTTTTCAATCTGAAGTTCTTTTTCTTTAAGTATTGAAGCAAAATCACATGAAGCAGTGATTGTTCCTCCAGTTTTAAGCTCATTCTCCAATCTAGCCAATTCTCTCTTCAATTGCTTCACCAACGCTTTGTCAGACATTACTACATTGACTTGTGCATTTGTTGACACTTCATTGGCACAACTAGCAAACAATAGGGTGTTTCTTGACTGCTCAATATGACTTCTTGCAGGGCTCAAGGTACAAATAATGGCGGTTCTAGCATTGCCACCCAAAGAGGACTGCAGTATGCGGGTTAACTTCGAATCTCTATAAGGAACATGCCCATTCCTTCCCTTGCTGCATCAAACCACAAAGGGCTTACAATTAATAGTAGATATATGATGCTATACTTCAACTCTGCAAATCTAAACACCATCAATATGGGAAAATAAGATTAAAAGTAAAAAAGAAACAGAAAGGGGATAAAAGAACTACACAAACTAACCTGAGCTTCCGGATAACAGTACCCAGTGTTAGTAAGCTGCGATTTATGTGACAACCTTCTTTCAGTCTTGTGCCAGCTGATAACGTCTGAGATGCACGCTCACTTCCTGCAAGATCAACAAAGTTCTGTACGAAAAGAGCACTGATAATTATAACCTTACCACAGCCATTTCTTTTAACAATGCAAATCTAATACGTGTAAGATAATTTGTCCATACCACTGTAGCAGCAAGAGAACTAGACTTGTCATTTCCCAGAAACTCACGTGCGGAACTTTCGATTGTCTTAAAAAACAACGTTAAAGAAATATGAAAGAGTTACTTACTAGGTGTTGCAACATAATTCACGGCACAAGGATTGAAAAAAAGAATAAATGGAGAAAAGTGTAACACAACTTAAATGTTGTATGGAAAAATCCATTCATACCAATCTAAGAATCTGATGAGATCTGGAGCTTGCTTCATTTAGGGATGTCTCACCAATCTGTCTTTGAGCTGCAAAAGTGCACCAATAGAAGTGTTTATAAATTATACTTAGCTCTCTCACTAGAAGAAGACTTTCATGTCCATACCTTCACAGATGGACATAAGTTCTTTGAAATGTTTCCAGTCCCTCAGCGTTTCCTCTGTAAGTCTCTCAACAGTGGTACCTCTCTGTCAGAAAGGACAACAAATTAGTACGAGAAATTAACACATAGAAGATCATCATATCAACAAACCCACCAGTATCAACTGGCCTAAGGATTAAAAAAATCATATCAAACATGATTTTCACCTCTGGATCATCGAGAAGTCTGAGTGGAGTAGTATCTGCACTAAGGAGGTCTCTGACAGATTCATTGTAGATCTCCATAGCACAAAACTTTAGAAGAAATTCTCTATCCATGTGCTGCAATTATAAATACGATTATCAGATGAGCAAAATTCAAGAAGCATAGAGGTGAGGGATGACTAGTCATCTATTAATAATCAATGAATAACCTTATCAATGTAGTCATATATATCTGCAACAGTGTACTCGGTAATTCCACTCATGGTGTATGTCTTTCCACTGCTTGTTTGCCCATATGCAAAAATACTCGCTGCGCACAGAATTTAAGGATATTAGATGTAAAACTATTGTTCAATCCAATATGGCTCTATAAAACGGGAACTTAAGCAAATAAAGGTAAAAGGAACTGGCACTCACAGTTTATACCACTGACGACAGAAAGAGCAACTTCCTTGGCTCCTTCTTCATACACTTGCCTTGTGGAAGAATCAGGCCTAAATACTCTATCTGACAACAAATGGGAAAGAGAACATATGAGAAGAGCACTCACATTTAAGCTATGTTCATGCCCGTATCAATTTTTGGGATTACAAAAGGCTTCACTAACAAAACTAGACAACTTCAGATTTAGTGAGATATTATATTGGGCTGTGATTGGAAATTATAGTGGCATGAAGAAAATAGAAACTTGAAATTTGTAAGACTATTCAAGGCAAATTCCCCATTTTATCAAAGAGACTTGTGTGATGGACTAATGATAGTCACCATAACTAAAACTTCAGACAGTATTGCCAAAATAACAACTCAAAGAACAAAAAATTTATAAAACATGTAACAGAAGCTCTATCTTACCAAATGTATATGCACTTGGGTACATGGACCGCTCAGAAGCTGCAAGGTTATTTCTGCAAATGATTGTATTATCACTAATGCATTCCCATTCAGAGACATCATTCTTTGCGGCCTCCTTCTCACTCAAAGGCCGCAACCGAACTAAAACATGAATTTTCTCACCACAACCACCGGCCACTTCAGGCAGCTCCTCACCACCAATGGCCCCCATTTCTTACTTCTTTATCTTCTTCCAAAACCCACCTCCAAGCAAGATTGCAAGGAGACCGTAAATCAACAATTCAAGTCACCAGCCCAAATAATGTCAACCATTCCCTTTTTAGCTCCTCAAACCTCCTCCTTATTCTTCTTCTCTTTATCTTTTTTGGTTAATGCAGTAGAATCCAAAACAGAGTGTTTAATAACAAATTTCCTGTTGGGTTCACACAATACACAAGGGCCAATCAAAATTCACACCAAAAATCATCAACTAAATCAAAAAAATAATAATTGGTCAATCATCAATGCTAACTTTTTGCACATTTTATTAGGTACTTTGACTCAAGCATGAACCCGAAATTATTTATTGTTTTTTTTTTTTTTTAATAACTAAATGCCAGATACAATACTAATCCAGAACAGAAACAATCAGCAAAGAATGTATTTATACGAAAATTTGGAGTCTACCCACAATGGTCCCCAATTACAGACTGTCAAACTCCTACTCTAATATGACAACATTTTGATTTTTTTTTTTTTGTTGAAGTATAATAATATATTCAATGAAATAAACAAAAATAGAAAATTATTACCTTGAAGATCAAAAGTTCACATTCGTTTTAAGGAATGTCTTTGAACGCTTGAAGATTCTTCGCAAACTTTGTGCACAGAAGGAAATATTTAAAAGATCCTTCTCTAACTGTTGGATACTTGGATTTGATTTTCTGATGGGATTTCTAGCTGTTTAGGTATTTTCTAAATAAAATGTAATAAAACCATAAGGCCAAAAATACCAAAAACAAAATCCAGAAAGTATTATTTATTTTCCTGGCATTTTGTAACAGAATCCCAATACTTTAAGAGTGAAAAATACCTAATTTGGATTATCCAATCTAAATCCCAAGTAATTATCTTAAAGTTACTTCTGCTGAAAACAGGTAAAATTTCAGATCTTCTTGTAAATTTCAAATTTCACTAATAGACTAAATCAAAAAACTACATTATAAATTTCACTAATGAAATGAATTTTTCGAATTTCTCAGTTTAAGTGTTTTTAATTATGATTTTATAAAAATTTCTAACAAAGTATTTCTAAAAAAAAAAAAAATTTAAGAATTTTCATTCTTATTTAGAATCAAATCCACTAGAATCTACAAAATTTTATTAAAATCTATTAATTTTTTTAAAAATTCATAAAAATATTTAAATTTACAATTTTTAAAAGTCTCTCAAAATTTTAATGGAATATACTCTCCTTCATTTTAAAAATCTGGTCGATGATTAAAAAATACATGAAACAAATAGAAAATAAATAAATTCATATTGAAAAGAAAGAGAAATTGGAAAAATAAAAAAAGGTGTGACAAAACAAAGTAGACGACGATGTTGATCGCTTTCTTTATTTGTCAGTTGGGGCTAAAAATTAAAATTATTAACTTTTTTTTTTTTTTTTAAACGTTTGGACTTTAAAGCTCCAAACATTGAAAATGATAATATGACTACTTGATGAGTGAGTGAGTGAGTGAGTGAGTGAGTGAGTGGTTATGGAGTTAAATTTTGGTTTGGTTGACGTGAGACTTTTCTTCATCCAATGACTGCGGTTAGTTTAAAAGTCGCGCGCCAATTTGATGATAACATTGATAAGGTTAAACAGAATTTTCAATTTGGTAAAATTACTGTTTTAACCATAACGTATGACCAAAAGTGTTACAAATGATTTAGCTTATAAAACACGCCTGTTTCATTAAATAAAGGTCACCGTAAATTAGCTACACATCGGCATCGCATGATGATGCTGTCTACTTCTTTACTTAATATTGTACTGAAAGGTAGAAAGCGTTGGTGGTGACCACACTTTCGCAAAAAACTCCTCTCCACCGCCCATTTTATTTAAGTTCTAAAGTTATCTTAAAACACCGATAAAAATGAAAGAAAAATTACCAAAAATAACACCCTTAAAATTTATAGTACCAAAACTAACACCCTAATAATATTGAACGTTCAATATTCAATTTGAATGTAAAATATTGAACGTTCAATATTAAACTAATATAAATTATCGTCGTTCAATTCTAATTAGATAGATGTTCAAAAAAATGACATATTAGTCATTTTTTTAATTGTAAAAATATAAATTTAAACACAAGGGGTGCTAGTTTTGTTATTAAAAGTTTTGAGGGGTGTTAGTTTTGTTATTCTCCTAAAATAAAATTAAGTTAAATTATATTATATTATATTATTAATATTTAAATTTATAAAATTTTAAATTCTACAATTAAGCCTCTAAATCCTATAAAATTTCACATATAGGTTCTTAAACGTTTAAATTCTATAATTTAGATTTTAAATTTTTAAAAATTTACACATAAATTTTAAAATTTTGATTAAAAAATAAGTAATTTAGTACCTAAAAATAGGACCTATACATAAATTTTTAAAAGTTTGGGAATTCAACTATATAACTTAAAAGTTTAAAAATTTATATGTGAAATTTTAAAAATTTATGAACTAAATTATAGAATTTAAAAATTTAAAAACTTAAATATAAATTTAGTTAAAACTTGATAACTAATAGAACAATTAAGCCAAGAAACTAAATCAAACCAAGAATTTTATAGGTTTGTTTTGTAACATATAATATTTCATATATTTTACATTCAAACTTAAATTTTTATGATGTTATCTGGTAATTAATTTTATTTTTAGTTTTCATTTTAATCGAAAGGAAATTAACTTTTTAGTATAATTTTGAAACTGGAAAAAAATAAGATTTCAAAACATGTTTTCCGTTTTCAGATTTCAAAACTTAAACAATTAAATTTTATATCATATTCAAATATCTCATTGAATGAAGATCAAGAGTCCACCTCTTTTTTATCGTCGTTATAAATAAAATAATTAAAAAATTGAGAATATAAAAAACAATGAGAGTATTAAATAGAAAATAAAAAATTGAAAACAAAAAATACAACTCGTTATCAACAAATCTGTTTTATTTAACTAATAAATTAGAAATCAGAAAAATAATTTCAAACATAATAATACAAAATTTGAAAAATAACTCGTTACAAACGAGTTCACAGTGATAAAATAAGTGTAGCAATTTTGCTGTAAGTTAAATTATTATTATAATAATTATGTTTTAATGACAATTTTATTCAAAAAAAAAAATTAATAATAAAATATAATTAATTGTAACTATATAATCAACAGTTTATATATTTTTATTATAATAATAATAATAAAAATGATTTAAATAATTATTACTCTAAACTAACCATGTAATTTTTCTGTTTTTAATAGATTTAATATATCTATTGGTATAAATAATTAAAATTTAATAGAAATAACACAATTTAAAAAATAAATAAATAAACAAACATTTACATATTTAAGGTGTCAAATAAATTGTTCAACTTAACTCATTTGAGATTGATATGATAAAATGATGAGCTCAAAAAACTCAACTTATCTAGCTCATAAGCTTAATTGAGCTAACTAATCAAGTTCATGAACAGCTCACAAACTTATTTTACAAAACATTTTTGTCAAAAAACAATTACATAATAATGCAAAGAAAAAAAAAACTAAAAGGTAATATTTGAATTTTTTTTATTTTACAAAATATAATCAAAAAAATAATATCAAAACTAGCATTTTTATTCTTAAACAAAATTATATATTTTTTATTTTAAAATGTAAATGTGTTAATTTATGAGTTATTAAACTCAACTTATTTTTAAAAATAATATAACTCAGCTCATTTAAAAGTAATATGAGTTAAAGTACAATTCAATTCAATTTAATTCAATTCAAATAAACTAAACTTCAGCGAGCTAAGCTAGTCTAACTTATTTAAATAAACTAAACTTTAAGTAAGGTAAGCTAGCTTAATTCATTTTACATTATTGTATTTAAATTTTTATATATTATATATTATTTAGTATTTTATTAAAAGAAGTGCCTACAAAATGTACATGTGGTCGTGGGGTAGCATGTTGCATGCAAGTCTTTTATTGATAGAAAGCACTACAATGCCAATTTATCTCTAATAATCGACTGTGGCATCAAAAAGGTCACTCAATTAATCATAACGTTTAATAATTAATAATAAATAAGGGTATATATAATAAACTTTTAGCTATAAATTGTATAAGCTCTATAGATAGGCGGAGCCAAGAATTTTTTTGAGAGGACTAAATTTTAAATTTTTTATAATATATTAATATGATCAAAAATTAAGTTATAAAAAACTTCATAAACATAATATTTGTTGATATAAGTAATAATATTAGCATAAATTAAACTAACGAAAAAGTAATTATATTTTATCTAAAAATGATGTCACATATATAAGTGTGTTGACACTTAACAATAAAAATAAATAAATAAGTGGAGCTTTATGATACTTCAAACCATAGAATTTATCTATAATTCAATCTGAATTAATACTTTCAACAAAATCTCTTTCAATATAAAAAAACATACAATTTAAAATTTCTTTCTCCATTATTTTTTTTAATAGATATTTTAATAAACTTAATAGCTGCAAAAGCACGTTCACATTGATATTCCATTATAAGTTATAATCTAGTAAAAATTTACAAATAATCAAGTTTATTCTATGTTTAAGAGGAATCACGAATAAATTAATTAAAATATAAATTTTTTATGGTGATGCTTATTTAAAACAAATAATTTTGATAGAGACTTGAGTTAAATTCACATTTATTTTGGTTTTAGCTTATATGTTATATTGTATATTTGAATAATTAAATTTTAATATTAATTTTAATTTATCAAAGTAGATTTATATATAATAATAATAATAAGATTGGTATACTCCTTATCCCTAATAATATTAAGTTTTTATACCAAATTAAATCTCTAAACATGAAATAAAAACCCCTAATTTTGAATATTAAGTTTATGTCCTTGTGTTAATTCCAATTTTACTTATTTTTTTTATTTAACTAATCTAATTAATTAATTACTACCACAATACAATAACAAAAGCCTCAAATTTATAAATTTACAGCAATATGATTCTACTGTATAATTAAATCAAAACTAATTCAATCGAGTCATATTTAGTACAAAAAGTAATAAACAAAAGAAAAGAAAAAAAAAAAAAAGAATCTATGCAACTTTAATTAACTTGAAATCCATGATTAAATAGAAGCTATAAGGTTTCACCAAAATGTCACATAAAACTAAACTTGCTGTTGTTGACTCCTCGATAAAAAATGAAGCTAATGGTGGAGCTATGAAGAAATAGAAGTGGAGCTAAGGGTTGTCGAGCTGGAGCTGCCAATACAGGAGCCACAGGTGGGCAGGCAACAATAGGAGGCAGTAGAAAGAGGCAGGGCATTGAGGATTGGAGTTGGGCCGACAATAAGGAAAAGAAAAAAAATGAAGAATAGAGAAGAAAGGAGTCGGGGAAAGGGGTTTATTAGGTTTAGAAGTTAGAGGTAAAACTATAATTTCATATTATAAAAAGATCAACCAAGGCTGTAGCCTCAAGCCCTTTCAAATCTCCGCCTCTGACTCTTTACCAACTTAAATAATGTAGACAATCATCTATAAGGAATTATATGGATTTAAATATCATATTTCTTTTACATAATATAATAACATAATGTAATCACACTCTCATGCTAATTAAATTAAATTATTACTTATGAAGAACGTCAATTATGGACTATATACATACGAATCATACTTCTTCGCCTAAAAATTATGTATGTTACTCAATCAAGACAAAAAAATAAGAACTTATTTTCAAAGCTACCTACTTGCTTCTGTAGATTAATTACTAATCAATCAATTAATTAACAATGAAATTCAGATAAAATTATATGACTATAATTCACAAATAGGAGAATAAAATAGATCATCACATGTGAGAAAATTAGATTCATAAGACACCTAGATTAATTAAAATTAGCTACCATGACATTAATGAAATCCAGAATATTCATGGAGGAAAACATTACAAAAGATTAAAGACAACAGTAAAAGAAAGATTTACAATCAATCTCCACTTGAATCTTCACCAAAGTAGTGTTTTCTCCACCAAGGTAGTGTTTTCTCCGCCTAGAAACTATGTATGTTGCTCAATCAAGACAAATAAATAAGAACTTATTTCAAAGCTACCTACTTGCTTCTATAAATTAATTACTGATCAATCAATTAATTAACGATGAAATTCAGATAAAATTATATGACTATAATTCACAATAACAAGAGGAGAATAAAATAGATCATCACATGTGAGAAAATTAGATTCATAAGACACCTAGATTAATTAAAATTAGCTACTCATGACATTAATGAAATCCAGAATATTCATGGAGGAAAACATTACAAAAGATTAAAGACAAAAGTAAAAGAAAGATTTATAATCAATCTCCACTTGAATCTTCACTAAGGTAGTGTTTTCTCCACTTGTGTTCTTGACTTGTGCTCTTCAATCTCTCCCAATCCTCTGCTAAAAAATTTCCTCTTGAAGGTTGCTAAAACTAAAAATCTATTCTATGACTAAACTAATTTTCTATATATTTCCGCATTATAGGTTTAGGACTTTACAAGGGTATTTATAGCACAAGATCATTTTAGGAATGTTAGGATTTGGTCCAAACTAGGATGCTCAAAATCAGGTATCGAACTTACACTAAAACACGGTGGCTTAAATAATCCACCGTTATGGCCCACAATGAAAATTGGGAAATCATTTGCAACCTAAGAAAGCTTTGTCGCGACTCAACATATTTCTCGCCGTAGCTTGTTCTTCGAGAATTCCCAACTTGATCCGATAGGGTTAGGCGTGCATATTGTTGTGGCATTTTGCTAGTTAACCCTCCACTTGATATTTCACTTGTAACCATATGTCACTTTGCGCTAAAAAATACCTGAAAATGACAATTGTGGTATATTTCAATAAAAAGAATATAAAAAGATCCTAAGACCTCATTTAAGTTCCGACTATATTACTTGCCACGTGGTTTGGCATTACTTGCTGAATGGGTCAAGCATGAATTTATAGAGCATGCTACTCTCTTGATATATGCCCAACAAAACTATGATGTGAGGTAGTCTAGAGAATCCGTAAATAGAATCTCACTAAGTCTTAATCTTGGATGAGTTCTTTGCAGGTTCCAGCGGGTGTAAGTCATGCATCGTTACCTCGCAAGGTTTGGTCTATTGATACCCTAGTTGACCGTTGTCTAGATCCTGGAATATGGGGGCCAGCTCTAGGTATTTGGCACTAGTTCCATTAAGACAGGCATGTCATGAGGCATAGGGTTGCCTAGCTTCTCAGGTATGACATGATCATGACTTGGTCTTGGGTAGGTGTTCCTACTATACCCAAGTATGATAGCAGAGTTGTGGTGCCTCAAGTCTGTTCCCAGGCAATATACACGCATTGGTCCTGTGAAAGGTTATGGTTCCTTCTTGCCTCAATATGTGTGTTAGTCTGGTACACTTGGTTCTAAGTCTGAGCCCTAGTTGGTCCTAGGGTGAAGGAGGCGTGGCTTTGCTCACGCTACAAGTTTATCCCAAGTCCAAACCCAAACTTTGGCTAGTGAAGCTTTCTAATCATAACTGTGGTTGATTGTACCTATTAGGTCTTGGGAAGGGCTATGGCTCACTCTTGCGGGGTAGTAGCATGATAGCATAGAGTAGTAGATTAAGAATGAGTTGCTAAAGCTCATTCAGATTTATAGTGCCTTGATCTCAACTAAGGCTTATGCTAACTACCTAGTTTGAGGGAAGGCGAGTGCTTCCTCCTGAGACATTTTAGTGCATAAGGTTACTAAGCTAAGATTGGCTAAATGAGTTACTAAAGCTCACTCGTAGTTATAGCGCCTGGATTTTTGGTAAGGCTAGGACTAGTTACCAAGTCTGAGGGAGGACGAGTGTTGGATCTTGAGACAGTGTGGTGCCTAATGGCGCTAAGCTAAGATTGGCCAAGTCTAATGGTGACTTGTTACTCTAAGGTCAAAGGTAGATCTTGGAAGCTTTGTCTAGTGGTCACGTTGTGGTGTGGTAGTAATTTATTGAAAAGTAAAGTACAATTGATATGGTGCCAAGTTGGCTACATTGTTCTTTATTTTCATTTATGATTCTTTTTCATTTTTTATTTTTTGTGTTGGTGTTGACATGGCTGTGCAGGATCTCACCTAACACTATATTGAAAAAAAATTACATGAGAAAAAGAAAGCAAACTCTCAGGAGAATGTGTATCGCCATACTAGTGGCTTCTCTATCTACATCTTCTAACTTTGGTAGATCCCTACGTTGTAGCAAATAAGAGCCATTGTCTTGATCCTCGATAGCAGTTATTTTAGGTGTTGAAGTGGTGTGGTCTTGCTTCTTTCTGAACCAGATGTAATCCATTAAGATAGTGGTGAGATAAGATTGGTTCATGTTGTGAATCCTGGCCTGTGAGGTCAAAACTCTACGGTCCCAGATGGACACTAAGAATCCTGGCTTGAGAATTGAGAACTCTGGGGTCCTAGGTGGACATTGAGTATCCTGACCTGAGAGTTGAGATCTCTAGGGTCTTAGGTGGACATTGAGTATCCTAGCCTAAGAGTTAAGATCTTTGGGGTCTTAAGTGGACATTGGGTATCCTGGCTCGAGAGTCGAGATCTCTGGTGTAGAACTAGTGAGCTAATGTAGCTTTCCAAGTTCCTTAAGTGTAGATCTCGATGAACTTTTTGAGTATGCCTCTTGTGTACCTTTCGAATGGTCAGACTAAAATCTAGACATAGACTTTCTGAGAGTATATGAGTTTGAATGAAAGTTTTCGTTGATCCTGCTTAATTGGAGCTGAGGTTTCTCCTAGTCCCCAAGGGTGGGTGGCAATACTCTCATTCCTATGATTCTTTTTTGCCTAGTGTTTTGTAGGTGATGCGGTGCTGGGTCATCCCACACTAAGGACATTTGGAATTAGTTGTGCAATGAGAACTTGTTTCATGGATTCCATTTTTGATGTTGAAGTCCTTTCCAAGTGCCTTAATGTGCGAGGCCCTACCTTGCTTGATGTGTATACTTGGATGAGAATGAGAGTACTCGTGTTCTTTGGCGGATGAGACTCTAAGTTGTTGTGGTCTAAAGGCAAAGTTGTTCACATGTCTGTGCTACTTCGAAGAGGTTTGTTCTTGGCTTGACATAGTTTGAATGGTGGTGACCTAGACTTCTCGTCCTAGGGTCTGTTGAATCTTGACGTCACTGTCTTGGAAAATAGTTTATCTACTTAACCAAGTGTGGTCTGGACCTCTATCACGAGATGTGATCTATATCTTGTTCCATAATTCAAAAGATGATAAGCTTTGAGGTACGGTCTAGAATATAGCTCATCTAGACAACATGTCCTAAAAGGTAGCAATTTATCAAATCTGACGCAACCTGGGTGGCATCACTGTGGAAAGCAACTATAGTCATGGTTATCCATCTCGGGGTCAGTGACATCGTTAGCATGACCATCATGAGCTAATTGTGCTGGTTAACCAACCTTGGGAGTGGTTACCTAAGGTAAGCCAGGAAAATTTGGTCCAAACTACAAGTGCTAGGATAGATAGCGATCACTAGAATGGATGACATAAATTGCTAGAGCTCAATGCTAGTGGATTCTTGGTAAATCAAGCTAGCCTAATTGACTGGTGGAACACAACAAGTCCAAGTGTGATTGTCAATCTCCCAGGATGAAACATCTGGTTTCCTTAACTAGGTTAATGATCGGGGTGTGACTCAGTCTAGAGTCCAATTCCTGCCCTGACACTTTTGAGAGTTTCTCATTGGAAGCCTGCAGCCTGATTTGAGTATGGACTGCCAATGGTAGTAATCCAGAATCAGAACTACTAGGTTCCTTTTGGGTGTGCCCATTTTTGGAAGCACGCCAAGGGCAGATTGGTGGTCCTAGTGGTCAACTTGGTTATAATCTTGCTGACGAAGTAAAATATCATTAGGAACACGTCGGGAGCCTATCTCAGTAATGTGACAGATTGAGTGGTCTTTTCTGGAGGAAATAAATGAAGAACGTGATGAAGAACGCAAATAATACAATGAATGTTCTTGAGTTTTCACTAATTCGATCGATCAAACATCAAATTTTTTATTGATCCCATAGATAGCACCAGATGTTGGATCAAAGTTTTGTCTAGCATTCGTTTCCTATCACATTGATCTGCACGTTATTAGGAAATCACGTCTGGAGGTATGACATCGGGAGTGTCATATCCTCTCCAATGCTTAAGATTCTTTATAGAGTAATTAATATCAAATAGGAGGTTTGAGGGGTTTAGGAGAAAGCGAGCTATGAACTCTAGTTTTCTTATGCGTATATTTTCATATTGTGAGATCCTATTTATTAGGATTTGGGAGAATTACATTTTAGTAAATAAGCTGTATTAATTAATATTTATATTATTATTAAATAATATAAATATCTTAACCATAATATACATTATTTAATGAACCATTTGATTTCTTTCCTACTGACATGTACTAATCAAATGATATCACTCGTACTTGATTTTATTTCATTTCAATAATGTGAAATAATATAATATTAAATAAAGTAAAATAAAATATAATAAACTTTGACTATATGAATAATTAAAGCTTAAAATCTTTTTTTAAAGTTTTTGATTATGTTTCTTTTTAAATATTTAATTTTTATAATATTTAATCTAAAGTTAAATATTTAAAATATTTTTAGATTATTACATATTGAAACTAATATTTGTCAAATACAAAAAGAAAAGTGTATATATTTAATCACATTACTCACAATTTAATACATTTTTATCCATGTGTTTGTTAAAGGTTATTAATACATACTAAAATATTTATAAGTATTTAGACAAAATATATTATTATGATTAAAATATTTATTTAAAATTAAATATATATATATATATATATATATAATTAATTTTTGTTATTTCATGTGCCCTAGACCAAATCGTGTCGATTAGACGGGTAGTCTTACACAAGTGCACGGTCAATTACAAATATATTTTTTAAGTTTTTGAAACACCAAATTTTTTGAAAAATAGGGAACAATATTCTCTCTTTTTTTTACTATTTTTTAATTCTTCAAGGAAGATATTTGTAAAATAACAGTTATAAAATTCATGAAATAATATTGTAATAAAATAATAACAAAAGTGGTATAATTGCCTATTTTTTAAATTTGAGGGATGGTTTTGCAGTTTGTAAAAATTCAAGATGTTCTGTAGTAATTTCACCTTAATTGTACTTTATTTATGTGCTAGTTGAAGAAAAAAAAATTACTTAATTATTTTCGTACTTTTATTTATGATAGTAATAAATAATAATAATAATATCTTAAAAAAATTGAAACAATTAAAATTGTCCCTACTAATTATAGCAATTATTTTATCAAAATAAAAACTATCAAATTTGTCACTTTTTTTTTTCGTAGTTTATATTTGCCGACAGAGATTTTTTTTTTTGAAACAAGCAGACAGGGATCGTTGATCTAAAATCGTTTGTAATGGAATAAATTGAGGTTGTGGTTCAGCTCAATTAATTAAAAATAATAATAATTATGAGGTAGAAAAAATTAATTATGAATTTATTATTTTTAATAAAAATGTATTTTAAAAACATCATAAATTTACTACTTTATAAAAAAGAGTTTATTAGTTCATTTTCATAAAGGCTATAAAAAATTTTTGTAATTTTTTTTTTATTAAGATAATAAATTTGTATTGTCCTATTAAATAAATATAAATTTATATTTCTTTCAATAACTACTTTTTTATTATATTAATTTAGTCCATGGCCATCACACCAATTAGAATTTTAAAAAGTGTTTGCTATTAATTTTTATAAAAGATTAAGCTTGTGAGAAGTGGCTAATATTTTATTTGTATTCTTTAACGTAATTAAACAATAATTTATCATTCACATTCACATTCAAGAAGAAAAAAATCTACTTAAACCAACAACCAACATCTAGGCCAAGCTATTTAATGTTTTTCCTAATTATATATATTCATGGTTCAAGTGGATCTCTTTTTTTTTTTTCCTACGTTTCAAAACCATTGAGTTTCAAATTTTTTTTACTCATGAGAGAAGAATCATGAGTTCTATAGTTTTGTTTTAATAAAATATTAATAGTAAAATGTTTATATAATTGTTTTCTTCTTTTCTTTAAATAAAATGATAAAATAAGCAAGATATCACTTTTTTAATTAATAGATTTTTTCTGCTTTATTTATTTAATACTTTTTTTTCCTATAAAAAGTGATAAAGAAATAAAGGGAAAAAAAACCCACCTCAAAAACTTTTTTAATTAATACTAGTTATGGGCCAATAACACGTGATCTATTTATCTGGGTTTTTATGTTTAAATTTTTTATATTTTAGGAAAAAAAGTCAAACTCTGATTTTTTTTTTAAATATATCTTTTATCAATTTCACTTGAAAGTAGCCGATATATTTTAAATATTTAAAAATTAAAATAAATTATATTGAACTTGGATAGCATAAATGTTATGCCTTTATCAACTCCATAAATGAAAATATCCCAATATTTTTTTAATATTTTTATAAAAAAATTCGGTAAAATAAAAAATTATACAAAAAATATATGTCTTTATTATTTGTTAGTAGTCTTAAAAAATTATATAAAAGTTAAAAAAAAAAAAAATAGGTATACTTTTTTTAATTTTAATAGATTTTCTTCAAATATTAATCGATATCGATAATATCATTAATATTTTCATTAATATCGATAATTTTGTCTATAAATTTCAACTCAACTACTCTATTGGAAAGTTGCATGTGAACGACATGCAATTTATTTAAATACGTAAAATATTTGATATTTAATTCTCAATTACATGTGCATAAATTTTTAATATTTAAAAAGAAAAAAAAACCCTCTATTAGAGGGTTTTTTTTTTAGAAAAATAAAATCAAACTTCATTAATAAACATCAAACATTCAATTTAGATCAAAACTAATCTATCTATTATCTATTATCCTATAACACTATGAGTTTACGCTTTTAAAATAAATTTACCAATCTATCATTACTATTCTATAATTTACAAGCCATTTCATTTATTAGATGTATAAAAAAAAAAACCATTATTTTATGATTTAATTACTATTATGATTACTCACATTATAATTTATACTATAACTTAAAAATAAATCCTACCATTATGAATAATTAGGTAGGTTTAATTGAAAATGAAATTTTTACTCTTAAATTGATAAAGTAGTTTTTTACTCTTAAATTGCTAAAGTAAATGCTATTTTTTATGCTGTATTTAATGTCAATTAAATGATAATTAATATATATGTCTTAGTTTTTGAAATTTGATCACTAATTTTTAAAAATTATTGTCATGCTCTTATTTATTATATTTTGAATTTCACATGCTTTAGTCTTTAGCAATCATAAACAAATGCTATTTTTTTTTTTTTTTTTGAGAAAGTTAAGGACCTTTATTTAATTAATTAATAAATATTTTATTCTATATTTAAATATCACTTAAATGATAATTGGTATATACGTCTTAGTTTTTCAAATTTTTGGATCACTAATTTTTCTTAAAAAAAATTATTTTTCATTATTTCACATTTAAATAAATTAAAATTATAAGATTATGGACACAATAAATTCTTTTGATTTTTATTCTTAAAATAATAAAAATTAATTTAATTGTGAATTCTTTGGATTTTAATATTTTAATGATGCCATTTAATTCATGTAACATACAATTATTTGATTCTTCCATTAAAAAAAAAATTGGCTTCTACTTGCAGTCCTTAGATCTTGTAGGTTTAATTTTTAGAAATAACAAGTAAATGATATATTTTATTCCATATTTAAATGTCAATTAAATGATAATTGGTATATATGTCTTATTTTTTAAATTTGAAGTTCACTAATTTAAAAATATATATATATTATTTCGCATGCTCTCATTTATTATATTTTTAATTTCACATTTAAATAAATCATTAAAATTATAATGGTTATGACAATAATAAATTCTTTTGATTTTTACTCTTAAAATTCTTACAGTAAATAAAAATTAATTACATTGTGGACTTTTTTGGTTTTAATATTTGAATCATGTCATGTAATATATAATTATCTATTTCTTCTATTAAAAAATAAAATTCTTTGGGCTTCACATATGGTTACTTATATCTTATGAGTAATAATAAGTAAATGTTATCTTTTATATCATATTTAAATGTCAATTAAATGATTGGCATATATGTCTTAGTTTATGAAATTTACAAATCACTAAATTTTTTTTAAAAATTATTAATTCACATTAATTTTAGAACGTCTATTAAGTATTTTGTCATTGGAGTTTTAAAAAGAAAATAGAATTGGGAAAATAACAAAACTAACACCCCCCAAAAATTATAATAACAAAACTAGCACCCCTGTGTTCAATTAAAATTGAACGACAATAATTTGGACTCGTTCAATATTGAACGTTCAATATTATCCGTTCAATTAGAATTGAATGACGATAATTAGACCTATTTAATATTGAACGTTCAATATTTTACGTTCAAATTGAATATTGAACGTTCAATATTAAACGTTCAATTCTAATTGAACACAAGGGGGTGCTAGTTTTGTTATTATAATTTTTAGGGGGTGCTATTTTTGGTAATTTCCCAATAGAAGGTAAAATGAAGTTGGCTGACAATTACCATTTCATTTTTTTTCACCTCTTTTGCTTTACAAATTGTAGGTGTAATTTAACATCTTTTCTTCCTCTTTGCAGTTACTGCTTATACTTCCAATGGATAAGATTCATAAGAGTAAACCAAGAGAAAGGTAATGACATTGTAAAAAGTTGATATAAGGTTAGCCACTTTTTTATTTTTATTTTCACTTATTTACTTCAATATAATGATTATAATTAATTATCAACTAAATTTTTTATGTTGCTATTGGTGCTCTTTCAAGACTTTAAATATTAAATAAATTTAATATTGTTATAAAACTAAAGAAATTAAGAGAAAAAAAAGTAGAAAGAAATCAAATAGCAAAAGTAATTCTTATTAAATATTGTGTAAATAATACACAGCTAAATGCCCTATTTATAGGATTTACAAGATACAACATAAATTTTAAATACTAGATATAACAGATATTAAATCTCTATTTAAGATATACAAGGGATTAAATCTACATTTCAAACTTTGAATAATAAGAAATAAATCTTATTAGATAATATCATAATTAAGATTTGACATCCAAATTATAACACTCTCCCTGGATGTCAAATGCATTAAGAATATGCCTCGTTAAAAACCTTGCTAGAAAAACCCAATGGGACAAAACTAGCAAAGGGAAAAAGAGTACATATTTCCATGCAATATGCTTAAGTTGTCTCATTAAAACCTTTCCAGGAAGACCCAGTGGGGCAAAACTGTGGAAAGAAAAAAGAGTACAATGCGTATACAAATGTACTCTCCCTGATGATGGCAATCATTCAACATAAGTTGTCCTTTTAATTGGCATATTTTAACACCACTATGAAAATCTATCAAATGTTAAAGTAAATGTAATAACTTATATAGGATGAGCCTACTTAGTCGTCACTTGATTTCTTATGTAGTACAATTTCATAATTGTAGGTTAAATATATTTACTTCAATAACAATAGTACATTTAAACACTAATTTGTAAGGTGCGTGTTATTTTACAAAATAACTTATTTTGTCAATCATTACAAAATTAATTAGAAATATTGCACTTATAAAACATACTGCAGTAATGATAATAATTCATATATCCAATTTATAATAAAACTCATCATTTTATTCTTCTGTAAAATTTAACATTTGTATATGCTCTAATAACATTCATCAATGTTAATAAATACACTGAGTATCAATTATTTTACTAAATGGTACCAAGTGATTATAAAATGAAGAATAATTTTAATGTCATGCAACCAAATAGTAACTGGATATATAATGTGCATATGTTTTATTCATAAAAAGTAAATCAATATAAGTTTATCTCTTTTTAAGATAATTACTTGTATTGTCGTATTTTTAGGAGCATATAAAATAAATCAACATGCTTTGTATCTTTAACAAAGTCATGTAGCTTATGAAAATATTAAATTTTAGTGCTAATATGAATGCAGAAAATATATATTATAACTCGTGTAATCATTCACATTGCTTTAATAATACATGCCTATGAATTATCATAACAATATATAGCATTTGAAGTTAATGCTTTTATAAGTAATAAGTACTATTAGTTTATTCAAATCAATAACTATATATAAATAATATTATGTGAGTACTAGTCACATTTTAAAGTTATCTTATAGATATGAGAGTAAAATTTTGTATTTCACAACCTTATCATATTTTATATAAATTCATGTGTTTTCAACACATTTTACATTTTTAGGCATTTGGACAACCAGTCCTTATAAAGATCTAACGAACAAGTCAGGTGTTCATATTATTTCTATTTTACTTTGTGCATAAGTGAATGAATAGATGCCTGAAATAATATTTTGTATTTGGCCAATACTTTTCTTTTTCGACATTTAATAACTTTTAACATTATTAAGAACCATTATCATCTCTTGCTTATTAAAGAGAGAATGAAAGAAATTATGTTATACAATATTAATATATTAATATTTTATTCATCTAGTCATCAATATGATATCATTTTATATCAGATACATAAGACTCTATAGGAGTCAATAGTTGTTATAATTTTCTTCGATATCATTTCTTCGAGTATTAACTCCTTTATTCCAACAATAATAATATTTTTTTGCACCAACATAATTAGCAAGCTTTAGATAAATTATGATTGTTTGTTACTATTTCATTTCATTGTCCTATAGGGACTTCAATAACTGTTCAAGCATTTTGCAGCTAAACTTTTCACTATCTAAATGCATCGATAATATATAGTACTCTATTATCGAGTAATTTTCTGAACCTCATGTTCCATAAAATGAATGCATTTTAAGTAATTTCATGCCATTATCTTTTTTCTCTCTCCTAATGGAGAAAATTATTTTTACTTATCAAAATTATATAATAAGCTTGCTTACCCTTCAAAGGATTCAATATAAATGAAACTCAAAATAAATATGTAAGGTTTATAAGTGTTGACAATTTTTATGGACAAAATAATTAATTGTAATATAGTATCTAAGCTCGTCAAGTCAATCAATCAAAGTTGAAGAAACTACAAAACTCTCAATATGTATATATCAGGTAAAAATATATGTTTCATGCATACATTCTCACACAACTGAGCACACACACTTAGTATGAGCTAAAATAAAAAACTGTGCACGTGTCGATCAATAGAGGTGTTAGTTCGATCGATCGAGACATAGATGGATCGAGTATCAGTTAAGTTCAATCTGGAGGCTCTTGGGTTAATTTTTGTGTAACTAGATAGATTTAAGATTTGCCTGATCGATCGTGGTCATCGTTGATCGATCGATTGAGATTAGTTCAATCGATCGAATATAGATCGAACATTGATCAAGTCCTCTCGGGTTGGATTTCTGGTGCACTCAATTTAGTCAGATCGATCGAGTAAAGGTTCCCGGTCGATCAAGACACATTGTTTGATCGATCGAGATTTTTTGATAATTTGTTTCACTTTTCGTGCTTACCAATTTGACCCCATTAACTAGATAGATTTAAGATTTTCCTGATCGATCGTGACCATCGTTGATCGATCGATCAAGTGAGGTTATCGATCAATCGAGATTAGTTTGATCGATCGAATATAGATCGAACATTGATCAAGTCCTCTCAGGTTGGATTTCTAGTGCACTCAATGCAGGTAGATCGATAGAGTAAAGGTTCCCAATCAATTGAGACACATTCTTCGATCGATCGAGATGTTTTTGATAATTTGTTTCACTTTTTGTGCTTACCAATTTGACCCCATTTAATGTTAAAAGCAGAATGTTTGTATGTGTAGAATTATTGCGAAAGTAGAATCCTTGAATGAGTAGAATTGTTGTGAAAGCAAACTCCTAGTATGATTAGAATTATTGTGAAAGCAAAATCCTGGTATGAGTAAAATTATACTTTATTATTAATTCTCTCTTAGGTCAAATTGGACTATATATAAACAACATTTGTTGGAGAAAAAGATACCACACTTCATATAATATTTTCTACATCTGGTTGAGATTTTAAAAGAAAAACCTTCTTATCTTCATCTATTAATCTTAGGCGCTCTCTTGATTTAATTGTTCAAATATATTGTGTGGTTATGTTTGAATAATTCATATGCCTAATTGTTTTTCATGGTATTGAGCTTTACAAGATCATTTTAGAGTTTGCTAGCTGATTTGGTTTTTACAATATATGTTCTTGATTCTGCTAGTTAAGGTTTTTCATTATTGAATATGCTCTAGGACACACTTCGTACTTGTGTTATTTGTGCTAACGTTTCAGGTACGAAAGGTGATGTGTTCGGTATTTCATGTGACTCAAAATTACCGAAGTTGACGGGTTTGATTAATCTTATGGGACTCAAGTAGATCAAAACGTTGGTTCGGATCCAGACACCTAGCTTATGGAGGTTGTGAAAGGAGCGACGGTTCGTAAGTAAATTACATAAGGGAGATTTATCTATGAAGGATAGTCTAAGACCTGAGCTTGTAATTGAACATTGATTTTCATAATGCATAGTTAGGTGGTCCGGTGGACCAGTGGTTTTCCTATTAGGTCATTGTTGTGGCCTAGGTTGTTTCTACCTAAAAATCTCGTGTGTTATTCTTTATTTTCACATTTTAATTTTTATACGTGATTACATGTCTGGCCGTTGTGTTTAGTATACATAATTAAAATTCGATAAAATTAAAAATAACCTATTCATTCCCCTTTAGGTATTTTTGGTCCGTAACAAAAAACTTTCAATTGATATTAAAGCGGGTCACTAGATAAACTTAGTGTTGCCTAGGAGCTTATTATGGATCATTTGAGAGAGGGTTCTTCTACAACCCGTCCACCCTACTTTGATGGGTCTAACTATCCATATTGGAAAGCTCGTATGAAAGCTTTTTTATGCTCCTTAGATGAAAGCGTATGGAATTTTGTGCTTTATGGTTGGGAGCCACCTACGGTTACCAAGGATAAAGTAGTCACACTTAAGTCTAGGATTGAATGGACTACTAAAGATAAAACTGGTTGTTGTTGGAATCAAAAGGGAATTAATGCCATATTTACTATTGTGTCGCAGGATGAATTCCAACACATTTATGATGTTGAAACTGCTAAGACTACTTGGGACACTCTAGTAGTTGCCCACGAGGGCACGTCCTAATTTAAACGTACTAAACTTTGCATGCTAGCTATTAAGTTTGAAAATCTTAGAATGGAGGAGGATGAAATGTTTTCTGAATTTTATGCTAAATTATGTGATACTACTAACTTATCTTCAAATCTTGGAGATAAAATTGATGAACGTAGGTTAGTTCGAAAAATCTTATGCTCACTACCAAAACACTTTCAATCAAAGGTCACTGCCATAGAAGAAAGCAAAGACATTGACACCATCAAGTTTAAAGAACTCATTGGTTCAATTCAAACATTTGAGATGAACCTTCGAACACCTAAAAGGAACACAAGTGTTGCTTTCAAAACCACCAACATTGATGATGGTTTTAGTGATGATGTCATGGAAGATGAAGATCTACTCATCCTAGCTAGAAAACTCAAGAAAATGTTCAATAGAAAGGATCTACAAATTAAAGAAAAATTAAGCCATACAAGAGATTGTAAGGGTAGAGAACTCATACCAATGAGTTCAAAAGGTAAGAAAACTAAACCCAATGGACCGAAATGTTTTGAATGCAATGGTTTTGGTCACTATGCAGCTGAGTGTGCCAACAAGAAGAAGAAAGCAAGAAAGGCTTTCAATGATACCGTTAATGACTTAGAAAGTGATCATGACTAAGATAGTGATTCAGATGATGGTAACACTAACTACATAGCTTTTACTGCAACTATTGATGGATAGTCCAGTGAATCTGACCTTGACTCAGATGATGAGGGAAGTAAATCTATTCTTGCTAAATTTAATGTCAACAATTTTGAGGAACTCTTTCTAGACTTAATTGGTTGTAAGAAAGAAAAAGATAGACTACTCATAACTGTAACCAAGCTAAATGATCAGATCAAGGCACATGAGACTAATTTTTCCATTCTAGAGAAAGAAAAACTTGAGCTGTCTGACATATTATTATTTTGAAATCTAGTCTTGCAGGAATTGAACAGAAAAATAAGAAGCTTGAGCAGGAACTTGATCAATAAAAGGAAACAGTCAAGAGATTAATCATTGTAGCTGAACAACTAGACAAAATGTTGAGCATTAGTAAGTCATATGGTGATACACGTGGTATTGGATTCTTGGATGAAAGCTGGACACCTTCGACCTCAAAACTACATTTGTAAGGTCTTCTAACTTTCTCCTACATATATTAATTGTGCACAAACACCCACTACAACTATAGTAGCTAAAACTATTAAGTTTGTGCCAGTTTGTCATCATTGTGATAGAAAAGGCCATATTCGACCTAAGTGTAGATTTATGATAAATACTCCTCAATCTAATTATTATCTTCATGCTTATAGTAATATAGCTCATAATTATCATTCTACCATGCATGTGACATCTTCATTTAGGATGAATTTGAATAGGAAAGCTGAGTCCAAGAATATGCTTACAATCAAACCACAATGATGAAATAATCAAACCACAAGCCTGTTAGTTACACTATCAAATTGTGACATGCATGATATCCATAGATTATATTTTAGATCTCAAGATTGTGCAAATAAAATATAAGTGAGAATTGCACTCACAAACTCCATAGGCTTACTTTTCAAATCCATCTCCACTAATATAGAAGTCAAAACTACTTCGATTGAATAAGACTTTGTTAAGCTTGTAATGTTGGGTTAAGGTATGAGGTTACGAAAGAACGAAAAGTTTATTCTCAAAACAATAAGAATACTTAGCATTTTAAGAGTAACACCGTTAGGTTTTTAATACCTCACAAACTTACTCATTTCTACCCAATTGTTCTTTTCCTTCCTCCTATTTTATAAGCTCCATATTTTCCTTTAATCCTTGCTTGATTTTCTTTACTTGTTTGTTTCTTTTGCTTCATATTATCATTTTTCTTATTTAGCAAAGATATAATTTCTTCCAATTCAAATGTTCATATAAACCAAGAACTACATTTAGTACTCTTATCACTATGGGTGAAACAATATATATGTAAGTATTCAACAATAACACAATTAAGCTCAAAAGGGTCATTATGAAACGAAATAGTATAGGGAGGCTCAAAAAGTTCAAATAGTCTAAGGATTGCCTAAATCACTTTCTAAGTAGTATGTAATTCAATTAATTCACCTTAATGAATTTTCAAGGAAGTTCTAGAGTTTGTTGAGACTTGAAATATATCATGAATATGCATACACTACACAAACCAATAGTAGTGATAATAACCAAACAAACTACCACATATATCAAAAAATCCTCAAACTAAATGAATCTAACATTTTTGTATCTTTTCACTTAGGTGGAAATCAATTTCTTTCACAGGTCACCATCATTACAATCATATTCATATCACAAACTTTCGAATTGATTCAAGTGGACTCAATACTATCTTAACAAAATTCAAATAAAAACATAAAAAGAGTTAAAATTTAAATTTTGGTCTAACTTCGTGCTCATGGAATATTTTTTCCACCCCCAACCTAATTTCTACATTGTCCTCAATATCTAAAAGACAAATAAAAGAAATTAAGTAAACGAGTGAAGAAGTTACCCCCCTTTTGTATGTAATTGTGTACATTACAATTACGCTTCCTCGCCCTTCTTATCATGTAGCATTTAGTTCGCAAGAAATTATGAATGAGACTTCTAAATGTATGCATCACAACTCAAAGCCAAATTTAAAAATTAACTAAAAGAAAATGAATTCAAAAACCACTAAACAATGTTAATTATTTCAGTTCATAACTAAACCAACATAAAATAAAAAATAAAATAAAAATAAAAATAAAGGAAAAACCGGAAGAAAATGAAAATTTAAACTAAACAAAATTAAATAAAATAAATAAATTAATTAAAGAAAGGATAAAATAAAAAGGGGAGGCTTAGTCCTCCATATCATCATGTTGCTCATCTTCTTCTTCGAGTTGGTTCTCTGGTGGTCTGTAGACTTAAGTCATGGCCCAGATATTGCAAAACTGTACCGAATTGAGTGGTCCACTCCGCCCTGTGTCAATTGAAAGCTCATCATCCTGTGGAGTAAAGCTTGGTATTCATGAGAGTATTTCATTTGTTCACTGAACCAAGCTTGTTGTTGCATTGATACTCTTGTATTTTATTTACTTTCACTTCCAAGTTCACTAACCTATCTTTGGTGGTAGCGTTCTTGGAAGAAGTTCCTTCACCCTTCCTATTACCTTGTCCCACCTTATTTCCACTAGTTAGGTGACTCTTGTAAGAGAAAGTTAACGTTTCGGTAGGTTGCAAAAGTACATCGCTCGTGTCATATTGTACTTCGTGTTTAACACAAAGGGCGGTGATCAGCTGTAGAAAGAAATAACTAAGGTTGTGGTGCTCAGTTGAGTATACAACCTTTTGTTGGATTATCAACCCAACATCAACCAATCTTTCGGTTTCTATTGCATATTGCAAAACTGCCCTTTCCCTATCAACAGTACTGTAATGTCGGGTTGGCATTAGTCTTGAGCACACGAAGTATTGCCAAATATGAGAGCGGGTTCTAAGATGTTTTTCTTTGAAGGTGTTT
Source organism: Elaeagnus macrophylla (assembly GCA_029378325.1). Lineage (NCBI taxonomy): Eukaryota > Viridiplantae > Streptophyta > Magnoliopsida > Rosales > Elaeagnaceae > Elaeagnus > Elaeagnus macrophylla. The sequence goes on along the minus strand of CM055641.1, from coordinate 52,814,099 downwards.
ACCATGTCTCCCTTTAGTTCCCACTCTGCATTACCATCGGTAAGGGTGTTTATGATTTTCTCATAATCCACTTCTTTTAAATAAGTTTCATACCCACTATCATGTATGTCCCTCAACCCATAGTAAGCATTAATAATCGTCCTATTAAAGGGAACTTCAACGCCCCTTACCTAAACCTTTCCATCCTGAGCTTCCGAGACATTCACGTAGAATTCCTGGACCAAAGAACTCACACCTATTTTTGGTGCATGCACAAACTTCCTCCAACCTAATACCTCAACTTAATCAAAATTTCCCATAAAACCCACTTGTCCAAAATCCAAACCTCTCTCCATAACAAAAACTTTGTTCCTTTTGGGGGCACTTTCTTACCACTCTTATGCCTCTCTACTAACGAACCTAGAGGCATCAAAATTTCGTTCCTCTACCATTTTTCCTTTTCCTTTGGACTGACTCCCCTCTCTAGCTTTCCTTTTTGGAGCCATAAAATATGCTACTATTTTTTATTTTTGGTTGTGCCCCAAATAATTTCACAAGACAATCAATTCCAGAAAATCGTCAAAAATCCCCTCTTATCCAAATTAAATCACTTAATCTAGAAAATTTTAGACAAATCCACAATTTCTAGATAATGAACGCTAAACTAAGTTAAGAATGTGAAGAAATTTACCTCTTGTGAGTTGGATTGAAATCTTGAAGAGAAAACGCCCCAAATTTCGAAACCCTAGCTTGTGGGAAAGAAGATGAAAAAATTTCTTGATTTCTTGAGCAAATATGTGAAGATGATGAAGGAAACACTAGATAGGAGGATTAAATTGCAAAAAATAGTGAAGAAATTGATGCATTTGATGATAAAATGAGAAGAAGATGAAGAGAAAATGAGTGAAGGTTTGAGAGAAAGTCAAGGAAAGTGAGGAAAAAATTTGAAATGAATTTGGGTTTCACGAGTTGCCCTTTTCTGGCAAAATTTTAAACGCACGCTGCGGCACAGGTCAATTTTAGACTCCGATACATAAAATCGAGACACTCCCACCACAGCACCAATTTTTCCCTGCCGCGGCACGCACAAATTTTCAAAATTCTATCCCAAAACAGACATACACATGGTGTGGCACAAATTTTTCCTGTTGCGGCACAGACAAATTTCTAAAAAAAAGTGCATGCCAAAATAGAGACACGCATGCCGCGGCACAAATTTTTCCTGCTGCGGCACAAAAAAATTTTCAAAATTATTATTATTATTATTTTTATTCTTTTAAAATAGAGAAAATGGAAAACATATTCACCCCCAACCTAGATTGGGGAAACGTCCTCATTGCCATGAAATTTTTTAAAATAAAATTAAAGCAAAAAGTAAAAGAAAAGAACAAAAGAAAAATGAACAAATAAATTAATGAATAAACTACCGAATGGGTGCCTCCCATTAAAGGCTTAGTTTTTCGTCTTAGCAAGACGTGGCCTCTATTGTGTGACTAAGAATCCTGGAGATGGATGATTTCTATGCGTTTCATGTTGTTATCTCCTTCCAAGTACGGCTTAACACGATGCTCGTTCACTTTAAACGATTCTTGTGTTTTGGGATTTAGCAACTCGACCACTCCATGTGGAAATACATTAGCAATGGTATACGGTCCACTCCACCTAGAATGTAGTCTTCCTGTAAACAAACACAAACATGAATTATATAAAAAGACTTTCATTCCAGCAACTAAAGACTTATTGATAAGCCCTTTATTGTGATAGTGCTTAGTACGCTCCTTTTAGATCTTAGCATTCTCGTAAGCCCCATCCCTAATTTCTTTAAGTTCACTTAGTTGGAGTAGTTGTTTTTCCCCAACTTTTGTCTTGTCCATGTTGAGCTCTTTAATCGCCCAATAAGCTCTATGCTCTAGCTTAACGGGTAAGTGACATCCTTTTCCAATATCAACTGGTAGGGGCTCATACCAATGGGTGTCTTGTAAGCTATGCGATATGCCCACAAAGCATCATTCAACTTTACTAACCAATCATTCCTTGAGAGGCGCACTGTGCTTTCCAATATTCCTTTGTTTTGTCTATTGCTCACTTTCACTTGACTCAAAGTTTGGGGATGGTATGGGGTAGCCACTCTATGTGAGATATTGTACTTTTTCAAAAGCCCATCAAAGAGCTTGTTGTAAAAATGGCTTCCTCCATTACTAATGATAGCTCTCGATGTCCCAAACATGATAAAAATCATATCCTTCAAGAATTTAACAACATTAACATCATTAGTTCTAGTGGGTATGGCTTCTACCCACTTTGAGACATAGTCAACTACTACAAAAATATAAGTAAAGCCAAAATATGAGGGAAACGGCCCATGAAAACAATTCTCCACACGTCAAATAATTCTACTATAAGATTCGATGTCAAAGGCATTTCATTACGTTTGCCTATATTACCGATCCTTTGACATCTATCACATCTCACACAAATCAAGTTAGCATCCTTAAACAAAGTAGGCCAATAGAATCTATATTGTAATACCTTTAGGGCCATTTTCTTACCTCCAAAATGGCCCCCACAGTGTAGCTTATGGCAAAAAGTTAAGATGCTCTCATGTTCCTCTTCGGGCACACACCTCCGGATGACTTGATCTTGACATAACTTGAACAAATAGGGGTCATCCCAAAAGTATTGCCTACAATTACTAAAAAACCTTTTCTTTTCTTGAAAAGTGATGTTAGGTCTCAAAATTCCACTAGCAAGATAATTAATAATGTCAGCATACCATGGGTTTGGACCTATTGTAAACAATTGTTCATCAGGGAAGGTTTCTATGATTGTTTCCTTACTTTCACCCTCAACAGTATCATACTCATAAATCAACCTAGACAGATGATCAGCTACTACATTTTTAGTTCCCTTTTTGTCCTTGATCTCTAGGTCAAATTCTTGTAAAAGCAAGACCCACTTAATGAGTCTAGGCTTAGCATTCGGTTTAGTCAATAAATATCTCAAAGCAGCATGATCTGAATGAACAATAACTTTAGTTCCTACCAAGTAAGACCTAAATTTATCAAGTCAGAAAAAAACAGCCAAAAACTCTTTTTTAGTGGTGGAATAGTTAATTTAGGCATCATTGAGTGTTTTGCTAGCATAGTATATAACATGTAAACATTTATCCACTCTTTGTCCTAAAACAGTTCCTATGGCATAGTCAGATGCATCACACATAATCTCAAATGGTAATGACCAATTAGGTGCCACAATAACAAGTGCAGAAGTAAGTTTATCTTTTAAAGTATTGAAAGCAATAAAGCATTCATCAGTAAAATCAAATGGAACATCTTTGGACAGTAGATTACATAATGGACGACTTATTTTGAAAAAATCCTTAATAAACTGTGAAACCTACATGTCCTAAGAAACTCCTTATCCCCTTAACAGATATAGGGGAGGTAATTTTGCAATCAAATCTATTTTAGCCTTATCTACCTCAATTCCCTTACTAGATATGATATGTCCTAAAACTATACCCTGTTAGACCATGAAATGATTTTTTTCCCAACTAAGTGTCAAATTACACTCAATGCATCGTTCTAACACCAAAGCCAATTTATGCAAGAAATCATCAAAGGAATTACCAAAAATAGAAAAATCATCCATAAATACCTTGATGAATTTCTCCACCATGTCTGAAAATATACACATTATGCATCTCTGAAAGGTGGCTGGTACATTGCATAGTCCAAATGACATCCTTTTAAAGGTGAAAGTACCGAATGGGCATGTGAATGTCATCTTCTCTTGATCCTCTAGAGCAATAGGTACCTGATAATAACTTGAAAGACCATTCAAAAAACAGTAGAAATCGTGTCCAACTAGTCTTTCTAACATTTGATCAATGAAGGGAAAGGGAAGTGATCTTTTTTGGTGTATAAATTCAACTTTCAAAAATTAATACACATCCTCCAACCTGTAATTGTCCTAGTGGGCACTAATTCATTCTTTTCATTCTTAATCATAGTTATTCCAGATTTTTTTGGTACCACATGAATTGGACTAACCTACTTACTATCAGTAATTGGATAAATTACTCCTACTGCTAGGAGTTTTAAAACTTCTTTTTTAACCACTTCTTGCATGATCGGGTTTAGTCTCCTTTGTGCTTCTTTAACTGGTTTGACATTGTCCTTCAAATTGATCTTATGCATACACATCGCTGGACTAATGCCTCTAATGTCCCCTATACTCCATCCTATTACTTTCCTATACTTCCTAAGCGCCCTCACTAGTTTGTTCTCTTGTTTTTGGGTGAGTGTAGATGACATAATAATTGGATAAGTTTCATTCTCTCCCAAAAATATATATTTCAGATGCTTAGGTAGTTCTTAAGTTCTAATTCAAGTGGAGTAATTTCTTTTTCATGTGGGGCATCTATTAAATCTAAGGGTGTACTAGCTTCCTCTATGGGTATGGCATTATCTAATAAATCATTGTACTCCTTAGTCTTATCATCTAAAATGTCATCTACCTCTCCAACTGTAAGTGCTACCTCTAATTTATCATCTAATCTATCCTGCACAAATGTATCATGAATAATAGGATCTAAACATTCAACAAATGAACATTCATCAATCGCAGATATAAAAGGATAAGGAGACAAATTAAAAACCTTAAAATGGACAGTCTCTCCTAAGACTGTCATTGTCAACTTCCCACTTTGAACATCAATTATAGTTTGGGTGGTGGCCATAAAGGTCTATCTAAGAGAATTGTATGCTCCTTGTCCAAAGATGAGTTATCTTGCATAACTAAAACCACAAAATTAATAGGTATGATAAGCTTATCTACCTGTACAAGTAAGTCCTCAACCATGCCCTTCGTTAACATATCTATCTACAAGTTAAAAGGACATGGTTGTTGGTTTTAGCTCTCCCAAACCTAGCTGCAAGAAAATAGGTAAGGCATCAAATTTATACTAGCACTAAGATCAAACATAGTGTTAGCTACTTTCCTATTCCCCATAGTAATATTAATGATAAAACTACCTGGATCTTTTAACTTAGGGGGTAGGTTTTGTTGAAGCACTGCACTAGCAAATTTAAATACTATAACTCTTTCATTGAGCTCATACCTTCTTTTCTTAGTGTTTAATTCTTTGAAAATTTTTCAATATGAAGGTACATTTTTAATCATATTTAATAGAGGTAGATTAATGTTCAATTTTGAAAGCAAGTTAAATAAATCAAAAAATTGTTTATCTTGCTTACTGTCCTTTAAGCGGTGTGGGAACGGTACTGGTGGTTGGTATGGCTCTAATGACTTGTGTAATTTAAGGGAGCTAGATGACTCTCCAATTATTTCCTTGGAAGGCTCTTCATATTTGTCACCTGTTTCCCCCACTTCCTTAGAAGCTGTGTTGTCATCTTCCATGTTACCTGCACTATACAGTAAATCATTAGAAATTTTAGGTATAACTTTTTGTAACTACCTTACCACTCCGAAGAACCGTAACAACTTTCGCTTGTTCAGGTTGACTAGGCAGCTTTTCTATCTCTTGTTTGTGCATTTGTTCAGCTAGCTGCCCCACCTGTATTTTCACTCATTTTATTTAAGCTTCCATAGATTCCATCCTTCCACTACAATATTGCATGAAAGTATTCCAAGTTTCCTCTACGGTTGATTTATTAGCTGGAAATTATCGGTTAATGTTTTGGTCTTCTGTTTGATTTTGGGCAAAAGGTTGGCTATTATTTTATTTTCAGGCAAAGTTAAGGTGATTTCTCCATCCAGGGTTGTAAATATTATAATAAGGGTCATTCCTAGGTCTAGGTTGGTACCCTTGCATTAAAGTTACCTCTTCATTAGTAACTGCATAAGAATCACCTGCAAAAGAACAAACATTAGCACCATGTCCATAAGCGCCACAAACTCCACATACCTCCTGTTTTGATATTTGATTCATATTGGTGGTAGTGAGAAGTTGCACTTGTTTAGTCAACTCAACAAAGTGCATGGCCATTTCATTATTGGAGCCTAATTCATGGACTCCAGCTCTTCTTCCTCTAGCACTCTTTTGTTGGGAATTGTCTCCCAACATCTCAAAAAGCTCATATGTTTCATTTGCTGTTTTCTCACCCATAGCTTCACTTGCAGCGTTGTCAACTATAAATTGAAACTGTAGTGTCAATCCATCATAGAAAAACTAGTTTTGAAACTGCAATGAAAAGTGATGATGTGGACACTGTATCAAAAGTAGCTTGAACTTGTCCTAAGCTTCGTGAAAGGGCTCTCCTTTCATTTGTGAAAAAGTAGCAATTTTGGTTCTTAGGTCAAAAGTTTTTTATGGGAATAGAACTTACCTATAAACTTGTTATAAATAGCGTCCCAAGTAGCCAAAGAACTAGGTGCCAAGGTCATGAGCCAAGACTTAGCTCTGCCTTTGAGTGTGTAAGGAAAACACCTTATCCTTAATTAATCTTCACTAAGTCCCTGCAGTGGAAAAGTTTGCATAGTTGCATAAAGTTCACGTGTAAAATTTAGAAGATCTTCATTAGGAATACCGTAAAAGGAGAGAAGTATGAAATAATGAATATTTTTCAATTCATAATTCCTAGCTACCTCTGTCATTTGAATGCACAATATGACAGTCCTAATGATAAGTATTGTAAATTTTTTATTCATCATCTGCCTACTCACATTGTCACCCATTATTGCTTACAATTGTTGTTGGTCTACTTCCTCTTAAATATGAGTATATAGTTTCCTTGATAGGTGTTTGAACCTATGAATGTTATCGATGAAGGGAGCGAGTTCCATATTCAATGACATCCTACGTTGCATGCACAAACAAAAATCAAAGAAAGATCAAGGCAGCAGAGAAAATGCAAACAAATAAAAGCACTCTTTTTTTAATTTTTTTTTAATAAAAGATAAAAATAAAATTCAACTGAAGTAAATAAATAAATAAATATAATTTAGAATCCCTAAAAAGTTAAAAAGAAAATTATATAAAATGTCAGTTTTCCGGCAACGGTGCCAAAAACTTGTGTAAATTATAGTACTCGCAAGTGTACGAATCACTTGTAGCAAGTGATAAGCAAACCTCCGATGTCAATCTCTCAAGGCATTACAATGGTTATAAACAATCTTTTTCTTAATCTCTTTGGAGTCCTAAATCAACTAAAACACTAACTAATTAGAATTATAGAACTACTAAAACTCTAAATAATTAGAATCCTAAGGCTAATAAAACTGTAAATGAAGTTGGATTTGAGAGAAAGATCAATGGTGGTGAACAAAGAAAGAAAACAATAATGCAAACTTGAATTAACTCAAAGAGGTTTTAAGTATCAATGGAGGATGTATGGACGTTTAGCTTGGTTGATCATACTTGCATTGAAATGTTATGGTGAATTAACATGAACATTCTAATAAATAAATATTATCGGCTTTTCTTTTATTTACGAAAACTCCTTCGATTGGGTAATTTCTTTTGTTGATTAACTAATCAATATCCTACGATCAGGTATATTAAATAGCAAACAAATTATGCACAAAGAAATATATGTCATTCAAATCAATGCTATGACTAGATCATCAATTTTAAGTTTTGAATAAGTTTGTCAAAGTGTAGTCAAGGTGGGGTTCCTAAAACTAAATTCTAATATTTTTCAACCTAATCATGAATCTCAAATTGGCCCATAAAAATTCACAATTAAATATCTAAACATACTCTTATTTATCTTTAAGCAATAAAAATATCCACCATAATAATTCTAGCAAATATGGCAACACAAACTAAACATTCATAATAAATTTAGCCAATCATGTTCGAATTAATATTCATAGACAAATATAATTCAACATACATCTTAGAGAAGTAAGAAGAAATGGGAAAAATTCTATAACAATAAGAAACCTAGATCTAAATACCACAAATAGATTTGATGACGTTTCCTTCCCCAAAAGCTTGATCTTCAATGGCTTCTTGTCTCCATAGAATTGATTCTCTTGCCTCTTTGAATGTGAAAAAACTTTAAAAATCTGATTAAGTCTCGTAATGATTCGTAAAATTGAGTTGTATGTAAAAGGGAAACTTAATGGGGTATTTATATGTGTAAGGATTGCATAAAATTTGGGTTCCTAAAAACACAGGCACGTCACGACACAACATTATCCCTGTTGCGGCACATAAATATTTTTGAAAATACTGTGAAACCCGAGAGGCTCCCGCCGCAGCACAACTTTTTCCTGCCACAGCGCACGTTGTATTTTGTGTCTTCATAGGCACCCCTTACATACTGGTCAGCTTGTTTTGTAAGGCTTACATAATTTGACTCGTGTTGCTCTTAAATTGTAATTCGAGTGTCGTAAGTGTTCTGTCTTTGCGTGTTTGTATTATTCAACTCTTTTGACGCTAAAAATACTTGAAATACACTAAAACATACCCGTGATTCCAAATTGATAGATTTATGTAAATAATTAAATAAACGAGTTATAACAAATCTAATTTCTTACAATTAAGCACAATAAATCACAGAATATAAGTGTTTTTCAAGCACTCGTCAACAGTTCCACTATTAAAAGTGTGTAATTTATGTAATAATTATTTACCTATGATCGTTGTATAGTGAGAGAGTGGTTTTGCCACACGAAAATGCCAAAGGGGGAGATTGTAAGGTTTATGAGTGTTGGCAATTTTCGTGGACAAAACAATTAATCGTAATCTAGTATCTAAGCTCATTGTCAAGTCAATCAATCAAAGTTGAAGAAACTCAAAGCTCTCAATATGTATGTATCAAGTAAAAATATATGTTTCATGCATATATTCTCACACAACTGAGCACGCACACTTAGTATGAGCTAAAATGGAAAACTGTGCACGTGTCAATCGATCGATCGAGATATAGATGGATCGAGTATCGATCGAGTTCCATCTAGAGGCTTTTGGCTTGATTTTTGTGCTAACTAGATAAATCTAAGATTTGCTTGATCGATCGAGGTTATCATTGATCGATTGATCGAGATTGGTTCGATCGATCAAGTCCTCTCAGGTTGGATTTTTGGTGCGCTCAATGTAGGTAGATCGATCGAGTAAAGGTTCTCAATCGATCGACTATGGTTAGATTGATTGAGACACATTATTCGATCGATCGAGGTATTTTTGATAATTTTTTTCACTTTTCGTGCTTACCAATTTGACCCCATTTAATGTTAAAAGAAGAATGCTTGTATGTGTAGAATTATTACGAAAGTATAATCCTTGTATGAGTAGAATTGTTGTGAAAGCAAAATCTTAATATGAGTAGAATTGTTGTGAAAGCAAAATTCTAGTATGAGTAGAATTGTACTTTATTATTAATTCTCTCTTACGTCAAATTGGACACTATATAAACAACCTTTGTTGGAGAAAAAGATATCACACTTCATATAATATTTTCTACATCTGATTGAGCTTTTAAAAGAAAAACCTTCTTCTCTTCATCTATTAATTTTAGGCACTCTCTTGATTTAATTGTTCAAACATATGGTGTGGTTATGTTTGAATAATTCATATACCTAATTGTTTTTCATGGTATGAGCTTTACAAGATCGTTTTAGAGTTTGCTAGTTGATTTTATTTTTACAGTATATGTTCTTGAATCTGCTAGTTAAGATTTTTCATTATTGAATCTGCTCTAGGACACACTTTATACTTGTGTTATTTGTGCTAACGTTTCAGGTACGAAAGGTGACGTGTTTGGTAGTTGACGAGATCGATTGATCTTGTGGGACTCAAGTAGATCGAAACATTGGTCTGGATCTAGAAACCTAGCTTGTAGAGGCTGTGAAAGGAGCGACAGCTCGTAAGTAAATAACATAAGGGGGATTTATTTGTGAAGGGTAGTCTAAGACCTAAGCTTGTAATTAAACATTGATTTTCATAGTGAATGGTTAGGTAGTTAGGTAGACCGATGGTTTTTCCCTTAGGTCATTGTTATGGCCTAGGTTGTTTCCACCTAAAAATCTCATGTGTTATTCTTTATTTTCGCATTTTATTTTTTACACTCGATTGCATGTCTAGCCGTTGTGTTTAAGTTACATAATTAAAATTCGATAAAATTGAAAATAACCTATTCACCCCCTTTAGATATATTTGGTCCGTAACTAAAAACTTTTAACACATTTTTAAATTTATTAATAGGCCCATATCAATGTGTTGAATCTATGCAATATGATTAAAGCAACTTTATTTTGCCACTAATCTAAGTTGCAATTAAAAAAAATTAATAATAAATTTGTAAGTTAAACTGAACCCAAAATATATCATGTTTCATAATAAGGCTGACAATTTTATTTTCATAATATATAATTTTTCAGATGCATGAAATTTACTATCAATTTTTGTCAAACATAGTGAGTTTATTTTACCTTAGGAACATGTAACACATATAGTTACTGAATAAAGTAAGGTTTGGATTTTAGTCCACAACCATTTAACTTTCTATTGTATACTAAACCAATTTTGATTCTTCATGATAATTATTCAAACTTTATCCATCAAAATTTATTTCATATTTGTGATATAAATCGAAAAAAGCTTTCTAAATATTGACTTATAGTCATGTATTTGTGGCATTATACTTTAGACCAATATATGCATCATCCATGCAATTTTAATCATAAGGTTGGTGTTTCAAAAAAAAATTCAAGTTAAGCGTCTATCTGTAATTTTATATATTATATTTTGATTGTAGTCTCAAATGTCACTATCGTCAAATATATTCAAAATATTAAATTTCTCCTCAATTTTAAGGAATTTAAGCACAATTATATATAATATAATTCATTATACTTTAGTTCTTCAAAACATAGTCCATTATAAAATTTGAGTTTAAATACGTCATGTACACAAGCACATAATATTTAAATATATATGTGTGTTTCTTTATTGCTATTTTATAAGAAAAATTTACTTGTAAAGATAGTATATGAAGGATTCTCAACTGTTGCTAATTTCACTCTCAATGTTGCTATGTAAGCATACACGAGAATATATTTCTTTTGGCTATCAATAAAATATATGATAGAATAATCCTTTTTTTTTCAAAGTTTTTCAAATAAAAGGTTAATGATATTGAGTAATTAAAAATCTTGAATAATCAAGATTGAATAGTGATTATCAAATTAATCACTTGCAATCTTTCAAAATAAATTTTTCTCCTTTGATTATATTCAATTCAATGTCAACATCAAATGACATTCATTTCAAGGATCATATAATCAAAATACCCTTATATTCATAGTTATATTTAGGACATATACTGTTTATATAGATGCTATTATCTTGCAACTTCAATAGCATATTTTACTCATAAAATAACATATAAATATTTTTATGATTTCATAAAATATACTTTATCATATATATTTTTGTTGGCATTATGGCTTATAGGCTCTCAATAAATGAGATATATGCAATTCTAAAATATTGCATTTCACACTTTCTCAAGAGAATAATCCTAACAACACAATTAGTATTCACCAAGAGTGCAGGAAAAAATGGTGAGGCAAAGTCTCCTTAAAAATCATTCTCCTAGACAGAGCAATGTTTCCAGGAAAAATTAGTGGCATTAAAGCTTTTAAAAACTAGTCTCCTAGACAGAACTCCCTTAGATCCTACTCATCATGAAGAAGATATTCATATGCTAATAATAATTGACTTTTTAAAAACTTTAGAGCCTGCTCTTATGCACGTTAAAAGCTTTAATAACCCGCATTGCAATCAAATGTGCGGGGAACATGTAAGCAAGAGGCCATGCTTTCAAATTTTATAAACTCATTATATGATAATTAATTTTAGAAACAAAATTCAGAGAGTTTTCAATACATATGCTGATAGAAATCCTAGACATCTACAAATTAATTTAGAAGTCAATTATATAAAAAAAGACATTAAAATTAATTGAATTAAGATATATTATCATGTATTAGTATCATGTACTTATCATTATAAGCATAGGATGAAGGGCAACCATAATTAGTAATTTGCAAGTACACTTTAATTAAATTATTTCATGAACCCCATTGAGTTGTCTCTCAATACGTAAGAAGTTGCCAATTCGAATGTGCATAAACTGACATGCATTAAATTTATATCTTGTGAGTTGATATGAGTGGATAAAAATAAAAAATTTGAATTCCAATATGTTTTCAAAAGTGCATTAAGTTTTCAAAAGTCAAATTCATCCTTTACATATATATTCACCATCAAAACATATATTTATAGTAGTGATATATATAGATAACAATCAATTTATGCTTGTACTTTAAATTATTAACACTTTACTTTAAAGAGGATTTATTAGAGTCATTAGAGCAAATAAAGATCAGATTCCACCAGTTGTAAGTTAGCCTGCAAAGTTGATTAAAATTAACAACACAGCTAAAGTTTATTGGAATTAAATAACACAGCTAAAGTTTAGCATGCAAAGTTAGCTCACAACAAATATAGTGTGATTAGATAATCTAGCAAATATAATTGAAACCACTAAAATCGGGGATTTAATTGAAATTTAATTGAATTAGAAATCAAATTTTCAAAAAATTCTCGCTTGCTTACGGTGAGCAGAATAAACACATAGAGATTATTATATATATATATATATATGTGCCAAAATCAAATAATTGGCCATTGCTGCTGATTTGACCAAAAGAATTTATCTACAAATTTGAGGGTTAATTAAAAAGCTAAAAGAGTTAAAGCTCCAGACCCAAAGAGACGAATTTAACCACATAGCAGCATATACACAATTTCAATTAAAATTGATGCAGCAAGATAAATAGATACGACTGAACTAATTGAGTTTTACCAATTTGGGTCTGTATTAGATAGGTACCTGATCCTTATATGTTAGAATTTGTGTATAGAATTTGTTGAAAAAGTTATTGATCTTCACATTGATTCTCCAGCTTCCTTTCATAATGTAATCTCTGATTAAATCAATCAAAAAATATATATATTGAATTTTTTTTTTGAATGAAAATAAAATTTAATTTTAATCATAAAGAATAAAATAAAAAAAAATTCAAAAACTTGTAAATTTTATGATCTTGCATTATACTACAAAAGATTGTGGTATATTATAGAGAAAGCCATTTCACATATATAAATTACAAATCTTGAACAAATAATCGTGCTACTAATTCTAAAGAAACTAAGAGAAGAAAAGTAGAGAGAAATCAAATAGCAAAAATAATTATCATTAATTATTGTGTAAATAATACAGTCCTAAAGATCCTATTTATAGAATTTACAAGATACAATATGAATTTTGAATACTAAATATAACAGATATTAAATCTCTATTTAAGATATTAAAGGGATTAAATCTATATTTCAAACTTTGAATAATAAGAGATAAATCTAACTAGATAATATCATAATGAAGATTTGATATCCAAATTATAACAATTATATTATTTTTTATTTTGAGATTTAAGCAATGTAAAGCTTCCGGGGAAAAAGATAAAATAATGTCAATATATTTTTATTGTTAAATTAAATTGAGAATGAAGACTAAATAGATTTTTATGATATCTAAATTTTGATTACACAAACTATATAAATTTTCATAACTCTTAGGTTTTCTTGTTAATCATTTTATAAATTCATGTACGTGTAAAAAAAATATAGTATATTTTTTATTGTAAAATTTAGAATGATCATAATATACAAACAATTACTTATTATCTATTGTCGTGGTAAATAATTACATTTTATTTAAAAATAAACAAATTACAATTACTCTTGAAACTTTATTTATACCTGACATTTATTCACACGCCAAAAAACGTATACATAGTATTTAATGAAAAAATTATTTTAATTTATAACTCCTTAAATATCAGTTAATAAACGAGTATTGATGAATAATTATGTCTAAGTCTTGTAACTCCTTTATTTTCATATTGTTTATTCTCCTTTATAATATCTTAAATTTTGTTTCTCATACAACTTTATATTGTCCAATATACTATAATTCTAAAATATATTTTAATGTTAACTATTTTATTGGTTTCTAACATTTACCCAATAATAAACTTTAGTCCCCAACCTTTTTTTCATATAAAATGGTCCCTAATATTTTAAAATTTTGCACTTTTAGTCCAATTTCATACAAAATGATCCCTAATTTTTTAGAATGTAATACTTTTAGTGCAATTTCATACAAAATGTTCAATACAAAATGGTCCATTTCATACAAATTAGACTAAAATTGTAAAATTTTAAAATATTAGGGATCATTTTGTATGAAAAAAAGGTTAAAGATCAAAATTTATTATTGAATAATGGTTAAGAATAAATATAATAGTTAACCATATATTTTATATATACACCAACCATTTTATATTTCTTGAAAAACAACCATTTTGGTATATGATTTTCCTTTTATTTTCTTATTTTTCTTTTCTATCTTGAATAATGAATCACACAACTTTTATGCACTATTAGTTGAATCCTAAAATTTTAGTTGTATACATAAATTAACTTTACTTTCATTTTTTACATTTTAAGTTTTTAACAAAAATGAAATTTTTTTATTTTCTAACTTTAAATTAAGATTTTGATGTAATAAAAAGTTTTACTTATTGGATTGATAATAATTTTCAATATAACTCATAAATTATTTTGGAGACTCTTAAAAACATTGAGGATATAGGTTTTAAACTTTGAACAAAAATTTATATGTATTTTGGTAATGCAAGTTTGTAGCTTTGACTTGGCTTTTTGATGCAACAGTACAACTAACAATGTCATTGTTTAATTAAAATTTTAGTGTATCTTATGTGGTAAAACTTTCAAAAATGTAATTTTTATTTTTATTTTAAATTCAATTCAATTCATGTCATATAATACTATAGAATTATATTGATATTGTATTAATTCTTCTCTTAATTTATTAGCATGAAAAAGAAAAACTCACAATATGTTATCTTCTCATGCAAGGTTAATTAGATTCATTGTAATTTGTAAGTGATGTAGATATTTTCTAGCAAACATAATTAAAATTTTGAGTTCAGGCTCATAAGAGCATATACATTGTGTAGTGTTCCTGATCAAATTGGTTTTAAATAGTATATTATTAGTACATAACATATACATATAACATATATATATATATATATATATATGCTATACATAATTTACATAACGTATATAAATTAAATATGTATACGTTTATATAGCTAACATACTATTTTAAAATTAATTTAATTATGTATAAGTCAATATATTATTATAGACTTCAAATCTAAAAATTTGACATGCACAATAAATCTACTATATTAATTCAATTTTATTCCAATTAATATGAGTTTTCTACAAAATAATAATGTTTGTGAGGTTTTTTTTTTTTTTTTTTTTATTGAAATGTTTGTGAGATATTTGAGCATTGACAATAGTAAAATAAAAAAATTAAAATTAAATATTATTTTCAAGCTTTAAAAAGTACAAAATAATATTCTCGTATAAAGCATAAAAAGTCTTCAAACTCATATATACAAATTTTATCTTATTAGTGCTTAAAATCCTCGACCCTCATATGATATTTCAAATTCGTAAATCAGTTATAATTTTTAAGGAAATGTGTGTATTCACATGCAAAACAAGTGGATATTTGCTAGTCTATTAAAAGACAAATGTTGGACACGTCTATTAGTTATTAAAGGCAAAGCATTTAAGTTTAATAGTTTTTTTTTTTTTTTTTAAGACAATTTAATCTACCAACTTTAAAAAAAAATAACAATTTAATCTAAATGATTAATTTTTGTATTTTCTAAAAAGATTTTTTTTTTTTTTTTTTCGGTTGCATTTGAAAAACAAAGTTTTAACTTGAATATTTTCTGTAGCATTTTTTTTTTTTTAAATAATTTTTTAAAAAAAAAATTTTTAAAAAAAAAAAACATAAAAGTTGAGCATTAAATTTTGTGCTATTATTTTTTCAAAATTGGTATACTAAACTATCCAAAAAAAAATACTGGATTTAAGTTATCCATTTTGAAAAGGTCGTTGATCTGTCTAGTTACCGATCTGTATTTAAATACACCAACAATCATATTAATTAATAAACCAATACTAAAGACATTTTTTAAACACATGGAGAAAAATATGAGTTGTCATTATTTGCTCGGCTATAAAAAGTCCTCTAATCGAGTATTTGATTTATTTTAACTAATATATTGGATCTTATTTATAAACAATTAAATCTTTATAACATATTTTAACATTTAAAATGTTAGATACGATAAACCTATATGAAAATATAAACTCCTAAAAAAATTCAAGCAAAATAGGGAAGAAAAAAAAACATATATTAATATTAATTATGGTGTAATGGCCAAATTTTCAAATAACTTTTTTTATGATTTCACATAACATAATTAATATAAATGTAAATTTATGTATAAATTTAAATGTTATTAGTATTTTCTTTATTATCTACATGAAAGAAAATTACCCTATAATCAAATGGGTGAAGAGCCATATTAGTCCTTTTATTTATACAAAAAGTGTCATTTAGTCTCTTAATTTATAAAATTTGTCATGTAGTCCTTTTGTTTGTAAAAAAAAGTGCTAAGGAAGGACATTTGATATTTTTTTTTAACATTATTTTATTATTAAAGTCTACATATGATTAAGTAAAAGAGGACAGAGTGGTCATTTTACTAAAATTAAAATCTCTACTCATTCGAAAGCCCCAAAAGCATTTTAAAATCCCTTTTTTAACATCATAATCTTCACTATCGTTCTCGTTCACACTCATCTTTCTCTGTAAAAATTTATTGATCTCTAGCTCACACGAAAATTCCACCTTCACTATCTCCTTTCTCTCCATCTCTGCTTAGATTTTTTTTTTTTGCAACAATGGAATAAAACATGGAAATGACCCCATTTACTTTTGTGGGATTGAGGTTGAAATATCAATTGCGTCGACTCTAAAAAACCTTCGAAGACAATTTTTTGGTTGCTCAATGGTATGTAATATTTTTTTACAAACTATTTCAAATTGCTAGTTAGGGACAAATAAATGTGAATCCCTTATTATTTTTGTATTTTTTTAAGAAAAATTGATGATGGTGATGGTTCAAATGTGATTAAACAGTTTATTTTCTTGGATTTCACCGAAAAATGATCCATTGAATGACATTAATTTTCTCTTCTATTCAAATAGTTAAATAAGTAATTTATTTTCTGTTTAATTATCCTGTTGCAATATATTAATTTTTTCTTCAATATACTCTTTGAGAGTCTTTGTCATATTTTAAGAATTCAATCCTCCTTACAAATATTAAACAAATCTTTGTTTCTTCTCTCTTCCTTTGGTTATCTATTTCACTATTAGAAATGGGTAGAGACAGTTCACGAATGGTGGGTTAATAAAATTCTGAAATTTTTGTTTAGGTCTAAGAAACGAATGGGTTAGTGGGTATTAGGGATGTTAGGTTATTAGCTAGGTATTACAACTTTTGGTTTTTAATTTTTAATTTTTTTTAATATTCACGAAATGAAAATTTTGTCCTATTCATTGTTTTAGTTTGGAATATTTTAATAATAAAATATTAATCACAACTACAAAAAGTTTTATGTGGCTCTTTTTTATAAGCAAAAGGATTAATGAATACATTTTATAAAGTAGATGATCAAAAATTATATTTTACTAAAGCAAAAGGACCTATGATACTTTTCTCTAATAAAATTTGGCTCACTACAACCCAAAAAAAAAAAAAACAAGGAGACAAGACAAGAGATCCAAAGACAATAAATTTCTTGGAGTAAGAGAGCACAAGTGCAATGATTTTTTTTTCAATAAAACATTTTCACTTTATTGAAAGTTAATCACCTGACTATTTTAAACTTAAAATTAAAATAATTTATTTTGAGTTTATTTAAAAAATATAAAAACTTTAGAATGTATTTAAAAAAATAAGAAAACTTATTACAATGTTCAAGAATTTAAGAATACATTGTATTTTGTATTGAAACTAAATTCTGAACACAAAACTAATACACATCAATATCTTACATTTATAAAGAAAGGTTATAATTAGAATAGATTAATGCGCATGTAACATTACTCATTCTTTACGGATTTTTTAGTAGCATAATTTTTTCTAATTAAAATATATGTGTAGTTTGTTTCAATTTATTTAAAAATATATATATAAACACTTTAGGGAGTATTTAATAAAAATAAAAAAACTTAGAAGACATTAAATAATTTTCTTTTATCAAATATTATGTGATTACAACATTCAAGAATTCAAAAGTACATCTAATTCCTTTATTAAAAATGAATTTTTAACACAAAACTAATGCACATTAATATCTTACATAGCAAATATAGTACACACTATATACTATACTTTACAAAAGTACACAGTATCATTATATAGTCTAACAACTTTTCTTTAAACTAATAAAACTGATGAGATCATTAGTTTGGAAAATATAGGTAGAAAATGAAAACTATCATGATAGTGATCCACACTTGAAAATATGGGCAACATCCAAACCTAATTTCATTTCACCAGCCACTACAAAAAATATTAGAAAATTACCAAAAATAACGCCCCTAAAACTTATAATAACAAAACTAGCACCTTAATAATATTGAACGTATAATATTGAATGTTCAAACATTGAACGTATAATATTGAACATTCAACATTAAACGGATCTAAATTGCCACAATTTAATTTGAACGATATTTAATTGAACGGACGTTCAAAAAAATGATGTAAAAATTATTTTTTTTTAATTGTGAAAATATATTATTTGAACATAAGAATACTATTTTTGTTATTATAAGTTTTGAGTAATGTTACTTTTGTTGTTTTCCCAAAAATGTTCTACTTTTGTAATACATATTTAGTGAAGAATAATTATTTATTATAAATTGATATGATTATTTATGCCAATTAAATTTTTATTTACCCAAATTTTTGATATATTTTTAAAATAATACATTAATACTACCAATGTACTTAAAAGTATATTTATAGATACCAATACTTTTAATACACTTAAAAATATATTTATAATTTTATTAGTAAATATAGTTGAATATTAAATAATAAATATATTATATAATTTTTTTGTATCAATTGTTATTATATATTTGTTGTAAAATTTAAGTATTTTTATAGTGAGCAAGTCCATTATCGGTGCGTAATTTCTTGGTGACACAGGGTAATATTGTCCTCAGGTGAGTACTTCTTTGCCTGACCCTTCTTCTTCTTGGAACCAAAATCAATATTGAAACCACTCAAACCATCCCTGCCACATGAACTCAACAAAGGAGATCCCTCATAGGAATTATTGCTCAATGACTCCAAAGATTTGGTCGCTGTTGTTGGTTTAAAAGAAATCAACCACCATTTACCCATCAACACTCATCATCGAGGTCATAGGAACATCGCTAACCAAATTAAGGCTCATCAAGGATGACACATTGGTATTATTGTCATCGCAATCGAGTACGATGTTTCACCAATCATCTTGTTCGATAGGCCTAATGGCAGTGGTGCTTCATGGAGATCCATTTGCAAGAAGTAATCAAGATGAATACTGAGAATGGTCATTTCATTAAGGAAATAAAAATCAATAATTAGAGAATTGGCTTAGTTGAGAATGATCAGACACCAACCTCATAGGTCTTGAAGAATCTCTAAGCTCTTATATAATTCAAGAATTCAAAGAGTACATTTTAATCCTTTATTGAAACTGAAGTCTTAACACAAAATTAATACATATCAATGCCTTATATAACCACATACACATACTATATATTATACTATATACATAATATTATTATATAGTCTAACACAACATGTAACTTAAAATAAAGCAAAAACAATCTAACTACCAAATGATTACGTGAACAAAATATAAGACCGATTTCCATTTTATTACATCAAGTAACGAAAAAATTTTAGCAAAAAAATTATTTAGTAATGATATATAACAAAAATAAGAATAAATAAATTAAAACAGCTGCACAGATGGGAGGGACCCAAAATTTGAATCTCAACTGATTTTGTCTTCTACCCAAAGAAGTAACAATAAATAAGAGAGCAACTTCTGTTTACTAAAGAGAGCAAATGTGGAGTAGGTATGGCTTATGAGCCCTTTCTATAGCTACATAACTATATGACTTTGTTCATGATTCAAATAAATATAATCAAAAATATTTTTTATTACAACTTGATACATATATCAATTTATATAGCACATATGTATCAATTTATATAGCACAAATTTAATTAACTTCATGTAGTAGATGGTCTGATAATTACTTTATCATTTCACATCATCAACTTTATATTTAATCAACAAATAACATGTCACTTGATGATTGATGCATACAGGACTACTCATATATAATATATACATGAAGTGTGTTATTCATTACTCCAGTAATATAATTCAAACTAATTACATTGCTTACTCTCATGATCAAGTATTTGGTACTTGTATTTTTCTAAAAAAAAATGTCGCAATAATCTCAGATATCATTCATTGTCTTTAAGTACATCATCACTTTTTTAGAGAAATAATTATGTTAAAAACTATCACCAAGAACAAATTTAAGAATATTCATGTCAGCTCATCAAAAATCAAAGATAAATATACTAAAGCTTACATGAATCTATAGCCAGCAGTTGCTTTTTAGAGCCGAATGGTTTATCTTTCAAATCTATATGTTTTCCTAAGAGAACAATTTACCTTTCTCTCTACTTTCTCTTTGAAGATTAAATATTAGATATAATAGAATTTAATCTATGAGTAGGGAGCCATCACCACTACATATGTAGATAATATTTATATTTTTATTTTAGCCCATTATTAAAATATAATTACATTTAGGTCTCTATACATTAAAGACACATCCTATTAAATACATTAAACTCCAAATTATCCAAACCTTTGTATATCACTCTTAAAACTGGCTTAACCTTATATGATAACCTACAAGACATAATTATTTACATATAAGCCCAATATTGAATTAATGATCTAATAATCTCCCACTTGAACTATTTGTGTAACTTTATAATTATGCATTGCAAAAATAACCATATAAGCACAACTTTGCTTCATTACTTAAATGTATTTGTAACTAATTCGGTCCATCAATCATACTAATATAGGATCAAAGCGGCCTTCATTATATCTATCATAACTTGACCCATCAATGTTCACATATGTCGATAAAATTGAATGATATTGATCATGATGGTGGCATGTAGCATGAAAATTTCATGTAATGTGATCTTAACATGCCTATTTTCAATTTGTCCATCCTTAAACCTTAGTGAGATCAAACCATACTAAAATCAAAATGTAAATAAACCAAAACTTTATTTCTGTAGAAAATAACCACCAAATATTTATAAATTGAAATAATTAAAAATGTGTCTATATCAAAGAAACACTTAAAATTATAAAAATCTTACTAAAACTAAATATCCTCAAATGACTTGACAACCATACAAGTAGTGTACTCAAGAAACATTTTAGGTGACAATCTCTTAGTAAGCGGATTTGCAAACATGGTGTTTGTACCGATGTGTTTTAAAGACACTTGTCCACTTTGAACCCTTTTTTTGAAAACTAGAAACTTGATGTCAATATGTTTTGACTTCGTCGAACTCTTATTGATAGTAAAATACAAATTGCTCGCTTATTATCACAAAATAACTTGATTGGTCTTTCAACACCATTTGTATGTGCAATCTTGTGACAAAATTTTGCAGACATATTCCTTTATTAGATTCCTCATAACATGCTATGACTTATGTTGCCACTGTATTTCGATTCTGTCCTTCTAAAAGAAACAAAAGCTCTAACAATTTCGTCTCCGTCTACTAAAACAACTGGCAATGTTTCAAACAATGTAGGCATACGACATACAAAAAGTTCATGCCCTTCTTTATCTCTAAAGTAGATGTCCTAACCACCCAATAGCAATTCCATCCCTGTTATCCATTGAGCTTGCTCTAAATAATCCCCTTTTTGCTGGATTATTTTCGATGTAATCATAAAAAGATAATTTTTCATGAATTTTAGACCAAGTTTAGATATACTTTGATTTTTGGCTAGTTCAGCACCAACTCTTCGATATATTTATTGTTGGAAGTGTCCTTGATCCCAATGATAATGAGTGGGACCAAATAATTCAATCGGGATTGTTGCCGAACCATACCACATAGTTCCAACAACTACAAAAGCTACAAAAAAGA